>CANUEZ040000198.1:2702500-3902500 GCA_948099385.1 Fasciola hepatica
TAATTGATGCCACTGAAGTGACTCACCAAGAAAAATACGAGTTTTCCAAGCACAAGCGTAGGTCTTGACGATTATCAGTCATTATCACGGAGGATTTATATTGGCCGACGCAATATTACCGCTTCACTAATCGAGAGTCTCTGAGAAGCAGTGTCATTTATAAAATAATCTAAGACGGGGTCAGTGGTATTGGAATCAATACGTTTACTCCAAATCCACCGTACTTGAACCCATTTTAAACATGCGAGCAGTAAATACGTATCATGAAAGTGTGTGCTGAGACCATAAGGCAGTCGGCAGTGACAAATATTTTCTCCTCGGCTTATTATTAGCACAGTGCAACTTTGACGGTCTACCGATTTTTTTCGTTGAGCAGTCTTGATTACATGGTTTTCGGAGGTAGTGCAATCATTTCTCGGTTCAAAGCGGTGAACAGAACCATTCAGTGATTTCTGCGCATATCTGCGAAATTCAACCACTCGGTGTTTTGCAGTTTTGGGAGGTCAGGATGCATTATCCTCATCTGCATTCGTTGAAACCTCATGGGCGCAACTCTCATGATCCTCAAATAAGATGTCGTAATACTCGATTACTCAACTGAAGCCACAGTACTACAGAACATCAACATCCTCCACATAGGGTGGCTCAGAATCCGTGCAGGCACACTTCAAAGAACGACATTTACAAACAATTAACCCTTGTGCTCGAGTCTCAACTAAGGTGCACACTATCCTGACACGCTCAGAATGTGCACACTTGCTGGCAGGCTGGAACTGGTGTGATTATTCAGAGCCCTACCACTGATGTCCCTGTGCATGCTGATCTAAACATTCTTTTCATGATATAAACCGGTTTCACCAAACTCTGGTCTCACCGTAATGAAGAGATTGACGGCGACGCCGCCATTCTAGGTAACAGTGGATATGAAATATTTATACAATGCTGACACCAAATCGAAATGGAATGCTTTTTGTTGTAGGCCTGGAGGGGGAATGGATTGCCTTTTGTTAGCAAAATCTTGAAAATACGAAGATGTTTTGTTCTGTAGCTCAAAACCTTAAGACCAGAATGGACACTCAAGGCCGAAATGAGGTGATGGCACTGACTGGTTCGAGATTATCGATCCAGCATCAACTCGGGTGGTCGTGTGTACCGTTATGAATCATGCATGGAGCCACCCTCCCTAAAATCATGAAGGACATGTGTAGCATGTTCCTAAAATTTTGGTTTTAGGTATTCCGTATACGTCTACATGCAAAGTGAGGCATAGCTAGTCACTAGATATTGCCCTTATCGACTAAAAGTCATTCTGATATAATAAAGACCGTGTGAGTAACGGAGCCTTGCTAAAACGGAATCCTGGACAAAAAGCACAGCATCGCGCTCAAAGCGGTAAACTCAGCAAGAAAGTGTTGCATTAGAAGTTATTCATTGGCTTCCATCAGTCCTCGATTCAGGTAAAGATATACTGTGGCGACAGAATATCACTGCCCGTCATGGCCAACTTGAAAATGAAGAAGCTGATTTATTATGATGGTCCGTTTTTCGGATGTACTTAGAATGTGAGACGGAAACCGCGCGTTTCAAGGGTAGGGTTGATGCTTCACTCATTAGAGAGACATCTTAGAAGCATTTTCGTGCTGTATCAAGTACTTAAGAGTGAAAATCAGCATTCGTATGGAGTATCCACTGTGTTATGGAACTCAGGTCGCAGCATTATCAGTCTCATGCGCTAATGTTTCGTCAATGTGGATTAGCTTTTCACGGTTTGCCTTACTTCAACTGCTATCTCTCTATCCACGATTGACCGTGCAATGGTATGTTGCTGAATATGCTGATTCCCAGAGGAGATGAGAAAGCTAAAATTCTCATGGCAAGTTAAGCTTTCGTTTTCTTTTGTCCCTCATTGAATATCAATTTGTAAAAGGGTTGCACTCAAACTGTTAAGGATAAAAATCTCTTCTATATTTTAACTCCATTAAAGTTCAACACGTTCCCAAAAGACTTCGACAGAACAATTAAAAGACATTCGAATAGTTCCCTTTAAATTAGATTCAGCTTCTCTTGCCATTTTTGTTCTCTGAATATGTTCCAGTGTCCACTGGATCACTCCCAGCCGTGTGTTGTTCGTCCCCTGGTGAAGTGACCGTCAAGGCTAACCCAGTGAATAAAACCAGGGCAGTTGCTGTGACTCATTGTAACAGCGGTTTGCGCATCACTGGATATTCACTTGTGTTATTCATACCCGACTGGCCGTACCGGGGTGTCGTTTATCCGATAAGTCAAATAGTGCTGGTTTGATTCCGGCTGGCGGCTTCGGACTTTGTATGTGAAAAATGCAGTTGGGTTTCCAATTTTATAAGATTTCAGCCAATCTCACCAATTACCATTAAATCTGTCTGTGATGCTTTCATTACAGAGAGGGGAAACCCGAGAAAAATTCCGTTATCGCGATCTTTTAATCACCACTCTGGTGAAGAGTTTCCAGCATCTACATAGTGCGAAGGGTGAGTACTGTACTGTATACTGTTGACATGAAGAAGAGAGACAGAGAAGACTTATGCGTGAGGTTCAGCGCAACTTGCTCTTCAGGTCTAAATACCAATAAGCATTTGTATGATCTGCATCATGCTAATGATAATAAGGGTTATGGCCAAGAATAACTGCATTATACTTGCACATTTCTCGTTAACCAGGTTGAAGTTGATTTTCTCCATAAACGCCAACATGCCTGTGTGCTATGAATTACTTCCTGAGTGAATGAGTCGAATATTTGTCGCTTTGATCTACTAAGTATGACAGCAGGTTAAAACAGTAATCAAGATAAGGCATGGTCCAACATATTTTTCATAAAAATTCGTCTTATTGCAGAATAATGCCTTTGCATTATTTGGTGAATTATCATGCAGCGGTTAATTGAAGTTCTTCTGTAATCGTTGCGCACGCTGCTGCTCATTTATTACTTCAATACTGTGGGTTCACAAAGATTTCATTGGGTCGCAATAATCCGTAGAGCATCGAAGCCAAAGCCTAAACGATCTATAATTATTCAATTTTTGATAGATGGGTATCGATGTCTTCCTGAGAAATAATCTGTTTTTTTCCTTTCAAAGGTAATTGAGGCTTAAATTGCTTTTCTGCTACCCATGTGTGCTGTCTTCGGAGTAGGCCGTTGATGGTTACTGATAATTTGAAACCCCAGTTATGTTTCCGGAAAAGAAAAATCATTGACTCCTCACACCCTTTCCATAGGGCTGTTACAAAAGAGCTGCATCTTCTTTGCTCCCTTTTGGCTTCAGTCATGGATCTCACTTTCTGTTAAAAAAGAATGTTGGTTATGGTAATGTTTTGACTTACAAAGCCAACTGTCGCTGGCGCTTCCTGGCCTTCATTAGCCTGTTCCTATTCTCCCATTCTTCAGTAATGCAGTCGATTCATTGACTATGTGGTGCCCCAGCAAAGTTAACAATGTACTGGGTAGTTAATTTTGTGGAGGTTATATTCTCGTGTTACCCAATTTTGCGTTTTGAGGCAAATTTTCAGCACACTACCCCCGCGCAGGCCTTCATACGGTCTATTGCATTGATGAACAACAAGGTGGTGGCGAAACTTGTGAATATGATTCCGTATGCAGCAAGGAGATTTCGTGGACAGATGACGAAGAACTGCTGACAAAATTCGCATGCCTGTTTTGGATAGCAGTTTGTGTCGTAGCTTCATCGGACAACGCAGTGACATCAAATGAAGTTGAAATCGAATAAGTTTAAAAATCCCTTTTTTCTAAGATGTTAGAATACTGAGAACACTTTCACCGTGTCCAGGTCGTGAACACTTATGACAAATTGGTGATCGATCTTGTAGATCGGCCTGAGTGATGAACTCGACTTTTTCGGGCTGGACTGAGTCATCGCACCGCGTAGTGATATTTTCATGTATTCAACAATTCTGAGAACCATAGTGATCATGAGGTTCTGCTGATGCTTCGATTCTACCAGATTTGGCGTAGATGCAACGAGAAGTAGGTTCGACTGTGGAGTGTTTTTAGAAGGAGCAAATAGATGGACCGGAAGGACGATTCATAGAATTCAATTTGTTCAACTGAATTGCCGGATGAAAATGTTGCCATTTTTCGAATAGAGCAGTCCCATCGAAATCTCATGACTGAAAGGATAACGTTTTTGCAGGAACACTTTGCATATGCAGAGCCAAGAAAACCATTATTCCCGAAAAATCAGATACTCCTAAACGTCAGCGGTTTCTATAATGAATTGCCGTACAGAACAAAATGAACGTTACAATCGTGCCCGGGAACAAAGTGGATCTTCTTTTGTGGATACAACAACGGATTATATGTTTCAATGTCTGTGGATTTCGCTTCTCTAACAAGTAGTGAATAACCGGATTAACAGCACTTTGTGGCAAAGCTCATAAAAAACGAAATTTGTGTCAACAAAGGCGACGTCGCAAAACCTTGAGCAGCTTCCATTATTGAACTAATCATGCGTGAAGACCAACAGACCATAGCATTTAAAATTCCAATTAGTATCATTTGATCTTTTTGTTTACACTGTGTGAGTTGACACTTACACTATGTTCTTATTCTCATTGATTTAGGTACAACGTGATGAGGAAATCGAGGAGGTTTACTACCAGAAAATTTTATCTTTTGTCGCTCACTGCGTCGTGAATTTTCTCTTGGATTCGATTCTCAAATCTGACCAAATGTGTCACAAACAAGTGAGTCGCATATACTTCTGGCTATTTTGCCTGAATACCGTTGGACACTATTTCGTGGGGAGAGAAAGGTTAAGAGTATGCAAACCACTTACCGTTTCTGCCCCATAGTGGCACCAACATATTTCATTTGAATCATTAGAATATGGCCGTACTTTTCAGCCACGAATTTTGGATGAAGTCTGCACTATGACCCTAATTCGAAAAGGGATAGCGAGAAAGCATTTATCTAAAATGTTTAATCACTCTTAACCGAACAACACTGGCGCATGTCAGTACAGAAACTTCCAGATTCCTTACAATACAGATGGAAGAACGGTGAGTATTTAATAAATATAACTGAAGGTGGCTCGAACTTGATGTGGTTCCAGATGTAAGCAATGTAGACACACGTAGAGTTTGTGACCTAATAATGGTGACTCTTTTACCAGTCTTTCAGGAACATTTTACTTGCATTGTGTCTACCAATTGCTTTATTGTTATAGTGTGAACAGTCAACATATAAAACCTCAAGATTAACATAGACGATCTCAAACGACAACTCCCGCCAAAGAACGGTAACGCAGATTCGCAACTTCATTCAGCCGTGGAATCGCCTCGCCTTACTGACTTGCATAGTTCCATTTCGTAATGGAATTATCAGCAAAACGACCGGAATCTGTTTGGCGCCTCAGGTACAAAGTAGATGAGTAGACGGCCAGTACCAATAATAGGCAAAACGTTGCCCAGTGGATCGGGCCGATGGTAGATCAGTGAATGCCAATGACGCAATTACATAATGGGCACAAAAGTTGCAAACGTTTGTTCGTGCCCACGTCCATGAAGATTAATATATTGCCTGAAGCAGAAGTACGAGAAAAAATTTAAGCAAAAGGATTTACCCACATAGACCGATTGTCAATTTGGATATTTGCTATAGTTCGTTCAGATTCATTGATGCATGTTAAGTTTTATTCACCGGTGATTTGTTTGACCTCGTTTTAAAAGCCCCTAGTGATGAAACTATCATCTACGACTG
Organism: Fasciola hepatica; assembly: GCA_948099385.1. NCBI lineage: Eukaryota > Metazoa > Platyhelminthes > Trematoda > Plagiorchiida > Fasciolidae > Fasciola > Fasciola hepatica. Next base: position 2,708,253 of record CANUEZ040000198.1, read on the forward strand.
TCGTACCTTTTTATAGGTAGTATATGTAATAACAGCGGATGTACTTTGCATTGAAACGGTTAGGATAGACCATCCTCCGTCCTCTGAGTTCAGTTTGGTACCGCATTCTGAATCGGTATATAATCCAATGAAACTTCGTGTTACTCTAGTTAATAATTGTTTCAAAGGTTTCCCAGAAGAGACGATCCGACCGATCGGTAAGAATCAGTTTTGCAATCAGATTGGTTTCTTTTATGTACTGTGATCGTTTCAGAGGCCACCATAACCAGGCTACCCAAGTGTGCACGAATGTTTCGTGATCCAATTCAACAGCCGGTCTAATTGGGACTTGCTTTTCGCATCACGTTTCATTTGTGCACTGAAATGACAAACCTCGGTGTGTGTTTCAAGTCTATCATTACATTACACTTGTAAAGCCACATATAAATATATTTAAACGTTATAAGGCATAGGATGAGTGAATGGAAATGCACAAAATAGTTTCTTTCTATGCATGACGAGTGATTTCTCTTCAACATTGAATCATTTTACTAACCGTAATGTGTGGTGCACTGGGAGATTGCTCTACAGGCAACTTCGGTTCTACGTTCTTCTGGATAGTTTTTCTTCGGGGTAGCCATGATTACGCGGAACTCGCAAAGTCGCTGTTGAGCAAATGTTTTGGGCACCGAATACCAGCCACCGAACTAATTTTACCTTATTAGTAATGGCTGTGAAAATTTGTGTATTCCCCATTCCTTATCTTCTTCATTTAGACCCGCCGTTGGACTGATCCACCCTTTCGTCCGGTCATCAAAACACCCAGGGAGATTGTTGTAACGGTCAGATCAAGCCTGATTTCCAAGTCAGGAAAAGAACCCATATCTCGGAACTAGAATAGCTAAATGACTTTTTCTTTGCGGAGCGGTTTTACAAGGCAAGACGATGAACGTACAAGTCGATAGAAAACACGATTTGATCACGCAAGCAAAGTTGACACAAAAGCTGACCAGTCACTTTCCGCTCGATGGGAGTCGATGGACATCAGCTGTGGCATGAATCGAACTGGTTTGCAGTCTTACTACGCCTCCCTCCATTTAGGATGTTCGGTAATCTGAGCTACGGTAGCCTTAAAAGCCCGATTCCTTGAGCTGATATTCAACCGGTGTATTGAAGACCGAATACGTCTTGAGGGTCTCCGGTCTAACTGTTCAGGTGCCTCCGTGGGAGTTACGCCATCTGCGCTTGCTTTGACATCTCGATGATCCATGAATAGATACACAGATATGAAGTAAGAGGAACATTCTTCTGAGTTGCACAGCATATTTCGTGGTCCGAGAGGGTTACCATGCCTGGCCGAAATTAGATCACCCACCCTAAAACTGACTGTTCGTTCTCGTCTCACAGTCTGTCCGGTAATGCAGTTCTCCAAACATTCAAGAATATTGCGCACACAAACTTGACCTCGATTCCTAATAGGTCTGGTATAAGCGGGTATATGGATTTGCTGTTCGTGAGTATCTTGAGCGACCGGGATCATGGCATCTAAGGCTAGTCTCATCCGTTGGTCTGGGAACAGCTCAGATGGAGACTTCTACTCTGTGATGGATGGATCCGTAGTTGAGCGGTAAGTAAGGAGGAATCCATCTATTGGCTGTAGTAGTTTCCACTCCACTTGTGATTTGATCAGTGAGCGCTTAATAGTGTCAACAAGCCGTTTTACTTGGCCATTTGTTTGTGGCTGTTACACTGGGTAGTGAATGTGGCGACTGCATTTTGATGCAAAATACAGTAGAAAATATAGTGCCAATTTTGGACCATCATCAGAAACAAGAACTTTCGGTTTCCCGAACTGAGCAAATATTCTACTCCAGTTTGCAACTACAGGGTTTGCGGTTATGACTTTGGGCCATTTGAAGTGTGCATCAAGAGCGATTAGGTAATACGTGCCGTCAATGGGCCCCGCGAAAGCAATGTGAATGCGGGACCAGGGGCCCGCTGGGGGTTGCCATGATTGGGTTTCTATTTAGGTTGGTAGATTAGCCATCAATGAACACTAGTGACAAGCTTTTAGCTCGTGTTCAATTTTTCGATCCATAAAGGGCCAATATGCGTGAACCCAAATGTGTCTCTTCGTACGACTGATACCAGGGTGACCATGGTGGAAAGGCTGACCTCAATGTCTGGGGCGCAACGACTCGAACATGAGACTAACTTGTTCAATAGAGAAGACTTTCCCTCATCTGAAGAACACTTGATGAGCCCTGTTGGGAAGATTGAGGGGCCAATCCGTTCTACAAATAAGTAACACTTCCTCCAATAGTTTGTCCCCGCAGTTTTGCGTAGGATCACTTTAGAGGTGACTGGTAGACCGCACAGGGAATTATCGAAACATTATTGCACAATAAAACCAACGGCGATCGATGCAATTACACTATCCTCATCAGGGAGACGACTGCCTTGACGAGCTTTTAGTCTGCACGGGACATTGGCTCGTACAAAACCTGTTGCTTTTGTGATGCGTAACTTTAAAACATAACGTGTTAGCATTGTGGCCCAATGCTGCAAGCGATTTGCAGTATGCAATGGTACTCTTGTCTTCGTGCCAAAGATGGATAATAACAGCTAGTTGTCAAGGAGCAGAGTCAATTTTCTTCCAAGGGATACCTTATAGAACTTTTGTGTGAAACATTAGCGTCAGTCCTTCTTTTGCAGGACGTGGAATACCACCGAACAACTGCTACTGAGACATTCGCGCAGTAAAACCGCCCAATTTCATATTCGGAAGTGTTAGCGGTTATAACCATGGGTAATTTGGGGTCAGAGTGAGTGAGGAGTAAGTCGGACGTGATAACTCGTTCGATGGTGACAAATGCGTTTTGACATCACGGTAACCATATCCACTCAGTGTTTCGTGTCAGCAGTTGGTTCGACAGAGCTCCTGGTTGGTACATCTGTGGTACAAGATTGTGAAATTCATTTACAAGCGAGAAGAAGGGCTGCAGTGTTACTTTATTGGTTGAAGTGAGCAAGCGGTCTATGGCTGCGATCTTCGTTTGATCCGGTCTTCGACCAGTACTGTCAATGATCGAGCCCAAGTAAGTGATACTGGATAATCGAAATGAACATTTCTGAGTTTGGACTTGGAACCTATATACCCGATGGCCTCTGCAAGGTCATATTTATTTGCCTAATATGTTCATCCATTGTTTTGCTAACAGCATTGAGAATTCTAGGCCAGCTAACATGATATCCATTATCTGGTAAGAAGTTTTCTGGGGCACTTTTAAGACCAAAATGTAAACGATTGTAGAGATGAAGACCACTGTGAGTGTTGAAAGTGAGCATTTCTTCATACTCGTCCACTAACTCAACTTGAAAATGGGGGTCAGAAAAATCAATTTTTTGAAACTATTTTACCACCGTTCAACTTGCCGAACCAATAATCTGGCACAGATATTGAGTACTGCTGTGTCCTCAGAAATCGATTCAGTCCTGTTGAAAAATCGGCACAGACCCTGATTGTGCCATTCGCCTTTCTGATCACTACGACAGGTACCGCCCATGATTAGTAGTTAACGGAGAAAATTACTCCCACTTGTACCAGCCGGGCCAGCTTGCCGTCAACGAACTCCACTGATGCGTAAGGTACAGGTCGTTTTAGACAAAATACCGATTTATAGCATCTATTCACACAGAAAACTGCTCTTGTCTTACAGCACAAACTAACACCATCAGAAAACGCTTCAGGAGAGTCTGTTGTTTAACGTGAAAGTCTTATACACAAGTGTTTAGAAGACACTGATGCAACTTTTCTATATGATTTGAATTTGAGTGTGGCATAGAGTCGGAAGAATCACAAATTTCAATAAACGGAAACTGCCACATGTATTCTGTCTATCCAGTTGGTACCAAGTGGGTTGAAATGATCAAGTCTTGATATGTAACGCGTACAACACGAGATACAGTCAAAAAAAAGATTCACGCAGGAACCCACCATCAATTGACAGTTGCTGCGCAAGCAATATGGCTAGTTTGCTCATAAACGGATCTGACCAATGAATTTCGCGAGGCTTCCGAAATGATAGTCACATCAGATTCTATACCTATTCGCAATTTCACTGGGACTGGAAATCGAGGGCTTTCATCACAAAAACGAGGTTCAAAGAATTACAGAATCTGGTTGGTGCACCTTCGTACGGGTGTGGCACAGAACGGCTGCTATAGATGCGTTCTTGATGACCAGTTCCACCGCTAATTCCACAATCGCGTGACCCGTAGGCACCAAAAATTAGCTAATTGCCACAATCCGCAGTGCCAACATCCGACGCTTGACCTTTGTCGGAAGTTTGGTTGAGAAGCTCGTGGTCTTCTAGACTTAGGTAAAGCACTGATCACGGGCATTGTCTGCATCTCTGCTTTCTGGATCACCTGGGCATTAGGTTTTAGATTATTCAAACACTGACACTCTTCGATGGTTTGCGTTAAAGTGATTCCGGGGTCTGTTTCCAGCTTTGATAATATCCGGGTGCTAATGTCAATGTCAGCAGATGCGTGAAGACCAGATAAAATATAAGAGCTTTGAAATGATCATTTGTGAGACTCTGAAGTATGAAACGTGTAAATTAGCGAATAACACGGCCTGGGTAGGAGGCGAAATGATCGTCAGCACCTTTCGAAATTTTCAAACACTAGTACTGTGTAATAAATAAAGAGGAAATTTCATCAAACATGGCATTGAGATGTTTTACTCTCTTTGCTAGATCATGGTCCGTTGGGTGTTTTAGTAGGATGAAATAGCAGTATTTGTCATGTCCATCTGGACCCAGTTTACTCAACGAAAGTCCTACTCGAGCGTATTCATTGAGAGCGGCACCATCAGCTTCAACAACGTCTTCGTATCTACGAAACCAGAATGAGACGTAATGTCATCTTTGGACTGGTAATGAAATCCACTCATGCTTTGAAACAGTTTCACGACACCCGAAATCGTTGGGCTGTTCACTTCTTGCTGCACTGAAAGCCGCTGGATAAACCGCCAACCTGTGATGCACCAGTGCTTTTTCAATTTCCAAAGCAACATATTTTACGTTGTTCCTGATAATCGCAAATACTGTGCAGCTACCTTAAGTACTTAGTTGGTGCATCATGAGAATCGACGCTCCACGTTTAGGAGACAGATAAACAAGAAACCAAATTATTATATCACCGACCATAGACTAGCCCGTTAATCAGCTCAAGAGACGAGAATCCGATGAACTCCATCTAGGCCGTTTTATTTTGCTATGAATCAACGTATGTATGTATGTACGAAAGCAGATTGCTCTGGCAGTGGTGTACGGACGGATGGATGTTGGAACGAATCAAGCTGTGTCGATTGCGTTAGGTGAGCTCAACGATTGAGCACAAGACTTTCTCTTGTAATTGGCTGCAATTTTCACATGCGCAGACACGTAGTCTCGAGAGCACACGCTCACTGCGTCTCAATTGAGCCGTATCGACCATTCACAGTGACACACTGCAATCACACACATACCGCGTTGATGGTAGTCTTATTCCATTTCGGGCTGCGTGGATTCCGTCAAGTGTGGAGTGACTTTATTTGGCCTGATCCGACTGTGCCCCTAAATGTGACTCAGGTTGACGCACTTACTTACTTGCGCATTTGCTTGCGTGCATAATCACCGGCGTACAGTTCGGTTTGTGCCCACCAATGAGGAACAGACTTGGCACAAACCTCACATGTGCCACTTCTAACTCAGAACAAAACATTACGAAAACTGCTCTGTAATTTTCGAAGCTCAGTAGGTATTGCTTCTAAATGCTATTTTCAGAATAACGCCGATCGTAACACACGATCAATTTGCCGCTGTAAATCAATCAGGATGGTTAGATGAGACTTCGACAAAAGAATAAATTCATAACATCAAAATGAAAAGTCAAAAGGTACTGAAATGAAACCGAATGAATAAAACTCACAAAGTTGCACCAGTGAAAAGCTTTGCATCGGCCGAAAGCACTTCAGCTGAAGAATAAATTTGTCAATAAAATGATGAAAAACGTCAATTTTAAGTGACAAGAATGATAGTGCTGCAAAAATCAAGAAAACAACCATGCTTGAAGTAAAGTTGATATTTTGCCATCGACACAGCAATGGATAATAAGGCTGAACAATTATCTGTTCCGATTAGCAAACCGCAAGTAAAGGATTGCAGACTCTGTTGACAAAACCAATCCACAATAAAAAATTTCGCCATGCGGGCAATGGGAATTTTTTCAACAACTTCAAATATGGAACAGATCACACCTGAAACTCAAAACATTACAAAGCAGAATTATAACCAGTATCATGTGTAATTCAATGTTCGGGTAGGATTTCGCGTTAGCCCGTGGTTCTCGTGGGAATGATTTCAGACAGACAGACTGAAAGTCTTTGCGGGATATTTACTTCAAACATCTAATTCCATTTCTCAACATCTAACTATTCATCTTTACCTGCAATTGGTCTGTTTGAACATACTCGAATAACATTCTGTCCGTATAAAGCTTTTCGGAGTATTGGGACCGTGAATTTTCTTATGATAGCTAGCCGGACAAATCTGGTGCATATAAGCAGGGGTGTTTTACGATTAAAACTAAATGGAAGGAATTGCGATCGGGACAATGAATAATCGGTGTAATAGTGGTAGGTGATCATCTGTGATACATTAGGTGGTGTTGAATCCGATGTGGTTTGAGATGTGCATAGTGGATTTTGTAACTGTGTAGTTGTCACTACTCTTCCGATAATGTTCAAAGATACACTCCTCGCCGTGTATCTACCGATCACCTAAGTGTGATGTTGAGGTGATATGAAACGTAAAACACAGAGCTTAGCACAAGTTATCATGATACGTTGGATCCCAAACCCGGTCCAAATCATGTAATAAGAAAAGGCAAGTTTAATTGTATGTGACATCTGCCCCATATCACTGACTGAACTCAAATGGTAGGAACCGTTCAAGAGATGTTAATTAGTTTATTCATTTGGACTCACGATATGCTGTTAAATTCCCAATCAGTCTGTCAACTAAAATGGAGGCCAGGTTGTACGTGGATTTGCTTGGCAAACGTCTTTTGTCATTTTGTGAGATTGCTCTCACAACCCTGCCAGTACGGTTCTTCATGGGGATTTTCACAAACAACCAGTGGTCCAATGATTTTCACGGGAAAGCATTTTATACCACCTGAGAGGCCAACTGTGTTTAGTCATTTGTTTTTTCGGATAAATCATCTTATCTGAAAGTCACAAAATATACATTTATGTGATAGATTTGGGAATTTGCCACAGTTACCGTCGTTCCTCATGATATTGTCTTTCATGAGTGCACAGATAACGAAGACATTCATAGATTGACCGCCACTTCATGTGAATTTCTGTGGAAAATGCTCTAAGCAACCCTTTCTTATTTCTTTGATTTATTAAAGTGATGGGATTGAGGTAAAATTATATTGTTTAATAAAACAGCTTAGTCGAAATCGTTGGTAGATTGTCGACGATTCGGTCACCACGGGTAACTTTTTAAGGACTGGTTTTACAATCGAATGAAATTGGAATGATAGCTTAGAGCAATTGAGTATTAGTCACAGTGTGTTCGTGTGTTTATCTGTGAGTTCGGTGTGTTGTTCATTGCAAGGGTGGGGGTTGAATCCCCGTCCATACTATGTCCGTGATTGTGGGGTCATTTGAGGTCAACAAGGTGTTATGACCCGTTTTGGAGTTTATCCATCCGTGTCGTAATGCTATCCACTTGCTTGAAATCTCTGCCCCATCTCTGTGGTTGAAACACAATTGGTGGGCCTGAATTGCTAGAGCCTCCGCGTAGAGAAGCTCGGTGTACGTATGAAACCCACACTGGAGGATTCTGGTGTTTTCGTAGTCGATGATGTGTTTTTCGGATCTGGCTTGTAGTGCAATTGCAGAGTCGCGTTCTAACTTACCTCAAGCCATTTGGTCTGTTGGTCTGTATTTTTCCTTACTTCTGTGTTCAGCAATTCTAGTTTCGACTTCTCTGCATGTTTGTCCAATGTACTGAGTTGGGCAGTCTTTGCAGCTGATAATGTAAACACCGTTGTTCTGTTCGTGTATGTGTTCAGAGTTACTGGTTCTTGTGAGATGACGTCGCAACGTGTTATCGATTCGGAAGAAAACCTGAACACCATACGCACCAAGTACCTTCCTGATTGCCTCCGATGTGCCCGATCTGTACGAAATGCCAGTGGAGGTTAGCCAGTCTCCGTCCTTCTTGTCGTGTGTTGCTGAATTGTTTCTTAACACATCGGTTACTAGTCCTCGTGGGTACTTGTTGTATTGAAGGACCGTGTGTAAGCGTTGCATTTCCTGTTTATGAGTGACATCGTCATTGCACAACTTGTCAACTCCGTTGGTTAGTGGCGATGCATTGAGATTATCAACAACATAAAGCGTAACTGCATATCAGTTAAATGTAATGAACCGGAGTCAGTTATACTAAGCATGGGAACCATTCATTCCAAGAATATGGTTAAAATCGGTATGAAGTCACAGCTGGAATGCTCAATGTAACAGACGAATATGTCTGTTAAGTTGCAATATCGAATCTGAATCACGTCTCGTACTGAGCAATGCGTATCTCAAAACTAATTCCAAATAATTGAGTTCGACATTGCCCACAATTCTCGACGTTAGCGTGAAACAATCATGAAAACAGTTACGAGATACTCACACCTTTGACATTCAGCTTGTTGCACTAGCCAGCCGATATACCAGTATAAAAAATGACGACAACAGTTTAGTCTCAAGAAAATGAGACATGAACAGAAAGGGTTATAACAAATTAACTGTCAAATTGTAAGTGTATTCAAAAGAAAAAATCTGTATACTTCATCAGGCCAGGTCGGTTGATTATTTCGTCGGAACAGCCAAACAGAAACCCGGACAATCAACGGTCACATGGTAAGGGTTCGTAATGCTTGTTTGCTAAATTAGTTTTTTCAACGTTTCTCTATCATTTTTATCTTCTTCAAGGGTCAGGTTTTGGTGTTCGTTTGCGTTTGTTTTCAACCTGCAGACCATCGACTTCAACGTAACGCTGTTAGGGCTGATCCACTATCTCTTGGCCGCTTGGCTTTGCCATCACATACACACACACAAATTAACATGGAAAATGGTTGACGATTCATTAATCTAAACTCTGCATCGTAGCATTGGTTTACGCTCCAATCCACTTCGGAGGCACCAAGCACAAAAGAAATTTAGAAACTATCACATTGATTTGCGGAAACATCACATAGACTTAAAAAATTGAAAGTTTAAATTGTGAACTAGACGCAATGGTTTATTTTTGCATCGGTAAAGCGTATGTCATTGGTCAGTTGGCCACAAGGCTCTCTGGCTGACCATTGTCTATTGCGAATGTCTGCTTTGCCGCGCTTTTCCCGTGCTAAAGTGGCACAGACCTCAGTCGTGCAATTAGTCGCGCTCACTAACGGACGTCGATTCGGTGGATCAGTGGGGTCATGCGACCTGAGCCACAAAAATCGATCTGTCCTCATCCTAGCAATGGAAGCGTCAGTGGATTGCGTTAGACGCCTTTGGGCTAGTCAGAACATTTCGGCCATCCAGCAGACGAAGTGGGCATTCGGTTCTTCAAAACGATGCAGAAACGAATATATATAAATTACGGTAATTCGGGAAATAGCTTGGCACTACGCCGTGTTGGATAATAACTGATAGGTTTTTAAATTCCCACCTTGGAATGTGATTTCTCATCGAACGTGTTTATTATATGTATATGTGTAAAGAATATGTGCAATAAGCAAAGTTTCGTGTTAGCGAAGTATAGCGTCAAAAGCTCCTCATAAATATGTATCCTGAACATCAACATAAAAGCACGAATCCAACTAAATATAACCCATAGCATCTCACGTTGAAATCGGAAAATCCTTGTACCACTTCACCTGAAGGGGTTTATTTTTAACCCGTAGTCAGTAGACTCTATTAGATCAAATGGAAGCCTCCTATTTCGGATAAAACTTCAGACAGCTGAGTACGCATTAATTCGGAAGCGGTGGGGAAAATGTTGATGAGTTTAGTGTATTCTATCATCTTTGTTGTTATAAAATAATACTCTGTCTTTCAGCTCGGTGAAGCGCCTGAAATATTGTACGTTTATGTGCTTCCCTACTCAAAATTAAAGGGTCTGGAGTTCAACTAACCTTGATAGTGCATTGAATCTTTGAGCAAGTAGGTCTTTAAAAACGCAACAAGATTGCAATTTTTTTGTAACTGGCTACAATCGCGCTGAAATTGACAACACTCAAGGCAACTACTGTTGCCAAAACTGTTAGGAAAACGTGAAATTTTTAAGGTTTATTGGTGTATTAGCTCTGATTTCAGACAAGTAGTGATTAAATGCACGCGGAGAATCGTTCTCATTCGGTCAGCCAGTACTAATAAAATCCCAGTACCGCAAGGCGCAAACGTTTCGCAAAATCTTCTCAAATGCAATCAGAGTAAAGTACATCGAACTGACAAGACGAATCATCTGCTGTATTTCTCAAAATGTAGGACCCATTCTTATATCATTTTGTCTAAAAATCGGAATGTGACCTATTTTGAGAGGTTGAAATCCAGAAAGATAGAATGAAGACCTAATCCCTCGCGCACAACGGAATAGTTAATTTTTTGCTGGTTCGATGCCTGTGGCAAAATGCGTTCTCATTATTATGAAGTCCTGACAGAAGAGTCGCAATAGGTTAAGAGGTCTCCTTTTAAGCACAGTCCGCGGAAACCTTTGAGTTGCTTGAGGTAATTCATGTTTTATTTTTCAGTACACATGGAAATTTTCATACTTCTTCTGTTACTCCTGCTTTTTAATATGACACAACTGTTCAGTAGATTTGCCCGCAAGCTGCCAAGGCTGCGATAAGTCGCTCATCGTAGCCCACAAACCATGACGACCGTGGAAGTCCGCTGCCTAAACCCATGACGTAGTTTGTCTAATCATTGGTCAGTTCACATGCAGTTGTGGTAACACGCAGACTGAAGCGATCGGTGTCTGTCAGAGAATAGAGGAGCATGTGCCGAAATGGCTTATGTAGTTTTGCATCATCCCTCGCCCAGACAGAAAACGACCACGAGCAACCCTTCTTCAGCGGTAGCGAAACAATCTGTGACCTTCGTCACCAGATTGATCTAATGACTGCACAAAATGGGAACTCAGGACTCATGGCCTTTTGTAAAGCTGTGTTCAGAACGGGACTCAAGCCCTCGATGTGGACTGCTTTTCCAATGAACAAACTTCGATTTTTTTCAAGTCTTCATTGATATCTAATAGACTGTGGATGAATTGATCGATCCGGAAAATAGTGTATTTTTTTGCATAAACTTATATAATTTCTTTTACAATTCGATGAAAAACATCCAGTCAAAATTTATCTCATTCAGATTTCATTTTTAAATAAAATAGAATCAAAATGACTGAGATTTATGTATCGAGATAAGTGCATTTCACAGGTTTGACGTTTTGTTTCTCAGAATACGGTAATCTCTAGGCCCTTCCTGAATTCGACTTCAGAAAAGGAATCAGTATTTATGGTTGCATTGTTTGTGAGTATGGGGGGAAAGATCAAGAAATGTCAATACCACCCAGTATCAGTGCCGTACCGACTAACTGCTTGAATGGTATCCAGTGCTTTGAGTATCAAGAGAGTAGGGTTTGAAATAAAATCCCATAGAAGAACCGTGGTACGGCCTGATTTCGGAGAAACTCCGCATCTGCAAAACAGATTGGGTATATCAATGGTAATCGAGTCGAGTACATTGTCTGACACACTACTGGTATTGGAATGTATACATCTTTCATCGGATCGGAGTCTACGCGTTTTTGCGCTGGGCTCGACGGTACTGAGAGCATGATTGACAGTTAGTTGATTCAAAGAACTCAGCCACTATGGCATGATTCATACTATAGTAGGTACCGGTAACCCGGGAACTTTATTGTGGAAACTAGCAAACAAACAATTCGCCCTTCCAAACAATCGTCTTATTGAAGTTGACAAATAGAGAATAATGAAATCACTGCGAAATCGTCGTAGCCCAGTGAACCGGGCTGAATGCGTCCTCGTGGAAACCACCAGAAGCTGCCTATCATGACCAATGCTGCTTAAAGCGCGGATAAAGTCAAACAGAACTCAGGTCGAGTGTGGTATATTTTCACCAAGGCCGACTTGAAAACCTGTGCATGAAAACTACACCCCAGTAAACAAGGTCTGCACTACTCAATGACGAGGAAGCTTGAGGTTAAACCACTCAATCTAAGCCCTATATTTCTGTCTCAGTAACCACAATCGATCTTACTGTGTTCAACGAATGCCAATATGAATTTCGACTGAACAGCCTCACCAATTCACGTTGGTAACCAGAATCTCACAGACCGGTCCCTTGACTAAGCTCTGAGTCACATCAGATGTCGTCGTCCCTCCTCACGTTTTCTGGCCATTGGGACGTGAAGGCCTTGTTCACTGGCGGTAGTATTCCTGCATGAGAACTCTGAGTGCATTAGTGAAAGTTAAGTATCAGTTTGACCTCATGCCGTCTCACGGTGTGTGCCATAAACAGCGTTGGCCGTGTCAGCACCATAGGCGAGAAGTGCCTAGTGGTTTCTATGATGCATTATTCAATCTGGTTCACACCTTACTCCTGGATGACATGACTTCAGTGATCCACCGAATCGACTTTCGTTTGTGAGCTCGACTAATTGCACGACTGAGGTCTGTGCCACTTTAGCACGGGAAGAGAATGGTAAAACAGGTATTCACAATAGACAATGGTCAGCTAAAGAGGCTTGTGGCCACCTGACCAATGAAAAACGCCTTACCGATGCAAAATAAACCATTGCGTGTAGTTCACAAATTTAATTTATGGTTGTCTATGTCCGTGTGATGTTTTTTGCAAATCAATGAAACATTTTCGCAAACGAATGTGGTCATTTCTCAGATCAATCTCAAAGCGGTAAAGAATAAATGACGAATACGGAGCATGTTCTTACTATACTAGGTGGAAGGATAGTCGGTTTCGATGGACCTTGTTCTCTGAAGTAAAGTTATAAATTAAAGTTTGGTGCATGGAGAGGAAGGAACTCTATAATTTGTGTGTTTATGTATATATATATATATATATATATATATATATATATATATATATATTGTGATGAGAGTTGAACTCCCACCGTCACGACCGTTAGTCTATGGGGTTTTTCGGGATTCTGTCGGTGATTAATAGCTTCCTCCGTTTGATTCGTTCCCTTCTTGAGTGAAGTATCACTGTCACCTCTGTCCTATTCACTTTTAACTATCGGTGAACAGGTTCATTGGCGTTTTGGACACAGCCGAACTCTGCATTCTACGCTAAGAATACAGTCATGCTGTTTAGAACCTCTTGGTATGTAATCATTTTTTTTCGTGTAATCATGTATTAAAGGACGCAAAATCTCATTAAATGTAAATAGTTGATAATAAAATAAAAAAAATGGAAACATCACAATTCTGACTTTGTCTTTTTTGACCAAAAGTATGTGATTGTGATAGGTAAAATTTGCAGTAGATAGAATTTCACTTTTTGTAAGAAATGAGTCCCATTATTTAGTGTTCTTTTTTCATCTTATTTCACTTATTGCTCTTGAAGTGTGTGATTCGGCACTGCCATCGATCGTCGATCGGTCTTGTTTCGTCGACGTATAGATCACTGTATGTCAGTTGCAACGAACAGTACACGAACAGTACACTATTCACAAAGTGATCCAAGGTTTTATTGAAAGTTGATTTTCAATGATGGACTGTTTGAAATATCATATTCATGTTGGCAATGTTTTATCTAGAAGTATCGATAAAATAAATCCCTGTTGATGATAGCATATCTTTCAAGCAAAACGCTACCTTTCTAATAAACATGAGAATCCATTCAAAACCAGAATTTCGGATAACGCTCTGGGGAACAGCGAATGAACATCACTTTTAGAAATTTTTTTAAGGATGGAAAATGAATATACTCAGGACAAGTCCCTGTAGAAATTTCACTGATATGAACACAACTTCTACTTTTTTGGATTTCCCATACGTTAATTTGTTCCCCATTACCTCATGAAATTTGTTAAACATTCCTCAATTTAATTTGAAGGTGATTTATTGCATAAAAATACGTCAACGTGGAGCTTAAATGTTCGAAACTGGTTGATCGTGGACTGCTGATGACTTATCAAACCATCACAGCAGAACTGCTAATGATATTTCTCAACACTACTGAATATCATGATTCATTATACAGTATCCACGTCTAACTGGCTAATAAAACCCATAAGAGCCCTATACACCTATTACATCCTGGATAGGATTTATCAGCCTTGCGTTCGAACGACTTCTCTTTGGCTTTAGAATAAAATCCTTGAAACGTTTTTAGCATGCGAAATTATCCAAAATCACTGAGTTTGAGTGTCAATACTGCATATTCAATTATATTATCCAACAGTACCGTATCGTCAGACAATCACGTCCTCTGTCACCGACAGTTTCGGGATTATGCGCGTCAATCGCCTGACCTCACCAATTTTCACAACAAAAGCTAGAACGGTTTTTTACGATCAGGTAATCTAATTTCCCGTCACAGTAATAAGATATTTGGTAAATGATCTGACGATGCGAGTTACTCAAATAAGCTTCCCTTTAAACTTGGATAATCTCAAACTTGTACATCCAGTAGAATGTAAACGAATGATAAGTGCCATCGAACAGCACTCCTTGGATGCGGGCCTCTTCTCATCATCTTGTTTGTCAGTAGCTCGAATGAGGTGTAGCTTAGGAACCACTAGCTTATTGCACGTTCCTTTCCCATTTTTGCTTTCCTTGCTTGCAAATATCAGTCCTAATTTGTCAACAAACTCGTGAGTCAGTCAAAACCCCAATACAAGCAAGTCCTTCTTATGTGGTCGCGGGCGACGAAGCGGAAAAGTGAATTGATGGTCACATGAGGTAAATAGTAAATTCCGATTGGTTAGAGAACAGAGTGAAAAAGGGGGTGCGATTGTTTGGTTTGCGCACACATACGCCCTAGAGTACCATAGAATGAATAAGGAAAAGTAGCTCATCGAACTGACGGTCCCCTCACCGTAAAAGACACAACAGAATTTATTTTCTAAAAAGATTTTCGAAGGAGAAACCCATGTTTCAAGTGGGTAATGGGAGGTTCGAAACAAAATATTTATGTGAATTTGTGTGACTATCCATGGAAAGACAAATTGGACATCGATACATTTTTTCATGAATCGGTGTTTCGTCAAAGCCTCCACATCCTATTTCAACCGAGGTGTTGTGACATGCGGTGTGTGCAATTCACTGAAAGTACAAAACGAAAGTATTCGAGATGAATAAACGGTCACTGTTGTAGTGTTTTGGATAGGATGCTGCTTAGTGAAATCAAACACGTCTGCGGCAAGTGAACCATCAATGTCACTCCTATTCTCAAAGAGACGATGTGCATTAGCAGTGTCTATCAAGTGGCACTGTCCGTCGGGATGAAAGCCGCAGTTGCAATTAAGTTGTGCCATTACTTAATGGCGGTAAGTGGCTTGTTTATTCAGGTAGTTAATAAAATGTAGTCGCATGACGTGCATTTTTTTATCGCAGTCATTGTCGGTGTACCTATGCGAAGAACTGACCCAATTCGAGTACCACGTGATATGAATTTTGTGAGTGTATGAGCGTGTTCGCGTGTTTGCTTGGTATTGATATTGGTATTGATATTGATAAGATTACAAATAACCGATGAAGAACCTATGTACTATGCATTTTCCAGTTTCAGAAGGCGATGACAAATTTCAAAATCTGAAATCACAGGAAAAACTGAATGTTCAGAAAAAAAGAACCCCAGTGTACGAAGAATCACATCGAAATTCTGACTCAAATTCTATACGAACATGGATGGAGAACAAATTATTACGCATTTTCTGATGGCATTAGTACGAAGTCAGGTCAGTTGTCTGTTTCTGCACACCGATCTAACAGAACGCACAACTAGTATTGTATAATATGGATTTCAACAACTGTGGTAATGATGAACTGAACGATAATTTTGGTTTGTCTGTTGTATCGTAACTTTATGAGAATTTCCTAAAGAGCGGGAAGGATAATCACGAGATTATCACAGAATAAGACACAATTAGCACATTGTACTGCTTCGCCATTTGACACTGAATATAACAGATATATTTATCTTCAAAATTCCGTATCGAAATGAGAAGATTAGTGAGACTCTCGAAGTAAGCTTCAGATGAAGCACGCCTCCGAAATATGTCGTTTGTACAAACGACAGCATCATCTGATAAAATGTCTCAGCCGCTGCTTAGGTTGAAATCATTCTAATGTCAAAAAAGATTGTTTTCTTACGACCAACAAGTGTTGGTCAAAAAACCAGAAAAATATTTAATGGGAAAACTCTCATGACTTCTGACTCCTTTATCGTAGAGTTCTGCGGATCATGGTGTTTCCCGTCGCAGCAATCTAGATCCAGTGCTGGATAAGCGAGTGTGTATTTATGGCCGTTGGGTAGGGAAAAATGAGGTATAACAATTTAAACTTCTGGTAAGAAAATAGCGAAAGCTTCCGGATATACACTGGACGTGTCCCAGAGTCTAAACCCGCTGACCCGTGGCCCCAAGTTCTCCGCTTTCAAATACTGAAGAAAGGAAACGACAGTCCATGTCCCATTACACACACTTCAGTACCACTCAGAAAGTCACGTATTAGTATTTCGGACGTAAA
Source organism: Fasciola hepatica (assembly GCA_948099385.1). Lineage (NCBI taxonomy): Eukaryota > Metazoa > Platyhelminthes > Trematoda > Plagiorchiida > Fasciolidae > Fasciola > Fasciola hepatica. Next base: position 2,725,065 of record CANUEZ040000198.1, read on the forward strand.
CCAATTCGCCTACCGAAACAGTGAACTACCCTGGCTCCCGGTATTTGTTTTTCTGAGTCACTTGTGTCATTCGTCGATCAGGAGAACAAACACATCCATGTTTGTTTCCGGGAATATAAAATGCCTTAACTTCACACATCAGTGAGTGTGCTTTCTATTGATTTTAGATCAAAAGGGAAGTCCCCGATACTCCATAAATGATGAAGGGAATATACACGGAATTCTTTTCAATGTACATATTGTAGTGGTCACAGTTCCTTGACAGACCCTGAAAATGCCGATTCAGTTCAATTTCTAATTTGGTGACCTCCTATCTAGTTCATCATCCTTCAGCGACAAATAAATCGATGATGTTGTGCTGGTTCTAAATTCTGAAACAGTGATAATCACAGTCCAACTGAACAGTCTATTTCTGTGATGATGACGTGATCTGATGCAGTCAGTTTACCCCTAACCCAAACAAAGGAATAGACGTACTGTCTTCAGTTGATTGTAAATTATTGTCACAGAAATAAATAATCCAACAGTGATGATAGACAGTCAAATGTTGAAGGACATTGGTGCTATAGACACGTTGATGTACTCTTTTCACCAAAATCAAAAGTTTGCCCATAATTTACGAATACATTCTTAAGGTAAGAGAATCGACATTTCACACCACCTGCTTGGGATCTCTACGAATTCCAACTCCAATCTCTTCTCAGTCTACTCTTTTTTGTGCCATCTCACTGACTTCACTACAACTCTGTAATTTCCCCTGGTTTGATTGTCCAGGACTTTCTGTCAATCAAGAGCATTGCTAAATGAATATCTTTATCGTAACTCAAGTTTTTGAATTTCATGTAAAGAATCAACTTAACTGCATGTGAATTGATATGCTTTACGGTGCTTTCCGATGAAACACACCCGCTGAGCTCGTATCTGTATCACGCTCGCAAGATTTCCAACCCCGCTACACGTAGTGATTCAGCAGCTGCCACACGTGATACGGCCAGGTAAAGCTTCGTAACCACAAACACGGATGAGCCCCAACCGAATAGGATCACCGTGGAGGATCCTGGCGAAAGCTCCCTGTGATTGGTCATCTTTGATTCTACGAATCACCTTCTCTAATTAAACGTTTTTACACGAACCCACTCTGCAATACAACTAAAGTGCTATTTGGCGGCCCTGCTTATTTTGCTACATCCGTTCGCGTAGTCCTGGGCGGTGTGCAATTTTGATACGGACTATCAAATCAGTTCATTACTACTAATACATGTATTTAAATTGATTTCTCCACATTTCACAATTTTTACACCAAAATGATTCCATATCTAATAAGTTGGCTGGCTTTCCAAGGGACACCAATAAAATAAGTTAGTGGAAACTCACACAACCCCCATTGTTCATTTACCATCTGGTTCTTCATTAATCAACACCGTGTATCGAGTAGTTGCGGTTTTTCTGTGCAATATTGTCATACTCATTGCCGATGCATGCAAATCGCAACTTTCCGCTTAAAATCAGCCATGATCGGACAAAATATGCACTTTCGACTTGGACTGAATTAAACATCAGAGTGATTAAAATGGACTTGCTGTGTCAACCTATACATCATCAATTCGAATGAGGGAAATACAATGGCTCTTTCTAGAAAAAAACAATGGTTAAATTTGACGATTCGGCTGGCAACTATTTTGCTCGCACTAGAAGTTGGTCCGTCGTCATCTCTGCTAAGGGTGGTTAGAGTTTTGTGCAAATCTGTATTCGAGCCACACTGTAAATCACAGCATCCCACGTCATAAAATTATCCGTTCACACTGCGTCCCCATTTTACAACTCAGAAACAGTATAAAGCTGAATACCTCATCAGCAAGTAAAAGTCACGAAAATTTGTTTAACTTCATTTCCGTATAATTATTTCAATCGCAGTAGACTCTTCATGAAGATTCATTGGACCTTTTTTGAAAGTTTGAAATGTGATTATCTGTTTCTTCTTATTCCGGGCCAACATCTGACGAGAAATTTTCACAGAATACGACTGGATTAATAAGGTGTGAAAATCAAGTAAACATTCCATTACCAGAACTGATAGAAGATTTTATTTGCTGCAGCACTTCACACAAGGGGAACGCTCGATACAACTTCAAAATCTATTGGAGCAATGCACAGCTATTTTACTCTTGTTAGTAATCACTAGGTTCAATCCATATGCATCATGCTCCCACGGGATTTGAACCTCAGATGAACGAAAGAGAATCACATTACATATTACCACAAAGCTAATAACGATTGCTGCCAACGACATATTAAACTTACATACCACAAGATAAAGCGACCTTCCCATACTGGATTTGAATAATAGCCAACGATCTCTTGCGCAAAATTGATTCCTATAATGAACAGACTGGAGCGCTTGACAAATACGGTAAAAATTGGGATAGAAGAGGAAAGTAGCACTGGCACCATATTCTGTCCGTTGGCCTCCGCATTGAATCGAGTCCATCAAGCTAGTTTATGCATATATATCTCGAGGTCTTATGATCAGAAACAGTCGACCACAAGGTCTACACCAACGATTTTCGACATAGCCTCATACTTACTTGTAATTCAATAGTTGGTTTCGTAAAAACTAAACACACTTTGGGCAGGTCTCAGACCACTGCTTTTACCTCAGTGCTTGCTAGTAACTAAAATACTGTTTTCGGTATTATTTGAACGCATTCGGTTAACTAACCCTATTCATCTTACTCTGTAGTACACACACGCACAAATATCTTGTCATGTGACACGAATTCGGGGAAATTTTGAGTAAGGCCACCAATGGTAAGTGAGTGAAAATAACAGCACGTCATATGATCCAAATTTGAGTAGCTAATTGAATGGATGAGCCAAAAGGCTGAAGGAACTGCATCGATGTATGCATCACACAGGGCAGCGGATTGAGGAAGAAACAGGATGTAATGCTCACCTGAATGAAAGGCATTGTCTATTTGACCCTTGACATGGTTATAGGTTCTGCTTTTTCATGAAAGCAGTGGTTAGATTTCATCCATTCACTTTGGTGTTAACTGAGCATAGCTTTTTCCGATATGTTTATCAATAGAGACCTTAGCTTATAGATATCGCACAAATAACGTTATCTCAACAATCCGTCGTTTTAGTTTCTCGTTCCTTTTGTCCAGAGACCTTCAGTTCGCGAAAGCACCCGTCCTCGTAAACCATTTGAGCGCTCAGTTACAGCTACTACGGAAATGATGATTGCAAACTCAGACTATCTATTCACTATGAATCATTATCCTTTATATTCCAATGGTAAACGGATGCCGGAAACCCCAAAGAGTCTAGACTGAGAACTTGTAACTCTCATTAAGAATGCTCATTTAGGAATACGAAGAAATAGGAAACCCATTATCTGACCCAGTTGTTCACTTGATTTAGCTGTGTACATGAGACAGCAACTCCCAGGAAACCGACTAAATTTCTAATTTCACTTATCGCGTGTTGGTCGATTCGTTATCAGGTGCTCCTGTTCAGGTTGATGTCGGCGTCGTTTGGAGCATTAGGGCTGAATAGGTACTACTCCGATGGATCTCAGCAACTAGTTTTCGTTGTGTAGTTCGACAGGATGGTTAAGAGCATACAACAGCAACATACTGGTGTATCGATGCATGTTCGTCCTTCATGTGTATCCCCCGAACGTACCTCGCTTGATATCAAAGACAAATTCTACCATAAGGTTTTCCAGCTACTCCACGTCGTCCACTCTACGGCCATAACTGTTGTCAACGGCGATTTCAGTGCCCGTGTTGGGAGCCTGAACGAGATGGAAATGCCGATTTTTCATTCCAGTAGGTGGAACAGATGATGGCGATTGACTCACCTAACTTTGATCTGATTCTTGGTTATTCCTAGGAAGTGCAAGTTTCTCTAATATAAACTGGCACTGACTGACTTTGTTTTTTCTCGCACTTTCACAGTCTTGAAACCAGTCACATTTGTATCGTTTGGAGCTGGTGTGGAATGACTCAAAACTGTCGCGCATTTTAGCTCACGTTTGTAGAGCGGATCACATTCTTGCCCGCGCATGTTTTAGCCAAAATCTCGTCAGTGGTCGAGCTAGCACCAAAGCTCACGTGACCCACATTTGCTAGTTAACAAAAACATCGATCTGTTTTCTAAACATAGTTTTCTACCAGATTATCACTTCAGTCAAACAGCCAGGATACCGATGAGCAATGAACAGGGGTCAAGAAAGTTCCATGTGAGGCTGCTCAAATTGCCAGAGACCCATAAAGCAGAAGTGATGAATTTCTGCATTCCCAGTTGCACTGTGAGATGATTGCCGATTGATTTCTCCGTTTTCAAGATATGATGTGCCTTAAAGATACCTCAGGTTCCATCTAATTCGGAGCCCAAGAACATACTCTGAGCAGTGAAGCATTGCGAAGTGTAAGGAGATAGAAAATACTGTAGCGATCGATTATAGCCGGTGCCTGTTCCGTTCACGAAGACCATACGTTAGGAAACTGATTAAAGAGGTTGGAGGCGCAACGACTCAGACTCACAAGCGTTAGCTAGATTTTTGGGTGCATTATTTTGAGAAGCAGTTCAGCTTGGGTTTCTCCACAACACGTTTACGGAGTAGCTTGATTGATAGAGTTCTAAAAGTAGATCCCAATCCTCTTAGGGGTTTCAGCTACTTTAGACGAACTGAGAATTCTAGACCTGAAGGGTTGTTTCCGCCTATTTTCCAACACAGTAGTTCAACATAGTCATCAAAGTTAACAAAATGCCTTGGTTTGATATGAGAGGAGGATCAGATTTCAATGAGCCGGTGTGAGTCCGTGGTTGTATTGACTTTGAAGAACGACAACAGGTACTCTTAAAAGAGCCGCAGGGGAATATGTCTTATTGAAGTCCCATTTAAGCTGCTCGGTGTTATTATTCTCCACCGCTTACCTATTGCTCGCGAACTGTGCCCGCCGGGGAAATTTTGCCGTGTTTAGACCTAGTTGATTTTAGGTACTTTAAAAAAGGCGTGGTAAAAGGATTTTGGTACAAATGCCAACGATATATTGAACCTTCATCCAAATTAAGAGCCTTACACGATGTCAAACCCATTTGAAATAAAGCAATATCGCCAGTAGGTTTCATTTCATGTCCTCGATGATAAGTGACCTCAACTGATTTCAAACACACCAGGTTTGCACGCAACGCTCTGTTCCCAAACAGTTAGGCTAGACTCTCTCCTGTCGTCGCGTGGGTGGAAATGTGGTACTGCATTAGAAAACTGTCAACACTCCTGTCGTGTTCGTCAAACGTACCAACACGAACAGATGCAATCACACTTTTCAAAGTTCGAACAAAGTTTTCGACTGCACCATTGGATTGTGGGTGTGGAAGTGGAGTTATTCCGCGGTGACAACCCAACGCTTTCAACCAGTCAGTCACCTCCGCTGCGAAATGGGTTCCATTGTCGGTAACCAATGCACACAGAACATCTTCTTGACTGAATGTTTTACTCAGGGTCTGTTATCGTGAAACCGGCATAAGGAGAAGTAGTTAAATATACCTCCGGCCTACGGGAGTGGGAATCAATGAAGAAAAGAGCTTAATACCCGTCTAAAAATGGTCCACAATAATCAGCTTGAACACTTTGCCAGGGCTCTGTGAAAACAGACCACGACATCCTTTTCGACGGTTGGGTGTGAAATTCATGTAGACAATGACAACAGTTTTTTTAAGCAAACGGCGCAAATCGTAGCTCTGGCCACCATCAGGTGATGCAGGAAAGAGATTTTATTTTTGAAATGACTAGGTGAACGAAATGCAAATCTCGCAAAACCGCGGCCCATAAAGGAAGACGCACAATGATTCTATCGTTACGACGCGAGACACCGTCATAAATCACCGACATTCCTTCGCGTCGTTCATAGAATTCATTTGCCCGCCATCCCTATCAAACACAAGATATGATGGCATAGTAGTGCTTCTCCGTTTCAGAACTAGATCTGGCCGACTAACGGGCAGTGACTGCGTGAGCAAACGGTCAGCGAGAGAGGGTTTTTCGGAAAGGCTTAGGGAGACAAGCAATCTCCATTAGGCACCTAAGATACTTTGACAGGCATTGTATAAGATGCCATAAAATTAAAAATGTTGGAATATCTGGCAAATATGTTCTTGATGTTGATTTTCATCAGCACTAGAAACGTGGACGTCATCAATATGAACGAAAGCAAAATTGAGACCATGAATAACTTGATCCATGAATCGCATGAATGTTTGAGCGGCTTTGTGCAAGCCAAAAGGCATACGCAGGAATTCATACAGCCGAAATGGTATCGTGATTGCGATCTTAGGAAGGAGTTCAAGAGCGATGGGGATGTGGTACTGCGTCCTCACCAAATCACGTTTAGAGAGAAACATTTGCCATACATACTGTTGGAGAGGTCATGAAGGTGTGGAATCGGGTCCTTGTCGGGTACCATAGAATCGTTAACTACGCGGTAATCACCTCCGGGGAGCCTGTCCTCGTTGTGCTTTGGAACCAATTGGAGTGGGAGGCCCATAAATTGCTTGATGTGTGAGTTATCCCCATGTTTACTATAATTTCGAATTCTGCTTTTGCTACTAATAGTCTTTCAGGTGATAATCGGTGGAGTCGCGCTGAGATTGATGGACTTTTGGTGACAATGGGATGTTGGAAATTGTGCAGTGTTTGTGAGGGGGATGCTTGTGGTTGGCTGACTGCCGAAAAATCGTCCAAAATGGAAGAAAACGGAGAGCTTACTGTCATGAGACGTACCCCGAGAGAGTTGATGGATGTACCTGTGCCATTTATTTTTTAAGACGCATTGCTGACCCACGGTGTCTCACATCAACCACAAGTGAAGAGACAGGATAAAAATGAACCACGAAAATATGGTAATTACCTTTTCAACCGTGAAAATCGAAGGGAACTTTCGGCATAAACCCAGGTCAAGTTGTATTAGCTTTTCACTGTTGTCTTTATTGAGGAGCGGTTATCTGCTTGCAAAGTGAGAGTAGGAAGTCGCGGATTGCGTTCACCAGACAGAATGGAGATATCACTGATCTGAGCATCGGTGCTAACCAGAAACCGCATTCCTGTAGACCGATCGAAAATGTTGGAAAGGCGACCAGGTTCGAAGTCAGTGGCAGCCGTCGCAATTACTGACTGGCTGTCTCGTTTCTCGAAGCTATAGCTGGGAAAGTACACAGTGACTGGCAACGACGAGCTTTTTCCCCACAATGCCGGTGGTATCAATAGTTTAATAGTCGAGACGAAGAGGCAGAGTGATTGCGACAGGATTTCGGGCGGGGCACGGAACGACTGTGAATGGCTTACTGGAACAAAGCATTCATCTGGGAGGTTGGGTTGGCAATTTGTTCTTGGAGGTCGGAGATACAAGTGGGTACCGATGTTTGAGACGTCGCAGCGATCGGCGAGCTTGTGGGGTACGCTTCCAGTAGTCTGTCGACGGTGATTGCTAGTCCTTCAATCGAAACCTCTGAGTTGAAGGACGCGAGAATTTCCCTTATCAATGGAGGAAGTTGTTTCAACTAAATATGTTTTCGGAGAGAGTCACCCATTTTATGTGACCCCAATAAATGTTTCATGTGTTGTTGAAGTTGAGCTGGCTTGCGATCACCGAGAAGAAGATTTGTGAGTAAAGTTTCGATCGAGTTCCGATCAGACAATCCTATCCGCTGGATAATTTTGTGATTGTAATTGTATCGTAGGAATTGATGGATAGTAGTTTGTTAATGAGATCACACAGTTCTGTCACAACGTTGGCAGAAAGGCCTTGGATAACGTATGAATACATTTCAGACTGACAACGCACACGGTTGATGTGTTAAATCACCACTATTTGTGCGAACCCCAGGCGGAGATTCGAAACACAAAACTGAGGTAGCTTCACAATGGCTGAATCTTCGAGCACGATGTGGTTAATTTCGGTGCCATTAGAATCTATGTCGGATGAGAATGGTGCACAAAATGTGGTGGTGTGATTTGTGAATGAGGAGTGAAAAGCACAATATCCAGAAGCAAAAACGTGGGCTCACCGATTTGTGGTGAAAAGGTTGACGTGGTGTGAATTGAAACGTGTGTAATCAAAACGTGATCGAACAAACCAGTACAAGAAAAGACCGTACGTGTGTGTGCGTGTGTCAGTAGAGTCAGCTGGCTACGGAGCGATAGGCGTAGGAAGAAAACGAGAATGGACGGTGAAGCAGGGCTGATAAAAACTTCAAATCGGCAAAACGGCCTACAGTCACACAACAGATACAATGCTGTACTAACTAAGCCAAACAGCTACAGATCGCCAGACGTGTTCAACCGTATGAATAGAACGTTTTCCGACTTGAGTTTTCCAAAATCCGTTATCGCACAACTAATATATTTCAGCTCATCTCCGGTCATGTGTCTGGATGCATGCGTTTGTTTCATTCTTATTCACATCACTCTGCGTTATTCCAATTGCATCCCTAATATCTTCAATTGAAGCTTCCAACTAGTTTTATCTTGTGCCATACCTACGGTTTTCGAGTACATATTACTTGCTATGAAATGAAGCACTATTCACCTAATGTGTTTCGGTGTGTTGATATCATACGTATCCCATTTAGTAACAACACTACACACACCATCGACAAGTCGTATAAGCCGCTTACATCCATTCCAGTCTCATTGCGATACTCCGTTGATAATGGCGGGTAGTTGATCTGACGGAACTTCCATATTTTCGTGCTTTCAGGGTTCTTTGAATATGAATACGAAGTCCGTTCATCACACCCAATGATTCTTCTGTGGTAGTAAAGCAGACTCAACTGAAAACAGGTGTTGTATATAAGGCAGATTGTGGTGTGATTTTCGGGTGCATGTTTATGCAACAGCTCAGTGAAAAGGGCATGCACCCGTGTGTGTCTCTCCGTTCTTCGTGTTTTTGACGTCCAACCCTGCATCGATAATGTCGCCTGTTAGAATTCCATTCCACATTCGTCAACCGGTAGTGCATACTTGATAGCGGCTTAAGAAAAGGGATACTCATCAAGGCTCCACAATCCAGTTGAAGACGATAACATTTGCCATCAACTATTTTATTCCTGACAGGTTCTTTGTTTGTATTAGAACCACGGAAACCGTTGATGTTTGGTTTTGTGTGTAGTGCCTTTTTGGTAAACTTTGCGGCTGCAAAAATTGCACAATTTGACTCGCGTCATCAGTGCACTAACAAAGTTATCAGTAGTTTTATGTTCACGGCGTTCTCTCCGAAGAAAGTGGGACCGTTCGGATATTTACTTTGACTGACTCAGACAGTATCCACCCATCGTTCGCATAACCGTCTTGAGATCTTCCTGGTTTTTGTCAACATCGAACGAGAAACGGTTTAGGATGCGGTAGGCTTCTTCTCCGTGGCATTGATGCAGTTATTATATTTTTGTCAATTGAACTCCCTAATTCATTTCTTTGTTATAAGTATTCTTGTCAGGAACGCTACAGTGGTAGACGTGATTTCTTCGCCGGTCATTCACATTCTTGATTGTTATTTTCGTCTTCGAACAGTTGACTGTATTTATCCACAAATATAGTTGGGTGCTTATTCGGTAACCACAGTATTTCAGGGACCGGTAAATATCTTCCACAATAAAACGGTTTAGTTTCTCGGTTCGCTATCGTGAGCACGACAAAGCTCACTTTGAAATGTATGGTCTGTTATCCGGCTCATCATTCCGGGCCAGTAGAAGATTTACTTTGCTCGATCGTCGAGGTCGGGTGTAACAAATGAGGACGCCTCGTCACCTGGCCTCGAAGGAATTCCGGAATAGTTATTTAGTTGTCCTTGCACGTGAAGGCTGCCACAGAAAGATCCACCGCGAGCATTTATTCCTTTTTCATGGCGCATTGCCAACAAAGAATTACCGTGGAATCTAAAAGACAGGTTGCTGCACGAAAATTAGCAATGTCGGGGTTCACTCTATGAATGCCGAATGATAATAAAGCCCTAGCCATCTCAATTGGAATGGCTACTGCCCATTCGAAATTTTCAAGAAAATATGACTCATTTCCGGAATTGAATGTAGATGTATTCACGGCAACACAACACGAATGATAGGGTATAGAAAATCTGGTAACTGTTCACATGTGTTACATTGTTTATCAGGACAATTTGGTGGGCATTTGGCAAACGATCAGTTATAATTCATCTGCCAACCACGGCTGACAGAAAATACAACACTCACAGATCCTAAACCGATTCGCACAACGCGAATACTGCACAATTTGAAATATATGTTTGTTTTCGGTGAGACTTAGGTACAATACTGATGGCATTTCTCTCAGTCATAATGCAGACTGTTGTAAAAGTGAAGCGGAGTCTAATTTCTTATTCACGTATTCCTGCATAAAAATTTGAGGTAACTTCTTTCTGGAACGGAAACAAACTGCAGTAACATTTTTGAAAACTGCACGTGTAACATTTGATCTACTCAGTGACTGAAACAGGCTACGTTACATTTCTGTAGTGAATGTATTTCCTATCATTTCATCATTCAATTACTTCACTTGGATTAAGTATGCAGTTCTTAAAAAAATTATATATGACTCTCATAATACTCAAGCTACCATCAGTTTTTCATACATGATCTATCCAATCCGACGTTCATTTCCCAAAAACACAACATGAAAACCAAATCAATTGCCTGCATGCAGGGAAAAAGAGGACCTGAAAATGTGCCGTGATAGTCTGCCGTAATGATGTCCGTTGCTAGTGCCCCCTGACCTTGACACTTTACCCGGTCATACACTTTACGAGACCTGTGATTTTCCCTTGGTCAGAAGTTACCCAAACATATTTACAGATTCTAGTTATTCAAACTTCAACTTGTGGACCATGGAATCTTTGAACACTATGAGATCAAGTATGCTCCAGAGGTTCACGACTGGGTTTAAATCTTGGCTGTAGGTTGGCAGTTGTACGACGTTGATGCGGGGAAGTACGAGTCAACATTTCATGGTGTATGATCAGTGGATAGAAGCAATATTAGGTTGGAACGTGACTTCCCGTGAACTTTTTGGATCTTACGGGGTTCTCCACTCTAGTTATTGTGGTCCGGTTGTCGACTGATTTAAATAGTATAGTGAATCAAACTTGAAGGACTTGAGTCGTATTGATGATACCGAATGAAAAGAAATGCGTTGTTGATATTGTCATTCGTCACCCCAGTTTTCATCAAAATTTGAAAACGAAGGGGTTGCAATATGAGTAGTGTGACATTGTATCTGGATGGCAGGACTTAATTTCCCCTATCATCCTATCATCGAGACACAATGCCATAATAGTCATATTGAAACTCCATTCTTGGGACCATGCATCCTCGTTCTGAAGGTTAGCCGTGTTAACCGACGAAATAACTTTGAATGAATTCCCGTATGATTCTAAAAATGGACTCCCCGTCCGTGCACGCTCCATTCGATTCAAATGAGATTACAGCTATGGAAGGGGGTTACCTGTATCAGGATTATCCTTCAGTGTATCCGTGTCTGGATCATATTTTCAGGTGAGCTCTATCGATAACTGAGTGTGACATGGAAACTGTCCCATCTCCAATCAAATCAAATCTTGAACATTCCAGTTGACCAGCCCAAGTTAGACTTACACAGCATGATAGGAACTCCCTAAGACCAGTGACTTTGCGATTCTATTTTCTTTTATTTTCGCACGGGTGCAGTAGAGGAGACTATTCCATAATCTCAAGGACCTATTGTACTAACTAGATCAGCCAACAGCCAGACAGCAATAAATTGAATGAAGAACCCCGTAAGACCCAAATAGGTCACTAAACGACGGATTCCAACTGCTGTTCTGACGGAATGAAAACGGTAATTTCTGTATTTTCCAAGGTGTCATCAACCACAACCCATTGACAAGGTTCGCCACGAATAAATGCGGCCCATATGAAAAAAGATCTTTTGGGTTGCGGAATCAAATTCGTAGTTGGGAGTGTCTTCGGTAGTTTCTCATGACAAGTACAGTTTCGTGGGTCCTCTCGCTAAACTACACCATAGAACATACAAAGTAAATCGATAGTGAAAATGGTTAAAAATGAGACTCAAACCACTTCACGATTGTATCGTGTAACCACTGTTGCGAGAACAGAATAAATCCGTCAAAATTTGGTGCAACTTCATTTGTCTCGCTCCATTTCCGAAACATTTTCTCCTCGTACAAATGCACGACTCGTAGATTTTTGTTGATACCCAGAATAAAATAACATAAAATTATGCATTCGATGCATTGGTAGTTGACCTCGGTCTCTTGTTATGACACCACATTCCATATGGAAAATGGGGAAATGCCCGGATTGTATTTATTAAAAAGATTGCAAGGGATGTCCACCTATGAATGTAATTGACGCAATTGTATTATTCTGGTGAAAATATCTCCAACTCAGCATAAACAATTTAGGCATCTGATGGATTTCATTCATCTTGGCAAACATACCTTTATCCATAAGGATAACTTTGCATCTAGCAATGAAGTAAACACCCCTGAGGTGAATTGCACCCACGTGGAGTTGCATATTAGGCGGAATATGACTCTCTACTATTGCTTTGTTTTCAATTTTTCAGCAACCTTTTTGGGTGTTTCTTCTGTTCAGAAAGACAACAGGCACACGGCGTGAGCATCAGTAGAGTCAGTTTAGTTCACTTCAGTTCTATTCAATCAACCAACAACTATTTTATGGGTACATAAAGAGCCAAAAAAGGGAATAAGTAAAGGGACAGGAGTGCAGAATCCCGAAGGTCTATGGATCCCACTGGTAGTGGTCACTCGATCTTACGCGTTCTAAAATGATGACAGTCAATGAAAAACCTTGAAGACTGATTGGATACGTTTACGAACGGAAAAAAGGCAGCAAATAAAGTAATGTGGCAGATTAGGGCAACAGTGTTCAATAGGCAGTCAAAGTGGTGAGAACTGGTATATCAGTTGTGCTTAAACCGCAGCTTTCGTCAGAAGCAGAGAGCAAGGACAGTCATAAAGTAAGCAAATTTAGGAAAATACGAGGATAATTCGAAAACTGACAGGGCTTACAGAGGGTGGCAAACAGCGTCCGGTTGTATAGTGTTTGTAATGGACAAGGCGGATATAGGTGAATAAGCAAGATGACATAGGGTAACAGTTGTTGCTTTAGCCGATTCCCATCATTTGTTACTGTTGTGTTCGGCGTGAACAGGCATGTGCTCAGACAGACGATCTTGCACGCACACACACGCACGTACACAGCTGACGTTTGCCGTGCTTCGTCCCGGACGGCATTGACCAATCAGTTTGCACCACGTGTTGCGTGACCTTGCAAGACGTGGTCCGATTGTACCGTTGTCCTTCACTTCCGATTATATGCATGACTGACTCGCCCTTGCACACTTGTTTGCGTTTACAGGTGCTTGCGTGCACTGGCGCTTACTGTACGTTGCTGCGGGAATATACGTCTATCCATACACGTTCGCCTTTCTTCTTTAACCGGATTGTGAACGCAACAGTTACCGATGGAAACTGTGCGCTTTTAGCTGAACAGATACCAAAAAGGGCAAAGATGAAATAAGTGGAAGGTGTGCGTTCATGTGACAGTACATGATTGACCGTTCGACCGAGATGGCCGGATTTGCGGGAAGACGTAGTTTTAGGCTTCAACCAATATGCTGGCCTTTCGAATCCCAGCTGGAGCGGCCAATTCAAATAGAGCACGGTTCTGTGTAACTGAACAGATGACATTTAGGCAACTGGAAAGGTGAAAAATACTATATCAACAGCGACGGAAAATAGACGGAAATATAATCAATATTACTTAGCGACCAAGGATGGGAATATCAGTAATTAGAATGGGTTCCAGCTAAATACAATTTGAATTATTGGTCAAAGAGAATCTACTAAGACCAAGAAGAGATCCATGAGTAAAAGAATCAAGAAGATGAAGAAATTTTCTGCTTACGAGCGGTACATTGATCATGATATTCAGCTGTATCCCTTAACGCATCTAACCACCGAAATATGGATCTCCATTATCCCATCCCAAAATCCTAACATGCTCTACACAGTCTGATACACTGGTTAGACTTTCCATACCTTTTTTCCACATCGTGGACCGATCACCCTTACTCATCTTTACAGCCCTACCCACATCAACAAACAATGCACCTGGAGAAATCAAAATTGCCTACATGCACAACATACGTGACAACCAAATTAACTAGATAAACTTTAGTATTTCGTCTGGTAATAAGGGTCATGCTTCTCTTGCTGTCTACGGAACCTCACCATTAGTGACAAAATGTTCTTACCATATTCGTTCAATGTCTCGAGGTCATAAGTATACGAATATCGACAATCTCCTGCATCTTTCTTAGTGGCCGTCTTTCTGAACCATATAGAAAAACAAACCTGGCTTTGGCAATATACTATCGATCTCTGGTAAATAAATCGGTGTCATTTCGACGCCACAAACGGTTCACATCCGTGAATAATAGAGCAGCCTTCGGTATACACAAATACACTCCATCGGATATTCAGTCCCTGGTTGAAAAGTCAATTATGAACTATGTTTTCCGTGTTCTCAGATAAGGTTTGGTGTTGTGCAAATTTAAAACTGCAAGAGCGTGTTGCTTTCTGAAGGCGTAAAACGCTCAATGAACTTTGGTACACAGTTAATGAAGCTGCTCGGAAAATGTTTCATCGTAAGTTGGTCTTATACTGCTTGACTAATTTAGTCTGCGTATTCGAGGTCCGATACCTTTCCAATTTGATAGAGGTCAGTGCTGCTATCCTCGCATGACAACGTGCAATCTCTTGCACCGTATGAATCACCATTTCTTAGAGGAAAGTTGAGAGGGGACTTCCTGACGTACACCACTTCTGATAAACTCGTGTAAAAGATAACCGTGAGGTTATATTTGACTTCAGTCAACCATGTATAGAGACCAAATGGTAAAATTCATTTTTTTCTGGTAAACACTCTACCAGGATTCAAAAACAGGAAACTGTGTTGTCAAGTGAGTTGAAGTCCGCCTTCAGATCAAAGAAAAGGTGGTGGTTGGGTTTATGGGAGCTAAGCCTTTTCTTAAATCAGTTGTGAATCAGACATGTGATCAACAATAACTGGAACTTGTTTATCCTCAGTCGAGGTCTGTTAATGAGTGCTAGATAAGAGGTGAAGATATGCACTCGTGTGCAGTTTAGATTTTCATTTGATTACGGTTTCGTACAAGAGGGTCTGTTTTCCGCACACGACTACTAAAGCTTCGAACTGTCTCCTTCTCTTGGTCCCTATTTAGGAATTTTATTAACTCAAATGACAAAGCTGGGCCACCATATTTGAAAGTCGACAGGTACAACCTATTTGGTCCGGCATCTTTATGTATTTTCCTTTTGCGTATCTCATGGGAAAACTCTGCTTTTGACTGTGCCTTGGGATTCACACCCATCATTCTGACCAAGGTGCAACTTGTAACAACTTCTGTGAATAAAGTCCGTCATCAGTTCGATTGGCTGGATTGCCGAATTGGCAACCTATTTACCTCTCTGTCACTTTCAGGCTTCTAACTTGAGCTTTGAAATCGCAACCGATAACCGAAATATTCGTGGAAAAACACAATACTGAGCAGAGGAGACAACTGACGTCGGAAATTGTCTCTGGCCTCAGGAGATCTACAGCCATTCGGGGTGTAAACAGGAACGACGAACACACCCAGCTGTTCCAGCCCGTTGCTGCTGGCAAGGGTCTAATCGAGTAGTTCGCATTCAGCCTCTGTATTCAGAGTGATACCTGAATATGAGCACGATGCGTTGAATCGTTCGACATATGAAGTGTGGAACGAAAAGCCAAGTTCGTGTCTGGAATCGAAGTGATATCACTGAAGTTGAGTCCTGCATTCGTGTTCCTCAAACTATTTAAAACTGATTGTTCATTCTATGGGTAACTATGGTCGACAGCTATCTAAGTTTCTTACCAGGATGAAGTTCGAGACAGGAGCTATCATATATTTTGTTTATTGACTGCTTCTTGGGCCATGTTTGCTCAAAGTCGATACGATAAGACTGACGTAAATATTATTCCCTTATTTAAGCTACTTCCTATAGATAGTAGGTGAACTCCGTTTCCTATATTTCTATGACCTATTGTGTCCGAATGCAAGGTGGTGGTTGTCTGAACTAGGAATAACTGAATTCAAATTACTGAAATTCAACCATCTTTATTTGCTTTTATATCTATTTATTAATAGTAAAATTACAAACGTCATAGCTACTTACTTTTGTCAGTCCACGCTATCAGTATGAAGTAAAAATGAGACCTCCGATTTACCGCAAGTCGGTGGTGCATTACATTTTTCGATCATCACGGAGCATGCATTCTTAATCACAATAAGCTCCCTGTGGTACTTTGACATTTTCCTTATACGAGGTGATGCGTTGTGGCTTCCTTTTAGTTGTCAACCAATCCTTCCAAGATTCCCGATGTGTTGCACGAAATTGTGATCCAAAACTCCCTGGCTTTTTGGGGGGCTGTGTTGACAAGTAGAATTAGAGCTCCAATGTGTGCACGTACACTTTTGACTCACAATGTGATTTTGCTGTTAAGGTGGCCAGTCGGATCAACTGGGCCGTCCATTTTTCTTTCGACGCTGTCTGCTCCCATTTTGCTGATCAGTGCTTCTTTTGGATACAAAGCTACATATTTGGTGTATCCGATTGAGAAGAATAAAAGGAATGTCTGTATATTGCAACTAAATAATTCTATCGGTTTTGATTAATTGGATCAAAGAGACCAAATGTTTCATTCAGACGAGGTCTTGCCTTGGGAGCGAGACGAGGAAGGCAAAGCCAAGAAGCTCTGAGAATTTTGTATATTAGTTCCATGCTTTAATTCATGCGTCAGCGGGTATGTAACCACTAAAGTGGACAAAAAATATGCTAACTGTTCTCGTTTCTTCAGATCACACTACACGCAGTCCGGGTACCAGGTAGTCCAGTACATTTAGTTATTCGAGTAGATTCGTGTCTCCATTTTGGTGCAGCACCATGCTATCGCTGACAATGTAGCATTTGAAATTACGCGACAATCAATTCTAGACTGAAAACTAGGTCATAAGATTGGAATTCTGATACGGTGCGCTAGAGGGAGAAAACCGTGGCCAATTGGTTTTGCATCTGGTTATCCTCGGACACAATATGTATTTGTTGCCAAGGGATCTCTCATTTTCAACTGCACCAAAAAAGTCAACGCATGAGAAACTAGACGTCGGCGAAAGAGTGAACCTCAATTTACTGGATCGTTGAGATAATGTTTCTTTAACCAAATCAACAGGTTCCCTGTTGCTATCGTTGGGTTTTTTGGGGCAGCAGCCATGTGATCGGTTTGTTGCCGAAAACAACAATATTATCCTGCACCGTAGATCGTTTTAATAAAGGAGCATGCTCTCTGCCGAGGCCCGTAGCACAGTGTAAAATCCAAATGACTGAGTGCTCCGTATTAGATACATTTTCCAAGAATATAGAGGAAACAGAAGAACTACTCAGACAAAAAGTGTGTACTTCAAAAATTAGCATGGAATTGGACAAGTATATAACCAAAGTGGGTAAATGTATGTTTCGGGAACGTACGGCGCACTGGCGCACTCCATAATTGTTCATCAGTGTTTGAAATAATGTATACTTTGTCATGTGCACTATCATTTCTGTGTAGTATTTCAATGACGAGAATCTACGACCACGGAAGAGTGACCAATGTCACCCCATATGGCCGACTTCGTATTGTCAGCCGACGATTTGCTCGCATGTAAATTTAGAGAAGCTGAAGCGTCTAAAGTGCATCCATTAGGGTCATACAAAGGAAAAATTGTATTTCTAGATCTTCGTTTGTTGATTGTCTCCTCAATCATTTTCATTATTTACTTGGTGTAAAAGTCGAGTCGAAGAGTCTCTTGATGAATCCTAACTTTTGGAATCCCGGAAATGGAATGGTGGTGGCACGTCTGCATGAGTTGGGGATAGCGCAAACTTCCAGAGGCTGACTCATAATGGACATATTTAGTTCGGCTGAATCATGGACTGCATGGCTGATGAGCGTACGAAAATCCGTCCGGGCTCGAAGCACATGATACTTTGGTAGTACTCAGGAATTTCATTATGTATTCATTAAAAAAGCTTACGAAAAGGAGCGTTAAATTTTCAAATATCAGTATGGAAGTCAGAGTGTTCCACCAACTGTTCACACTGAAGTTCGATAATTTACCAGGAACGTCTGCAGCCCTGATGCACGTCATTGCTGAATAACTTATTTAGACACTTCGACCCCTCTCTCTGATCAAATATGATGGACTTTGTGATACTAGTGTCATCAAGGTACCCGTAGTCTTGCTCGTTAGTCCTTTGCAATTATTACACATAAGGAGAAAACATGCTGTCGATGCGCACAGTGCATTTGAAAATTGAAAGTAAGGTTATTGTTCTATTTGAAGTATCGGTAAAAACAGTCCAAAAACCCATATCATGACGAACAAATTCCAGAGAATCGCGGAATAACTGTTTTAACAGACCTGTCAATAAAGTAAAGATTACGGGGTGAGAATTGATGTAAGCGACAATTAGTCTGTTTTCACCACGTTTGTGTTCTATAGATAGATGTTCACTACATATAGTTGGTCTAACCACCTGATGTAGAAAGATGAATAGTTTGAAAAAGAAGGTTTCCTTCTGGGGGCGGAAAAACAAAGAATAACGGATATCTCGGCTTTGATTTAGTGACAATAAAACCACCACCAAACAAGTGCTAGTTTACAATCCGCATCCTTATTTTGGGCAGAATACATTTAACTTTGAGCATCGCCAGATGGCTGGGGCAAGAACTCTGATTACGCATAATTCATTTTAGTAGAAACGTGCACAATGCTGATACTTTTCGGTCTGCACCTAAAGAAAACTTTTGGGTGGATTGAGATGCTTGAATTACTGTGTAAAAACTGAAGATAAACCCGTTTTTTTGCGCAAATCAAGGCTCATCTAGGGCATGGCCTCGCGGGGTGAAAAATAAGACATCATGATTTCGCATAGTTGTCTGAAGAAAGTAACTGAATTTGTACGCGGTAATTCTCGTCTTTTCCGCAGAGCTTTGAATCTCTATTTTGTCTACTGATAGTGATGATAGTAGATGGTTTTTGAGGTTTCCTTCTTGTCAGAACGTCTCCCGGAAATAAAGACTACCGGCATCGATATTTACGAATCATTACTTGACAGTTGCAACTTTCAACCCAGGAGTTATTATATGGGGCTGGTAACATTCTGAAAACCGTGCTGGTTTTGTTTCTACGGATATTTGCTCGTTTATTGTGAATCATATGATCATGTCGGTCAATCTGGCATTGATCCTCTTAGTCATTGCGTATCTACATATGCCCACAACTGAAACTGGATGTAGGGTGTGCTCGGTAAAAATTTGTTACCTGATTTGGGTCATAGCTATATATATATATATATATATATATATATATATATATATATGACTAAGCCTGTATTAAGAACCGCCACTGGCGTTGACAGAATCTTTGACTGATTAAGGACATTTTCGACAAAGATGTGTTCAGACATCGTTGTCCATTTCGACCAGCAAGTCCCAACAGATTTGACGGGACCTACGGTGTCCGACCGGGTAACTCCAAGCAGATGCCTCACACCCATTCAAGGCTTTTCTAGGGGATATTCCAACGTACCCGTATTTTAACTTGCTTCGCTTTTTGTATTTCCATTTGTCTAAAAATTACTTGCTAGTTGTAGGTGAGGTTGATGACACTTATTACTCGCATATAACCTGACATTTTCTTCAGTTTTTTGACTGTCTAAGTTGTAAACGAATAATCGCAAATGCTGGTGAGTTCCTTGAGTTGAATCTGAGAAGTTGATAGTAATTTACATGAAACTGAGCTGCACTTGCCGTCACTGGCATCCGTGAGTCAACTATTCGAAATGTTGTTCTTGACAATAAATAAGCTGCACCGGATACGCTCACTGATAAAATCAGCTAGCTCATTTATGGCATTTCCAAAAATCTCGTTAAATGCTATGATCAGACCCAGCTTATCGCAACAGGTGACTTCAACATACTAGAATTACATATTTTACTCGATCGTTGGTTCTGTAAACATTGTGCACTTTCCAAAGCGATGCGACACATTTTTGCACGTAGTAATAAAGATTAGTTCAAATAGTCTCCATTATCACTTACTATGAGTATGACTTATTTATTTATCCCAAAAATCAACGCGAAACCATCATTTTGGCAAACTCCACGCACCTCTCAGCAAATGTCCTTGCACCAAAATCAGCAGTTCTTTTCTCCGTTTGTGTTAGCTAACTCCCCGTTTTATGTAATCTTATTGGCTGCAAGCACTCCGATGAAGTTGAATTTCGTTTCCCATAACAAGAATGTGTCTGGATTCTTCCAAACCAGCATAAGTGGATTTCACCAATCATGACCTCTTATACTTTTTCCCTCCAAATCCTATGATCACTGCAGCTTTATAACTTGGTCTTCCGCACTGGACATTCGTGGACGTCCTGGTTGTTTCCGCGGTTTCATGTTTCTTCTGACAAATGGTTGAGTTGCATTTTGTCACAAAAGTGAGACATTTAATGTCAATCCGAAAGACGTAGTTGGAACTGGTCGCACGTATTATGCAACTCAGGTGATGTTTTTGGAACATATCCATTGATGAAATAATCTTATTTTGAACAGATCGCGTAGACGATGCTACTATCGGAATATAGGTGGTCTCCGACAACACACTGCTCTCAGGAGGCCTTTTTATCGAAAAAGAGCGTGATTGTGAATAATGGAAATACGAATGGCTTATTGGTTTTTCCGGGAGCAAGTAAGATGTGGGCGATGTATCGTATTTTATACCAAAGTTAAGAGGTCATTCTTTCAAATAACGTTTATAAGAGAAATTGGTGTTTTTAAATCCCGCGGGAGTACCTTAAGGTATTCAGTTTCAACGTGAAAACCGGAGAGGCGAGATTACTTATTCATCGGTCTCATAAAACGTGAGCCTAATGTTGAACCTAAGGCTATGTGAACGGCGATAACACGAACGGCATGGAGGGTAAACTTCCATTGCACTTTTGCTGTGCCCATTCGGGAGCGCGTGATTTAAAGCACTCAAATCCCTTAGCGGTATCCAAAGGGCTGGCGACGAGCCTTGAGTGGAGCAGAGCACGATGTTCCGGAGTTCGTTAGATATGCACAAATGACCACTCCCGGCTGACAACAAACAAATGTATGGGGCTTCGTCAGTTTACAATGGTTAGCTGAGGGTGGACAGCTCATGGTGAAATATGATCGTGATTCGACTTCTAGCTAAACAAATCCCGGTTTACAAGTAGATGACTAAATGATGCCCAGCTAGACGGTAGAAAATCTCAGCGACCGAAATAAACCTTTTAGGATCCTTTTTCTATACCAAAAGTCAATGGAAACTTAAATCAACCTTTTTATTATAATGGAACAGCTGTTGGCAACCATAATTATGTTATAATATTGTGAGTTTGTGATCCTGTTGATGCACTTACCAATTATTTGTGCTTATGGATTTTTCTGTGGTTTTGTATTTTGCAGATCGACCAAGAGCAGCCCTAACGGAAGACATTGGCCTTGCATGATACACTATTAGTACCAAAAGGTGGAACCCCGGATAGACAGATATTAGCGATTGGTATGACTAACATGTTTAACTGTTCGGTTTATTCAAACCAGGTGCAAGTAAAAATGTTCTTTGCCCAAAACCTCACTTATTGTGTTGCAAGCAAGATGACCGACATCTTTCGGATACTGGCATGTGATTGAGGTATTGTTTTTGGTTCGAGAAGTTGGGAGCTAGTTTCAAACGAGATGTCACACTGTTGATGCATTAGGAGATAATTATTAGGCGTATATTAGCCTTTGTCAATTTTATACTGTTTAATGGCCATGCTGTTGGTTCTGAACGCCTCACTATTTCTTTTTGTGAGACTTCAGATCCGCGATGCATCTCTTCAAATGTCATGATTCATTTGTACTCGTAAGTTTGATGGGTGTGCTTGACGGCACTAAAATTATGATAAGATCAACATATTGGACCTGAGATATGGATATTTGTACTATTTCCCCCCAGTTTGAAGAGTATTCCCAGTTGAGAAGGAGTTTCTTTGAATTTCAGCTTGTACGGAAACGAAGGCAAGCAATATGACAATATCAGATTCTGCAAATGTTAGTCATTTTATTTATTGGTTGTGAATAGCAGACAGAAAACACTGTATCATCTTCGCACGATATCCGCAGCAGGGAAATGTATTACCACTGGATCAATCAATAACACGGTCACGGGAAAGCAACGAGGGCCTCAAGACTGGTGAGTCTCAAAATGCCACCTTGAGAAAGAGTAAAATGGAAACATATTGCCGGGAAGACACACTTCCGTGCACAAATATATTCCAGTTACATAGTTCTTTTTAGGTTCAAGAGTCACTTAGATTGCAGTGTTCGCCATTCATATTGATTGCTTCAGCAAAAGGATTACTTTAATTTGGACGGGAAATCAATTGATAACGATCCACGGAAAGGCTAAAATATGTCCCTTATTCCCAACAAAATGTAACTCCGTGTTCAGCTATTGATAACTATCAAAATATCTTACCAATAGTTGTGGGTTTTTTTGTCCAGCAGGTTACTGGAGATAGAATGGCAGGAACATGTAATTTGAAGGTGTGCTGTTCCATAGGGTATTGGGAAAGTAAATATTCAATCATACGAAAGTATGGTTTCCAGTGTCCAGAATTCGTCCATCATTTAAGGTGAGGTTGTTCAATCGGATGGTGTTCATATGCATTACCATATGTGTCGATAAACGGACAAATTGGGAAACCGTCCGTCTACTGAACAGAGTGAATTAGTCAAATGCGAATTGCTCCTTGTAGAAAAGAGACGAATCAAATCGAGACAGGAACGCAACATGATGATTAATGCCCCACGGTGTCCGTCGAATGAATCATGTTCAACAAATGAACAAGACTAACCGACTTCCATATGACCAATCTCAGCCCACCTTGTTTCATGTTCTGTATAGCACGAATCCGACCGATCAAAATGGGACGATATACAGTGATTGATGTATACAATCAAATAAGGAAAACAACCCAGCGATACAATGATACAATGATAACCGTCGTATCTCATTAGAGTGGGAGGATGTGATAACGAGACAGCGAATCGTTTGTTTCTTACTAACTGCCTCAGTTGAATTGTGAAAACATTTGTGCACAAATGTGACCAGTTGGGGAAATTGAAAGAAACAGTATGTTTTGTTTGGTTGTTTGTCAGTGTGCTTATGTGTATGTTTCCCTGTACGAAACAGGTGTGTCTTCCTTATTTTCCTGTTCCTAACTGATTGTCCCGTTTTCCCTTGATTCGTTTATTCTCCTTATTCTTCTTCTTTGTTTTTTGACTATAAAATGTTCTTTTCTTGATTACTGTTTGCTTATTTCGCATTTTCCGTTTTTCAATTTTGACCTCATTTTCTAATGTTTATATCGCTTCTCGCGCACTGCGCTTCCCATTAGCCAGGATTGCTTTGTTTTATTTTTCATGTTTCTCCATGTTCGTCCTCATCCAGTGAATCAAGAATAATTTTTTCATTGTGAGGTGTTTTTTCAATTTATTTGTAGTTTTAAAGTGCTCTCTAGAGATAACTATCATTTTTAACGGAAACCACTTCCAGTTTCCATCGGCGTGAACTTTGGTTTCAATGTCATATTTGCGTGCCTTCAATTTCCTAAATTTTCATAGAAATAATGATAAAAACATCCAGAAAAAGTGATTTTTTTGGCCACTTATGTAGAGTATTTTGTCTAATACGCTTGGCCTAATGTGTCGGGAATATTCTTCTTTGATCCACTGTGTGAACAATTTTGGGCACACCTCTAATTTTTTAGACAATTCACCGGAAATGTTCGATGTTTCGAAGACTGTGTCGGACATCCAAAATAGCACTCGAAAAGTAGTCAAAAATTACTACTCTGCAGAGGTAATTCCTTAGTGGTGAACGCAAGCAATTTAACTGTCTACTCCACGTTGCCGTGTTATCACCATCCTATCCAGCTGGAGGAGTTTTCTCGCTATGATCACTGTAAAACGCTATACTCACTCACGAATACGGCCATCCAAACAGAACATCGGATCTTCCGGATAATCTGATTTAACGGGTCATTTATATGAAAGACCGCCTTCACGACCCAAAACACGCATCCATGCTGGTTGACAGACTGTCTTTACCTGCACTCGTCAAGCGACGCAATCCATCGCTTCTGTGATCAGTACCAACATGCGTTCTCTTTTTGGATTTGAAAACCTGTTCTTCATTATCGCATTCATGTTCATATTTGTGTAGTTTGACAACGAGAATTGTGTTTAAACCCATGCATTGCTGACTCGTTCGTGTCAATAGATGGGTCCAAACTGCTCCGGCGAGACCGAATTTGATCTAGCAAGCAGTAGTATGTCAAGTTTGTGTGTCAAGTCTGAAGTGGTTTATTTCTACTGAACGAACGGTATTGATTGTTTAGTTATTCAGTGCTTTCCTAAATTTTCTCGCTGTAGAAGTACCGTCATTTCTAACCTATACGTAGCCCCGTTTAGCACACAGAACACCATTTTATTTTTCTACGTCTCGTTTATAACTTCACTTGTTTCTTTCTAGATAACAATTTGCACATCACAATGGGGGATTTATTCATGCTTCAACCCAACCGCTTGCTGCGTTTCATTTAACTGATCTCTGTATTTCACCAAACAGAGGAAATTCTGTTTCAGATAGATCTATCACCAATCGTCCTGAACTGTTCTTCTTTAAGTCATGTGCACATTTCTCAACCGGTTATCACAGTCCACTTATGTTCAGGCCTGGGATATACTTCCGAAATGCGTTCCACTCTTTCAGGCAAACCAGCCAAATACAAATCTGTCCCCGAAATTGACAAGTAACAACATTCCCTTTGTACGGAATTTGATATCTGTTGCATTCTTATGGTTTTCTTTTGAAGCGTCGCTTACTAGCGATGCCAAGGTTTTAATTGAGACTGCCAGTTCACTTTTCGACATGCGTTGCCCTTTAGAAACCGCCTGCATCTATAACGGCCGTGCCACTTTTGGGATGTTAACGTCCTCAAGAAGACGCATTAAATATTTTTACAAAGGCCGGTAGAATTCTGAAGGAATGTACATTTCTCATTTGATAAAGAAAGAAATTACCCCCTCGACTTGCTGTAGGCTAGCCATTTTCTGTGCTTCCACAACATTACCCAACTACGGTAAACCATTCGGCTGCCCTGTGGAAAGAAAACGAAAAAAGTGAAAAGTGTTGCGGACTTTGAGAGTATCAACAGTGCATTCATCCACCCATCAGATGACTCTCCAAATAAATTCATTCCAGAACCACATTCCACAAAACCTCGTCCTCTACAGACGAAGTTTTTAAGCTTCTTCGTACTTCGAAAATAACCTCGGGCATTGGTCCTGATGGCTTATAATCATCAATGCTGAGACATGGTGCTGTTGCTCCGACCGATATATTTACCTCCCTCGTAAATAAATCTCAATGCTCGTTTTCTATTCAGGACTGCTGGGGAATGGTCACTATTGCTCCGGTACTCAAACCTTGCAATTCTGATATCTTAAGTGACAGCTTGCGTCCAATTGCTTTTACTCCATGTGGTCCTAAACCTTCTGAGTACGCCTTTGCTGAAAGTTTGAATCCATCTTCGAAATCGCCCGATGTCTCTTTACAGTTTGCCTTTCAACCGAACAAGTTAACTGTGGATGCTATTGTCATCTTAGTTGACTACATAACCAGATCGTTAGATGGATCGGCAAACTCGGTACAGTATGATTTTAAGACTACTGATCCGCGTCTGATTCGTTTCCGAGGTTTCTCCTCCTCCGTAAGCTAAAATCATTCGGCTGTCCCACAATTTTATTCGCATGGTTGTCTGGTCTTTTTACCATTGGATATCAGCACACCTGGGTTCTAAAACATTCATACCATTGGCCATTAGTTCAGAGGTGTTTCAGGGAGCAGTGTTTTTCGCTTATTTATTTTCCATCTACATCAATGACCTATCAACCAACGCTCCGGCGTAATTAAGTAAATACGCCGATGACGAAGCTACTTGTCAATCTGTTTTTAAAACCCCGTATTTCTGTAATTTACCTGGTAGTAACTTTTATTTTTTTGATTTTGTTTGATCCCGTTTGGTTTTAGGTTTGTTCACATGATTTGGGTTCAACGTCAGCATTTGTTGAAAGGCCAATCTTTGTGATTCATCTGCGGTTTCCACAAAACTACTAGCCTATTTTATTTTAGGATTCTTCGTCGTGGTTTGCCTATTATCAGCCGGGTATCTTCCCAACCCCTACATAACTACCCGCAGAGACCGGATGTGAAGAGTGCGCTCGCAAAAATGTCTTGTATTAAACACTCACTTCTTACACACTATTCCATCTAAATGCAACTCTCTCGCTTCCACCTTTCTGCTTTCAATCCATACCCCATACTTCCAACATCTAAAAAAAATTCAGCGCTCCATAATTGGTCGGTATCCACACGAACCAGGGACGAGTATCGGTCGAATTTCTTTGCGATTTTCATATCTAACCTTTGTCATTTTCATTTTATTGATTCGATGATGTGCCAGGTGTAAATATTTTTGATAAAATGCGAACTTCTGTCTTCGGAAAAATTTGATCAAGTACAAATATAAGTAATTTTTAGATATCATCCAAATCGAGTGAGTTAATGTCAACAAAGAAACAGATCCTAAATACTCGAATTTTGCGATTGACAGACAATTAAGGATGATTGGTGATAGATCTATCTGAAACAGAATTTCCTCTGTTTGGTGAAATACAGAGATCAGTTAAATGAAACGCAGCAAGCGGTTGGGTTGAAGCATGAATAAATCCCCCATTGTGATGTGCAAATTGTTATCTAGAAAGAAACAAGTGAAGTTATAAACGAGACGTAGAAAAATAAAATGGTGTTCTGTGTGCTAAACGGGGCTACGTATAGGTTAGAAATGACGGTACTTCTACAGCGAGAAAATTTAGGAAAGCACTGAATAACTAAACAATCAATACCGTTCGTTCAGTAGAAATAAACCACTTCAGACTTGACACACAAACTTGACATACTACTGCTTGCTAGATCAAATTCGGTCTCGCCGGAGCAGTTTGGACCCATCTATTGACACGAACGAGTCAGCAATGCATGGGTTTAAACACAATTCTCGTTGTCAAACTACACAAATATGAACATGAATGCGATAATGAAGAACAGGTTTTCAAATCCAAAAAGAGAACGCATGTTGGTACTGATCACAGAAGCGATGGATTGCGTCGCTTGACGAGTGCAGGTAAAGACAGTCTGTCAACCAGCATGGATGCGTGTTTTGGGTCGTGAAGGCGGTCTTTCATATAAATGACCCGTTAAATCAGATTATCCGGAAGATCCGATGTTCTGTTTGGATGGCCGTATTCGTGAGTGAGTATAGCGTTTTACAGTGATCATAGCGAGAAAACTCCTCCAGCTGGATAGGATGGTGATAACACGGCAACGTGGAGTAGACAGTTAAATTGCTTGCGTTCACCACTAAGGAATTACCTCTGCAGAGTAGTAATTTTTGACTACTTTTCCTCTCTAAAGATTCCTGCGTGCATTAGGACAGAACCCGTTGAATACTGTTCTCAGATGCATGGATTCTGTAACGGTAAAATGACTAGCTTCCAACTCCTAGTATATGCTCGGTTTTGTTTCTCAGATCGCCCCGTCAACCTGCTATATCCACTGAACCAGGTTCAGATGAGCCCAGCTAAGGACGGTGTGTACCGGACTGTGGCCAGTTGGTTCAGTGACTCGTAGACGAGGAAGCCTGATTTCTAAGTCCGAAAAAGCGAATTTAGTTAACTAAGTGCACTAATAAACGGTCTGTCAAACTCGGATCCATATATACCTCAATGTAAGAGCGATCGAGCCACAAAGTGCAGATCGTTCAAGGAAATTTTTGAAACCCCATAAGTGAAATTTCCATCGCACGCCAGTTGGCTCGAGAGCATAGTCGCTCGTTAGATAAGAAGCAGACAGTTAGATTAGATGGGCGGTGAAGTTTAACAGTAATATTCGGTGTTTAACCCATAGTTGTTTGACGGTTTAGAACGGTCGGTTTGAGTCACGAGCCACGAGAGAAAGAGGATAATAGATCAGTTATTGAACAGAAAAACCAACATCACAATCAACCCGACGTGGATGAATAATGTTGTGAAAACGTAAAACAACCTCATGGGAAACGCGGGACATAACAGGCATAAGGACTGCGCAAGCTAAACCATCACTCAGAAACAAATATTCACTGATGTGTAACAAGATAATTCGAGACGGATAGATGAGACGAGCACACGTATGGGTTAAATAAATAAACATCCATCGACGGCAATAAACATGGTCTGGAATTCGCAAAACACAGCTAGCGTAGACATTTACACCGAGACACGTTGTTGATGGTGGATCCACTTGATACATATAACTGGATTAAAGCCAAACTGAGGCTGGTTGTGGTACCAGTATATATATGTATTATTCCTCAGTTAATGGAATATGATTTCGTGAATAAAACTGAACTTTGCACGACATGGGAATTTGAAACTGTAAATATCAGAATATTACCTAAACAAACATAACTTCAAACCAGTCTGTCACACACGTTTAAGGAATGCGTAGCCAACTTCACAACGGATCCCGAAATCAAAAGGCGAGCATCCGTGATATTATACGATACTAGATTATTGAATGAACAATGACACCAAACTGATACAAACCTCAATTATGAGATCACAAGGACTCATCAATCGAGAAACCGAATTGCAACGTGTGGGCGAGGAGCACATGCGCCACGCAGGTCCGGAACACGGATATGACAAAGTAGGGCTCTGGGCACGAACAAACAAAAATTGGCCATAAAAACAAACATTGCGTAAAGACACGTCAATAGTACAGGAAAGTGAGCGATGTTGAGTAAAACATGGAACTGCAGAGGTTTTAGGGGGATTTTCCATGACCCGTCTTTACGCCGCCCACCAAAATTCTCCCGAATCCTTAGCAGAGTCAAAAGTTTGGTACAAAGGCTCTGATTCTAACTACCTACCTGGACCCTGCTGTCAACGCGCGTGCCTAATGCTTGTCGTCAACGTTCTACTCATGGTCGCACCTAATCCGGTGGCCCGGCCATTCTACATCTTCCACGAGAACAACTGACCGATGGTGGGCGTTGAGGGGAAACAGATGCCGTCCATGGAAGGGCCGTCATGTACTGGTTGTATATGCTTGCGTGAGTGTGTGTGTGTGTATGATGTAATCGCCGCAACTCCCACATACGCAAAAGACATTCAGTAACGTCGAAAAAACGGCGGACACTGTCACATGGTTGATAGGGGTTACAGGGTATGTGCGTATGTGTCTGAATGTACAATAGAATTGCATGTACCACCACATATAGGAAAACATTTTCTGTAGCGTCAACGAAAGACAGTGAGCACTGTAACGTGTATTGATGGAGACCATGTGTTACAAACGAGTATAATGCAGGTGTGTGTTTGCGTCGGTGTGTATGATGTTTCGATACATCAGTGTGTCGTGAAAGCTCCCATATATGGGGGTTTCTCTACCCACCTCGAAGACGAATGCGAAATAGTCTACTAAGCCTCAAAGTTATCAGCTTCTCCGCCTTCACTCTCGAGTAGGCTGATACTGCGTATGTCGCGAATTAGCGCTCCGTTGGGTGTCATCACCTTCACCGTTATTATCATTCCGTCAGTGCTCTTGATGATTTCCATAACCACTCCGATCATAACTACATCCCCAACTGTGAATGGTCTTGTTTTGACCAACCGATTCTGTGGAATCTGCAGAGCCGGTATTTACTCCCGCAACCAGCGCCTCCAGAAAACCTTGGCAAGATACGTTGCCTGCTTCCATCTGTGAAGTTAGCTCTCACGAAAATTTACCGGCCCTCAGAAACCCTCGTTCGACGTTACCGTCAATAAGTCGTTCGGGGTGAGCGCCAGATGGATGAGGTCGCCGATCATTGCTGGACCAGGGGGCGGTTGTTCAGAATTCTCTCTACCTCAGTCACAACAGTGTTAATCGTCTCGTCGTCGGGCGGCTGTTGCCCCATGAGTGACAGCAACATCTGCCTACCAGACCGGATTATGCGTTCCCATATGCCGTCGGGGTGACTGGCCTGCGGAGGGCTAAAATGCCATTGTATGCCGTAGGCCACGGTTCGATCCTGTAGTTCGTCCTTGTTTATGTTTTTGTGCCAGCGCTGCAATTCCCGGTGAGCGCCCCACAAAGTTCTACCCATTACCTGAGCATATATCGGCCGGTACGCCTCTTCGGTTGATAAATCTCTGCAAGGCCCGTAGGAAAGAGTCGGTCGTCATCGAATGTTCGACTTCTAGGTGTACCGCACGTGACTTCAGGCACGTCATGATACACCGATATCGCTCTTCCAATCTTTTCCCGCATTTGATCCACAAGGGCCCGAAATAGTCCAACCCAGTGTCGCTGAGAAGCCACCAGCCCGCAGTCAATCTGCACTCTGGTAGCAGGGCCATGTGTTGTTTGCCCGCCATGGCATTGCTTCTCCTACATCGCACACAACGTCGGATTACACGTTTCACAGTCGCTCTTCCTCTCAGTAACCAAAGGCGATTTCGGGTGACGCTCGTAAACTGACCTTCCCCGGCATGTCCCTCCACGGCGTGGACGTGTTGGATCAATAGCTCTACCACAGGTTGTCGAGCCAGCAGCAGCATAGGGTACTTTGCGTCAAAGCTCAGTTTGGAGTTGGTCACCTACGGTTCACCCGCAGAAGTTCATCAATGATTTTGCGGGTTAAACGCTTTAATTCGCCTCTTGGAGACAATATTTCTTTGTCGATTGCTCCCACTTCTTCCGCCCTCTCGAGTTCTCGGGCAAAAACCTCTCGTTGTATCATTCTGAAAATATCGTATTCTGCAGCTTTTCGCCCATCGGGACTTATCAGACCCACTGGTATCCGGCCTGAGGGGCGTAGCCCTTTCATGAATAGTAAATTTTTCTTGAACCTGGCTAGCCAAACTAACGCACGAAATGTCTTCATCCATAAGGAAAATCTGACCAATCGCGATAAAATTGATGTCGCTTCGACGACGTTGGCCGTTATCACTACGCCTTTGATCTCCAGTTCCAATTTCGTAGGGGTTTTAATTCGGTAACGTGCCAGTCCTGTTCAGGCATTTGCAGGATGTTTGGCCCCCTCGTTCACGTGCCTAGTTGCCGGAAGTTGGTCGCACCTCGGGAGCACAGATCAGCTGGATAATCGCCAGACCTGACATGCTTCCACTGGTTCATGGCTGATTCGCCGTGAATAATCGTGAGTCGGTTCGCAACGAAAGTAATAAACCGGCTCCGGACGTTGTTA
This sequence comes from Fasciola hepatica, assembly GCA_948099385.1. Taxonomy (NCBI): domain Eukaryota; kingdom Metazoa; phylum Platyhelminthes; class Trematoda; order Plagiorchiida; family Fasciolidae; genus Fasciola; species Fasciola hepatica. The sequence continues at coordinate 2,756,669 of CANUEZ040000198.1, forward strand.
ATGTAGTGAAGTACTATCGTTCAGTCCGTCTTAAAGCTAACCGACCAAATGTAGAAGTCGAAACATCTCCTCACCGCTTGTACCGCCTTGACTGCTAACACGGCTGCGCTGAGTTCAGGGCGTGGGATCGAGACCGACTTCAGTGGAGCAACGCGGGCTTTAGTAAACAGGATCCTCGTAGTATATTGTCCATCTCCCGTGAACCATCGTCCGTACATCACAGCTCCATAACCGACTTCGGATTCATCGGGAAGGGCATGTATTTCTCCTATCCGTGTTGCATGACCAGGAGCCAAACAATGTTTATTTCCTTATGTTCCCCAATTTCTTCAAGGTGTGCAGAAATTCTTCCCAGTCCAGCCGGTCCAATCGATTCAGTGATTGGTCCCAAGCGACTTTCTTACGGCACAGCCGCTGCAGCAAGATCTTTCCGGGTAGCAGCCATGGTGGAACGAAACCGAGTGGGTCGAACAGACTAGAGGGAGCGGATAGTGTACCTCGACGGGTTACTGGCAGCTCGGGGACGCTTAACTCGAAAAAGCAATCCGTTTTCCAGTCCCATTGTATTTCAAGTGTGCGTTCGATTGGGAGTGGAGATACGTCCAAATCTCTAACTTTTCCGGCTGTCTCGTGGTACGGGATGACTACGAGCACTTGTGAAGCGTTCGACATACATTTCCTTAGTTGGAAGCTGCCCTCTTCTAGCAATCTCGTTAGGCTCCAGAACTGCGCTAGGGTCGGGTCTACATCATCGAATGACCCATGATAGTCGTCCACGTAGAAGTTTATGATGAGGCTATCTACCACCGACCGGTGGAACAAAGCTCCATGTTTGTTCGCTGATTCTCGAAGGTCGTAGTTTGCACAGGACGGTAATGATGTGGCTCCGAAGAAGTGGACGGTCATCCCATAATTTATCAGTGCGTTGTCCCGGTCGTCCTCTTCCCACCAAAGTAAACGCAAAGCATCTCATCCTCCTACCGGTATTTTCACCTGGTGAAACATTTCAATGATACCAGCAGATAAGACCACTCTACCCACTCAGAAACGGCACAAAACGGTGTGGTCCAGTCAGGTCCTTGTAGTAGACGATCGTTTAACGACTTTCCCCGGAACTTTGCTGCACAGTAGAAAGCCACGCGCAGTTTTTCGGGTTTCTTGGGGTTGATAACCGGTCGTGAGGTAGATACCAGATACCCTTTCAGCCGTCAGTGTTAGCAGGCACCTTGTCAACGTATCCGAGAGCTCCATGGCCAGCATCACAGGACCTGCAACTTGCTTGCGTTATGGCATCGCGTGAAATGGCGTATGTATTAGTCCAAGGCTGATATTTCGGCTGTTCCTGAGCAGTGATTTAAACCTGGCTAGTACTAGACTTGTTTGCTCGGTTACTGTCCCGGATAAGTCGGTCAAATCTTCTGTCGGCTATTTTGGTTTGCCTCTCCACATATTTGGTCAGGTCTTCGAAGTTAACCTCCCGGTCGCCTTGGCTTATACGTTCCGCCTCTTCCGCTCACGGACCCTGTATTTCGGGAGAGACGTGACGGACTATGCCTTCCAAGGTGTACATTGCATCTAGGTCAGTCCTGTAACCTAAATGACCGAATGCTACTGAGCAGTTCTGCAATTTGATCATCAGGTCGGCCGTTGTGTAGACGTCGCCCTTGGTTCTTTTTGCCTCTACCATCACGCCCTCTATTAGGTTACGGGCTACTTTGAAAGATTGGCCAAACAGGTCCCTCAAACTTTTCCTTGCTCATGTGTCGCCTTTTTCCGGTTCGAGCATGGTACACCCATCAACAGCTTCCCTTGCTCGGCCTCGACCGTAATGAGTTAGATAGAGAAGCTTTTGTCCAGGGTCGGTTATCTTATTTTCCAAGAAAGTTTCGAACTGATTGACGAACTAACAGTAGTGTTCAGATCGCCCGTCAAAAACCGTCAGTTCTACTCTTGGCAGATCGATCGTTGGTGGCGTTGATGTTTTGTAGTCGGCGACCGTGTGGAGTTTGTTATTCTATGGGAAAGGTCGTAGTCATTGGTCTTCTGCTCACGTTTTTTATCTACGCTTCTGTTCTGCTTCCTGGGCCTGTTTCCTAGCCGATAACAGTTGTTATTCTGGGTCTAATATCCTCAGCTTAAATAGATCGACATCCTTACAATCCATATTACCCTCAGTAACGCATGAGCCAGCACTGACAGGACTAGGCGATCTAGCATGAGCCAAGGAACCAAAAGTACCCAAAACGTCCCCAGTGACTAGCCGTATTACATTCTGTCCAGATTCCAATGGCTTTGATCCTTTTTCTTGGTTTTTGCGAGTTTTCTCGTTCCAAATTGGTCAATTACCTATTGTAACACACGTTTGAGGAATGCGTAGCCAACTTCACAACGGATCCCGAAATCAAAAGGCGAGCATCCGTGATATTATACGATACTAGATTATTGAATGAACAATGACACCAAACTGATACAAACCTCAATTATGAGATCACAAGGACTCATCAATCGAGAAACCGAATTGCAACGTGTGGGCGAGGAGCACATGCGCCACGCAGGTCCGGAACACGGATATGACAAAGTAGGGCTCTGGGCACGAACAAACAAAAATTGGCCATAAAAACAAACATTGCGTAAAGACACGTCAATAGTACAGGAAAGTGAGCGATGTTGAGTAAAACATGGAACTGCAGAGGTTTTAGGGGGATTTTCCAGGAACGGTCGGTACACAGACTGCCACCCAACAGCGATTCGCAATCGTTCCTTTATGTCATTTGCATCAATTGAGATGATAGACAATCAAAAATGCCATCGCATTCATCGGTCACGAAAATGTGAGTTATATAATAAATAGAACATTTGCTCAATGAGGCATTTTTGGTTGGTTGGTTGGTCCGACGACTCATTCTCATTCAATAAAACGCTTTTATTTACTTACATCTCTACATCCGGGTTATCCGCTCCATCCAGCATACCTCTTGGACTGATTGCGGAAGATTTTGAAATTCTCGTCATGTCCCTTTAACAATAATCTCGACATAGTGGCATCACTTGGGACCTGTTCATCTCATTTATCGCAACCCAGCAATAAAATGCATGTTTGAATTTCTTCCGCAATATTTTATGAGATTGCACACAAGCCCTCCTTCCCGATCTCAAAAATTGTACATCATTATCTTTCATTCGATAACAATACACACATACATTTGTTCGCACCAGAGCATATGGATCCTCTGTGTTTTTATGGCTTGCTCGTTTCCCCACCAACCGATATTCCAGCATCACCGACTTTCTAAGCTCGTTTTCTTCATAAAACGCTTTTTTTCTGATGCTGGTTTCGTATTCACTCGCAGATATACAAAGCACATACTTAGGAGACAGATTCCCTAGATACACTTCTGGCCTTAACGACAGGGATCTTTCTTCTTTTAACTAAGATAAATTTTGCTAATCCATGAAGTAGTATTGGTGAAATACTAGATCAATCAATGGAAATTGAACAGACGCTATACAGTGTGACTTTTATCTGGTGCGCAAATATCTGTAGGCCGTGATGAGCGACAAGCCAGTGCTAATGGAAAAACTCACAATGCTGCCAAACTGTATCAGTGACATTATTACATGTGTATTTTCGGTCCACCATAGATTCAGGATCTGGTGTTCAAGTTGAATTGTGAGCAGAGAACAACGGTTCACGAAGCAATTGGATTAGTAAGTTCGAATTCAACAGAGTTTCTTCGTGAAATATAAGACTGCGTTTTTTCATTATTATTCTTTGTACGTTCCGTATCTGAGAGGTACTCATTACTATAAGATCAAGATATTCAGCCATGATATCATCTGAACAGTTGCTCAGTTTGAAACACATACTGCTTTATACTGAGAGTCACTGATTTGTTATTTTGGCATTTGCATATTCTGAGACGAATGCAAGTATCACGTATACTGTCGGCTAACGATTTATGTCAAAGTACTGATCTTGTCGCATTCTGCATTCACACTGCAATCATCATTCTTGCTGTCGAGATATTTTTCAGAATACTAAGACACAACCAGGAAACCACGAGTTTTGTTTCGTTCATCATTTACCACGCAAATATCTAATTTACCATTAAACAAAACTACTCTTGCATTACGCTTGTGCAATAGATATATTTTGAACAATGATCATCAACAGAACTCGGACTTGGCTTCGTGCTAACGCAACTAGAATACGCGTTCAGGTCTGTTGCCCACCACCACAGTCGTATACAAAATCGAAAGCGTGCTTCAATATTATTGATTTCCCAAATTGATTTGTGGTTTGAGGGTGCGCTTGTTTTTTCGTATAACTTTTAGTTTGTTCAATGTGATCGCACAGCATGAATAAAATTGTTTTTTTAAAATCTGAAAATATTCTCGTGACGATTTTGGGTAGACGTTCTTACAGGAATGTAAATTTTGGAGCTCGCAATATTGACAATGCCGCATAAGCGACCAAGCATTATCCGTTCAATTTCATATAGAAATAAGCTTGGTGCAATATCTCAGCCACGTTTGCTTCGCATTATGCGCCGTGTTTCTGTTATATTCACTGATGATCATCCGTACGAGGAAAATCATAAATAATCTTGCTCAAATACCCAGTGTTGATAGTTAGCGTACCTTTTAAAACAGCACAACAATTTCCCCATGGAATAGTGCACGAGAATCGTATTAGAAGTCCAAGTAACTGTCCGGTCTGAGTATCTCACGAAGGAATACGCCTCCTCTCGTACTGAATAAGTAACGAATATGGTGTGAAATTTGTGATGAACGGGAATGATGCAATGAAAGCTTGTATACGCATAACTTGCAAACAAGTTGACATGTGTTGCTTTGATCTATTCGTGTGTGTGTGTGTATGCATTGTGTGTATATGCGTAATCGAGAACTGTACGTGTAGTATTTGCACGCTTGTGACACGTCATGTTTTGATTCGTGCTAGTAAAGCACTCATCATTTTTTCGATGGCAATCAATCCGATTGTGAATCAAAGACCTCATGACTAAAGATATCAAGTTGATTTTAAAAATGGGTGGTACATGATAACTGTGAGAAACGTTTCATTTCCAATATATGAACCATCTAACTGGAATTTTTGAGATTACTCGTGCTCAGATTTCGCCTTACCAGATTATGGATGGGTGTATTTATACCACTTTCTTGTAATGGGGATTTGGTATTGTTACTATTATTAGCATCCCAACTGATTTCAGCCATCAAAGAATCGTTTTTCTTGTGATTATAACTGATATCAGGTTTACGACCAATATATCTCAATTATTTGTCAGATTATTTTATAAATTAAATCAAAACATTTAACTCACCGTGAAAACTATGGATAATCAACAACTTTAAACCATCCGCCTTGACAATTATCCCATAGAAGTCTCAAACTATTTCACCGTAATATGATTAGTCGTTCCATGGTACTTTGTTTCGACGGCGTACCACTTAAGTTTGTTTTTCTCACACTCATTTAGGGGTCTAGAATAATGTTGCTAAGTTGTGAAGAGAAGTGTGGGGTATCAGCTTGTACAGTATTACATAAGGTGAACAATCTCCAGGCGCCGCAATAAAAGATCACACACAACTCTCAGTCCGCGGACTTGTGACCCTGAATCTCCCCTGTTGTCACGAGATACGTTTTCTCGGTTACACCTACCTCCTAACTAACGGAGTAATTTACACTTTAAATCTTGAATACACCTATGACTGAGAGGTGTTTTAGTTTCTTATGCATATTAAATTAGGAAAAAGGACATGAGGCCTGAACTACCTTTGCTAACAGTACCGCGCCATAACAGATACTTGTTTCAACCGGTTTATATAGTTGTCTTATTCTTTGTTCTTGTCTATCTAAGCTATAGGGCCGAGATCCTCAGAGGTTGGTTTCACATCACCACTGCTTGGTATAACATCGTTCCACCATTGGATCTCCAAGTTTGACGACCCGCTGACCGCACAGCAATCGACTTCTATGATGGGCGACTTGGTTCGTGGTTCAAGTCGCATTAGTTTACCCCCCCCCCCAATTCGAGGCACAGTGGGGCTCGGAGGATGCACACTACTGATGATTTATAACAAAAGTAACATAATGGTGCTGTGCTTCTTTGGATTCTATAGGTAGTTGTAGTGTGCTACCGCTTGATGAATCGCTTGGAATAAAATCAAATTTCAAATTATTTAAGTTCGTGAAAAATACACTCATCTCTATATACAATGTGATAATCCATAACAGAAAACTGAAACGATACGATAGTGAGTGCTTTTCATTTTTGTATAAGCGCATCTAGATTTGGCTATATCGTGACATGGTTATTGAAGTTTTGAAACGCTACTGAATCCAAGTGCTGGATCAGTGGCTTGTACATTTTGATAATTATCACGAGCGTATGAATGAGAATACGTAAGTCAAGATATAGTGACAAAATCGGCAGGAGCCAGTCGGTCCTGTTTCTTGTGGTTGTAGCAATCACTCTTCTGCCGTGGCAAATCCTGCAGTGGACGAATGACAATGTTCGAAAATGGAATGAGAAATCGGTATAACCGTCGTGGGTAGCGGTTTTTCGGCGAAAACAGTTAAGCATATGAGTAGAATCGCGTCAATATAAATAAGTTGTGAGCTTCTACAGTACTAATTGCAGAAGTAATTAGTGTCCAGGACAACCTATGTATCAATTGATCAGGATGATGATTTTAGCATGCGTATAAAAAAAGCGGTCACTTCTGTCAGAACCTTCTCTTCCAAATTGAATACGAACATAACCTGCATATGCGTTTTCTTCTTGGTGCTTGTACAGTAAAATCCAATAAAAATCGGCGTTTAAATTCCCAGTTGCGCTGGAATGAATGCACACTGTCGTGAATGAAACAATATCCACAATAATCTCACAGAGGTTGGATGGAAAAAGGGGATTTTAGTTCAGAACTGAGTGAAGTAGAATCAATTCCCATAGATTTCTCAACAACAGGCTTGTAGTCTGTGTGTGATATAATCAGCTTTCATTGGGGGAAACAGCGTGAGTCTGAAGAAACTGCCGAACCCTGGGTAGATGTGTGTCACCTCTTATTCATAATTTGTAGTATCCTGTTCCGGCCTTTGCTATTCAGAATGTGTCATGCCTGGGCATAATCAAGCAAGTTTCTCTAAATAACTGATCGAATCTGACCATAGGAAAATATATCAATAGGGATGCGCGTCTCACATTTTAATATCGAACATAAACGTATGGAAGTACCAGGACAGAATGCAGCTGGTGAAATATAAAAGCGGACATAATTCTAGTTTTCTGAAACAACATGATTGACAGTGAGTTAGTTCTTGGTCAACAGTGGCGACTAAATTTGTCTTGTTGGACATAATGAGATTATTTAGGAAACAAGACTGAGGTAGTCGGATCTTCCAGTGAAGTCAGTTATCATCAAACATATGATGTTTTGCACCCCGGTGGTTGAATATTCAGTAGTGCAAAACTGTCCAAGCTGTATAAGTTCAGTGTCGATGTGTTCAGGATTATTCAAGAAGCGAGCAAGGTGGGTAACGATGGATTTCCGTCGGGCAATCGTTTGCTTATAAATAGTTTCATATTTACTAATACGAATGGAGTAAAAAGGAACATTAGCTGATTTTTTCGTGAATCGGGTGGTGTTAGTGATACGAAACTCTCTCGAAGAATCATTTTCGCATTTTCTGATGATGTGATAAAATAAAGTCTTTGAGATTTCCACGAGGTTTACTACTAGCATGAGATAAGTGCATGAGAAATTCCCTTGTGGTGATGTCTCCGGCTAATTACCCAGAGAAGGACACGGGGGAAGAATATGAATTCTGAGACAATGTGCATGCAAGATTGCAGGTCAGTCTCCTAAGTTTAGGTAAACGGCAGGCAACGTGTTCAGTCTATAAATATATTGGGTGATCGAAACCTCGGGGTATTTGGCAAATAACAGTTTTCTACCTGGGACGTTTTTTTCATGAATATCTGAGATGAATTCCGACAAGCCCACATGCTTACAACCTTTGAAAAAGAAAGGAGAAAATCTGGTCATTTTTATGTAATTCAGTTGAACTTTGAACCAATGCTAAAGATCTAAAATATCCGATTGGATTTCGAATGCAGCTTCTTCTGCATAATTCGGCACGAAAAATCAGTCTCCAACAGGCATGCGGGACGTGTGGGTTGAGAACGGGGGACAGGATTGTGTTTTTAGGACACCTTGGATTCCATTCATGATGGAAGACATATCTCAGTGTTTTGCGAATTTCTACCAGTTAAAAACATGAGCAAATGATAGTCCAATGATTGAGGAGTTCATTCTGTTGTGTGGAAGATGACCAAGAGTGTTTTGTCGATCAATACTTTGGAATTGCTCATGGTAATAAGGAAAATGGGTGAAGATTTCCCCGGTACTTGAGTTATATACCTCAAGAGAGGGCTACTTTGTAGCAGGGTCCGATGTCCTCAGGGGATGGCTACGCGTAGCCCAAACTGAATCAAGATTATTATTGAAGTACAGACCAGTGTAGACATCAGTTTTAGTAAAAAGGTTTACAAGGTTATTATTACCAAACTGCATCAAGAATTTCGGCTGAGAACGGTTGAAGTCTCCACAAACGAGGCACAGAGAAATATTACATTAGCTCCAAAATTTGAAAGAAAAATCTCTAAACCCGATAAGGCACGCGGGTGAATTGATAACATTCTCAAGAACAATTGAGCAATGTCTTTTCATCTGTTTTGGTTTGCACAAGATTACAGATGCACCCATTTGATAACTCGAGTGCATAACAAGCACCTGAACAAACGTACACCAAATACCTTCGCTCAAGGCGACAACCCATCCTCCGCGCTTCTTACGAGGCGAGACTCTGTTAACTCGGTAGAAAGTAAAATTTGGATAAGTTGGTCATCAGCATTGTCACTGAGTCGCGATTCCTGTTGCAGTATGATTTCAAGCTGCTCGTAATCCGCACGGAGAATAAAACCGTTCAAATCACTGAAATTTCCAATGAGTAAGTACACATTTGAACTGAGAATGATGAGCATGCACATGTGTGATGATCTTGCTGCCGTAGGTCTCTCTTCATACTATACTGTGCCTCTTCGATATTTCTAAACTATTTGTATATATCCATTTGGTTCTGTGTTGATAAACTCAATGATGGAAATGGGAAAGATACATGAATAATTCGAAATATCCCGTCAACAGTTGTTTTTGTGAGTATAGATTGCACCGCTGGCAGTTTCTGGGTGGAATCAGTATTTGGAATGCATCTGATTGATTCAAACGAACATACTGCCGTAATAAATGATTGTAAGAAAACGCCGATTTAGATCTCCTGTCTAATGGGCTGTGTCCTTTTCATCCAGATCATACAAACATAAATGGGATAAAGGTCCGAGAGATTAGCACTTCGCGTACTCTGGCCGACCCTGGACTGAAAACGTCAGTACATATCAAGGTGCGGTAATGAGAACACTGCATTCAAGTTCATTATCCTGGAGTTAACCTCCTACAATGCGTAAGGAAGGGAGCTTGAGTTCCGCAGTGTTGATGCATAAGTAAACAAACGTTTTGTGTCTAATATGTTCTTGTACAAAGAGGTAGGTGATGCATCATGATAAGAATCGCGTCGCCGAACGCCAATAGTTTCGGCATTCAATTATGTAACGCTACTCTGAAAGACTGAGTTAAGTCAAATTTTTGGCCTGATGCATAGAAGCGTGGCACCTTTGGGTTGTCTCATCAATTCTGACAGTCAATCTGCCATGAGTTTTGACACTCTTTGAACCGAGCAGTGATTCGTTCTGTCAACGCATACGTCACCGACGCAGCGATTGAACTGAGATTCATTAGGTTCAGTCCAACTGTTTGAGTGATTTTAGAAAATCAAACCCTCTGGTCACCTGCAGCCATTGCAAATGCATCGTTTCGCAGATGTGTATTTCGGCTTATTTATGATTTCGAATGATTTGGGTAAACACGTGATAACTTTTGATAGGCAAAATGATAAAACCTGGCTCTTTTTGACCAAAGTCATTTTCTTGTTCGTGAGTGTCAACTTCTCGTGTTACTTCACAAATTTTCCGGGTAACTTCTGTTCAGTAAGGTCCATTCCACTGAAATGTTTTAATTTGGCTGTCGACAAGAGTGAACAAAATGCCAACAAATAGTTACCTATTTTCTGCTCCAGAACTCCGATGTTCAGTAGGTTGCTGGTGAAAGCACTGGGATGAGTCCATTACGGTCACATTCCAGAAGTGTTTCTTTCGTCGTTCCCTCTTTGTTATCAGTGTTCTGCGTTTCAATTGTATTGAGTAGAAAAGGTAGTATCCAGTCACCGAGGAACATTAGCACTTGGTTCTGTGATGAATGGGAATTGAAGCTACCAGGGGAGCATCTTCAGTGAAGGGAATTCATCTATGGAGTGATAAATATGTGTGAGGCTTATTGCAGAATTTCGACAAGTAGTTGCTAACCACCTCAAGCAGTTTAGCAACATGGAACTGAATATCTCATATCCCCAATGATTTGTGGGGTATTTGAAAAAAAAAGTTAAGCTTAGCTGTGAACTGCACGCACTTTGTATTACGATGCTTGAAAGCTTGCATAGCTCATTACGGATTCACAGTGGTGAGGGCAGTAGCAGGCACAAACAAAACGTTCTACTTCGGTGATAAAACAACACGCCTTCTCCCGTCCATAATCGAGAACAAGATTGGGACCAACTATTGTCTGAACCGACCGGACCCGATTCAGCCAATCTAGTTGCTATACATTAGCCAACCAGGAAAGGCGCTCATCAATAGCAGTTGAGGCAATGAGTTCGCAGGAAAGGATTTGTTCATTATCACCGCATATCCTATGTGAGTGAGATATTTTGATCAGAGGAGCCAGTTAGAATGTGAACAGACGGCCATATTGACCCTTGACCTCCGGTTGGCAATGTTCTACGGTCTACTGAATGACAAATGCGATTTTCACTTTATTCGAATAAACTCGAGTCTCTTGTGTGGTAGTGCCCTGTGCCTCCTATCTGGGCTGGGTCGATAACTAATCAGTGGCAACTGGGACGAACCCAAGCGTTCACTTAAGATAGAATACATCCAACCAAATGGAGATTTTCATGCAAATGATCCAGGCAAAATAAAGGCATTTATTAGTTGACAAATGATGGACCAATGTCCATGCAAATATTTTTGGAGGCGAACTATCTGCCATTTTATTTGCCAATTTTAGACGCTAATAATCAAGAAATGGTTTATTCAGTGTATGCAATAGAGGCGTAATACATGTGTAAATCAGATGAAACTAGCTGGGACAACCATGGACAGATGGAAGAATATCTTGGTTGGACTTTGTTTCCCATAATATAATACCAAGAACACGATATCGAGCAGAGCAAAATGGCATTCAACATGTTGATTTGGTATTCATTTGAGTTTTAGCGTAGGGCGCGAGCGACTTTGGCTTTGTTCGTAACCAACATTTTGGTTCGTATCTAGTTGTGTGGAAACCATTGGATTGTTCATCTGGACGAAAGCCGTACAACAGTGTAACGTGAACGATATCAGTCGAACATTTGAATTAGCTGGTATCAGACAAGCTGTCAGTGTCGTTTGCGTATTGTTCCTACGGTTAATCACAAAAGCTGCTGATCTATATCAGTACCATCATTACACGTTTTTTTTCTCAGTTTATGTCAATTCCTGATTTTGAGAAAATAAACAAACTGACAGGTTTTCATCCACCAGAAACTCCGGGTCTAATTCTCAATTTATAGATTTAGGGTGTCCGAGTTAAACAGAGGTTCCCCATGAAATACTAGCCCTCGTTCTTCCAGTATGACTTATTGATCTGACGACTTGAACTAATTTTACCGCTTGGATGATTCGGATCTGGGGAGCAGTCGTGACCATAAGATCAACATACATTATTCTACATTATTCTTTTGAAAAAAGAACATGGTGAGAGAGTATTTGTCAACTCTAATAAACATTCTCAGAATCGACACATGAATGCAAATAATCTGGTTCTAAGGCATTTCTAATTTTTTCTCAGTTCAGTCAAATCATCCAAAAATAAATTTAAACTTTTCTCGTGAAAAATCTGTTGAGTTGATCAGATAATTTGTCGAAATTACATGCAGTAGACAGCTTTACTTTTGAGCATGCCCGCAATCAACATCTATTCGAAAAGTAAGATGTGAGGGCCATCTGCACACGTGTTTTGAATAATTATGTAATTTATATGGAAGATAAATTTTATACACTACATCCGCCTCCAAATTTTCTGACTTTGAAAGTTCATCTGTATCACCAATTAATCTAATTACCCTTGCATGGACCTGTACCTTTGAAACAGAGGAACCTCACGTTCCAGAAAAGTGAATATTGGGTGCCTTCCACTTAGGATCAGGTTTTCACTTCAGCCAATCAAGGAAAGCGGAGATTTATTAGTAAAACACTTACAGGAATTAGGTGACAATAATTTCTGACCTATAGACTTGCACTTGCTGCAATTGTGTGCTCTATAGAATCACAAAAAGTATGTCGTGCAAGACCAAAAATGAAATTCTTCACTAACTTGGTTGTCTTATTGTGCGTGCTGTACTCACAGCAAGCAGGTGAGTCGAATCAAGATCTTTTATCAACAATAAATTGCCCACATTACCAAACATAGTAGTATATTCGGAATATATCATTTATTTACTTTACTGCGTTGCAGATGGTGTTCGTCAAATTTATTAGAGTAATAAGTTTGCGAATTTGGTTAGGACACAGCTACATTGGGCTAAGGATAAACAGTTTAGTCGTTTGAAAAAGGGTAATAGATCTGGTATGCTACGACTTTGTGTGAGAGGACAAGAATAAACTATTCGACAAATTACGCCAAATAACTTCGACAATCAGAAAAAAATTCCAAGTAGTCGGCCTCAAGAGAAAGTGTAAATTCACGGAAAAAGTAAGGAAATTCAAAAAAAAACTGAGACGTCATGGAGCGTGTGATAGAAATTTGAAATGACGATAGAACCAACAGCAAAAACTACAACACGAAAAAGTGTATAACGATCGAAAGAAAGAAAATCGGGAGAATAAAAAAGAGGATAATATACGAAAAAAAGATTTAAAAAGTGAAAGAGAAAAGTGATACACGAAAATTATAAAAGGAATAAAGAAAATAACCACAGGAGATGGTTAAAGATAAAAAGAATTTAGTTAATTATAGTCGCAAAGAACGAAAAAAAGGTGAGCAGTGTTATTGATCATCTGGGCATTGGTCTAATTCACTTGTTCAGCATGATTCACTTGATGGACGGTGTGGAACAATACGGATCATGCTACCGTGTTCTCGTCCCAATTTGATTGGTCTCTTTGCTACAACAAACAATTCGCATCGGACTACTTCACTGTGTCCAACAGACGAACACTTTTCCCAGTTGGTTTTTTATCCACACTTATTTGCTAACGCAAATAATCACGATCCGGTTGGATATTATGATTGAAAATAACGGGAAATTCCTAGGCACTGAAAATTATCCGCTCGCAAATTACCCCTAGTTAGATAGATCTAAATACTCGAATGATTCGATCATGAAAACACAAATCAAACGTATATTTTTGTTATCTTCTGAACTATTCGAAATGAGCTGTAAATTTGATCATTCTGTGCAATAGCACATTAATCTACTTGTTGGCCATCAAATGGTCCAATATGGAAAATCAATGCTCATCTGACCAATGAACAGTGTATGAGCACTATGTACACGTGTTTGATCTCAATCACTTGTTCGTAATTGGGAGAAGTGCATATTGATCGACTACCACCTTCCATCCAAACACGAATTGGACGATTGACCGTCTGATCGGCCTCTTCTGCGTGATCAACGCATGAATGAATAAGAACTGAGAATGATCCAGGTGATTTTTCAATCCAAATTCAAATGTGATGAATATGGACTGCTGATTAACTACAAAAGTCCACATGAAACCAATTTGTAGTCATTTGACTTGAACATATTTCCAAACAAGTTAGAGAAAATAGCGAATTGGATAAGTCCCACCTCTTTCACAATGGAACAAATACAAGCAAACAATCAAACAGTTCATATTGATTTGTCCTTTTTTCCATAGCTGTTCGCACTTGTGAACAAATATATTTACACTCGACATGTGGCAGTCGGCAAGAGAGAACAGACACTTTCGCTCACTCGCTCTCTCGCTCTCTCGCTCTCTCTCTCTCGCTCTCTATCTATCACTCCCTCCCTCCCTCCCTCTCTCTCTCACTATCTCTCCGCCTAGTATATCATTTCACTCCACTCAAATACGACAATTATTCATATTACATCGTTGTTCTCATTTGATTTTATAACTCTCTCGATCACTGTACATTGTTCCTTTCTCATCTTTTTTCATTGTAGTGTCAGAGGACGGTAAACAAGGTGAGCTGTGTTATTGATCATCTTGGCATTGGTCTCATTCATTTGTGTGGCTTTATTCTCTTGGTGTTCTCTGTGGAACTCTGATATTCCTTTGGCTTTATCTTCTCTATTTTTCCTTTTTTTCTCTTCGGATCTTTTTTTGTTTCCCTCTTTGTTTCGCCTTTGCCCTTTTTTATTCTTCTTCCGTTTTTCTTCAGATTCTTTTCACATGTCATCGTATATCTTTCCGTGTTCCGTTTTACTTTTGTCCTCCCTATGTTTCTTGTTACTGTCCTTATTTTCTCCGGCCCATTTTTCTTTTTTTGGCATTTTCGTCTATTTTTTCTGCTTCTTCGTTTGCTCCTTTTCTCTTGTGTTTCTTCTGCGTCCATATTTCTAATTTATATTCTACTGGTATCTCAATCATGAAATGTCGCTCCACATACCTCCGGACGATTTATTTTTCTGTTACTGACCCACCCACCTTGACTTTCATATTGAAATTTGCATCTAATTCGTTTGTTGTTCAATTGAACTAATCAGAGCACATTTTGCGTTCGTTCTCTCGCAATACTCAAAATACAACGAGAAAAATGCACTTCTCTTCGACTGGCCCCTCTTCCTCCAACCACCCACTAAACCAGCAGGAACAACTACAACAGGTAAGCTCGACTTGATGCACGAAAATTGTGTCAGGTTTTCCTAGAAATGAATAACATCCCGTTATCCCGTATTCCCGTTTGAATTCGAGTAAACATTTATCCAATAACATATATCGCCATGAAATTGCTTGTATACCCTGAAGACATTTTTTAATTGGTGTAATTTTGTTGCACGTAAATGTGCCTTTTCAGTAATTTTCTTCCATTTTATTTCTTTTCAGGAGGCAACTCGAGGATCACAAATCGCATGTCTCTTCTCGTATTCTCCATAACGAGTCTGAAATTGATCGGGTAGAGTAGACAAACACTTACTAGCTCCAGATATTCTGCTACTGCTTGCCAACATTTTCTATGCGTTGTTTCATAACCAATAAAAACATTGTGATTAACTCCCGCAAAACCCCAGTCTTTCGAATTGATTGCTTCCGTTCTCTCATACATCAGCATGAGTGGAAATCCACTGCTTTTTGGAGAGCTTCGCCTACTCAGAGGAGATTTTTATGAGCTGTATTACAAACTCCCGTGTCTGAACGGTAATATGACGTCTTATGCAATGTTCATTGCCACCAAGTTTACCTATGAAAGACGGGAAACAAATAAATAATAGAAGGAGGAGGGACGCGTCTTGGATCTCAAGTTTTGCAAAAAACAACGAAGCCTTTTGAAGATCTACAGCTTAGCGATACAAAAGCGTAAGTTTGCCAAACGTTATCATGAACTCGATTATAAGCTCTTGTCTCCTCGATAATCTAACATTGGATTGAAACTGGCTCTCGAAATCTCGAACAAAAGAATCTTATTCAAAGTCATATGTCAAACTTACATCTTATTCTTATCGGTGTTATGACAAAGGTTCAGCCGTAACACATGGATTTGCCATGATATATCAAACACTATTTTCAAAACAAATCAAGTAAACTATAATGCACGGAACATTGTTGTACGCACACTTTATCTTAATGTAAACAACCAAAATTTCAAAACAGTAGTCGCATCAATCGCAGAACTGGCATGCATTAGGGTTTCTCCCTGAATGTAGAAGAGCAAAGGTAAATTAAAATTCCTAGTGATTTTCAGCGTGAACCTAGAATTAGGACTTGATTATGTCAGCAACCAAAAATGTGATGTTATCGCTGGATGTGTGCTACTTCAATCTGCGTCATTTGCACACAAACGTTTATACTGAGATCTTTTTGATTAGTTCATATACAATTCATTGGTTCATTTAATGCTTCACTATTCAGTTTCTACATTAAACCTAAAGTTGTCGACCCATGAAGCACTATTCACATATTCGTTATGCGTTCAGGAATCTTCAGTAGCGCTTATTCAAGGAATTCAAAATCATCAAGCTTGAATTCAAGACCCACGGATTAGAGCTGGAACATCCAGATCTGATTCACAACGGTTTGCTCCTCGCAAACACTACTTGATGAATATTCTTGTCGTCGATGGATTTACTAATCTTAGCCTTCAAATCATGATGCACTGTGACACGAAAAACATTCACAACGTGGTCCTAAGTATAGTGAAGCCAGCGGAAATTCTCTGCCGAGTATGGCTACTTGTGCAGCTTCTATTCAGGAAAACAACTTATATTTCGACGATAGCCAAATGTTGTCAACGCATTACCGCCGATGATATGCCTTGCCAGGTTGGAAGATAATGCACCATTCTCCATTTCAAGCGGGTCACTTTATACTTGGAAATATCAACTAAAATTGGTGTTGTTTGTTCAAACAGTAGAACTAAAGGTTCATACGGTTGTTAGTCGTTCATAAATATTTAGTAACCGACAATACATCAGCTGATGGTAAGTTTTATTCAACCCATTGGGGTTTGTGAATCAGCAAACTCTCATGCTCCCGCATTTTAGCTCATTTTGTGAGCTGTTGAACAGTTCATCAATATGAAGAACGAGCTTGCAGTTTCCGAACGCAGGATTTAAGATTTGTTTTATTCGCGTTTCAAATATGGAACTGACTCAGCCTCGACGCGCGGTGAGAAACTGCCATTGTGTTGTACGTTATTGGCACGAATTCCGTGAACAACTTGTGGTTGGTATGTTCAAGCATGTTTGTAGAATTCTTGTATAGTGGAGTACTGTATTATAAACTATGTTGAGGTCTATTAGTAGAAACGAATACCCCGGCGTTTGTAATTTCCGTCATATCCGACACAACCTGTGTCAATCTCATTCATTTCTTTCTGTATTGAAACAGACTTGGAGGGCAAACACTCATAGACACAATCGTACTGGATTTGCAACATTGATTTCTTCACTGCTCTTCTCCAGCCCCTTGGCTGCCTATTCAGCGCTTACAACGCTTTAAAATACACCTCATTGAATGGTCACAGTGGAAACGCAATGATGGTTCAACCACGTCAATCATGATTCTGCTTTTCACATGCCTTGAGATTCCACACTGCGCTCCTTTCTTCCGAAAACGGTAACCTAGTCTTCTCCGATCTCAAACTTCTCCACTGAGACCAAATATATCCGAATGCTGCCCGGAATTCGATAGCGCATTATTTTTGCTTCAAAAGGCTTTTTGAATTTTTTCCCCAGGAACATTTTTGCAAAATGCAATGCATTGCCAACAAGTGGCATGGTCCCTAAAAAAGGGCTTGTCTGCCAGTATCCCTGGTATTCCAAATCACATCCTTAGGGTTCGATCCTGCGGACTTATGAAAGTAGTCCCTCCTCGGAGATAATTGGAATTCCGAAAGTGGCATCGCCCACTCCATCATTGCAGAAAAAAGGCCATCTCATCAACCATTAGGTTTGACGTTGTGTTGTGAGTTGAACACAGCTTAATACCAATTTCAACTACACCTTCCGGATTGATTTAACCCATCCACAATCAGCCACTGCGGAAGTCTGAGTCGTGAAATTGGAGAGTTTATTAGGTCCGAAGAGAAAATGAATAAGAGATAAAAATAAACGGGGTTCACAGAAGCCGTTGTGAAGAAATCCAAGCAGTAATTTTTCTTACGAGGAAGTCAGAAATCTACACCATCGACATACTGGCTGCTATTGAGATTAGCTGAAAAGCGGAGTTTATCAAAGCCAAGGCTAAAACGAATGAGACTGGGTTTCAAGCAGGTTGGAGAAAGTGCACGAGCGGTGGGAGGGTTGGTCAAAGATGCTCTGTCAAGTGCATCTTCAGGATGAAGAAATGACGAAAAATAATAAGTGCTGATGGAGGTAAGTTTAAACACTTTGTCAATTCTCCAGCCGTTGAATATTACTTGATCCAAGCCCAAGAAGTACTAATGAGTAAAGAGGTAACAGTGAATGAAACTGAAATCTTGCTTCGATCAGAAATAAGTTCCATGTAGAAGGCAGAGTAAATTTGGTAAAAGGCATTCGGAAACAAAGTGAGTTTGTAAACGCAGGCTTATCTCAGAATTGCTCAAGCCTTCATATTTGAATGACAGGAGAACGCCATTCGCGCACACCGCAAATTACTATTTTGTACTTTGTATTCTGATGACATTCTCATTTGTCTTACTCGAGAGTAGCGTATACGTGCATCTTGAGCCTCCAGCATTTATGATATACTTCTCCATTTTTAATGTACTGGCACAGTACAGACTTATGTTTTATTGAAGTATAGTGCTTGAACATTCTAGGTTCATATTCCTGACTCTGCTGTTCAGTGACTACGTTTCGATTGTAAGACGAATTTGTTCTTGGTTGTTCACTTGGCTGTGAGTTATTAGCATTTATGTATTCCTATGTATTGCATCATTTAGAACCACAAAATTACGGAGAACTCTGTTATATGACTGGAATTTGTTTTACTGCCCATGACCGTGTACGGCCCATATCGTGTATAAGGCTAGTGAGACGAAGTCCAAGTAATCGGGATAGTTGCTGCGCACACTGTACAAAATCAGAACAGCGACAATTAGTGTTTACTTTTACTACGAAGGATCTAATAGATTAAACTCAGAATAAATTATTGACGCGTGGCATAGAAAGATCGAACGTGAATGCGGAGCATGATTCGGTGAATGAATAGTTAGAAAAGTCGGAGAGGTCGGGTAAGATGTCAGTATTTTCAGAAAATTCAAAGTTCAATTTACCTTTAAATTATTGGGTAAATTTATGAAACCAGGATGTCAACCGAATATAACTCTGAACGTTTTTACGCAAACGTTATTTGTGAGTTTGGAGCTGAATATATGTGAATGCTAACCGAGTGGCAGACCTTTCTCTGATCAAAATACCTTGTTAGTGCTTGTTCACGCATCATCAATGCCCAGCACTTACTGACAACAAAATAGAAATAATGACTTCGTCAGATGTAATAGAAGACTTGCTAATATCTGATTGCTTCAATGAGCTTACAACTTCGGGGAACTTTTTGTCAAAATATATATCAGCTCTCCTACTATTCTGTAATTGAGGAAAGAAGGCAAGGTGAGTTAATTCTAAGGAGTTGTTACTTCCGTTTGAAATTCCTGAAGTCTGAACACGAAAGTAAATATCCTGTTATCTTAACTTTTTGAAATTGTTCTTTGTTGAATAAAAAGTTTATATTTTCAAAGATTTTACACACTGTGTGTATAAAAGTAGGCCCCTTATCAATTATGTGATGCTATACTTGATTCGCTTTAATTAATTGAAGTGGCTCCACCTGTTCTACAGCTGAACTTAGAAATCTTCACCGGGCGGAATAGGTTTTGTAAATGTAGTGAAGATCTGCCACCACGACCAGCAGTCGCATCAACGGCCGAAGATCTAATCACTGAGTGGATAACAATACAGTGTTTATGCAAGTTTCCTTATGTCCTTCAAATAACAACTAGACAGAATTCACTACCAATGTGGGGCTCGCACCGAAAGTAAAACTGATGATCCTTGTAATGTCACTGCTTCGACAACTGCATTTTCAGGGAACACGTGATCACAAAATCAATTCTCTAGTTCTCACGTCACTACTGTTGGTTTTCGGGCGATGAAGCCATAGACAACCGATAATGCCCCAACCAAAGAGAAGGGCTTGAACGCGTTTTCCAGCAACAGCGAAATTAATTTTCACCTTTGTATTCGCTTGCAGTGTTCATTGCTTCGCGAGCTTACTTTGTATTCTTGGGCCTTTTTCAACCGCTGTTTGGCCAGCTTTGTCTCAACAATGTTGAATCAGAGAGTGATTCTGCCACGTGCTGAGTCCATATCTGTAGACCCTCGTGAATGAGAAGGAGTTAGCTTGCGGGAGTTTGGAAAGCCCTTCAGGGAAACTATTCACCGCAGATTGTGTGCTTGATGGGTTGCACAGTATGAATGATGATGACCTATAAATGCTACCAGGGTGACACAATGCACTAGCATATCCAATCTGATTTCCTGTAGGACGGTCTCGAATGGTCACAATGCCACCTGACAGTTGGCCGCGAGATCAAATACCGCAAGCAAAACTCCTGCGGCGGCAGCTCAAACCAAACTCCACACCAGTACTATAGATAAATCGTCATAGTAAAAATAAAACCAACAGACTGCTACTGAAAATCTCAGTTTTGACTTCACTATATGTTTCAGTCTGCCCCTGCATTCGTGCCACTACTCAGGAGTGGTACATGACATGCTGCGTCACACCCGTAGTTCACTGGCCGCATCCACTTCAATTGTTTTTGAAAGATAATATAACCAGCAAATACTACGGCATTCTGGTTTATCTGTTCATCCAACTGGAAATTATTACCAGTCAATGTTAGGCAACAATCTCGTTTTTGATATTGTTGGTTTATTTGTCATTCTGTCAATGACAGTTTAAAAATCTCACGCCCAACAACACTTGGTTGACGGAAAGGCTGCCACGGTTTGGCTGCGTTTGTGTTTATACCTAAGGTAGGACTGCACGTGAGTGTGTGTGCGTCAGTTGGGTCAGCTAACTACAGATCGATAGGCGTACGAAGCAAACGAGAGTGGATTTTATTATGCGGGATGCAGTGTCTTCCGCGATGGTTGCACGTGTACGATCTGCAAAGACAGAAAGAAAACTCGGTGAGCCGGATCTCAGTAAGTGTATCAACAAGCATGGCGATCTATCTGAACATATTACAGTATAGTATAGACGGGCAGAAAAAAAATTCGAATCTGTAGACGTCCGGAGCGAGGAGTAAAAAGCAATATGAGCACAGCAGTACTGCCCTCCCAGAGCATCGGATAAATGTGCATAGATGCTCGTATAAGAAAGACTATGGCAAATAAAAAAGCACAGGCTTAACAGTCTTGCGGCCAGAACGGGTTGGGAGAGGAAAGACAGTGTCAGCCTCTTGCGGAGTACTCAGATCGGTAAAACATGAAGACTGGCATCATTGGGAACAGAAGTAGGAGTTTCCATGGTGGAAACTAAAGCCATATAGTCCGAGTCAGGGTGTGTTACTTTGAGGTGATCAATAATGACAGTGTCTGGCCGACCAGCTTTATCAACGACAACAAAATTTTCGTTATGGGAAATGATGTGAAACGGGCCTGAGTATGCTGGATGCAACGGGGGCTTACCAGCATCAAAATGAATGAAAATATAAGAGCACGTAGTTAGACAATTGGGAATGCAGGTGGGACGAATGTAGGGCCGTGTTGAAAGCGAATGGAGTGATTTCCTGTAAAAACTATGATTGCCGAACAAAACCGGCGGGATCAATAAATAAAGGACTGCGTCTGAAAAACTTACCGGGCAATTGTAGAGGTGTGCCGAACACCAAATCAGTGGGACAAAAACAAAAATCTTTCGGGGTAGTGTGCATAGTTAACAGGGTTAACGGAAGCGCGCCCGTTCAATCTACAGAACGAGAGGTGGAGATGAGAGAAGCTTTCATTTATCCATAAAAGCGTTCCACTGATCTATTGGATGATGGGTTATGTACAGTTGTATGAATATGTTGAAAACCAAGGCGAGAAATGAAATCATAGAAGAGTTTGGACTGGAATTATGCTCCCCTGTTTGTAGTGATCGTAGATGGAACACCAAACCTGGAAAACCGACAGTGTAAAAATGTTTTGGAAATTGTTTCACTGGAGGTGTCAGCTAAGTGGACCACCATGGGCCACTGCGTAAACCAATCTATGCATGTGTGGAAAAAATGGTGTCTGGCGGCTGGTGGTAAGAAACCAACAATATCTAAATGGACATGGGAGAAACGATCAATATTCCTGGGTTTTTGTACGAGGGAGGAAAGTGCATGTCTCTGAAACTTGCTTCGTTGACAGGGTATACACGTTCCACATAAAACACGAGCATCTTTATTCGTATTTGGCCAAACATAGCGATTGGAAATAAGCCTGATGAAAGTTTGTATTCCAATATGGGGTATGGAATGTGAATGCGTAAAAATCAAGCAACGAAAGAAACAGGAAACAAACGGGCCCGGCTTGTTAATGGACGTATCGCAAACAATTGTACCATTTCCGTCAGGTAGGGGTAGGTCTTTTAACATCAGAGAGGAAGATGAGTGGAAGCTCTGTAGTTCTTGGTCATTCTTTTGAGCCTGTGCTATCTCGTACCTACTGAAAGCTGTTGAGTCGTTTAGTCGATGGATGCCTGAACCAGAAAGAACACCAACCAAATGATTGCTTGATCCTTGTGTATACCGGATATCGGTGGTATATTGGAAAATGTAGTCAAGGTGTTTAATTTTCCTTGGCGAATAACGGCCATTGCTTGAAGTCAATGAATAAGTCAAGAGCTTATGATCGGTGTAGACAATAGAGCTTCTACCTCCCAAAATGTGTCAAAAGTGTTTTATTGCAAGCAATACACGGCCGAATGTGCTGTAACGAGACTGACGCGGTTGCAGGTTTTGAGAGAAGAACGACAACCACAGTCTGACTCCCCTAACTATCCGTAGCGATTCGGCCCCAAAGGTTATTTGAGAGATATATGTCCGCAATACGAGAACAGCGTTGTAATCATTGCCTAAGTGTGCGAGCGTAATAACTTTGAACAGCGCTTGCTTAGACTCTTCGATTGCCGATTTAGCTTCGAAAGCAACTTAGAACAGGCGCAGCCTTCTTCAAATGTTAAGATAGTGGTTGTAAGATCTCCGAACAGTTTCGGATGAATCGGCAATAGTATCTGACAATGCCCAAGAAACGACGTAAATCCTTGAACGGTTGGGGTTCCTGATCGTCGTGGATAGTATTCACTTTGTTTTCATTTGGTCGGATACCTTCACTGTCAACGAGGAACTCAACAGATTTGGCAGCAACGATAGATAAGGTGTTGACTGCGATACCTTAATTTCGGAAGCTTTGGAATACCTGGCGCAAATGCTCGCTGTGTTGGTTTTCATCCCTACTAGCAACAAGGACGTTAATAATAATAAAAACGAAAGAAAATCCAAGCTACGAAGAACTTGATCTGTGAATCGCTGGAATGTTTGAGCGGCTTTGAGCGAACAAATGAAACAAAAATGGTATCGTGATTGCGGCATCTTCAGAAGCGACGGGAATCTGGTAACACTCCTTCACCAAAAAAGGCTTTGAGAAAATGAGTTTGCTACACAAACAGTTGGAGAAGTCGTTAATGTGTTGAATTTGGTAACTGTCGTGGACCAGGGCGTTGGTGAGGTCCTGATAATCACCACATGGGTGCCAGTCACCGTTGTGCTTCGGGACCATATGTAGTGAAGAGGTTGGAGACTGCTCGATGGCAGATGTTCGAATTCTGTTTTTGCTATTGATAGAAGTACAGGTAACAACCGACGACGACGCGCTGGGATTGGTGGACCTTCGGCGACGATGTGATGTTGGACGCTGTGTGGTGTTTGTGAGCTGGACGTTTTCGGTTGGGTGACTGCCGGTAAATCGTTTAAAATGGGGAAAAACGGAGAGCGTACTGTCATTGGACGTATCCCGAGCGATTTGATGGAGGTATTTGTGCAAAATGTTTATTGGACTTCTTGTTGGCCAGCAGAACACGATGTCATACATCAACTACAAGGGCAAGGCGGAGAGGAAATCAACCGTATGTCTGTATGGGGGAGCTGTTGGCTGCTTACACAGCGAGTGTAGTAGGTCGCAGATGGTGTCCGTCAGAGGAAAAGAGGATGACACTGGCCTGAGCACCTGTATCAATCAGAATCCGCCTTCCAGGAAGCCAATGAAAAATGTGGAAATTGCGACCAGATTAGGAGCCACAGACAGCGGTCTGTCTCATTTCCCGAAGCCGTTGTTTTGGAAGCAAACGGTGACTAGCATTGGCCAGCTTGCTTCCCAAAATGTCTTCGGTACCAACAGTATGATGGTCAATACGAGGAAGCTAGGTTATTGCGATAGGATTTTGTGTGGGACATCGAACGGCTGTGAGTGTCATGCTGGGGAACAGCAGTCATCTGAGGATCCGGTCGTATAAGACTCCTGCAAAAATGCAGTGGAATTATCAGTGGATCATCAGTGTCAAACATAATACTTAGAAACAGAAAAGCGGACTCACTATTTTGCAGTGAGAAGGCTGACGCGATGTTACTGCAAACGCGTGTATTCGAAAAGTGAGCGATTAAACCAGTACACGAACGGACCGTACGTGCGTATGTGTGCTTCAGTAGAGTCAGCTGACCAAGGACCGATAGGCACACGGAGCAAGCGAGAGTAGACGGTCCAGCAGAGTTGAGATATATTTCAAATCGGTGAAACGTCTAGACTGAGGCGTCAAAATAAGTACACGACTGAACTGTACTCAAATACGACAATTATTCATATTGTATCGTTGTTCTCATTTGATTGTAAACCTCACTCGATCAGTGTACATTGGTCATTTGCTCAGCATGATTCACTTGATGGGCAGTGTGGAACAATGAGGATCATGTGTTCTCTTCCCTGTTCAGTTGCTCTTTCCTGCTGCATTCTCCTCCGTTTCCGTGTTTTGTTTTCTTCGTTCTCTTTTACTCCTATCCATACTGTTCCCCATCCAGTTGTATAATACTTCTTTTGAACTGCTCCACGTTTCTTGCCTTTTAATGTGGATTTATTGTCGTTTTGATCCCTGTTGGATTTCTTGCAAATTTCTTATTTCTTATCAACCACTGATCTTTATATATGAACAATATTTAGTTCTCTGTCATGTTTCCAGTTTTGGTTGTTTTTTGAAGTGCCTACTCAGTCCAATTTTTCTTAAATTCCGTGCTGCGGAAAAACCAAAATACGAAATGGAAGGCAAAATACTCTCTGAAGAATGATATCTTGTTCACTAATTAATTCACTTTGACTTCCACACTCAAATTTGCATCCGATTGGTTTGTTAGTTTGGTGAACATTTTAGCACACCTATCGTGTTCGGTCTCCCTCGTCATTCTCAATACAACAACACAACTTCAAGTCACATCCATCAACCGCTATTCAACCTTTCGTCACCTGCTGGACCGGAAAAAGCGGTTACTACAGGTAAGCTGGACTGATGCAGGAAGTTGATGTCAGGAATGTTTGAGAACCATTAACTTTCCGAATGGATTCGGGGAATTTCCATTACTCTATATTCAGGTTTTAATTTTAGCAAAGTGATGACCAATCGATTTTATTAGCAAATTTCGATTTCACACTGTAGATGAAACAATAATTGTAATTGTTTATTATGGTCCCTTTTAAATATTGCACAAAAATGTGACTCGTTGGTAAACTGCTTCTCTTCTTATTCCGTTTACAGAAAGCACTGAGCGACATGCCATTCGCATGAATCTCCTCGTTTTCTCCTGAACGAGTCATAAATTGATTGAGTATTGTAAACGCCCAACTTTGTCGCGGACATCGTGCTTAAAGTTAAAACAATTTTCTCTCCTTTCTAAAGGCGTAAAGGTGGGTTAAAGTTTCAAATGTTTCTGAGCTTGGAGTCAGGATCCGAAATTGATTGTGTTAGAACCCGAACTTTTGATGTTATCCCTGGGTGTGAGGTACATCAGTCTACATCGTTCACACACACTTTGAAGAATAGTCAGTAGTTCTTTTCCAATGAACTAAAAACCGTCGTTCTTGAATTCAGCTGGACCGTCTGGATCTGGTTCACAACGGTTTGCTTCTTGCAAACCCTACTCGGTGGGTACTTTAGTCGTCGGTGGATATGAACATACTAAGCTCAGCCTTCACATCATGATGCACTGTCACACTAAAAGCATTCACAATGAAGTCTGAAATGAAATGAAGTTAGGGGAGATATTCTACCGAAAATGGCTACCTGTTTAGCTTCTATTCAGAAATATAACTGATATTTCGACGCCAGCCGAATGTTATCAACGAAATGATACTAATGATATGCGTGGCCGAGTTAGAGGATATCTCACTGACTAAAATTGGTAATGTCTGCTCAAACAGTGGAACCAAAGGTTAATTCAACCGTCAGCTGTTCAATAGTATTCCTTTGCAGACATCACATAAGCCGATGGACAGTTTTATTCAACCCATTGGGGTTTGTGAATCAGCAAACTCTCATGCTCCCGCATTTTAGCTCATTTTGTGAGCTGTTGAGCAGTTCATCAATATGAAGAACGAGCTTGCAGTTTCCGAACACAGGATTTAAGATTTGTTTTATTCGCGTTTCAAATATGGAACTGACTCAGCCTCGACGCGCGGTGAGAAACTGCCATTGTGTTGTACGTTATTGGCACGAATTCCGTGAACAACTTGTGGTTGGTATGTTCAAGCATGTTTGTAGAATTCTTGTATAGTGGAGTACTGTATTATAAACTATGTTGAGGTCTATTAGTAGAAACGAATACCCCGGCGTTTGTAATTTCCGTCATATCCGACACAACCTGTGTCAATCTCATTCATTTCTTTCTGTATTGAAACAGACTTGGAGGGCAAACACTCATAGACACAATCGTACTGGATTTGCAACATTGATTTCTTCACTGCTCTTCTCCAGCCCCTTGGCTGCCTATTCAGCGCTTACAACGCTTTAAAATACACCTCATTGAATGGTCACAGTGGAAACGCAATGATGGTTCAACCACGTCAATCATGATTCTGCTTTTCACATGCCTTGAGATTCCACACTGCGCTCCTTTCTTCCGAAAACGGTAACCTAGTCTTCTCCGATCTCAAACTTCTCCACTGAGACCAAATATATCCGAATGCTGCCCGGAATTCGATAGCGCATTATTTTTGCTTCAAAAGGCTTTTTGAATTTTTTTCCCAAGAACATTTATGCAGAATGTGATGCTTTACCAACAAATGACATAGTCCTATAAAAAGAGCTCAATTATCCGTATCCCTGGTATTCCTGATCATTCCATTAGAGTTCGATCCTGCCGACTCCCGGAAGTGATCTCTTTCCGGAGACCACCGGTATTCCAAAAGTGGCATCGCCCACTCGATCTACGCGTGGAAACATTGATCAGGGTAATCAGGGTCTTAGTTGTATCGTGCGTTGTAAAAAGCGTGCTACCAATTCGAATTGCACCATGCCGGTTGGTCTAATCCATCTCACATTTTCGTTGCAATCAAACCGAACGATTTGTAGGGGCTAAAAGCGTAACATCACAGAAAACACCTAGGTATCCACAACCAGCCACTGTGAACGCCCAAGTTGTGAAAGTGGTGAGTCTATTGAGTCGTAAGGAAAACGGATAAGAGGTACAAATAAACGAGATTGACTCCAGCTTTTTTGGAAATATCCAAATTATTTTTTGCTGATGGGGAAATCAAAAAAGCAACACCATCGACTAATTGGCTGGTAATGAGATTGGGCGAAACGGGAAGTTTATAAAAGCGAACGCTGAAATGAATGAGACTGGGTTTCAAGCAGGTTGTAGACAGTACACGAGGGTTGGGTGAGTTGATCAAATATAGGCTTCAATGCCCACTATCAGGATAAAGAAGAAAAGTGAAGTCGATTTCGTCATGCCATGATGGCAAGCCTTAGACGGGCGTTTATTTTGTGGTTACTCAGGTCTGCTTTACTCAAGAACACCGATGTTTAAGCCTTTATACCGAAGCAACAATATTCACAGAACAGTCAATTGATTTTTAAATAGTCAAGGTTTCCGATCTTACCATCTAGGGACACCCAAAATAATATGCACTTCGTCGATAATGCGGAGGCAGAATAGAAAATATTCGGCATTGTAATCAATTTCTTTCGCTAAATGTGTAGAATTTAGCAAGTGTAAAACAAAATGCTTGAAATAGATAAACGTGGAACTGCGCGAAATTGGGTACGACTTGCTAACATTGGGGGAGTTGTTAAAAGGAATTACCGTGCAAATCAGTTACATTTTAGGACAGGAAAAAATAGTTTCCGAAGATATATGATTGAGTAAAGAGGCAAATGTAAATGAGACTGAAATCTTGCTTCGATCATAAAGGAAGTTTTATGGAGAAAGCAGAGTAAGATAGGTCAAAGTCATTCGGAAAAAAAAGTAACATATATAAATGCAGATTCCTTTCAGAATTATTCAAGCCTTCACGTTTGAATGATTAGAGGTCGCCTTTTACGCACACGTTGGAGAAGATGAGGAGAAGAGTGACAATAGGAGTTTACCAGTGCTACGAGGCATTTATTAGATTAAGTTGTAAGCAAATGAATAAAGCTCATTGTAAAACAATCGATTGCGAATATGGGGCGAGGTTCGGTGGATATACATTCAGAAAATTCGGAGGAATTGTGTGAGATACCAATCTGTTCGGAAAACGCAAAGTTCAGATGAACTTGAAATTAAAAGGTGAACTGAGTAGTTCCGGACATCAGTAGAATAAGGCTTCGAAATTTAAGGCGCTATTCTTTTTTTGGTATTTGAGAGCAGGGTTAAACGTTGATGATTTCGCGAATCGTCTGGTTATTAGTCAAGAACGTAACTACTTCGTAAATTTTTTTTGCCGTGCAGTCTCATTGTTCCGTTGGTCAGCAAAACAAACCGTCAAGGTTAATCCAGATCACCATATCTGACTTATAACCCTGTTCTAAATTTGGATCTTATCAAGGCAAGACATTGTAGGAAACACTATTTTTTCGGTAATACTTCTCTCAGATATGGACGATTATTCACTGGAAAAGCTAGACCACTTGTTCTGAAGGAGTGGCATACGTTTTTGTGATCAAAATATCTTGCTCATGCTTCGTCACACATAACTAATGCACAGAGCCCACTGATAACCAAACAGAAATAGTTAGTTGATCAGATGTAATAGAAGACTTGTTATTATCGGATTGCCTGAATAAGGATAAGAATATAAGGATTATGCAGGTTTTCTTATGTCCATCACGTAATAACTAGGCAGAAGTTAATACCAATGTGAGGCTCATACCGCAAGTAAAAGGGATGATCGTGGTAATACCACGCATTGATGGCTTCGTGATTCACCGCTTCAAAAACCACATTACTCAGGAATCGAGGGATTAAAGAGATTCTGCTACCTGCAAATTCCACATATGTAGACCCTCACGAATGAGAAGCAGTTAGTTTGCAGGAGTTCGGAAGTCCCTTCAAGGAAACTACTCACCATCAACTGTGTGCTTGACGAAGCGTGCAGTACGAATGATGACGATCTAGAAGAGCTATCAGTATGACAAAATGCACCACTCTAACTTCCAATGGTCACACAGCCGCCTGAACTTTGGCCGCGAAGTCAAATTTCGCAAGTACAACTCCTGCAGTGGCAACTCACACCAAACTTCACGCCAATACTACATATATATCGTCAAAACGACAATAAAACTAACAGAATGCAACTGAAAATCTCAGTTGTGACTTAACTATATATTTCAATCTGCCCCCTACATTCGTGCCACAAATCGAGAGTAGTATATGACATGCTGCGCCAAACCCGTAGTTCACTGGTGTCATTGACTTTATTGATTTTCGAAAGAAAGTGTCACCAGTGTATAATAGGGCATTCTGGATTACCTGTCCATCCAAATGAATAAAATAACACAATAGAACTGTTCCCAGTCAATGTAAGGCTTAAACCGTGTTCGTAAAATTGTTGTCATTTCAAGATTAAAAATCTCACGCTGAGCAGTGTTTGAATTTACTTCTGAAAAGTATATTCTACCAACTCCAGGACACCAATTAAATGCTATCGCCGACGGTCTGATGTTTACTTTCAACGAAGCCACTCTTTTCAAGTAGAATGGGCTTGCGTCAGACCAACCTCCAACGGCGGGCCTGGATTTACATGTCATTTCCCACTATGTTTCACGAGTGCAGGACCTTGATTTACTGCTGCCCATTGATCTGCATTTATTCACCTCATGTCTGTGTTCGTCTCGTTTCGCTGTCTCAACTTATATCGTTGTTCATCGATGGCATTCAACCGATAATTTTGCTCACGCAAACCTTTTTTCCACCGTGTACTGCGATCCTCTAGATATTAGTTGTTACGCACTCACAATCGTACTTCACTCGCACTTTGTTGTCTGCCCGATGACCAACTGTGATGCCCGTTTCTCCGTGCAGTAATTGATTTCCCTTTCTCCCCTTTGCATGTCCCGTGACGTAAATAGACCGTTTAGCACTGTCATTTAGACCTGAGCAAAACACTGAACGATCTTGGTCATCCTTCATCGCCTGTTTCATGAGAACAACAATACTGAGAGCTGGCGTACCTCCTAAAACAGCACAACAATTTACTCATGGAATAGTGCACGAGAATCGTAGTAGATGTCTACGTCTCCTCGCGTACTGAATAAGTAACGAATATGGTGTGAAATTTGTGATGAACGGGAATGATGCAATGAAAGCTTGTATACGCATAACTTGCAAACAAGTTGACATGTGTTGCTTTGATCTATTCGTGTGTGTGTGTGTATGCATTGTGTGTATATGCGTAATCGAGAACTGTACGTGTAGTATTTGCACGCTTGTGACACGTCATGTTTGGATTCGTGCTAGTGAAGCACTCATCAGTTTTTCGATGGCAATCAATCCCATTGTGAATCAAAGACCTCATGACTAAAGCTGTCAAGTTGATTTTAAAAATGGGTGGTACATGATAACTCTGAGAAACGTTTCATTTCTATTTTACGAACCATCGAACTGAAAAATTTCGAGATAACTCTGTGCTCAGATTTCGTCTTACCAGATTATGGATGGGTGTATTTGTACCACTTTGCTGTGATGAATACGTCTTTGGTTAAAAGATCGTGTGCCACATGACAGCAAATTTGCTGCATTTCCCATGGTTCTGGAAGCAACTTCCTTGAATGAGCGCCACCTGAAAATTGGTGCTAGAATTGAGAACTGCTTCAACTGACCTACAGCCGGAAATCCCGCAAAATCATTTACGGATATTGCCAACGTTTACTTTATAAGAACTACCAAGAAAAACCACTGTCCTCCCAAATACGGTTATTTCTGTCAATATGACGAGGGAGGTTGAATCAAAGACAGCATGGATGTGACTTTAAACTGATGTCTAAGCAACTTTTGCCTTATGTAATATAAAGTATTGCTTATTGGTTGAATTCGAATACAATTTATGCACGTTGTTCGTGGAAATTTTTTCGCTTTGGAAGTAAGAGAGAGGAACCACTGGCGGTGACTTATACAGAGGTTTCCACACCGACACAAAACTGACGGTTACCAAGATTTACTAACGAAATCTTGAAACCGGTTCTTTCAACTGCTTTAATTGTACTTCAACCATTGTCGCTAAATTTCTTATTCACGTTCGTATCATGAGTTCGCAAGAATACACTGGATCTGAGTCCATTGTTACAATCTATAACGGTTCATTCAGTGCTTCAGTTTACTCATTCTAACCTCTCAATGACGACCTATTTGCAATAACAACAGAACCGTTGGAATTGAAAGCTGGAGAAAAGAACTGTAATTAGCATAATTTTGTTGACCGCTGGGTGTATTATTCTTGATGCCGTGCCTCTCGTGTGGTTTGTAGGTTTACGATCTACCAAAACAAAAATAACATTATGTGAACCGAGGCTCAGTGAGGACATGAGCCAGTATCTATCCCTTCACCGGCTGCCGGAATTTCCTTTGCCGGTTATTTGGTCTCTGGACACTTGGTCGCCAGAAATTTGAATGAATGAACTACGCTATATTCACTTAGGTTTGTCGGAAGCTGGCAGTCACGGAACTTGGAGCGTGTGAGTGATGATGATTCGTCCATCGGTCGATAAAGCGGCCTGTATACAACGCGAACGAACAGGACGATTTGTTACGTGCTAAAGGCTGTGATCGGTATCCGTCACCTAGCTGATAGGTGTTTTCTCCAGACTTGGGCTTGCAAATTAGGGCTGCTGCAAATGTCTTTGAAGGCAGTCGGTGGTTAACACAAGGCTAGTAATGAATCCTGTTTTGCTTGCTATAAGTAGCTGGTAAGGTGATACGTTCTATTTACATACTAATGTAGTCAGGAAATGCAAAGGCTTATATTCCAGATTCACCGGGCTCTGTTGTGGTAGACCGCACTGCCATTCCAGCTGACCTTAGTTTCAAGCCTTCAGCTTTAGGAATTCCCGTCTGAAACTGTAATGAGGCCACAACGGTCAAAAGAATTAGACTGGGATGCATTTGGATAACAGCATATTGCTAGCCTTTTCGCTTGTCGAACCGAGATCAATTTATGCCTTTATAAATCTGGATGATCAGGTGTTCACTATAAATGCCGAGGAAGGCCGACAGGATGGGCTACATCTAATACATTTTCTAAGGGTATGACAGGACAGATTTCAATGAATAGAGCATAGTTCAGTCATCCAAATGTTTAGCGACCGAATGACCAACGACCAAATGTCCGTTTGACCCATTTTCCGAACTTAACTTTCACCGATAAAAAGGGATGTCGCGATCAGTCTGTGCGCGTAAAACTGCCCTCCCAACGGAAAAACACTGTCCTCAGTGTTCTTTCAATAATTTGGCAGGTCAGTTGGCATGGTCTGTTTTCAGGGTTTGCGGAAAGAGCTGTTTGACAGAGATCTTGGAAAGGTTGCCAAAATGGATTAGTCCCTCGAAGTGCTTTAAGTAACTTACAAAGAAAGCGGCAAGGACCCTGATAGATGGCTTGTATAAGCGAGCACACAAAGAGTTTCACATTCACTAAAACGCCAGTGACAATTCCTTTGGCTTGGTCTTATCGAGTAGACAGGTTCTACTTCAGATGGATCCCGTTTTTGGGTCCATAATTTGTGTGACCCAAGAGACTAAGTTGCTCAGGTAAAAAAGGGGTTCTCCGGCAACTTTTTTTACTCTATAGGCTTTGAAAGTGTACGAACACGATAATGCCGAATCACTTCCATGAAGCCCTATTAGCGATCACGGAGACTGTCAGTCATTTACGGATGCCGGAGTAACAGTGGTAGTCTACGAACCAGAAATGCAGAACTAGGCGGTTATAAAATCTGAAGCTCCATCTTCAAAGGGGGAAGCTTGGGTAGGAGAACGACGTGAAGATCAGGGCAAACGACGAACCAAACGACGGCCACAGACAAAAGAACGGACAGCGAATTTGTCGGAGGCTTCCCGAAGCTGACAAAAATGGGCGTACGGACTACCAGAGAAGAATCAGTGGGATCTCTGGCAACCAACAATATAGCCCAGGTGAGGTGCTACCGATGAAGCTGTCAGCTGAAACAATTAGACCAACCGGATAGAAATGACGCTCATAAGAATCTAGCTATTGGCCACGGGCAACTGGCCAGAACGTAGCCGGAGCACTCAAGCAGCCGCAACCGCAACGTTGGTGCCGCGCAGACTGGAAAAATGCCTATATAAACGATTGTGTTTTTCACGACTTTACTTGTTCGGCTATTGGAATACAGGTATTCTACTCGGTGTTGTCGTCATGGTTACATATATACTGTAAAACTCATAGTACAGCCACCAACCATGCCCATATTCGAAAGAAATTTAAAGGGATCAGCTATAACACCAGAGGCCTTTGGGCGTTTTGACCTAGCCTGAGAGTCATTGATGAGTTTTTTTATCAAAATGGCCCTGAGCAACTTCTCGATTCATCGTTCCTCGATGAATACATGAGGAACTAGGAGGTGCAAGCCAGAATAAGCTAGCAGATACCTCCCGGTATCTTTCTGCGGGAACTCACATTAATCGAGACAACAAATGCACATAATTCCTGCACAGAAGGTGGTCACTTCGAAAATCTAACCCTGAGCCAACGAGCCTCGTTGTAGCCAGTGCAAACCGGATTTCCCAACGAATTACTGGATATGGATAACATTGATCCTTAGTCCTGGACGCAGAATGGCAACCGCTACATCCTGGTGTTGGTGGGTTATTTCACCAAAAAGTGCGAGCTAGTACTCCTGAAGAAGAAACACGCTGGCACCGTCGAGAAGACTATTTTCTTGTAAATTGATGATAAGATCGGGAGCTTCTGGTCAAATACATCTGGATCAGTGTTCCAATTATGGTTGAACCGTAATGCATGAGTGTGCCTTATCTTAAATTGCTACGAGACTCTACTAATACCTTGTCACCCCGAAGGTGATGGTGTCCCTGGACGCACCAATAGAACCTTAAAAATTTCTTACTAATGTTTGCCAACCACCAAACATTCGAGCAGTGGGATATTGTCCTTGCACAATACCTGCTGGCGCACCTGGTGACCATTGTATTATGAACAGACCAGCCACCCCACTACAAAGTTACGGGACGCAAAAAGTGTCGTCAATCGCATACACAAATTCCAAGCACCTCAGAAAATATTCTCTGTGCATCACCGTATGTTCGTCGACCGCAATCTGATTTTTCACATGCACATGACTTGGCACGTCATCATTCGTAGGCAACCCAAATATACTAAAAGTCTTGTTACTATCAGCGAGAAACATCAACATTTCTTCTGACCTAGAGAATCGCGAATGACTTTCAAAATATGTTCTGCAAACCGGCCTACTCTCGATGTTTCACCGAAAATGGATAGGACTTTATGCAGTCGACCAGGCACTTGCTGATGTGATATACCGCCTTACACTGCCCAACCGCTCCGATTAGTTCTCTATGGTATAAGCAAATCGCCTCAACCCGGTCGAAGTTGTTTCAGACAGCGCTGAGGCTAGTGCCCGTCGGCAGGGGGGTGGTAAATGTCGTGTATTTGGTAATATTAAATAAACCACCAGTGACTGATTATATTTTTTGCATTTATCGTTGAGACGTGGCAACACTGATCGTGAATGATCAGTCGACCGAGCAATCCAAATATACACACTAACACCCTCAATGATGGAGATTGTAACTGTGACACAAGAATTGACCCCACTGGGCGTTACCAATCTTAGAGTTTTCCGTACTCCTGTTTCGTAACAAACCGTGAGGCTAACCACGCGTTCTGCTTGTGTGTTTTCGAGCGAACGTGTAATCCTATGTGTGCTCGCTTATTATGAGCCACCTATTAGGGGCCTTGTCGTTTTTGTTTGTAAATTACGTAAAGTGCTTCAGTGGAATACTACAGTAAGTTGGGCAGATACAAGTGTCACGTTTCATGTCACGTGGTCATATTTTAATGCGTGTGGTTACTGAATGGATGGATCTCGTGGTCGTGTAACTCATCATGCAAGCCCGATACGCTCCAAGTGGTCAAGTTTATTAGTGCGGCACTAGCAATTAGCTATCACCACTCACAATTAGTTAAACGATAATTATATGTAATGAACTTAATAATTATTTCTAATTGTTATGTCGCTCGTAGTCTGGTAGCAGTTGTTGAATAAATAACTTTATGTGTGTTGACTTTCCATTTTATAAAAACGTTCGGTTTGGAAACCATCACTGTAACTGCAGTGGCCACTAGTTAACATGCGCCGCATGTTCAGGGATACATGTTGCAAATATATGTCGTGGATATATGTCTCCAAATATGGTTATGCTACTAAAGTAGGGGTTGTTCAGAAAACAAACAAGAAGATAAAATTCAAAATAACTACGGGCCCGTCAATTGTGGTAATTCTTACTGCTATCGCTAAGCAGTAACAATACTAAGGAATTAAACAATCATCAGTGCGATAAAGCACATATTTCGATAAAACAACAGCATGAGTTTGATGAGAAGCAAATACATTGGCCAGAAAAACAGCATAAGGC
This sequence comes from Fasciola hepatica, assembly GCA_948099385.1. Classification (NCBI taxonomy): domain Eukaryota; kingdom Metazoa; phylum Platyhelminthes; class Trematoda; order Plagiorchiida; family Fasciolidae; genus Fasciola; species Fasciola hepatica. The sequence continues at coordinate 2,792,777 of CANUEZ040000198.1, forward strand.
CTCAAAATTGATGACGATAGAACATCAGGACAAATAACTGAGGTTTTTTTGAAATTACGAAGAAATCTAAATACTTCTTCGGTAGAGGACGGGGTTAGGGGAAATGTGCTTCTGGAATAAACCTAATTGGAGAGTCATTTGATGAGTAGATGAATGCACTGTTGATGCTGTCAAAATCCGCAAAAAATCATGTTATGTTTTCTTTCCACATAGCAGCCGAATGGTTTTCCCGGAGTCGGTTATTGTTGTGGCAACATGGTGTAAGAAGGACGATGTAATGGGCCAGGAAACCTGTATTTCAACGGCCGAACGAGTCAAGTCATGGAACGTACAATTGTTTATATAGCCCATTTCCAGACCATGCGGCACCAACATTGCTCTCGTGACTGTTTGAGTGTTTCGGTTGCTTTCTGGCCAGATGCTTTTAGCCAACATCTTGTTTCTCGCAGACATCATTTATATTCGGCTGGTTCAATTGCCCCGGTTGCTGATTTGCTTTACAACCGTTTATATGGGTCATTTTGCTCGTTCCCAAAAATACCGCTGCTTCCCCTCTGCTAATCCGTATGCCCTTTTCTGTCTGCCTCGTGAAGCCCCCGACAAATTCGCCGTTTGTTCTTTTCTCCGTGGCTCTAGGTTGGTTGCTCCGACCGACTAGGTATTCATGTCATTTCTGTGGCCCCAGAAATTAGCAGTGGGAAAAAGCTTGCTAGTTTACCTCAAGTTAGAAACTGTATTTATTTTATTCATAAGGAGAAAAATGTATCCCACATCAAAATCCTCCCGAAATTTCTAAATATATTCGCCCCGATTTCTTGAGAATTTCAAACTGGCAGAAATGTCACGTTTCTGAGTGTCAGCACGAGTCGAGAGCAAATATGGCCACCTTTACGAAAAGCCAGAAGTTCTCAGCTGAAGAGTTCACAATATAGAAATGAAACGCGCTGATCCATTTTCAAGCACAACCCAAATTTTCACGTAAGAACCCAATGCATCAAGTCACGAGGCTTTGCAGTCGCAAATCGTGTTCCTTCCAATAGCTTGAGTAGTCATTGAATCGCTGACACGGACTCTGACGTGAGGTGTAACGGGCACAAACAGGTCACATGTGGCATTCAAGATTCTGCACCGACACACACAGACACACACGCAAACAAACACGCACTCACGTGAACATATCATGGAAGTGTTTTGCCAGTTCTAAGTGTACAAGCATTTTTTACGTCATTCACGCTCATGACAAATATCACGCTATATCAGATACTGAAGCAGTATCCACAACGGCATATTCATTCATTAGATACTCAAACCAGACCCGAATATGTATATTCACAGTAGGACTGTTGTGCACCATCCGATGAGGCACATGTTGCGCCGGATGAATAATCAGTGACCGGAACATTTTTGATGAAATAATTTGTACGGTCAATTGACAAAAACAGTACGGAAAGGAGGGCACACAATGACCGATCACTTATTGGACCGAAGTGGACGAGGTTGACTTGTGAATATTCGAATATCCATTTTTTCTTATGATGCGGGTTTGGCCAACGCCGATTGGTTACCTGCGTGGCAGGTATACGGCTTTCTTTTTCATTTGATCAATTCATATAATTTACAACTTCTCAGCACTGCACAAAACATATTTAAATATGAACGTTCCTTATCATCCCAGTTCAATTTAAAATAAATGCAGAACCTATATTCTTTCTTGTACGTTAAACGTCTCACAAAATATGAACTGTATTATGAACTATTTGTCTCCAGTTTGCTCCGTGGTCCACTAGGATTTACACTATTAAATAAGGCTCTGACACTCTGGTGGGTTGTAAAGTTGCTTTCTTTACCATTTTGACATTTGGTGAGCAAGACCTTACAGGCCAAAACAACCTATTTTCTTCAATTGCAAACGTCCATGTGACTTCCTATTTTTCTAGGCTGAGCCTTCTGCAGCTGTCCAGGTGACTGAGCGGAACAAATACTCGGTGGTGTCGAATGTTTTCTTTTCATTTATTCTAAAGTGAATTTAACATTTAAATTGACTGTGCGGAAATATTAAAATAGTAGATTTGTGTCAACTCCGGTACGTACCACACAGGAAAATGCAAAAGTTCCGGGTGTATATGGCACAACCACTGATTGTTGAATCGAGTTGATTATTTTCGATTTTTGCCATACAAATATCAGCAAAGTAGCATTCCAAATGTGACCTCATTCCTACCTCGTCTTTATGATGGCGTATTTCACCGTCAGATTTCTATTGGATATCACAAATGCAAATAAATACGACCTGTTTTGGTTCATTACACGAAATGTCCAAATCAATACTGTTAACGAGCGCGCATCCACTAAACTAGTTGATTGTTTCGATGGTCAGGGTATTGGGGAAGATTGGGAAGACGACAAGTGGCATCTTCGCTTGCCTTCCAAATCTAGGTTGCCCAGATTTGCCCACACGGAGTTCGCGCAACCACTGAAAATTCCTTGGTTGACCACCTATCCGAAAACAAGGAACATATAAGCTGGTCATGATTAGAGCAACGTTGTTGTGTCTGCGTCTCCCCTCCCTCACGTTATTTTTGACCTACTTAGATATGCTGATTTTTGCTATATTTGCTTAACATTGTTCAGGCAAAATGTAATGCGATGGCGTGGTTATGAGTCACTCAAAACGAGCTAGTTACCAAACGTGTGTTGTCCCTCGTGTGTTCTGTAGGATTATTTGGACAGAACAAAATCCCGCAGGGATTGTCCGAAAAGTCTGACTCATGCCAGTTCTGACGATCTAGCTTTCTACTCCGCTACTGTGTGATAGTTTGTGAAATAAAACCATTTAGTGAAAAAGATAAATGGTTTTCGCGCCTAATAGAAAATCAGGATAAGCAATCAATACCTGCATCGCATCTTAGGCAATGCCAAAGCTATTATTATTCGTATCTGCAATCCTCATTTTTGGGCTCAATAGCAAGTTGTGCAAGCACTCAAACACACATGAACCACTTCCTGTCCCCAACACGTGTGCATCCACTCAAGCATTGTATACTGCGATCAATTACACGCACACATGCAGGTGTACCTACAGATCACTTTCGTCATTTCCCTAAAACCCCCATTAACATAACAGAAAATGAGCTTGTTCACTACGTGTTTTTGCTGTTGAAACAAATGAGTTTCTGCTTTGGGTAAACATTTTCATAGACGTTTAGGTATAGGGGCTCGCAAGATCCAAACCAACTCACAGTTGACCAGACAGTAGGTGCCTCATTCGATGTGCAAATCTGCTGGACAAATAAGTCAACCTTATTCACTTCGGTCCAATAAGTGATCGGTCATTGTGTGCCCTCCTTTCCGTACTGTTTTTGTCAATTGACCGTACAAATTATTTCATCAAAAATGTTCCGGTCACTGATTATTCATCCGGCGCAACAAGTGCCTCATCGGATGGTGCACAACAGTCCTACTGTGAATATACATATTCGGGTCTGGTTTGAGTATCTAATGAATGAATATGCCGTTGTGGATACTGCTTCAGTATCTGATATAGCGTGATATTTGTCATGAGCGTGAATGACGTAAAAAATGCTTGTACACTTAGAACTGGCAAAACACTTCCATGATATGTTCACGTGAGTGCGTGTTTGTTTGCGTGTGTGTCTGTGTGTGTCGGTGCAGAATCTTGAATGCCACATGTGACCTGTTTGTGCCCGTTACACCTCACGTCAGAGTCCGTGTCAGCGATTCAATGACTACTCAAGCTATTGGAAGGAACACGATTTGCGACTGCAAAGCCTCGTGACTTGATGCATTGGGTTCTTACGTGAAAATTTGGGTTGTGCTTGAAAATGGATCAGCGCGTTTCGTTTATACATTGTGAGGTGTTCTACTGATGACTGATGGGATATTTTACACTTCGAATCGTGCCAACTCCGTTTCTGATTTAAGTTGTTTATGGATTTCTACCGCGAGAAACGGGCCTTCTCCCAAAGGCCCTGGACTACTGCGATTAGCTTATCTCGATACAGATTATTGATCCTCATTCTTTTTCCTTTCATGATGACTTAATTTCAATGAGCCGTACAAAATGATTGATATATTTGAGGGTGATTCATGTAGGAATATGGTAGTTTTCTGTTGAAATAAGGTGTATTGATGGATAATAGTCTGCTTTATATTTATCTCCTGCGATACTACATGTTGAACCACTGTAGACCAAATATTACCGTTAATTTTGATTACGTCTCCGTAATCACCGTACGGTGTTATTTGGTCCCTTTTACCCCGATTCCGCGCAAAGCAAATGGTGTCTCAGTTTCAGCACTTGTTTTCTCACACTCGTATAGAACGGATCCGTTTATGGCCGTGTGCTTATTTTATTGACGTGCACGACAATCGTAGTTTACCGGTGATTTTAGGAATTCCACCATAGGGCACCATGAACGATTTGCTTTCATTGAAATCCTGGTCTAAAACATTGGTGTTCAACCACAAAATCATGCGAACTTGTGACAGACACAAAGCAAGGATATAAGAATATCTTTGATTGATTAGGGAAGTTCACAAATCCCATTGATTTCCTTTTTGCGCGACACGTTGATGCATGAACTCCAATACAATTTCTGCTACTCACATTATCCGGTTACTTCACAGATTAAGTGAGCACACATTTTGCGAATGTTACCAATTGTGCTGTAATGGGCCATAAATGGTCAAAATTTGGATTGACAGAGCTGTATCCTTGATTTTAGCTTGTTTAATTGGGCTCGTATGACCACATCACTGTTGATTGTGACATAACGATAGCAAATAACTGCTCACCATGACAATAGGTGGATGAAGTAGTATGGCAAAATGTGCATGCTGCTTGCTGATGAGTAAGTGATTAATTACTCAAAACAAGTAAGGACGGTAATGGAGCACTGATGCCCGGAACTTCGCCACACGGACAGAAGGGAACAGGATGGAGGAAGGCAAACAAACCACTAGATAGCATTGTTGGATCGAATTACGGCTGTCTTCAACTACAATAGATTAGCATTATTCAACTGAGCATTTTTGTTACTTTTTGTTGGTGTTGCTGACGTCTGAAACAGCGATTCTCTTTTAGTCGAATTGTTTACTTGGTAGGACTTTGAACCATGACAGCAGTTTTATTAGAAAATTCTACGGTCATAATGTCTAATAAATGAAATTGTATAAAATGCAGCCCATTGAGTGCCATTTTCAGCGACGGCTCGTGAATTTAAACAAACTCTGTGGATTCCTCGTCACATACAGTGGGTGTACCGATTTTAAATAATCGAAGTGATTGATTTGACAACGATTGGCTGTACTACATTTTGTGTACCTGATCAGTATCTTTTTCAAATTATTCTCAGTATCACCTTTTGTCACCCAGCATTCGCTACTGTAAAGAACATAGTATTTTATGCTCCCACTAGTCGTTTCTATGAGAGCTGGCAAAGATCAAGTTGAACTAAGAAACCAAAGCGAAGCGGTTTGCAGACTGTTTTTTGTCGTAGATCTCCAAGAAAGATGACTGTTCCTGCATTCGTCAATACTAACACTCGGACTCTGTTGGAAAAATACCTTTCTCACCAACTCTCTGAACTTTCGGATTCACCCGAACACCGGTGTGACCTGCACCAACAAGTTTTAGTTAAATGAATGTATTGAAGATATACTCGTTTGCCTTGAGATTTTTAGTGCCTTCGAACAAACGCAGACGACAGAAGGAAAAGACAGATGATGGTGTTATTACTTATATTAATTCCGAGTGATCTGGCAAGTCTGAAGTTATTTTTAATTTCTCGTGTAATGGTTTTGACTTCGTGGTTATTGAATGTTACCCTAAGCTCCCCCTCCCTTTTTTGGCGGCCTTGTGGTCAGTAACTTGTATTTAGCCCCTTGCTACTTCACAGGAGGACTTTTACCTAGTCTTTCACTACTTTATACTTAACCTGAGTCCATTGCTATCCAACTGTTCTTGCTTTGTTGTTAGTGATTTTATTCATGCATCTACGTATATTTTACTTGCTTTTGGTCTAAGTGACTGCTCTCCTATCCCAACATGAGGGAACGCTGTTTTTGATGGAATCATCACAAAATATCTTGAGTTTCTTCACACACAACTAGAAGCTACTGTTTCAGTGAGTGCCCACTCTCTCAATAACATCAGACCCAAAGTTCATTCACTTTCAGAGCAGTGTTCACATGTTAGGACTGAACAAATAAAGGTAACTGCTAGAAATCTGTCACTCACTTGCATTACTGTCCTTCAGATATCCATTTCATTTGTTCCATCCTGGTATATTTTCGACTGATCTCTTTGGCCGCTATACTTGAGGTATGTGAATTATGTTGTTTCATGTAGACTGTATTTTTAGCCACAGCAGAATAGCTTCTCAATTGCTGAGATCTCTGAGAAAATGAAAAGATTGTGCTCTTAATCTTCCGGGCCAGGCATCGAAGAAACGACACCTAATTTCGATCAGACATTTGCCCATCAGTTCTTTCTCAAGAGCAATAGCAATTTCCCTAGCAAAAAAGCCCAATTCTACCACACAGATGCCCACAGCCGCGTTTATTCATTCCTCGTCGGATACCCTACCGTCTCATTTTCCATCTGTTCTCTTAATATGAGACCATTTTCGTCGAAAGTAGTCTCCAAGTTATTTTGAACCTCAAATCAACTTTGCAGTTGGTCCAGATAGTTTATCCTCCACCGTTCCCAAATGCACAGCGCGCTAGCTATCCAGAATCATGATTTCCCTCATCATTAAAAAACTTGATACTGGTGCCATTTCTAGCTCCTGAAAACCCGTGATACTAGTGCCGTTTTCCAAACACTGAGCATTACAATTTGTCGAAAAACTTTCATCGTATCGCCAATAGTTCTATGCTCAATTCGACCGAGCGCGCTATCCTACCTTTTTTTCTTTCTATTTCAAAGGACTCTCATAAAATTGCATACAAACTCACTGGATGCACTCTGGATGCAGTTTCTCTATTTTGCCAATTCATTCCATGAAATCCATTCGATAAATTTTCCACGACTATTTCTCCGCATTCGGTTCCGGTAATTTTTCACTACTTCTTCGAAAGCTGGGCACCATTGGCTAGGCCACTTCTTTACGCGCGTGGTTGAAAAGCTAATTTTCCAACAGAACTTAAAATACAGGTTCATCGAGTCCGTTGATTAAAAACGCAGGTGTTCCTCAGGAAACTGTTCTCTCGCCCCCCCCCCTTCTTTTCCCTTCTCCACATACGACAGCAGCTTGACCACTGCACAACCTGCACATTTTTTTAAGTACGCGAGCACCCCGTGATCATTCGATCGAACTTCAACCAAAAGGACCTCAAACATTTTTCCGATAACTCATATAATATTCAGAAATTTTTATCCCATTCTGTAATACATCTCAACACTTCCAAATGTTATGAGTGTATTTTCCCCAATTCTCGTTTTTCCCATCCAATCAATAATAAACAGCGTCCTCATTTCCAGAGCTGACTCGGTCAAGTATTTAGTTACCAATTTACACACCACCAATTTACCAAGATCTCATATTGATGATTGCGGTAAAAACTGAGTTGACGGTTCTTCCAAATTCGTAGGCTAAGGCAGTTTGGTTCGACATTAGGTGCCATACTTTCTTTTGTTCATCATCGTATCCACTGCCTGATTGTCTCTCACTAACGGAAATCAACCTCCATGGTTATTAGTGTCATGGAGGCTCACAATCCATCGCACCACTTCCAGATGTAGTCTGCTGTTGATGTCACTAAAAATAAACATCTCTCACTCCAGAAAATTCAAACTAGTGTTCATATGGTGTGTTTCTCCACTCCTCAAAATATAACTGTTCAGTCAGGAAAATGCCGAGAGACATAATCAGAATAGTGCGAATATGTGCACTTAAAATTCTGATCATGCGAGGGATGATTGTCTGAAGTTATAGAACAACTTGTCGATACTTCAAGAGAATATCGTTTTATTATTACACACAGGAACATTATTCATTGTTGGAGGCAGGCACATTTGGACGGTCATTTCTCCCCAGTCAGCTAAGTTGGGATGATTGGTGTATTTTCAAAACTAACATGGAATAGACAGCATACCAATTTCTTTTTCTCGGTTATTGTCTCCGAAAGTGCAAATACGTTGAATGTAATCTATCTATTATATAACTCTGTGGAAAATGTTGTCACGAAATTGTCTCTGAGCCCTTTCCTCAAAAACTCACTCAAAGCTGATAAAACAGAAAGATCACTAGAAAGTTCTGTGAGGCATTATGAATTCGACACCTCATTTCTCAGTTTGAAAAGAAGGGCAGAGCGTGATGTGCAATCGCTTCATCTCTGGTGAAATTCCAAATGGTGCCCACGTGAATAAAGTCAATAACTAGGAGCTATTTTTTCCCCAATCCAAAACGTCTATTTCCATGCTCTTCTGGAAAATGGTTGTCTGCAAGGCATGCCGTTTCGAATTATTCGACTCTTGTTGATTATGCAGCTTTTAAGCACCTCCCTACATTTGAAGTTTTACATGTGTTACAGAACAGTTCAAACAGATACGATTCGCATCACCATTGACAAAGGGAATTCCAATTTGTTTTGCGGTCAAAGTAAAATGGCGATAATGCTGATATGAGATTCAAAATCGTATATTTCGCGTCTCACTGCCGAGTGACATAACTAGACAGTACCGCTGACTGAAGATTTGCATTATTCCACTTCCTCGGCATTGTTTGCTCCGGAATCTTGAGGATTGATAACTGCCCACTGAGAATGTATTTGGCAAAAAGTATGTGAGCTTAAACTAAGGATCAAAAAAAGTGCACCTATGCAGCCCGATTCTGGAAGGGTAGTGAACCCCGATGGATTCTATCAGATGTTGAAATGACCCTTAAAGGGAACCATCTTGCAACCATGCATTCTTAGCGCTGTATCAGTACTCACAATAGTCACTATCACCATAGTACAAGTACAATTTGATTGGGATCAAAGAATGAAGTTTGTTTATCTGAATAATTTTCGGAGCCATTGTGAACGAGGTTCAAATTGGCTTTTCTCGAAAACAAACTTGAAAAAACCAAGGAATTTCAACACTGTTTTGAAGAATGAGGGGAAGGGGAACAACGTGCGTATTTATCATTAAATAATAAATGTACTGCAGAAGAATACTACAAATCACCGACGTAATTCTATGTGAGATAATTCAAAATAGCGACGAATCGGAATGCTGATGGACTAATTTGAGGATTGGCGGAGAGATTGAAAAACAGACGAGTTTAAAAACATTCTTCAGCGTGTCTTCAACTACCACTTTAGTCAAATATTTACTCGCTCTCTCTGTGTTTAAGTCAGCTTGTACGCAAGCCGTGGAGCATACTGACCAACGAACTTGTGAGGGTATTTGTGAAATCATAGTCTTCTGGTGTACTGCAACTTACGTGATCGGCTATTACATACGTTTGTTATAGAGTGGAGTAAGGGCATGGTGTCGATGGTTAATAAAGTGGTCAGCTTTGAGTGTAACCAATAAAGGTAATTGTTTTCGATACGCTGTCAACATGGGCTCGACCTGTCACCACAGTTCCTTATGACGAATGTATTATGACCCTGCCCTCTATAAAAGGGTATGCTGCATCTTGGAAGGCCACTGGAGCGAAACTAGGGAACTGCGTATGAGGCTTCCTCCATACCTCTTTTCTATAAACGATTGCGTCGTTCCCCGGATAGATTAAAAGTGACATGCTCACACACAATTTGTGGTTCATTTTCGTACAAAAATGAACCCCAAGTTTGGTTTCCATGATTCGGGAACACACACCAACTCTGCTTGCAATAGGCAGTTATCATCTTTAGCCACCCACAAATATAAAAAAATCATTCCTCCGTGTAGCTTTTTGCCAAAAACTGCCACTTTAAGTAGTTGTATGACGACTCAGAAAAATACTATCAACACCGGAAGTACCGCTGACAAGAAAAAAACGTTTCGCAATATCTATTTTATTTACGTTAGACGGAGTTATGCAACAAACAATCTTCGTATTCAAATGCGAAATGGGTGAAGAGTCGTATAATTTGTCAGCCTTCGTCGTCAGTTAAAAGATACCTGATCGTTGGCCAAATGCCAGCCAGATTGTCCTGATGAGCAGTGAACCACCTGTGGACAGTTACTGTCTCCAGTAGTGTCTCATGCTCTTTGTATTGCATTGGAGACGTCTACATTCCAATCCAGAAGAATGAGCCATATTTTTTTGCAAATATTCAGTAGACAGAGACAATTCCAGTTGACAAGTCTATGGTTTTATTATCGCTTGGATTTATTATGTTGAGCCTTGGATTATAGTTTTCAGAGAAATGCTTTTTTTTTGGGGGGGGGGTATCCTGCCAATGATATTCTACTCAAGTTCTAGATTAGGACTATTCTGGTTTAGAGACGTGAATGCTTACGGTGGTTTCTGCTTTAGAGACATTTTTGATTTATATCTTTTAGAAACACTGTCCTTCGAGTGGATCGCAAGATATTCGTAGCTATCTCCGCAAAACGTCCTAGTAATGTTGCTATTGCTTTTAAAGCACAGTTAGGAATTAGTTTATCTTCCTGGAAGCCACGAGGATATTACAGATGCTTTGTCCCATGCGTATGCAGTGGACCATGGAGCTTTGTCATTGGAGACTGATAATATATCAATGATTGGCTAGAGTTCAATCGTCAGTGATGATCTCTTCGAAATGCAAATAGTGATTGTTAGCAATGGTACAACTTGACAATTTACTGGTATCATTCTGATGGGATGTTCTTTGACGAAACATAATTTCTCGACAAAGCTAGCAATTATTTCACGGATAGGAAATGTTTCTCTGTTGGAGAAGGAGTGACGATCAAGGATGGCTGGTTATCATTTCCGGAATCGTTTTGTAGCCATTTTATGAAGCTTCTCATTTTGTCACAACTCGGAGGCAACGGTATTATTTGGTGAGCAAAATATTTCCCTTAACGGCTCGGATCGATAAGTCGGATAACACAACACTTTTTCCAACATGAGCCTTGTCACACTCAGCGAAACTTGTCTACTAGCCTTTGGAAAACTGGGACCACGGATAACATGGGGCGTGGGACAAAGAACACGAATATACTTGCGGTTATTTCGAACAAACATGAACAATTAGCAAAGCATAATATTCAAGGAAACTGTTTTCCGGCAACGAACTTTAAACCGTGGACTGAGGGGGCGGAGAAGATGTTAACATTAGTGGATAAAACTGGTAATGCCTCTGTGTGACGGTATTGTTATAGTAAAACAATTCATACGCCATTATGCGATGCAGATCTGTAAAAAGATAGGTCAAATTGGCAATTGGACCATTACCACCAATGTCGTTAGGCCGTTGGGGAGCAACGGTGCAATCTCTGGTTGACGCACAAAACTGTAAACATCAGCAAATAGACTACAAAAAGCATTATTACGACCATCGGATAAATGCGCTGCAGCAGCGGGAGTCCGGAGAAGAATTAGGGTATCATAATATTTGCAGGAGGCCCTGCACATTGGGAATGAACATTCAGAAGATTTTCAGGGTAGAGAACTTTCCAGATTGAGATGGACAACAAAACTTGATTACTTGGTTGAAGATACCCATAAGCATTAGGCCAGTACCCTGGAGAGCTAACATAACTTGATATGAACCCGGAAGAACTAGAGACTAAAGCTCGAACCTAAGAAGAGGGGATGGAACAGTGAGAATTAGTATCGTATCTCAACACAGCGCATCTTGGCCAACAAAACACTCTAACCACCACAAGCTTGGTGAGGCATAATTGTCGCGAGTAGCAGTAAAGCAATCAGGAATCTTCCAGATAAGTAATAACTCATCGACACACAAGGAATGGCTCAACCAATGGTTGTAACATATTCAGGGTAAACCCCGAAGTGGAATTAAGCTTGCTTTGGTAATCCCTGGACCACAAAGGTAACTCCAAACTCTGGCTTTTTTAACCCGACTTTCCGCGTGACATACTCTTTGTTTTGAATTGACAGTCAAAAAAAGGCTTATTCGTAGAATCCGTGGCACTATAAAAAACGGGCTTAGTCCGCTCTAATTGTACATTTTTCTTCAATCTTCTATCGACGTTTATAAAGTTGCCAGAGTAAAACTTCTCGACTGAGTTTCTTTTGAAACATTCGAGTGTAGATTTTGAGTGGACTGCTGCTAGTTTTCTCGGGTTATTTCCAATGTGGAAGACAAAATCAATCGGTAATGAACACTGAGATTGTTCAAGATGTACTGTGGTACAACAGGGACTCCGCGATTCAATTTGATTCATTACCGCATAATTCAAGCCTAAGAATCTCAATAAGTGGGAACTCAACACTATTTCCTTGGTTTTATCAGACTTCGTTGAATGAGTAGAAATTTGATTGTCATTATTAAACAGGTCGATTTGATGACTGCACAGTTTCAGTCTGATAGAGACTTTCGTAAACCCGGATATTCAGGAGATGCCTGATAGGCTCCCAAACAGCCTAGGCTTGACCATCGTTGCACAATGTCAGATAAAGTGTACAGGCAAATGAACCTGCGGCACATTATGATTTTACATGTGTGTCTGGTCTCCTAGCTAGGCAACACAGTTCAAAACGTCCGTGATGAGCTTATCTAATCCGGTTCATATGTTTCCGCGGCCGATCACTTCCCCAGTGAGTAGAGGGTAATTGACCTTCGACTGAGATCTAGAAAGAAAGAAAAAATGGTGATTGAGGTAATTGGCATTGACGGCTAGAACAAGACCAACTTGAAATACTTTAAACAGAGCTTGATGCATGAAAATCGAGATTGGAAATTATGATGTGTTCCACGGTGCCCGTCAACAGTTGTCAATATATGGCCATTGACTCAGATCCAATCTGATGTTTGAGGGGTGATATACATCTTTGTTATTCTAACTAGCAAATAGTTCGAGAACTCACTCCTATCAACGAAGTCCTTGACAGCAGCTGCTTATGTGGCAGAAACTGATGACAGAGAGTGAGTAAAACTGAAAACGGTAACCTTCACATGAGTGTTGGTTTTGGTTTGTGAAATGCCTTCTGCTCAGTCGTATGATACTCATTGTAAGTCTGAATTAGAGATTTTGACAACTAACTACGCTGTGGTTCATAACCACCTCTCTGTTCCACAGTACTTTTATAGTCTACTGATAGTTCTGCAAGAGCAAGTTTTCAAAGGATTCTACAAAATTCCCTTGACGATCTACTCAGGGTTCAGGTGAAGGACGCCAAATGAGAGAACTGTGTCATCTCACATAACTGGTTTTGCTACTGGCTACCATTTCAGCAGTGAGACTCCGATCTGAATATTGTCAAACTTTATTGACATCAGTTAATTTTCTTCATGCTCTGTGAGAACTTTTTGAATCTCCACCAAAGTTAAATTTGAAGAAGAACATAGCGGATCAGCCCTGTCTTTTTTGTTTTCAGATAGGTTTGGCTGTTTACTAGTAGGTGCATGGTACGGATTATAAGATAACAATCATTGCAAAAGCCAAGATAACACTACCTGTTCTATGTTCACGAGAGTGGTGTTGGTACCAGTGCGTCTTCAATGAAATCATTTTGCAATAATTAGGTTTCCATCTTTGTATAGCTGTTGCTTTGAAAAACCTTGGTGAACGTCAATCGGTGGCAGGAAGGATCACAGCGAATGCAGCTTTGAAATCGATATAATGCTTCGTTCCCGGCAAACTAATTAAGATGGAAAAGGCTGGTTGCTGCCTCGTCAGTGAGGTTTGTTGATGTGCCTTCCATTGGTTAACTTGGAAGTTCATAGCTTTATTTGTGAATCCATTTGCCACGATTAAAAATATCTTCAATTTCTCGAAGTGAATGCAATTGAATGATGCAAGATATTCAATCAAAGTGAGGTCTCGCTTTCCCTGGTGCTGCCTTGGTAACAAAACGACACATGGAAACCAGGGATTTTTACTCAACTACAAGACAGCAACAAGAGCATGATGAGATACAGCTCAATCGCTACAGATTCTGATTGTGCACAGTCATTCTGCTGTTCACTCAAAAAATCCTCAATTCTGTGCTGCCTGGTTGACCATCTTCAGTTCGATCACTTTCTTTTTCGGAACTCCAGGTTACATTGATTCCTGGCTAGAACCGCTGTTGACTCGCATTGAAGGTGGATATTACAATGCATATCAATAATACTCCTCGAGTTATTACAGATTCACGATCACACCCACAATCTCGACTGTATCTGTTATTTGTTTAATTTGGATGCACACTTCATGGGGACCAGTGGTTGCCGTGCGGTCATTAGGATGAGCAGCGGTTAGGTGACTGAAGCCCTTTATTTCGAGTGTTGTACTATTCAGAAAAATGCATTGTTAGCAGGAGCAGCGTGACTCTTGTGTAATGGAAATTTCATTTCCATTATCATATAATCAAAAGGACGTAAATGAAAACGGAAAGATTCCATATGGGTAAGTAATATATATATATATATATATATATATATATATATATATATATATATACATATATACATATATATTATAGAGAAGTCAAGGCGTACGCTGAGTTGTAAAACGTTTATTGTGACGTTTCGATCCAAACTAGGACTCGTTGTCGAATGTGAGTGAATGAGTGTGTGAATGGGACGGCTGGTTCCGCGCGTTTTTGGTGTGTTGCTGGTCTGTCCGTTTCTCGGTTTTTCGCCATCGGTTTTGCCAGGGTGACGTAATGCTTATCAACCTCGACGTGTCGGTTGAACGAGTTGATCGAATGGAGGGCTTCGAGGACCAGGCGCTCCCCCTTCTTCTTTGCTCGGGCGACTACCCTTGCGCTATCGATTTTGACCTCGTGACCTGTCTCTGCGCCGTGGTTGAAAATCTGTGAGTGTGGGTCGGCGCGTCGCAATGCTAGTTTGTGTTCGTGTAGGCGAGTACGTAGTTGTTTACCTGTCGCGCCTATGTATTCCTTATCACATCCTAGGCATGGGATAGCATAGACCACTCCTGATTGATCGTGCTGGAAGTAACGGATAAAGAACAGGTAAATGGAAGCAGTCAGGTAGAGTAACTTATTCTAATGAACCCTAAAGAACACCAGCATTCATAAACAATGGCTGATATCGTGCCCTTCGCTTGTGACGTATGTAGACTTATTACTGCTAGCACGAATTTCACAAAACAATGGACTGTTGACTGCCGAAAATGGACCAATAATCCGGTAAGTCAGCGTGTTGGTAAATTTAGGCTGTTTTCGACATGTACAGCAAGGTCAGGTGGGCTTCCGTAATCGTCAGGAGATGCTAAGATTGAATCACATCCTGCATTTTACCAGAGGATATAAGAGGCTGAGATTCGAATGTATTGTTGCCAATATTCTTTTTGAAGTCACAGCTGAGGCTGAAGTGTTAAGAAATGATAATTCCCCAAATTTGAAAATGAAGTAATTTTGGGAAATTGCAGCTGGAGACACCGCCAGGCTCGGGAATCAGAAAGTCATATCTTACTCAATAAACACAGAAACGTTTGATTACAGGGAAAGCCATCATTGAAACACACATGTTTGGAACGATGGATCGGGAAACATTTGTGCAAACGATTCAGTGTGAATGAATGATTTGGAGGTGGAACAGTCATTTATTTGTGATTATTAAAAAGAAAAGATTGCTAATGAGAAAAGAGAAAGAGGAGCAAGTGATGGAGTCGGACAAGGTGGAGTGGGAGGTACACGGAGAAGCGAGATCCCGAATTTCTCGGAAAGGTCCTAGACTGGAGGAACGGAAGGTTTACAGATAAAAGAAGAGTTGAAGTGACTCAAATTTCGAGATAAACTCTTGTCGTCAGAAAAACGTCGGCTACTGCCGCTTACCAGAAGTTCAAATTGCTGCCGATGTATTAATGCTGCACTTCATTGTTGGAAAGATAGCAGTTGTATACCGTCTGCAGACCACGTTCGTATGAGGGGAAACTGAACCAACTAAGCAGATTGGCAAATTATTGAATGGGTTATAGATTTCCCGGTTTGATTAAATGCGTAATGCGGTAGATTCTCTTCATAGTATATCCTGGTATACATTGCACTTAACCCACTTGCCGTTCTAACTGTTGAAAGAACTGATATTTTCGAACCCCTGTCAGTTTGCTGATTCGGTTCTCCAAATAGTGCTCCTCAAATTTTACGGAAGAACCCGGCTAGAATAACGATGCCGTCTGGCGAGGGAAATAAAGTAAAGTGAAGGTTCGATATCAATGATGGACGACGGCGATAGTACTAAAGAAGAAGAAAGAACTTTGGTCCTGTTTGGACACGTTTTCAATGCTACAGAATAGCGAAACAGTTGTAAATAAGGCGTAATTGGTTCTAGGGTTTTACGAAGGATACACAGTTCCATCCTTAGATAGTGCGACGAGTGTTTTAACCACGCCTGCTGGTACTAGCACCCATAAAGTTTACATGTGAGATGCGGAAATCAAAGACTGATAGAGGGCATGTGCGCAGACACAAGCTCCGGAAAGAAGGGTAGTTGTGAAAGTAGACCGGAAGTTGTAAACTGGCAAAAGGATGCGGCAACTGTAGAAAATGTTGTACAGTATCATAAACATAGCGCTTCATTTCTTGTTCATTGACGAGTCCAAACCATGTTCAATAAGCTGTGCATTAAGCAGTCAATATGTGAATCACCCCAGTTGGTATTTTCACGTCAGGAGTTCGATGAAACCGCATATATAACCCCTGGTGGGTTTCGATGGGGGGGGGAAGCACATTGTTAGAGTTCTCTAACTGGTTTTACGGTAGTGTGCTATTTGCACATGTACTGGGAGATATTGCATGAGATGCAGGTTTCTACACCGCGCATTTCGAAAACGTTCTTTTTTTCAAATATAGCACAATAAGTTGGGTTTCATTTTAGTGGAACATACAGCAGCACTGCTTTATTAATAGTCGGCCTGGGAAAGGCAAAATTATGCCAGACACGAGAATGTTTTCGGTCAATAAAAGACGCACATTTCAGACAAAATATTGCTTGCAGGGGAAATCAAGTTTCATTCGCATTGAGAAAGTTTGTTTCTAAATTAAAGGGGCAACCGAGTGACGGAAGGAGGCTGCATTTGCGAAGTCATTGGACGTATTATCGGAAAATTATGAGAGAAAAGTATCATTTCTGTATTTGTTTATGGTGAAGTGCCTCAGCTTCATTCATACGGGCCTTAAAGTGTAAATTATCTTTGTCTGGCGTCCGGTGCTCGAATACCGCCTACGTCGGCCATATTGGTGGTGAGTATGCATCCATTGGTCCCCGGGATCGTTCCCATATCACTCTAATTGGAGAATGTTATGTTTGTTCCAGTGAGCCAAGTGTATACAGGCGCAACTGTACGTGAAGAAATCACGTACTACTTTTCGATCTTCCTAAAATAAGCAGGTAATCACCTTTCATCAAACACGTATACGCGCACACTGACAATCGCTGATGACCAATTGATCTCGATGAGTACTGATTATTGCGAAGCAGGTGACTCTGCTGATTTGCTCACCAAAGTTTCTGCTTGCTGGTATGCATGTTAGATATGGCTGGATTTCATGATTACCTGCCTACGAACCCAAGGAGAACAACGGGTTCTTGTCCATTCCGAATCTGAGACTTTTAATTTTGGGCTAATTCTAAAGTGCAGGGTCACCTGGAGTTCAAGGAACATATCCACAAACATACCGTCTGGTAATCAAAGAAAAGGCCAGTTGACAATAACGTGCAGAGAAACGATATGACAGGATCATATCAGTCAAACGATCCCCGCCGTTGAACGGGAGCTGTCAATGAAACAAAATTGTGGTTCCTCAGTGAACTCTTCTGCGAGGAATACCCACTCACAGGTGCACAAGTGAGATCACTGTGAATAAAATAACATGGGAATTACCTATTTATCGACCTCAAATATTTTTTATTCAACAGTTCATTGATACATCGCTGAAGCCTAAAAGACGTACTTTGTTTTTCGGACCGCGTAATCCAGGAATTTTCGCTAACCCTGCTTTTACAATGATCCAAATGTTAGAGGTCGTTTACCACGACGGGACTCAAGCCACCCATCCACGTCACCCCTGGTTATATCTCGTGTATTGTATAGTAGGAGCAATAATGGACTATGCGTACAGACGTCGGTTAATTTAGGAATTTTGTAGCTATAGTACAGAGTGTACAAAAGGATGGGTGATGTACTTGAGTGAGTTTTATTCCTGTCAGGATCACATAATTTGACACTTTGGGTCACTTCTGAAGTCGTCAAATGTGACAAACATTTCTTTGAATTTCATCCCTGGTTACGTAAAGAAAAGTTTGACCCGATAAAGCGTCCTTATGAACACGTTCGGAGATACACCGCTCATTTACTTCTAAATTGTTGCTGTCGAATGCTATAAGTTAGAGATTATGAAGTAAGCGTGCGCGATTGGAGTCCCACTTCAGTTGACTGCACTCGTTGCCCGATGTACATTGTTTTGACCAAGCTTGTTGCCACTCCGTATTTTATCTGACTTGATCTGAATCTCCCCTCCATACACTGAGTGTATGATTATGAGTTCTTCTTTTTCCTTCTCTACTGTTTTTGGTTATCGACCAATCATATTTTCTGAAACTCAATAGGGACCTGTTTTTGTTATGTTTTACACACCTGACTATTCGGATAATCCAACTGAACCTCCACAACTTGCTTTGGAAAATCACTATCCTAACTTAAACTAACTTTTGGTATTACCATAGCTGGAACATTACTGCGATCGAGTCTTACTCTAGAGGTTCTTTCAGTAATACAGTTGGTAAAAGGTTCGGTAAATCTGATCGACTAATTTACAGGTAGTCACAAATAATAAATCAACAGCTTCCGCGTGCACTCTGAGGTCTAAATCTAACGATATGGCTTAAACAATATATTTCTGAATTGGAGCAATCATTCCGAACACTGAGCGATGAGGCTGTGCTTTTCTTGATAATTTGCTGGCTGTCAATCAAAACACTTCTGTTTTTGCAGTGAAATTTCCCATGTAAACAAAAGGTAATATGTACGTTTGCGTTTTGAAAAAATAAAGAAATGTCCATATAACTGAAGACATGGATCAAGGGACCCAGTGTTTCAGTATGAAATCTTTGGAATCTGACATCATCACTTTTAACTCTGGCGCACCGTGAGAGTCTTTGCTGGAAAAGGACGCGTTCTGTTATTCACAAGTGCAGTTGTCACGCACTGAATTATTCAGAAGTCCAACCATTGAATCGATTCGTCATCGACAGTCCACAATGTATCCCTGAAACGATCATGAAACAGGAGATTTCAATCAAGCTGCACTCGTTGAGCAAATAATGAGTAGGAAGGAGACATTTCAACCAGTTATTGAATCACGGAATTTTGATTGTTGGCTTCATTTAAATTGCAAACGTCGCACTTGTTGTTGGAATACCGCTACGCGAAAAACCAGTCAATAGTAATCACACTAAAGTAAAGACTGTTACCGGTAACAAATAAGGTCCATCCGCATTTACCTTGACATGTCGGCCATACTCTCCAGTTTAAATAAGGGGTGCTTTCCACTACCTCGGGACTCATGCTACCGGCCGTGTACTCTACTCCTGATCCCGGATTTGCGGTGGTAAAATTGGACGAACAATATTTCCCAGTTGTGAAAGTGGATGATGCTAACCCGAGTGTTGGATGTGATGTTCTTCCGAGCGGCTTCGGACGAAAATGGTTGTTGGTTGAAATGGAGGCTGAATTTTGGCCAGAAGGTCTGTTTCCAACATATAAGGATGTTTTTTTTTTAAATTCCGTAGGACGTGACGAAATGTGATATACGTTTTCAACTACAGAGTAAGCTTCGACCAATCAGCGTTTTCATAATTTGTTTTCCCTGTGTATGCACTCCCCTATAGGAATAAATGTCATTTATTTGAACGGGGCTGCCTAGTTCTGTGAGTCGTAAACGCATACATCAGTCAAGAAATGAACGGCTACTACCGATATTGATTCACAGATAAGCTTACTCATTGCATAGTTCGACTTTCGTGAAATAATCAGGTTTTCTCAGGAAATCCGGTACTAACACTAATTTATTCATTGTCGCCACGAAGGTACGATATTTCTTTTTTGCGCCACGGCTAGTTCATTGTGTGTGACATTGATTTCCAGGGTAGAAGGCTCCTCAAAACATCAATAACTTATGAAAAATCACAACACGACCTTGTTAATTATATTCAGTTTATATTTAAAAAGGGTTTACCATACAAATATGTTCGAAAACCGCAATTTTTCGGCCAATATACACTTTGTGGTTGTGTCTATATCACAAGGTTGAGGAAAATCATCCATTGTTTGGAGATTTCATGAAAGTTTGTTTGAAATTACTTTCTATTGGTGACGGCCTAACTTGCTAAGCAAACAAAATTTCATTTCACAATAATACGAGCACCAGCACAAAGGTCATGTCAGCTGTTATAGGTAATAGACTATGTCGTCACCGCCAAAGAAATGCAAAAATCCAGAGAAACAGAATGTTCTCAGCATCCTCCTAAAAAAGATCAAAGTGGAATTCGAGAGGCCTATTCCTTTGAATATTTTTTGTTTTATCTTACCCAGTGTATTACTGTGAGCAGGAATATCACTTATCGAAAAACCGCAGGAAAACTACCACCAGTAGTCATTTCGGAGGCAGAAGAACTGATAAGTCAAATGGAAAGTAAGATTTTGGGGCATCACGGTGATGAATAGAGTGGGAATCCCTATCTCAATCAAACCCGGGAATGTTCTTAGGCTCTCTCACTACCTGTTGGGTATCAGTCAGCAGCCATTTTCAATGCGGTTAGTACCACGTGATGTTCAGGCTGTACTGCAAGTCCAACGAATGAGGGAACGTATTCGTTCTATTAGGGGATCTCAAACTTGAGGTCACTTATTTTGGCGAGGGCTTTGATCCTCGTATGAGTGCCTAGTGTACGATGAACCGTAGCAGGCTCAGAAATATACCATTCTGTACAGAAATTTCCCCAAAACGTTATTTCGCCGAATATTGATGTATTAATGTCAACCAACAATATTGATTTGGATGGTGAATTCCAGTTAGGGACTCTTTGAATTTGGCGGCATTTTCAGCTCTATTACTGAAAAAGCTGCCAAATTCACGTGAAGAAGTTACGTGGGTAGATCTTAGTATTCCAAGGTGGGTGCAGCGACTATCCCAATGTCTAGGGCTGTGAACCTAGCAGTAGCTCAGTCTCACTAGCCACACGCACGATATAAGCAGCACACGATTACGGGCAGTAGAATAAATTCCAATCGAATAACAGTGTTTATCGATGGTTCGTGCTTAGCCAGGTAAGAAACCAGGAACATTAGGCATTGAGCTTCCGAAAATGGGGACAGCACAGAAAATAACAACGGTCCACTAAGCAGGCAGCTGAACGAAATTGTAGCGCAGTTCGGTTGCGGTACAATCAATAATTCAAGAACCTTTACCGTCACGAATCAATAATTATATTACAAAAACACGTGAATTGGACTGTGGTTGCAATAGTAGAAGGTGTCAATAACAAATAAGTACAAATAAGCCAAGTCTGTGGAGTAAACAAGAGTACGTGCCAACATGAATGGGCAAATCCGGCACCATATCTGGTAATCCTGTTGACGTGTGACGGACAATGGTGGAGCGCACTGATAGAAACGCTAAGACTGGGAGTTCGAGCCTCCGCTCGACAGTGCAAATGAAACACTCAGAAAGATTATATAACAGTAGAAGTGTAGGCCTTTGAGGGAACAAGGTTATGAATAAATACGTGAAATGTTCATGTAATTAGCACCATGAAACTCGAGTATAAACTGATGTGACACCGCGTAAAAACACAAAGGTGTATTGGCCTATAACCTCACCACAATTTTCTTATGATGGCACGCATAAAGTGATTTAGTTCTTCAGTGCTCCCGTTTACGAGTATAAAATGTGCTTATTGGGCAACTGTATGCATCACTTCCGACAATACTTCTAGGAAGAACAGAAACTGGAGTATTCATTGAATGTAGTTGGATCGAAATTCCTAAATGGAAGATTTACCATATAAACCTAGCACTCTCATGGATCTTTTTCTCACAGGCTAAGCCTTGTACCACGACAACTGCCAGTAATACTTCATGTCTCCATTACAGTTATGAACTTGTCAGGGAACTAACTTATCACTTTTATCACGGTAAACGTAATATATCTTCCTTTTTTGGGACTAGCTCTGAGTAAAATTCAAATCAAGTTTCTTTTTTTAAAGCCTAGTTCACACATCAGATCATTAATAAGAAAACAATACGCATGCATTGCCTCTACATCCACCTTTGACTTTTCCTTATTCGACGGAATGATTGACATATCCTCGGAACCCCAGCAATATACTGTTCTTTCTGACCGCATAAACGAGGAACACATGCTAATCAGGCCTTGGAATAACCCAAGAAACAAATTTAGTTAACGCCGACGGGATTCAAATTCATTCAACAGAACATCCTTGAGTACACTCCTTGTATAATATACCATGTAAAACACGAAGTCACACTGACAGGTTCAGGCAGACGTCAGCATTTTGTTGGTAGATTACAACGGATATGAGAGCGTGAGTGGAGTAGCTGATTGAATGTGATTCCTGTTGGGACACAGACTTTGATATTCGGGTCATTTCACAACTCGTTAAATGTGCGAAACCAGTTTTGGAATTCTGATTAAGGTTGTATAGGGAAGTTTCATACAAAAAATTGAACAAAGAAAAGCCTTGAGTGATTCACCTTTCATCTACTCTATATTCGGTGCTATCGAATGCCATAAATGGTAGATTACATAGTAAAGTGTACGCGATTTGAACTCCCCTCCAGCTGACCAAATTCTATGAAGACAGTACACCGTTTTTACCAGTTTTGTTGCCTCCCGCAAATATCTGTGATCTTAGGTGGTTCTCCACTTCTTTTAATAGGTACACTATTATCAGTTCTTCGTGTTTTACCCTACTCTTCGTAGTTATCGACAACCCATATTTCCTGAAACTCAACAGGAACCTGAACGTGTTATGATTTGCACATTTGATTATTCGAACTATCCGACTGAAACAAACTGACTTGGTTTTGAAAACAACTAATCTAATTTAGGCTAACATTAATTATTATCAAAGTTAAACAATACTGCGGTTTACTGTTATGCTAGATGTTCATTCCAGTGGCGGTGTTCTCTATTCCTGCTCTCGGATTTGCAGTGGTAAAATTTGATGGATAATGTTTCTTAGTTGTGTCCGAGGATGATTCGAACCCGAATGTTGAGTGTGACGAACCTCCGAACGACCCAAGACAAAAGTGACTTTTGGTTGGAATGAATGTTGAATTACCGGCCAGACGGTCAATACCCAACAAATGAGGTTGTCTCAACATGAGTAGTATTACACGGTATCTGGATGATAGGACAAAAATATTGCTCTACTCTTATTGAAATTTCATACTTGGGATAATTCGTCCTAATTCTGAAGATGAGCCGTGTTAACGGACGAATTAAATTTGGAAGAATCACTGCGTGATCCTAAAAATGACCTACCCGTCCACGCACGCTCCTATCGTTTCCAATGAGATTACAGCTACAAGGTTGTGTTTTTTATCATAACATGGGCTAGGACAAAATTTGGCTTACTTTTTCAACTGCAAAGTAGGCTTCTGAAGATCAGCGCTTCCGTAAATAGCTTTCCGTGTGTAACTTCATGAATAAACGCTCCTGTGGGAACAAATATCACTATTATTTTAAGAGGACTATATGTATTTGTGAACCGTGAATGTGTATATCAGCCATGAAATATACAGGTGATGTTGATTGCAAAGGAAAAGTTACTAAGTGTACATATAAAACTTCGAGGACTGACTAAGGTATATGAGGACGTCGAGCAAGGATACGAATTAATTCATAGTTTCCTCGCATGATTGTTAATCTTTTGCGTCTCTATGGATATTTGGTTTCCAAAGTAAGGGGCTCTGAGCAACATCAACAAATGGTGGCAATAGAAAGAAAATGAACAACTGGTATACATCGGTTATCCCAGGTTACACTGACCTAAGTTTGTAATCCAAATATTTTGGTAGTAACATATTTTTCCACCATCATACTTTTAACGGTTGTGCGTACGTCATAAAGTGAAGAGCAAAACCATCGACCATTCGGTGGTTCCACGATGGGTGCCATTTACATATGCTTTCTGTAAATGACTTTCAAATTTACTGGGCAAGGAAACTCCAGCTCCCATTAATATCGGCTTTGGTTTCATGGACATTTCAAAGAGCTTCGTCCGAAGCTTATTTATTATCACTACATGGATTAAAAGCTCTACTGAAACTGTATTTTCCTGGTATTTCCATGAAAGGGGTCAAATTGGCAATGCGGCGAAAAACAATTTCGTCTTTTTCTACCGTATTTTCTTCAGCGTAATAAAACGTATAGGAATGCCAATCATCAGAGATAAAATACATCGCAAATCGGATGAACGGTTTGATCTTATGTGTACTGCAATCAAAAAAACGGTGTCGAAAACTGCCGCCTCAATCCAGCGCGTGAATTTTCTAAGGCTCACTCACTCTTTCGTGGATATGCGTTGACTGGGATTTTAAATGTATCATAAGATATAGAGGGTGCACTTTAGGATCTAAAAATGGAGGCCTTTATTGGTTTCATCAGGGGATCCAAATCACGTCACATTTCCGAATAATGTTAGGGTTACCTCAATGTAAAATATCATTTTTTTGACCTTAGAGTTTCATATTTTGTCATACTTCGCATAAATATGATTCAGTCTGCGCTTTGAGTGTAACGTTTCATCTCGTACAAGCAGATCACATGGGTTACTCTTGATCGCTTGTCAGTTGTGGTTTATGTAAATTTATGTAGTACCTTTTCCATGCTCCGGTGCACAACTACAAGATGTACTTATCAAGCCACTATGCGCATGAGTTTTTACAGTATTCGTATATAGAAAGAAAAGTGTTTGCAATATTCAGTGAGTCTAGTTATATCAGCATACTTAGTGAAACGTCTCTATTCATTGCCAACACCCACTCCAGCATTTGTTTCTCATAGAATAAACCTTGTAAAGCGATGACTGTTAGTTATACCTTATGCCAAAGGTTTAACTGAGTTAGGCAGAAAATGATTTCATCTATTTGGTCACCGTAAATATGTCCCTTCGCTAATGGGACTAGCTTCGAATATAAGTTAGGTTACCTCGCAATTACGTCTTACTTTTACAAGTACTGATGACAGTTGAATTCCAAGACACTGAAAGAAAATCATCTGAATTTATAAAATCCAGACAAGTCTTTTCTACACGTTAACGTGCTGTGGTGTGATAGGCCCATTCCATCATGAAATGCTTTTTCTGATACGTTCTAGAAGCACTGTCAACGTGAACCTGAAGACTGAATTGATATGCTGCGTAATTCATGAGTGACCATGATTAGCGATCTACATAACATTCGAGGTCTTCGAAAACATTTTGTTATTATTATCCCCGTTATCAAAATGTCTTTGTCGCTTCATATTTTTAAATGACCCCGGTTACGGATTTTTTTTTGGTTTACTCATTCCCGATCATTTTTGTTTCTCCTCCTCTCCTTAGTTTCATTAGAGCAAACGTCTCTGTTAATTGAGTACTATGAATACAATGGTAGTATTCCAGTTATGTTCCGATTAGCATACTGCATAGAAAGGACTGAAAAACAGATACTTGAAGGTAACTCTGTGATATATTCATCATGGAAAGCGCACAAACAACAGAAGAACACTGCTGTAGTTTTAGGATGTTTGCTTGAGGACGGTACAATCCAATTAAGTGAGAAAGGTTTTCGAGGTGCTTTATAAGTATAGAAATTATCTAAGAAATAATCCAGGTTTGGCTCCACAAGGGGACGACATCAAAGCTCAAGACAGAGGTCGTGCTGAAATTCAAAAACGGATCTAGATAAAAACCTGCCAAATAGTTTCAAAATTTATTCACCCATAAATGTAGTTTCGGGAACAAATCTCGCACATGACCAACAATTCTTCAATCAACTTCAGTAATTTCCTAGAGAACATCGTCCGCAAGCAAATTGTAACAGACGAAGGTAGACAGGAAAACCGTCACCCGCCTTCGCTCAAGAGTTCCAAGCAGATTTGTAGGGAACTGCACACCCGTAAGATCTTGCCCGTCAAAAACGTCATCCCTAAAACGACCTACAAAACACGAAATCCAGTGCATTATATTGGAAGAAAATAGACCAAGTTCCCCCCCCCCTAAGGAGCTGATAGTCTACCAACAGAGCTGTAGTACCGTATAAGCCAGTTAGATGCATTTGCGAAAGAAAACTGTCCGGAGTTACCGTTATTTCTAGAAAAAATATTTGCTACTCATTTAATCAAACAGAAAGTACTGGCGGTCATTATCTATCATTATCCGCAACAAACTGCCTCGGTGAAATAACTCAAAAATGGGCATTACCTTATATTCTCCACCAGGTGAAACATATTGCTATCAATTCCCATTTACTATTTTTGAGGTAAAAATCAGTTTCTGAATGAAAAGATACGCTGACATTCCAGACATCCACAATTTACGTACACCGATGTATATAATGATACACGTTTTTCGGACAATCAACCGCTGTCCTGGAGACACGGTGTGGCGTATGAGCAGATAAAGGCAAGAATATGGTATCAGGAGGGCAATAGCAAGGAACACTGCATCACGATGTATGTTTGAATGCGATAGCCTAACGTATCTTCAAGGGTTTATACTTCACTCCCAGATTCTTTCTCTGGACTCGGTTTTGTGAACTGGTTTCTAACAAGTTGCAGGGAACATCATTACTGTTACACACTTCCCGTGTCTGAGTTCAGTGGGCCGAAGTTCCTCAGAAGCTTGCGACCAGTTTTATGGTTCTTTCTACATAGAAGGTAAACGTATCCAGCTCTCCTCTCTCTGTCCTTCTGTACACTTTAGTGTACATCACGCACACAATAGCTTACAACAATCCAGCGCGGGTATCTGGGCATGGGTAGATAGAACTTTGCTAAGGAATGGAAACTAAGTTTCGGCGATAGTTTTGTGTAGAGGAGCAGCAAGAGCCTCAAGAACGACCGCACTATGGTCGGAAGTTGCAATATCTTGATGAAACAAAAGTCTTCAGACAGAAAAACGCAACTTTGTGGAAGCGAAAGACCGGAATTGTCTTTTGTCAATCATCAAGTACGTGTATCCGGCACTTCTCTGGATTTCATCTGGCAGCTAGTACAGCTGGGATGCACAAAAAATGGCTGTAAACAAATTTTTATACTTTTGGTCACCGCTAGATGACCTAAAGTAAATGTTCTCATTGAAATTGCAAAATCTCACTGTTATTCACGAGAAGATTCCAATCCATGACTACCACATAAATATTCACCCGATGAGTTTTCAGAGTTTACTCACTCCTTCATGTTCGCAATTGATGAAACCCTGTTGGGTTTACCCACACCCCTGGCCATCATCAAAAAAACGTGAATAGCATACGAACCGAATAATTTTGTCGATGATTCTACATTGAACCACGAGTTTGCTATTCATTTTAAGTGATGGGCGTAAGTTAGATAAACTATTTACATTATAGAGACAATTTGACTGTTGACAAATTCCTGCCTATGAATGGTGTTTATTTCATGTCTATTTGCATCGTCTGTGGTGTAATGTATCAAGTGTATTTTGTAAACGGCTGTAGAATGTATTGTTTCGTCAAATAGGACTTCTTTATGATACAAACAGGTTTTATATAAGGATGCGACGCAACTGATAGCAAAGGACTTATTTACCACCAACAAAATAACCACAGTTTATTAAAGTAGGATATGATTTTTGATGATCGACTCTTTGACTTTGTCAAAGTGAATGACTGTTGCAGTAAAATAAGTCACATTTCGAACAAAAATCATATATATCATTTCTCGCAGCGTATTTGAATTTTTATCACGTAATATCAAACACCTTAAGGAACCTTATCAGAGAATGTCATAGTAATAAGCCTATATTCATCTTCCAGTGTATCGTTTCTTAGACACACCATCGGTTACTCATCAAATGAAAGTTGGTACCGCTCAACTAAGACAAAATTATCCGAATGCGGAAATTTATTGGCCTAGGAGGATTTGAATCCATAGAAGTCTGCCAACAGAAATCAAAAAGTCGTTGTATAGAATGAGGGTTTTCGGAAAGATTTACATCGTTGAAAGTAACCGAGTCGTTGTGTTTATGTCTATCACTCCGTGTTGCTGAAAGTCACCGCGATCTAGCCAAAAATACTATAGTTATTTGCAACCTATACGTCTGCTAGTTTAACACATTAACTATGTTGGCAGATACGGTATACATTCTAAACTTTGATGAAAATCGAGTCTATCTGGTCAACCACACATAATGGGATAACTCGTGAGCGGAATATAAGCATCATGAACTGACAAGACTAAAACACCAACTATCCATCCTGTCCCCATTTCTTATCACAGCCTCGCATATAAATAAGATAAAATACGATGTTGCTGATGGATCATGTGTTCACGGATATTATTGCGATCCCCTCGCTTTCAAAATATTTATTTTTTCCAAATTGACCTCTTCTGATTGGTCGGATCATACACCGGGCAGCGTACAAAATACATTGAATCGCAAAATCCTTCCTTGGAGTTTCTCAGTAGTCGTACGAATTCGGTCTACCAAGCATACGTATTTGTCAAAAGACTACACCGGTGAAATGCTTTCACGTCAATCAAATGAATTGATGAATTTAGTCCAGCCCACATCGAACGCTTTCGATGGTTTCCTCAAAGGATTAACAGCCTCTGGGGGAAGTGACGGCAAATTAGATCGCAATCGGATCAACTCGAATACAAATGTCCCTCATCTGATGTTTGGTCCTCCAATGATAGTTGGCATGGATGTTACCATAGAATCGATAGTTGCACCTGATGTCTCAATTTTTGGATGGTGCAATTTGGGGTTTAGGGACTGAAAAATTAAAAAGTGAACAATTTCAAACAGAAATTAAATGGATATGAAGTTCATCGAAAATGGGGAGCATTTTTGAGTAGTAGGAGAAGCATGATGTCACGCGATTCAAGATTTCACGAGACGTTGGTTTTACGGAACAAATCAGTTCTGTTCACGTATGTGGGTGCTGTTGTGTCCTTATATTTATCTTTTAAAGCCCTGAGAGGGGAGCAGAATGTATTTGTTATTGGAAAAATATGGACGTTCTTTACAACGAACGATCGGAACTGATGATTTATTTGCGTGGTGAGTTTGTGCGTCTTGATATGATGCATTTTGATAGGTAACTGTAGGTATTTATCGTGGCCAGTAGGACACCACATATTGCGGTTGTGTTCATCTCGTTATTCTGTCTGGTTCAGTTGTACTATGGCAAATTTGGTTCGAGCTCTTTGGTTGCGTTCTTGTTGTGCTGACTGCCACCATTACTAACGGAAATAAATGAATATCACTTGCAGGCAAAGTTTAAGGGAATTCATGATGCCTCGCTAAACATCACCAAAAGCAACATCGAAATATTATCCAGACAAGTCAGACTCAAATATCCGAGGTTCAACGTGGGCACAACTCCCGTAAATGCTATGCCGTTCAAAATGGCTATTGTGCTCGAAAGTGATCCGGTGAAAAGAGGCACGAAAATCTACTTTAAATTTTCATTCCATAAATAGTTCAGCTAGCGGAAAAAATGCAAATACAAGTCCATGTGATTGCGTTCAGCATTCAGCTGACTCTACTGAAAGTCATTAATGAAAACTGGACATTTTACCCCAATATTCATTGGGTCAATAATTATATTAGCGTTTTTGTACATTACACCTACTTGGTCGAATGTGGTAATCGGATGATGGTTTTATACAACAACTTCTTTCGTTGAGACATTGTGTGCAATAGTTATGTGATAAAGAGAGTAAGAGCGTGTGGACGATTCATCGAAGAGGTAAGTTAAGCCAAGTCTATCTGAAGGATGTGAGAAGGATACTACCCGGTTTATCAACTGGAAGGAACATGACTCTGAGGAGAAACTATCTCCGAATTCTTCCAACAACGACCACCCATTAGGGAAGGGAGGATAACAGAAAGACGACGTATGAAAGCCAGTGATGTCTGATAAGTTTATAATTGTATACGAGATAAAATCTAGGTTCTCCAAACCTCTGTTTTATTCCTTATGAGCCGATTGACAGTAGCACTGGTATAAAGTCGGTTTATGAAACGTTGCTGGGTACAAAAAACACGACAAATAGAATGGATTTATTTCGTGGTGAATTATAACCAATACGTCACCATTTAATCCAAAGATGTATGCAGAGTGTTGGGCTGCGAAAAGCTCGCCACAAGTTGAATTTGTCATATCCACGGATACACTCACTAGCCATGCCTGATTGCTTGTTGTCTGAGAACAGCACTCATATTATTCAATTTCAATTTGAATAACTCCCTCCGATGCTTGTAGCAACCTCATAGTAAGATGGTACTCTCGGACAAAAAAGCGTTCATAAAGTACAAACATAAATCGACAAAAAAATATATCTACCGCGCCCTCTGTCTGTCGTATATCAGGTTGAAATCGGTCTTTAGAGTTTGTTGTTTTTCAAATGCACAAATTAATAAAAATATTGGTTTCCTGAAAAATGTGAAATAGCCCACTTCAGATGCGTGCATGCCCGGCTTTGAGCGTAATCGAAACCGCACACTCACCTTTGAATCTCCTCTACATCGGTATTGTTTATTTACAAAAACGCGTCTATGCTTTTGAATATATAAGGTTGTAGAGCTTCGGACTGTCGTCTTACTCACAATAATTTTTATGACCAATAATTGGATTGTATTTGTTCAAAAATGATCATCGAAAAGATGTTCAACTACATTACATGCCTCGGTCCAAACCATCGATCTTTCCGGTGCATTCGGATATTTACCAACGGCCATGCTTGGACACGGGCCATCTCGGTATCGCAAATAAATGAACCCGAAGCCAGACAAGGTATATGTATTTAAACTGTATCAAATACAGAAAATTCCATAGGTGTCTTATTTTATGGATGACAAAGATGTATGACGATGATCATTGGTTTATGTGAAATCATATATCCAGGTCAGGGCTTTACGAAACTTTCAGAAGGTCACGAACAGAAATCAGTCGGTATTTCTCTATCAGTCCGACGACAGTCCCTAAATCAAATCAGCGAGACTTTCAAATGTAAAACCAAGAGGATTATCGAAAACCCACTGATACATCCGATCGCAGACGTATTTGACTGATTCGTCATCATTATCATCCACACAATTTTGGGACCAGGAAATTACATGGAATATAACTTTAAACACATGAATGGGAATAATTAATCAAATTCATGACGAGATTATCTGTCTCTACACTTACGTGTGTATGGAACTGATCACATCAACGACTGCCCAAGTAGTTGCATGCGTTCAGAAACATGAAGTTAGTCAAGGGAGATATAATTTCCAACACCCTAGGGGATAAAGGAACAATGATAAAGATTTAAGCCTTGGACTGGATCCAGAAATTGGCTAGTCCTCGTAGGGTGCACTGGAATCGCTCAAATGTTGGAAAGCAATCGCTTCGCATTTCGACTCAGAAAGTTCGTAATTACGTCAACTGCCCTTTTCCAACTCAAGACATGTAATAACGTGAACACATGAGCACCAGTCGTGTAACCATCACATCTGGTTCCACCGAAACCGGTCAATCAATGCACACGAAAATGTGGGCGCGTACTGTGCAACTAAGTCCTTCGGACAAGAAATCGCCGTCCACTCTAATATGAACATAATAAGGAGTTGCCGATTGTAAAATGTTCTGTTCAAGGCCTTTGAAAGTTATCTGAATGGCTCATGCTTCGTTTTTCCATTGTCAAATCCCGGAGAGCAAGTACAGACGTCTGTGTGGATCAAACTTCATTTGCTCCCCATTTATTCAGTTAGATTCTGCTGTCAAAGCAACTGCAAGAACTGGCCGTATTGTGATACTATGTTGAGCTAAATGGGATTTATTTTCCCTTTTAGTCATATGTGCGAATGGATTTTGCTATGTTTACCGAGCAACTTATTGAATTTATCTTCAATATAATAAACATCTAAGTTGAGTAAAACACATGACTGTGCTTCACAAGGTTAATAGTCGGTTCGAACTTCGAAAAGGAATTTCCTCCAAAGAGGCTAGCTATCAATTTATTGTGGAGTGCAACCTCAGCAGAATATTCTAAAGAATATTGGACCTTAGGAGAAATGGAACTATCGTCATTGGTGTGTATTGCCAAAAGCTGAATGACAGAAATACCATTTCAGATTGCGAACTGAAAACGAAGAGTAACTTTGAATTATAGTCTCAAGAGGTTTCTCACAAACTGTCTTGAAAATGGGAAAATATTCATCATTCGTATCCAGTATCCATTTGGCAAACATGAAAAATAAATAAGCACGTCATTAGGAAAGTTCAACAACTCAAGATAACCAGCAAGGAAGGACATTCTTTACCCGTGTAAATTCATTTGTGAAAAACACTTGTAATTGTGGGTGGGATAATCCTTGTGGTGTATACCTTAGCACAAGTTTCATTTGCCCGAACATTAGGATCAAACAGGGCGACACGGAGGTTGGATTTGGTAGCCATTATGTGCGGAGATCTGTTTTCATCCTCATCATCTTCATCACTGAATTTTGGTAACTGTGGCGATTCAGCAGCTGTCACGCATGATATGGTCAGGTATACCTCCGTAGAGACGTACGCGGATGAGCCTCAACCAATGAGGATCGTTGCTGACAATTTCGATAAAAGTTCAATGTGATTGGTCATCTTCCAGTCATTCAATCATATTCTCTTATTTGACACAGTCATTCGAACTCGTTCTGCAATACAACTGACTTCCTGTCGGTTGGGTTTATTGTAATTATTACAGTCACTCTACTTCACACCAGTGATTCTATGCTGCTAAAATGGTGCAAATAAAACTCTGATGAACGGATCCGTTGTGTCAGAAGCACCCTGAGTGTGCAACTGACTTGCAGCCTGGTGAGAAAATATTGTTCTTAAGACCCGATGAAGGCGGAACAGCTGTAGTTACCAGATTATGTAGAGATGACGACTCCTTTTTCGTTCTGTTGGGTTGCAATATAACTGGTTAATAAGGGTATAAAAATAGTAACCATTTCGAAAAAGAGACGAAGGTAAGCACTAATTGCAACGTGTAGGTAAATACCTTGAGGTAGTTCATGTATTTTAATTCATGACGAAGGTGATTACCAAGATCGTTGAATAGTTGGTCGTGGTCTACGAGTTAGCGGACATGGCTGGGGATGATGCTGTATAATTAAACATGCGTAAATGAAGAATTTTGAGTTCTGACAGGGTGGAGGATGATAAAACGGCTTTGGAGAGTGTGGAGTGGAGACAAGGATTTTTGTTGGAAAGTAACCTATTTGTGAATTTACCACAAACATGAAAATGCTTGATAATGATATTGGGCGTTTGTCTAGCATTATTGCATCAACGGAAGGGCAATTTCAGAGGTTTGTCGACAAGACTGAAATGTTTTTCCCTTTAACCCGGAACGTATTGGGAGAGCAGTGAAGTCGAAGAGGAAATACTCAAGGAGTTACAAGTTTGAGTGCCAAATATTCTACATGATAATGGGGTTGCGTGTCGCATTCTGAAAACTCATCGTGGTTATTTTTCTGATCGCAAACAGTTTACTTCTTGTTATAGCTGACAATCGTCCCATCTTCAGATTACCTTTGGTTCAATTACGTCTAAATCCTTTTGCTCCCTTTATATTGTTCAGTTCGCTATCTCAACTAATCGCATAAGCTGCAAGAATGTCCATGATGTTAGACTTAAATATCTCTGTACCGGAAATGAAAATTTGAACTTTCTCCTAAACAGTGAATGAAATTGACTGTCGGTCTACTTCCCATTCTGCTTCCTCTTACGAACCTAAATGACTTGACATTCTCTTCAGCCGTTGATTGGGATCATGTTACCAAAATCTCCTTAATAGCACCCCCTATCTATTCATTGATAACCAATATTTACTCAAAGCTTCTTCAGTCGGCGAGCTAGGAGTTACTCTAACTCACAACCTTGACCGGAATGGTCACGTTGAGATAAACTTTACCAGGTCCAATGAGCTTTCTTTTCTGTCATTCAGATTCAGAGGAATTTGAATAATTTACAATCTTGCACTCAAACTTGTAACTCCTTGAGTATTTCCTCTTCGACTTCACTGCTCTCCCAATACGTTCCGGGTTAAAGGGAAAAACATTTCAGTCTTGTCGACAAACCTCTGAAATTGCCCTTCCGTTGATGCAATAATGCTAGACAAACGCCCAATATCATTATCAAGCATTTTCATGTTTGTGGTAAATTCACAAATAGGTTACTTTCCAACAAAAATCCTTGTCTCCACTCCACACTCTCCAAAGCCGTTTTATCATCCTCCACCCTGTCAGAACTCAAAATTCTTCATTTACGCATGTTTAATTATACAGCATCATCCCCAGCCATGTCCGCTAACTCGTAGACCACGACCAACTATTCAACGATCTTGGTAATCACCTTCGTCATGAATTAAAATACATGAACTACCTCAAGGTATTTACCTACACGTTGCAATTAGTGCTTACCTTCGTCTCTTTTTCGAAATGGTTACTATTTTTATACCCTTATTAACCAGTTATATTGCAACCCAACAGAACGAAAAAGGAGTCGTCATCTCTACATAATCTGGTAACTACAGCTGTTCCGCCTTCATCGGGTCTTAAGAACAATATTTTCTCACCAGGCTGCAAGTCAGTTGCACACTCAGGGTGCTTCTGACACAACGGATCCGTTCATCAGAGTTTTATTTGCACCATTTTAGCAGCATAGAATCACTGGTGTGAAGTAGAGTGACTGTAATAATTACAATAAACCCAACCGACAGGAAGTCAGTTGTATTGCAGAACGAGTTCGAATGACTGTGTCAAATAAGAGAATATGATTGAATGACTGGAAGATGACCAATCACATTGAACTTTTATCGAAATTGTCAGCAACGATCCTCATTGGTTGAGGCTCATCCGCGTACGTCTCTACGGAGGTATACCTGACCATATCATGCGTGACAGCTGCTGAATCGCCACAGTTACCAAAATTCAGTGATGAAGATGATGAGGATGAAAACAGATCTCCGCACATAATGGCTACCAAATCCAACCTCCGTGTCGCCCTGTTTGATCCTAATGTTCGGGCAAATGAAACTTGTGCTAAGGTATACACCACAAGGATTATCCCACCCACAATTACAAGTGTTTTTCACAAATGAATTTACACGGGTAAAGAATGTCCTTCCTTGCTGGTTATCTTGAGTTGTTGAACTTTCCTAATGACGTGCTTATTTATTTTTCATGTTTGCCAAATGGATACTGGATACGAATGATGAATATTTTCCCATTTTCAAGACAGTTTGTGAGAAACCTCTTGAGACTATAATTCAAAGTTACTCTTCGTTTTCAGTTCGCAATCTGAAATGGTATTTCTGTCATTCAGCTTTTGGCAATACACACCAATGACGATAGTTCCATTTCTCCTAAGGTCCAATATTCTTTAGAATATTCTGCTGAGGTTGCACTCCACAATAAATTGATAGCTAGCCTCTTTGGAGGAAATTCCTTTTCGAAGTTCGAACCGACTATTAACCTTGTGAAGCACAGTCATGTGTTTTACTCAACTTAGATGTTTATTATATTGAAGATAAATTCAATAAGTTGCTCGGTAAACATAGCAAAATCCATTCGCACATATGACTAAAAGGGAAAATAAATCCCATTTAGCTCAACATAGTATCACAATACGGCCAGTTCTTGCAGTTGCTTTGACAGCAGAATCTAACTGAATAAATGGGGAGCAAATGAAGTTTGATCCACACAGACGTCTGTACTTGCTCTCCGGGATTTGACAATGGAAAAACGAAGCATGAGCCATTCAGATAACTTTCAAAGGCCTTGAACAGAACATTTTACAATCGGCAACTCCTTATTATGTTCATATTAGAGTGGACGGCGATTTCTTGTCCGAAGGACTTAGTTGCACAGTACGCGCCCACATTTTCGTGTGCATTGATTGACCGGTTTCGGTGGAACCAGATGTGATGGTTACACGACTGGTGCTCATGTGTTCACGTTATTACATGTCTTGAGTTGGAAAAGGGCAGTTGACGTAATTACGAACTTTCTGAGTCGAAATGCGAAGCGATTGCTTTCCAACATTTGAGCGATTCCAGTGCACCCTACGAGGACTAGCCAATTTCTGGATCCAGTCCAAGGCTTAAATCTTTATCATTGTTCCTTTATCCCCTAGGGTGTTGGAAATTATATCTCCCTTGACTAACTTCATGTTTCTGAACGCATGCAACTACTTGGGCAGTCGTTGATGTGATCAGTTCCATACACACGTAAGTGTAGAGACAGATAATCTCGTCATGAATTTGATTAATTATTCCCATTCATGTGTTTAAAGTTATATTCCATGTAATTTCCTGGTCCCAAAATTGTGTGGATGATAATGATGACGAATCAGTCAAATACGTCTGCGATCGGATGTATCAGTGGGTTTTCGATAATCCTCTTGGTTTTACATTTGAAAGTCTCGCTGATTTGATTTAGGGACTGTCGTCGGACTGATAGAGAAATACCGACTGATTTCTGTTCGTGACCTTCTGAAAGTTTCGTAAAGCCCTGACCTGGATATATGATTTCACATAAACCAATGATCATCGTCATACATCTTTGTCATCCATAAAATAAGACACCTATGGAATTTTCTGTATTTGATACAGTTTAAATACATATACCTTGTCTGGCTTCGGGTTCATTTATTTGCGATACCGAGATGGCCCGTGTCCAAGCATGGCCGTTGGTAAATATCCGAATGCACCGGAAAGATCGATGGTTTGGACCGAGGCATGTAATGTAGTTGAACATCTTTTCGATGATCATTTTTGAACAAATACAATCCAATTATTGGTCATAAAAATTATTGTGAGTAAGACGACAGTCCGAAGCTCTACAACCTTATATATTCAAAAGCATAGACGCGTTTTTGTAAATAAACAATACCGATGTAGAGGAGATTCAAAGGTGAGTGTGCGGTTTCGATTACGCTCAAAGCCGGGCATGCACGCATCTGAAGTGGGCTATTTCACATTTTTCAGGAAACCAATATTTTTATTAATTTGTGCATTTGAAAAACAACAAACTCTAAAGACCGATTTCAACCTGATATACGACAGACAGAGGGCGCGGTAGATATATTTTTTTGTCGATTTATGTTTGTACTTTATGAACGCTTTTTTGTCCGAGAGTACCATCTTACTATGAGGTTGCTACAAGCATCGGAGGGAGTTATTCAAATTGAAATTGAATAATATGAGTGCTGTTCTCAGACAACAAGCAATCAGGCATGGCTAGTGAGTGTATCCGTGGATATGACAAATTCAACTTGTGGCGAGCTTTTCGCAGCCCAACACTCTGCATACATCTTTGGATTAAATGGTGACGTATTGGTTATAATTCACCACGAAATAAATCCATTCTATTTGTCGTGTTTTTTGTACCCAGCAACGTTTCATAAACCGACTTTATACCAGTGCTACTGTCAATCGGCTCATAAGGAATAAAACAGAGGTTTGGAGAACCTAGATTTTATCTCGTATACAATTATAAACTTATCAGACATCACTGGCTTTCATACGTCGTCTTTCTGTTATCCTCCCTTCCCTAATGGGTGGTCGTTGTTGGAAGAATTCGGAGATAGTTTCTCCTCAGAGTCATGTTCCTTCCAGTTGATAAACCGGGTAGTATCCTTCTCACATCCTTCAGATAGACTTGGCTTAACTTACCTCTTCGATGAATCGTCCACACGCTCTTACTCTCTTTATCACATAACTATTGCACACAATGTCTCAACGAAAGAAGTTGTTGTATAAAACCATCATCCGATTACCACATTCGACCAAGTAGGTGTAATGTACAAAAACGCTAATATAATTATTGACCCAATGAATATTGGGGTAAAATGTCCAGTTTTCATTAATGACTTTCAGTAGAGTCAGCTGAATGCTGAACGCAATCACATGGACTTGTATTTGCATTTTTTCCGCTAGCTGAACTATTTATGGAATGAAAATTTAAAGTAGATTTTCGTGCCTCTTTTCACCGGATCACTTTCGAGCACAATAGCCATTTTGAACGGCATAGCATTTACGGGAGTTGTGCCCACGTTGAACCTCGGATATTTGAGTCTGACTTGTCTGGATAATATTTCGATGTTGCTTTTGGTGATGTTTAGCGAGGCATCATGAATTCCCTTAAACTTTGCCTGCAAGTGATATTCATTTATTTCCGTTAGTAATGGTGGCAGTCAGCACAACAAGAACGCAACCAAAGAGCTCGAACCAAATTTGCCATAGTACAACTGAACCAGACAGAATAACGAGATGAACACAACCGCAATATGTGGTGTCCTACTGGCCACGATAAATACCTACAGTTACCTATCAAAATGCATCATATCAAGACGCACAAACTCACCACGCAAATAAATCATCAGTTCCGATCGTTCGTTGTAAAGAACGTCCATATTTTTCCAATAACAAATACATTCTGCTCCCCTCTCAGGGCTTTAAAAGATAAATATAAGGACACAACAGCACCCACATACGTGAACAGAACTGATTTGTTCCGTAAAACCAACGTCTCGTGAAATCTTGAATCGCGTGACATCATGCTTCTCCTACTACTCAAAAATGCTCCCCATTTTCGATGAACTTCATATCCATTTAATTTCTGTTTGAAATTGTTCACTTTTTAATTTTTCAGTCCCTAAACCCCAAATTGCACCATCCAAAAATTGAGACATCAGGTGCAACTATCGATTCTATGGTAACATCCATGCCAACTATCATTGGAGGACCAAACATCAGATGAGGGACATTTGTATTCGAGTTGATCCGATTGCGATCTAATTTGCCGTCACTTCCCCCAGAGGCTGTTAATCCTTTGAGGAAACCATCGAAAGCGTTCGATGTGGGCTGGACTAAATTCATCAATTCATTTGATTGACGTGAAAGCATTTCACCGGTGTAGTCTTTTGACAAATACGTATGCTTGGTAGACCGAATTCGTACGACTACTGAGAAACTCCAAGGAAGGATTTTGCGATTCAATGTATTTTGTACGCTGCCCGGTGTATGATCCGACCAATCAGAAGAGGTCAATTTGGAAAAGATAAATATTTTGAAAGCGAGGGGATCGCAATAATATCCGTGAACACATGATCCATCAGCAACATCGTATTTTATCTTATTTATATGCGAGGCTGTGATAAGAAATGGGGACAGGATGGATAGTTGGTGTTTTAGTCTTGTCAGTTCATGATGCTTATATTCCGCTCACGAGTTATCCCATTATGTGTGGTTGACCAGATAGACTCGATTTTCATCAAAGTTTAGAATGTATACCGTATCTGCCAACATAGTTATTGTGTTAAACTAGCAGACGTATAGGTTGCAAATAACTATAGTATTTTTGGCTAGATCGCGGTGACATTCAGCAACACGGAGTGATAGACATAAACACAACGACTCGGTTACTTTCAACGATGTAAATCTTTCCGAAAACCCTCATTCTATACAACGACTTTTTGATTTCTGTTGGCAGACTTCTATGGATTCAAATCCTCCTAGGCCAATAAATTTCCGCATTCGGATAATTTTGTCTTAGTTGAGCGGTACCAACTTTCATTTGATGAGTAACCGATGGTGTGTCTAAGAAACGATACACTGGAAGATGAATATAGGCTTATTACTATGACATTCTCTGATAAGGTTCCTTAAGGTGTTTGATATTACGTGATAAAAATTCAAATACGCTGCGAGAAATGATATATATGATTTTTGTTCGAAATGTGACTTATTTTACTGCAACAGTCATTCACTTTGACAAAGTCAAAGAGTCGATCATCAAAAATCATATCCTACTTTAATAAACTGTGGTTATTTTGTTGGTGGTAAATAAGTCCTTTGCTATCAGTTGCGTCGCATCCTTATATAAAACCTGTTTGTATCATAAAGAAGTCCTATTTGACGAAACAATACATTCTACAGCCGTTTACAAAATACACTTGATACATTACACCACAGACGATGCAAATAGACATGAAATAAACACCATTCATAGGCAGGAATTTGTCAACAGTCAAATTGTCTCTATAATGTAAATAGTTTATCTAACTTACGCCCATCACTTAAAATGAATAGCAAACTCGTGGTTCAATGTAGAATCATCGACAAAATTATTCGGTTCGTATGCTATTCACGTTTTTTTGATGATGGCCAGGGGTGTGGGTAAACCCAACAGGGTTTCATCAATTGCGAACATGAAGGAGTGAGTAAACTCTGAAAACTCATCGGGCGTCCTTGGTGGATCAACTGATTTAAATTAAAAATACTCTTTCAAGCTCATCCGGTTTATCAGTGTCGAGCTTCGGATAAACACTTATCGTGAGATGATTTACGGATACGCGTTTTTGTTTTCCAGCTTTACGCTTTCTAAAAATTTCTCACTAATTACCTTTATGGTCAACGTTTTATCATCTTATCGGACAGAATACATTTTTTTTTGAATCCTAATAGGCCATCGGTAAACCTGATGAAATCCAGTGGAACGTTACTTATGAACGATCTAAAGCCATTACTCACTTGTCCGATGCGCTGGTAGAATTTTGCAAACACGATTGTATTCTGATTTTATCCAAATTCTTCCGTCTACCGGAAATTGTTCGAAACTGTTCGCATGCGATGGACTGATTTCATTATTCCATTTTGTCCTCTACTTCATGACAAAGGTAATGATTGAATGCTTTCAAATACTGTCCATCAACATTTTTGTGCAAAACGGCAGTATATATATATGTCTTGTATTAGGTGAATATAACCCGCCTTCAACATGACCAGGCGCCAAATATCAGTTCTCATAAAACCCACGCTACATCCGTCGAAAAATGAAAACTTAGATGATATATTCATAATCCGAACAAGGATGCAAATGAATATAGTTGTCGGTTAGCACATCCGTGTTTAGAGACTTCACACAATTGTTCGCCTAGGGATGAACCGGACTCTACGTTGGAGAAACTGGGGGTTACAGAAAAAACGGACG
Source organism: Fasciola hepatica (assembly GCA_948099385.1). NCBI lineage: Eukaryota > Metazoa > Platyhelminthes > Trematoda > Plagiorchiida > Fasciolidae > Fasciola > Fasciola hepatica. The sequence goes on from CANUEZ040000198.1 coordinate 2,834,123, forward strand.
AAAGTCCGTTGATTTCCTATTTGTTCACAAAAGCTGCTGCGCTTTTTCTCTTTGACTGTTTGCTCAAGAAAACACATTTCGGCGAAAGCTACACATCCAAAGAAAGCAAAAAATACAAACAGACATTATTCAAAATCTTGATAGTAGGCAGAAACCCTACTCAGATATTACCATTCAAATACGAGATATATCAGTGGCGATGAAGGCAGAGGAGAAAATCACATGCGAACAGCGAAGCCATGAACCAACCAGTTCTTGTGAATAAACTCAGAAAAAAGCTTTCAGGATCTTTCCTAGAACCAATGTTTTATGTGATCAGATCCGCCGTTCGAATATCCGTCAGTGAATTCGGGAAATATACATATTTTTGAGCGCAATTAAACAACGTGAGCCGCTGATTTAGAACACGATTTCTGAATAGCTATGGATAACTTCAAATTGAGGATATGAGTGGTACTAAGAAAAATCGGTAGTCAAAAATATTTCTGTCCACACGTTAGTGACGAAATCTGAAATTCAATATAGTACCCCATATGAGGCATACAGTTGTTTAGCTAACTGATTGCCCTTGGAATCAATCGTGTTCCGGTCTCGAAGCATTCTAATCAGAACTTCTTTTCAGATAAATGGTCGTGAATGTGGTGTATTCAATCTTGGGTTTTTCATTTACTTCTCTTCTTCCCGGCGTCGAGACGGGTAAAATCGACTTTCGAATTTCTTGCTGAACGAGATTCAGTGGCAAAAAGACATAATCCACGTATATGCTCGACCTATTCATTATATTATTTATACTCCGTAGTCTAATTTGTCAACATACCATTGTCTTGAAAGAAACAAAGTTTGTTCCACCACGTACCTGGTTGTTCTGAATAACAGCAAACTTTCATGGAAAGATTCTAGACCGACAGGATTGGTTAGGGCGCAGAATGAATCATTATCTTGTGAAAAAAGGAATCAGTGAAGAGAAAAACGAACCAAGATTGGTTATGAGTTTGTATTCTATGCGAACAATGAATTGCTAAGAGAACACCCGATGATATCGAAAGTTGTTTATGATGTGCGTAATTATCGATGATATTTACGGAAATTCTCATATGCCTAATGATACTGATCACCAGTTTGGTTTCATGAAAATCTAGACATGAGTGGTTCTGTAAAGAAATTTCCGATATAACGTTTGAAAAGGCCATTTAAATATAGCGATTGGCAAGCAAGCGGTTACCGCCAGTTGTCTTCAAAATTGCATCAGAAACATTTCTTTGTTATGAGAATTTCTTGATATTAATAATATACTAAACGAAATCAGAAAAAAATCCAGATTTTTTACCTTTTGTTCGGAGTAGCTCAGTGTTCTTCCCTAAGAAAGAAGAGTTGTTACATTTTGATTACCATGAGACCATTGACTGATGCTTGAAAATTTAAATCTAGAAAACCAACAGAAATTAGTTGCTTTTCAAATGTCGAGGGATACATTTCAGCGAAGTTGTCTTAGTGAAAAATAAGCACCGATTCAGCCAAAGCAGCTCTTTCCCCTCAAGATTTATTCATACAGTTTACAGAATTCGGCATTTGATCACCCTGGGTAATTGAGTGTCGGCTTAGGGAAGAACCCTCCTCTGTGTTTCTTGAATGTACGACCCTGACATTCAAGCCGTTCTTAAGTAGGCAGGCTGTTGGTGGTCATATTGGAATACCATCAACATAAGAGTAGAATTGTACTGATGTCGGCAATGAGATTCTGTGCTCATGGAGCTTTGTCTCCTATGTTTTGTGGATCAAACACAAACAAATCCCGGGGAGGAATTCTGATTTTTGCACACCGAAATAACGCCTCCTGGTCTCTAAATAACTGTGTTTGCATATATTTGGGATCATGAAAGGATAAACACAAATATATTTCGTGATTACTACATAGATTACATCAAAGACAATCATGACAAGATCAAGGGTGAAAAAACGGTGGAGCGCTTACTTTTTCCATCATAACTTCCATGAGATAATGTACTAGAACGCGGGAGTAAAAAAAGCAAAGAAGATAATGATCTGAGCTAAGTGGTCCTACAATGACCTCTTCGTAGCGCTTTTACGAGAGTGGAACATTTCAGATGCAACCATGGAGCGCCGCTTCGATCAAAAATCTCTCAAAAGAAGAACAGAGGTACTACTACCAGTAGCGTGTGGTCATTTGGAATCAATGGTGCAGCCTCCAAAAGATGGACAACGCTCTCTTCATCAGTGAATATATATGAAAAACGTAACTACGGCAACTGAGCAAAATATATGCAGCCGTGAAAATCCGGGGGAAAAGAAGGGGGTCAAGATGTTCAAAATAGACTCCATGGATTGAAAAAAAGAACCCTTAGGAAACACCCGGGGAACAGATCGTATAAGGTTGAGACGAATGACACAATTGTTCAGCTGAGTTGAGGACATAGAAATATAAAAGGCCAATCCCTTGGGTAGCTGAAATAATTGTATATGAACCGGGAAAACTGGATACGTTACCTGAAATCTAAAGAAGATAATGTGAGGGTTTGCTTCGTTCAGAAAAATCTGAGATTACTCCATCTGCTATGACTTTATCACCGCGACCTTGGGAACAAACACGCTCATGAATTTTGATAAAAGTCAGCAGTAATCCTCAATAGTTTACTCGATGTTGTCAATATTTCTGAAAATTCGATATCCGTGTTTCAAAAGCCTCCGTCGGTATGACACTCGTATGGAATATGAACTTTGTTTGGATGCATTGAATCGCCTAAACTATATATTCTATTGACTCCACTCTAATAGAGTTCAAGATCAAATACCTTCCAAAACGAACCTGCAAAACGTGTGGCCCAATTTTTCATTCTGGAATGCAGCAGTAACTAGTCTGCATTACACAGAAAGTGTGGCTATGACTGAATAACAGATATTGATCAGATTTCATTGACGTCATAATTGAGTGTTACCTCAAGTAAAGTGGACTCCGCATGCATTCAAAATTTGCTGGGCGTAGCAACACAATTACATTCGTATCAAATATATCAGTCGGACACGGCCTATTTGCTCCTCCTCTGAGAGTAGGCAGTGAAATACAAATGTAATAGTGGAAAAATCTGTTAGCAATACAAAAGAGATTACAAACAATTTCTATCATGAGCAGAACCTGGAGGTTGTCTTTACAATCAGAATATCTCGCTGTTAAATCATGAATCTCGGTCTTTGAAGTTGTCGCTGAAATGTTTTTGGGGCATCATAAAAAAGCCGCTATTATGATTGCACTTCCAACTCGCGTTTCATTTCATTATTGGAAGCACAATGTTTCTGGGAATCAGTCTTCGCCGATAGTTTATTCACTCGTGGTCGTATTCAGATGATTCAGTCAGTGATTCTAAATTATTGCACATTGATCGATAAGCACGACATGTGCTGTTGCGTTACACTTCACGTATGGTAAACGTGCATCCTTGCTTAAACTGATTCATGATTCCACTGATAGAGCTTTTGCAATCAACTGAACTCACGGACGATATAGGAAAATATATCCTGAGGACTGACTTATTGTTTTGAACTGAACGTAGTAAAACAGTGATGCATAGTCAACAGGAAAACAAAAACCGACGGCGGTGGAACATATTGGATTGTTCAATTTTTTATAAATATGTGTGCACTATCCAACAACAAAGATGGCAGCAGTGAAAGGCATTATTTGTAATTTCAGGGTTTATAACATCTGATTAGTAGATAAATTCATGACAGAAATGCACCGCGGTGATTTTCAAACGTTGTCCCACTGGGAACATTTAGTGAAGCCTACAGAAATACGTTTGAAGGGCTAATACAATGAGCCAGTATTTTCAATCTAGTGTTCTCCCCAAATTCTGATTTAGTTATTATTTGGGCTATTGAAAACAACCATTGGTTGTCGAGGCACACACTTCCAAATAAAATTTGAAATGAATATCCACTTGAGAGACAAATTTCAAATACTCTCGTGTTCTTCATTCGCAATTTCATGGAATCATTCAGATTGTTGGTCCGAGCAATTCTACAATCTGCTCAGTAAATGTGTATCCAAGTAGTGCCAGTCGAGCGACGATCAGTTATACCAGAAAAACATTCCGTGGCCGAAATTCAGCCCACCACCATGGATAAGATAGGAGAATCAATGAGGATTTACTTCTTAATTTCCAGTGAACTGCACGAAAGTTCTCGTACCGTCGTCCTGGTTGGAGATTATGCATCCGGTTACAAATCCATTGCTTTTGATTCCGAACTGCACGGGGCTTGGAAGACAGCACACTCATATATGAGAACTCGGTACTTGATGAACAATTCATAAAGTTGTGTCAGATACTGCTTTTGTCATTCAGTCCCACTAATCCGTAATGATCTACATGCATATATTCATGACAGTGGCTTTTCTGAACAAATTGGTGTACCCATCAACTCCTTCAGTCATTCTGCTTTTAAATTTTACCAGTCTGGCCTCGTTTTTCCAACTGAATCTTCGGCACTGCGCATCATTCATGTATCCTAAAATGAACCTTATACGTATTTCGAAGCCGTGTTAAACACTAACCTTTACTGTTTTCCCGTCGTCGAATGTCAGCGGGAATCACTCTGCCCTTTTTTCAAATTTGAAAGCTTCGGAAATCCAGTAATAAATTTGCAGTAACTTTTTCTTGTGTTTACTAATGCATTACTCTTTTGCTTCCAAGTTTTATTTTCATAATCAGCAAAGGTGAATTTTGGTCTCGTTTGAGTAACTATTTTATTCATTTGCATATTTTTCAGTACAATCATTTAACTATTCAACAAGGCATACGATTTTCACGTTAACTGCTGTGAGTAGCCAGGTGGTTTCACCTCAAGTTGCGAATGATTCACCTTGAATGACAACGGCCCTAATTCAAATGCAAATGGTTGGAACCCTAACATCTTTTGAATTTCTTCATTCTTAGAGGTTGTTTCCTAACTAGGAACCACGTCCAGCAATATTAGTTGACCAAATACTGGTCACAATATCACCAAGTTACCCCAGCAATTCGCAAAATTCCACGTACTTTTATTTGGATTCGTGGTCCACGCTCTTAGAAATCATTCACTGACCTTGTGACAAAAATGTGAGATGGGTAAAGCTAGTCCGGTTGGTGCAGCTGAATCTGGTGGCACGCTGTCTGAAACTATAGATACATTTTTGACGTTTTTCAGTGGTCAAATCCCTCTGATTTTGCTTGGATCGAGTAAACAGTGCTGTTATTGGGCTAGTGGTTATCTCCGATGACACCCCACATCCAGGAGTCCGTACAAAATATACCTAGTGGTATGATCCGCAACGCCGGAAGTACGGGTAATTTACCCGTTTTTCCTTCGGGAGCATACGGAATATCGTGTCAATACCGACACTTGGTTAGACCCTCATTACATTTTATTTGTGCACAGTGGGAAGAGTGTAATTCAGGGCATTGGAAAACCTGCAGTTTCATCCAAAGGCCTAGTAAAGAGTAGCAGATAAACAAAAACGTTGTACATTTGGTAGGCTCGTGTCTGCAAGTGTACGCAGTTTTTTCCTGTTCCGATACAGAAGGAAATGAAACGTTTAATCTCAGTGTATGTCAGCTATAACAGAGATTATCCATGCTTGGTTATTCAACTTATGTGTTTCTTGCGAAACGTTATCACTCCGGGGATCTTAAAGCATGCTTCAAAATGCTGACGAAAACTTCTTTGCGGAATTCGGGCTGTTGTTGTAAAACGAATCATCGATGCCTCACTTGAAGCGGAGGCTGTGTCTTTGATATCTGAATCCCGCTTATTAAAAAGCCTAAATGATCTGTTCAGTAATTCCAAATGCGTCTACCATAGTGATGTACAGGTCTACAATTCACTCAGTGATCTCACCTTCCGAAGCATAACATTCTATTGACTGACTAATTCAATTTAGCTGATTGAAATTTTTCTGTGAACTGATGTGATTTGGGCTAATATGCAATGATCATTAGCCAACAACCGCACCAGCTTATGATACTGCCATTAGAACACAAATTGTAGGTCTGGGGTGATATTTCCGGACAGAAATTGATTCTTTCAAAAATAAGAATGGTGAGAAAATCGTCCATTTTACCAAGGTACCACACTGGGAGCACCGCGTTGATCCTAATTGACTACCGGTAAAAGATCAATATAAAAATGTGTAAATAAATGAACTGCTGATACCTAGCCGGAACAAAACATCTTTGTTTTAAACTCACTCGACTCTGGAATTTTAGATTATGCGGAAGAAGTTGGAAACTTTAATTTACTTTTGTGCTTGTACAATTAGAAGAATGTGTAGGTTGATAGCAGTAATGTGGTTCATACGACTAATATGTTTTGAAATAAAGGCCATGCCAGGCATGTACCGAAGTGCAGGTAAAAAGTTATTTATACTGCAAATTGCTTGATATGTTGCGAACAATGCAGTCGATTTATCTTGGAAAAGCGGTATATCACGGTTGCATAGTGTTCCATAAAGAGAATAAGACTATTTGCTAGTTTAACATGTACTTATCAAAACTTGGCCTGGATATAATTTTTTTGTCCCAGGTATTGTGAGTGAGCGGCTAAATTAAAGATCTCTGTATTGATTCATTGTCGTTGTGTAAGACCAGAGATCCTAAGAGCATGCCAATAATTTCCATGATTCATCCTTTTCATAAAGCTGACGGCGTAACTAAGATATCGTTTGATAATTTATTCTGACGTTTGGACGTAGACTTTTGTAGTATAGTTCACTGAGCTCTGTCCTGATTTGTGAAACTCTTCAGAAGCAATGACATTTGATTTTGCAATGGTATATTCGACGTCAGATGCAAAGGACTGGGAAAACTTAGGTCGTGCCAAAAATAGTCATCTTGTTTATCAGATGTGTAATACAGTACGGAAACGTTGTTAGATATTCGCGCTATTTATGGAGCAAAAGTTTGTGGGTATTAGAAGATCAATCGGAAACTCGGTAAAAAAATGCAAAAATAGACACCTGGTTAGAGAGTCTCGGGTTGCGTGCTGGAGAAGGATCAAAATTGAGAGATGCTACGAAATTCATACGATTGCTTGCAAATTTATTGTAATTCAAAAGTTATATGAACGGTGCAGAAGCAATATCAAGGAGGCAACCAATATGAGAAGTTATTGATCTAACGAAAAGAGTACGCAAATTCAAACGCAAATATGGCATGAAACAATTTCTCGAAACTATACGTAAAGGTTATCATTTTCAGCAAAACATTAGCAAATGATCCACACAGCTTACCCATGTTACCGATTTCTGCTCGGACAGCAAGTTAATGAAAGTGGAATGGTAGACAATTTTACTAAACTGTCAAATACACCCGATGGATTCAATATTTCCGAACACCTGAGAAATGCTTATTCCATTCCTACCAGTGTATTTTATTACGGCTCGCTTACTGCCAACGAGTAAACTGTGACAGTGGTAGTGATCATGAAGACGAAACAGCAGTTTTTGATTGAGCCGATATGAAGATACGTAAAATTGATCTCCTTTCTTCGGCCGCCTGTTGAATGAAAAATAAAAGCAATTGAGCGACGAAATGAAAAAACGAGGCATCGTTGAAAAGCTCGTGGCCCACATTTGGAGTCACCTTCCAGGGAGCAAACATACAACATCGAAAATCCGGTTCTTAAGACGTTGCAACAACCCAGACTCATATAATTGTGTGAGGTGTTTTACCTGAACATTCAAAAACATTCTCCGCACACGCCATATTCTGGTAACGGCCGTGCTAGTAAATGCATCTGATAGACAGAAGATGGGCAGGAAGCTATTCAAGGCATCTCTAAATCAAAAACCTTTCGAATATTTGAAGAAGCTTGAAAAAATCAAATTCCTTTTCATCTTTTGTCTCAAATTAGCCAAATATTTCAAGGTCACGTACACGGAGTTGTATGAAATACTTCACAGAATTTCTCAGCCAACTATACAGCCTATTCGGGTTGTTTATCAGGCCTTAATGAACCCATCAACAACCGTGCGCCGAATCAACGACGTCAGGCATACAACGTAAAGGGAAAAACAGAAAATGGGAACAAAATGGATCAATGTTGCTGGGAATATGATAGTGCTTGTCACCTTGTGAAATTTCACCAGGTTGGAAACAGTTAATTTCACTTGTGGTGGCAGTCTAATTCTTCATTTTATTGTTCTAACTGACCATGTATTTGCCAGGCTCTCTTTCATCCACATATTCCATACACATTTGTCCATCACGCTAAACAACCGGATTTCAATACAATCAATCATTATTAATGAAAACTCCGTCTGGTCTTTTCACAAGGGACACATTGCCGAATGATCCAAAATTAGGGCAGACAACAATTATCATCATCTCAGAATCACAACACCATCCGCTGACTCGATTGTTCGACTATATCGTTCCCGTCACACTCTCGTTCTGCCGTTTTAGACCCTGGACTAAAACAGTGTCACTCGCACCCCTCGGTTATGATCGTGGAGGAATCTACAACGATGAGCCTTTATAAGTGACGCCTTTTCGTTCTGATCGTTTTTCTGGTTGTTGAAACCTGGCTTGCAGAAGAGCATTCAAGCACCCAAAATCACGTTATGAATGACGTGTAGGAAACAATTTTTATGGAATTATTGTAAAATCTCTATATGTTATCGCCGTCGGAACGTTTGCTTTGATTTTCTCTGTTCGGTTTCCTCTGAAATGTGACGAGACAGCCGCAAGTTAAGATTGAAAAGTCACAACTGATGATTAAAAATAACAGGTCACCTTTTCTAACTATGAATCATCATGCCATATGAACATTTAAATCACTACTACCAGTACCATTCTTACTAGTCCTTACCATTCTCGAGTTGAACCGTTGTTTCACGACTCACGATAGTTCCCTTTTCAGCAATCAACTACTTACCAAGTATTATATACGCTCACCACACTTGGAAAGATATGCTTCTGTTTTTGATGAGAAATCGGAAATGCTTCAGGGAGTGAGGGCATTGAACGTATGCGAATCCATAGAACCTGTGGCACCACCGATAAAGTCTATTCCATAGGCAGTTACAGATGGATTTGATCACGAGCTGAACATTCTCACATGAGAAGACGTCCTGGTTAGAACCGATCAACCGACAGATTGGGTCAGTCAAATCGTCATAGTGACAAAAGCGTGCAAAAACTACTTCACATTTGCATTGATCCGAAACCACTAACAAACGCAGAAAACGAACTCAGCAGAGCGGGTTTGACGTCGTTCTACGATGATTCATTCATTCGCCATATATCTGGTATTGTTGAATATTACTTGTGTTATAATGGACAAGACGTGCATGGGTAATAGGTTGTTTATTGCAGATAGCTTGTTCGGACATGGACAAAACAAACCAAACGTTACAAACATGCTTGTTTGCAAAGTGGCTGCCCCCGTTCACTTGAACACAGTGACCATCCGACGGAGAAGCTGTCGTGTGGTTCGCCTGTTGTTGTTGTTCACCTTATCGCGTTCAGTCTCTTGGGCATAGCGGTAATGGTAATCCACGACTCACGATAGTTCCCTTTTCAGCAATCAACTACTTACCAAGTATTATATACGCTCACCACACTTGGAAAGATATGCTTCTGTTTTTGATGAAAAATCGGAAATGCTTCAGGGAGTGAGGGCATTGAACGTATGCGAATCCATAGAACCTGTGGCACTACCGATAAAGTCTATTCCATAGGCAGTTACAGATGGATTTGATCACGAGCTGAACATTCTCACATGAGAAGACGTCCTGGTTAGAACTGATCAACCGACAGATTGGGTCAGTCAAATCGTCATAGTGACAAAAGCGTGCAAAAACTACTTCACATTTGCATTGATCCGAAACCACTAACAAACAAAGAAAACGAACTCAGCAGAGAGGGTTTGACGTCGTTCTACGATGATTCATTCATTCGCCATATATCTGGTATTGTTGAATATTACTTGTGTTATAATGGACAAGACGTGCATGGGTAATAGGTTGTTTATTGCAGATAGCTTGTTCGGACATGGACAAAACAAACCAAACGTTACAAACATGCTTGTTTGCAAAGTGGCTGCCCCGTTCACTTGAACACAGTGACCATCCGACGGAGAAGCTGTCGTGTGGTTCGCCTGTTGTTGTTGTTCACCTTATCGCGTTCAGTCTCTTGGGCATAGCGGCAATGGTAATCCACGACTCACGATAGTTCCCTTTTCAGCACTCAACTACTTACCAAGTATTATATACGCTCACCACACTTGGAATGATATGCTTCTGTTTTTGATGAGAAATCGGAAATGCTTCAGGGAGTGAGGGCATTGAACGTATGCGAATCCATAGAACCTGTGGCACTACCGATAAAGTCTATTCCATAGGCAGTTACAGATGGATTTGATCACGAGCTGAACATTCTCACATGAGAAGACGTCCTGGTTAGAACTGATCAACCGACAGATTGGGTCAGTCAAATCGTCATAGTGACAAAAGCGTGCAAAAACTACTTCACATTTGCATTGATCCGAAACCACTAACAAACAAAGAAAACGAACTCAGCAGAGAGGGTTTGACGTCGTTCTACGATGATTCATTCATTCGCCATATATCTGGTATTGTTGAATATTACTTGTGTTATAATGGACAAGACGTGCATGGGTAATAGGTTGTTTATTGCAGATAGCTTGTTCGGACATGGACAAAACAAACCAAACGTTACAAACATGCTTGTTTGCAAAGTGGCTGCCCCCGTTCACTTGAACACAGTGACCATCCGACGGAGAAGCTGTCGTGTGGTTCGCCTGTTGTTGTTGTTCACCTTATCGCGTTCAGTCTCTTGGGCATAGCGGCAATGGTAATCCACGACTCACGATAGTTCCCTTTTCAGCACTCAACTACTTACCAAGTATTATATACGCTCACCACACTTGGAATGATATGCTTCTGTTTTTGATGAGAAATCGGAAATGCTTCAGGGAGTGAGGGCATTGAACGTATGCGAATCCATAGAACCTGTGGCACTACCGATAAAGTCTATTCCATAGGCAGTTACAGATGGATTTGATCACGAGCTGAACATTCTCACATGAGAAGACGTCCTGGTTAGAACTGATCAACCGACAGATTGGGTCAGTCAAATCGTCATAGTGACAAAAGCGTGCAAAAACTACTTCACATTTGCATTGATCCGAAACCACTAACAAACAAAGAAAACGAACTCAGCAGAGAGGGTTTGACGTCGTTCTACGATGATTCATTCATTCGCCATATATCTGGTATTGTTGAATATTACTTGTGTTATAATGGACAAGACGTGCATGGGTAATAGGTTGTTTATTGCAGATAGCTTGTTCGGACATGGACAAAACAAACCAAACTTTACAAACATGCTTGTTTGCAAAGTGGCTGCCCCCGTTCACTTGAAGACAGTGACCATCCGACGGAGAAGCTGTCGTGTGGTTCGCCTGTTGTTGTTGTTCACCTTATCGCGTTCAGTCTCTTGGGCATAGCGGTAATGGTAATCCACGACTCACGATAGTTCCCTTTTCAGCAATCAACTACTTACCAAGTATTATATACGCTCACCACACTTGGAAAGATATGCTTCTGTTTTTGATGAGAAATCGGAAATGCTTCAGGGAGTGAGGGCATTGAACGTATGCGAATCCATAAAACCTGTGGCACTACCGATAAAGTCTATTCCATAGGCAGGTACAGATGGATTTGATCACGAGCTGAACATTCTCACATGAGAAGACGTCCTGGTTAGAACCGATCAACCGACAGATTGGGTCAGTCAAATCGTCATAGTGACAAAAGCGTGCAAAAACTACTTCACATTTGCATTGATCCGAAACCACTAACAAACAAAGAAAACGAACTCAGCAGAGAGGGTTTGACGTCGTTCTACGATGATTCATTCATTCGCCATATACCTGGTATTGTTGAATATTACTTGTGTTATAATGGACAAGACGTGCATGGGTAATAGGTTGTTTATTGCAGATAGCTTGTTCGGACATGGACAAAACAAACCAAACGTTACAAACATGCTTGTTTGCAAAGTGGCTGCCCCCGTTCACTTGAACACAGTGACCATCCGACGGAGAAGCTGTCGTGTGGTTCGCCTGTTGTTGTTGTTCACCTTATCGCGTTCAGTCTCTTGGGCATAGCGGTAATGGTAATCCACGACTCACGATAGTTCCCTTTTGAGCAATCAATTACTTACCAAGTATTATATACGCTCACCACACTTGGAAAGATATGCTTCTGTTTTTGATGAGAAATCGGAAATGCTTCAGGGAGTGAGGGCATTGAACGTATGCGAATCCATAGAACCTGTGGCACTACCGATAAAGTCTATTCCATAGGCAGTTACAGATGGATTTGATCACGAGCTGAACATTCTCACATGAGAAGACGTCCTGGTTAGAACCGATCAACCGACAGATTGGGTCAGTCAAATCGTCATAGTGACAAAAGCGTGCAAAAACTACTTCACATTTGCATTGATCCGAAACCACTAACAAACGCAGAAAACGAACTCAGCAGAGAGGGTTTGACGTCGTTCTACGATGATTCATTCATTCGCCATATATCTGGTATTGTTGAATATTACTTGTGTTATAATGGACAAGACGTGCATGGGTAATAGGTTGTTTATTGCAGATAGCTTGTTCGGACATGGACAAAACAAACCAAACGTTACAAACATGCTTGTTTGCAAAGTGGCTGCCCCCGTTCACTTGAAGACAGTGACCATCCGACGGAGAAGCTGTCGTGTGGTTCGCCTGTTGTTGTTGTTCACCTTATCGCGTTCAGTCTCTTGGGCATAGCGGTAATGGTAATCCACGACTCACGATAGTTCCCTTTTCAGCAATCAACTACTTACCAAGTATTATATACGCTCACCACACTTGGAAAGATATGCTTCTGTTTTTGATGAGAAATCGGAAATGCTTCGGGGAGTGAGGGCATTGAACGTATGCGAATCCATAGAACCTGTGGCACTACCGATAAAGTCTATTCCATAGGCAGTTACAGATGGATTTGATCACGAGCTGAACATTCTCACATGAGAAGACGTCCTGGTTAGAACTGATCAACCGACAGATTGGGTCAGTCAAATCGTCATAGTGACAAAAGCGTGCAAAAACTACTTCACATTTGCATTGATCCGAAACCACTAACAAACAAAGAAAACGAACTCAGCAGAGAGGGTTTGACGTCGTTCTACGATGATTCATTCATTCGCCATATATCTGGTATTGTTGAATATTACTTGTGTTATAATGGACAAGACGTGCATGGGTAATAGGTTGTTTATTGCAGATAGCTTGTTCGGACATGGACAAAACAAACCAAACGTTACAAACATGCTTGTTTGCAAAGTGGCTGCCCCCGTTCACTTGAAGACAGTGACCATCCGACGGAGAAGCTGTCGTGTGGTTCGCCTGTTGTTGTTGTTCACCTTATCGCGTTCAGTCTCTTGGGCATAGCGGCAATGTAATCCACGACTCACGATAGTTCCCTTTTCAGCAATCAACTACTTACCAAGTATTATATACGCTCACCACACTTGGAAAGATATGCTTCTGTTTTTGATGAGAAATCGGAAATGATTCAGGGAGTGAGGGCATTGAACGTATGCGAATCCATAGAACCTGTGGCACTACCGATGAAGTCTATTCCATAGGCAGTTACAGATGGATTTGATCACGAGCTGAACATTCTCACATGAGAAGACATCCTGGTTAGAACTGATCAACCGACAGATTGGGTCAGTCAAATCGTCATAGTGACAAAAGCGTGCAAAAACTACTTCACATTTGCATTGATCCGAAACCACTAACAAACAAAGAAAACGAACTCAGCAGAGAGGGTTTGACGTCGTTCTACGATGATTCATTCATTCGCCATATATCTGGTATTGTTGAATACTACTTGTGTTATAATGGACAAGACGTGCATGGGTAATAGGTTGTTTATTGCAGATAGCTTGTTCGGACATGGACAAAACAAACCAAACGTTACAAACATGCTTGTTTGCAAAGTGGCTGCCCCGTTCACTTGAACACAGTGACCATCCGACGGAGAAGCTGTCGTGTGGTTCGCCTGTTGTTGTTGTTCACCTTATCGCGTTCAGTCTCTTGGGCATAGCGGCAATGGTAATCCACGACTCACGATAGTTCCCTTTTCAGCAATCAACTACTTACCAAGTATTATATACGCTCACCACACTTGGAATGATATGCTTCTGTTTTTGATGAGAAATCGGAAATGCTTCAGGGAGTGAGGGCATTGAACGTATGCGAATCCATAGAACCTGTGGCACTACCGATAAAGTCTATTCCATAGGCAGTTACAGATGGATTTGATCACGAGCTGAACATTCTCACATGAGAAGACGTCCTGGTTAGAACCGATCAACCGACAGATTGGGTCAGTCAAATCGTCATAGTGACAAAAGCGTGCAAAAACTACTTCACATTTGCATTGATCCGAAACCACTAACAAACAAAGAAAACGAACTCAGCAGAGAGGGTTTGACGTCGTTCTACGATGATTCATTCATTCGCCATATATCTGGTATTGTTGAATATTATTTGTGTTATAATGGACAAGACGTGCATGGGTAATAGGTTGTTTATTGCAGATAGCTTGTTCGGACATGGACAAAACAAACCAAACGTTACAAACATGCTTGTTTGCAAAGTGGCTGCCCCCGTTCACTTGAAGACAGTGACCATCCGACGGAGAAGCTGTCGTGTGGTTCGCCTGTTGTTGTTGTTCACCTTATCGCGTTCAGTCTCTTGGGCATAGCGGTAATGGTAATCCACGACTCACGATAGTTCCCTTTTCAGCAATCAACTACTTACCAAGTATTATATACGCTCACCACACTTGGAAAGATATGCTTCTGTTTTTGATGAGAAATCGGAAATGCTTCAGGGAGTGAGGGCATTGAACGTATGCGAATCCATAAAACCTGTGGCACTACCGATAAAGTCTATTCCATAGGCAGGTACAGATGGATTTGATCACGAGCTGAACATTCTCACATGAGAAGACGTCCTGGTTAGAACCGATCAACCGACAGATTGGGTCAGTCAAATCGTCATAGTGACAAAAGCGTGCAAAAACTACTTCACATTTGCATTGATCCGAAACCACTAACAAACAAAGAAAACGAACTCAGCAGAGAGGGTTTGACGTCGTTCTACGATGATTCATTCATTCGCCATATATCTGGTATTGTTGAATATTACTTGTGTTATAATGGACAAGACGTGCATGGGTAATAGGTTGTTTATTGCAGATAGCTTGTTCGGACATGGACAAAACAAACCAAACGTTACAAACATGCTTGTTTGCAAAGTGGCTGCCCCGTTCACTTGAAGACAGTGACCATCCGACGGAGAAGCTGTCGTGTGGTTCGCCTGTTGTTGTTGTTCACCTTATCGCGTTCAGTCTCTTGGGCATAGCGGCAATGGTAATCCACGACTCACGATAGTTCCCTTTTCAGCAATCAATTACTTACCAAGTATTATATACGCTCACCACACTTGGAAAGATATGCTTCTGTTTTTGATGAGAAATCGGAAATGCTTCAGGGAGTGAGGGCATTGAACGTATGCGAATCCATAGAACCTGTGGCACTACCGATAAAGTC
The DNA here is from genome assembly GCA_948099385.1 of Fasciola hepatica. NCBI lineage: Eukaryota > Metazoa > Platyhelminthes > Trematoda > Plagiorchiida > Fasciolidae > Fasciola > Fasciola hepatica. Next base: position 2,849,806 of record CANUEZ040000198.1, read on the forward strand.
TATTCCATAGGCAGTTACAGATGGATTTGATCACGAGCTGAACATTCTCACATGAGAAGACGTCCTGGTTAGAACTGATCAACCGACAGATTGGGTCAGTCAAATCGTCATAGTGACAAAAGCGTGCAAAAACTACTTCACATTTGCATTGATCCGAAACCACTAACAAACAAAGAAAACGAACTCAGCAGAGAGGGTTTGACGTCGTTCTACGATGATTCATTCATTCGCCATATATCTGGTATTGTTGAATATTACTAGTGTTATAATGGACAAGACGTGCATGGGTAATAGGTTGTTTATTGCAGATAGCTTGTTCGGACATGGACAAAACAAACCAAACGTTACAAACATGCTTGTTTGCAAAGTGGCTGCCCCCGTTCACTTGAACACAGTGACCATCCGACGGAGAAGCTGTCGTGTGGTTCGCCTGTTGTTGTTGTTCACCTTATCGCGTTCAGTCTCTTGGGCATAGCGGCAATGTAATCCACGACTCACGATAGTTCCCTTTTCAGCAATCAATTACTTACCAAGTATTATATACGCTCACCACACTTGGAAAGATATGCTTCTGTTTTTGATGAGAAATCGGAAATGCTTCAGGGAGTGAGGGCATTGAACGTATGCGAATCCATAGAACCTGTGGCACTACCGATAAAGTCTATTCCATAGGCAGTTACAGATGGATTTGATCACGAGCTGAACATTCTCACATGAGAAGACGTCCTGGTTAGAACTGATCAACCGACAGATTGGGTCAGTCAAATCGTCATAGTGACAAAAGCGTGCAAAAACTACTTCACATTTGCATTGCTCCGAAACCACTAACAAACAAAGAAAACGAACTCAGCAGAGAGGGTTTGACGTCGTTCTACGATGATTCATTCATTCGCCATATATCTGGTATTGTTGAATATTACTTGTAATATAATGGACAAGACGTGCATGGGTAATAGGTTGTTTATTGCAGATAGCTTGTTCGGACATGGACAAAACAAACCAAACGTTACAAACATGCTTGTTTGCAAAGTGGCTGCCCCGTTCACTTGAACACAGTGACCATCCGACGGAGAAGCTGTCGTGTGGTTCGCCTGTTGTTGTTGTTCACCTTATCGCGTTCAGTCTCTTGGGCATAGCGGTAATGGTAATCCACGACTCACGATAGTTCCCTTTTCAGCAATCAACTACTTACCAAGTATTATATACGCTCACCACACTTGGAAAGATATGCTTCTGTTTTTGATGAGAAATCGGAAATGCTTCAGGGAGTGAGGGCATTGAACGTATGCGAATCCATAAAACCTGTGGCACTACCGATAAAGTCTATTCCATAGGCAGGTACAGATGGATTTGATCACGAGCTGAACATTCTCACATGAGAAGACGTCCTGGTTAGAACCGATCAACCGACAGATTGGGTCAGTCAAATCGTCATAGTGACAAAAGCGTGCAAAAACTACTTCACATTTGCATTGATCCGAAACCACTAACAAACAAAGAAAACGAACTCAGCAGAGAGGGTTTGACGTCGTTCTACGATGATTCATTCATTCGCCATATATCTGGTATTGTTGAATATTACTTGTGTTATAATGGACAAGACGTGCATGGGTAATAGGTTGTTTATTGCAGATAGCTTGTTCGGACATGGACAAAACAAACCAAACGTTACAAACATGCTTGTTTGCAAAGTGGCTGCCCCCGTTCACTTGAACACAGTGACCATCCGACGGAGAAGCTGTCGTGTGGTTCGCCTGTTGTTGTTGTTCACCTTATCGCGTTCAGTCTCTTGGGCATAGCGGCAATGTAATCCACGACTCACGATAGTTCCCTTTTCAGCAATCAATTACTTACCAAGTATTATATACGCTCACCACACTTGGAAAGATATGCTTCTGTTTTTGATGAGAAATCGGAAATGCTTCAGGGAGTGAGGGCATTGAACGTATGCGAATCCATAGAACCTGTGGCACTACCGATAAAGTCTATTCCATAGGCAGTTACAGATGGATTTGATCACGAGCTGAACATTCTCACATGAGAAGACGTCCTGGTTAGAACTGATCAACCGACAGATTGGGTCAGTCAAATCGTCATAGTGACAAAAGCGTGCAAAAACTACTTCACATTTGCATTGCTCCGAAACCACTAACAAACAAAGAAAACGAACTCAGCAGAGAGGGTTTGACGTCGTTCTACGATGATTCATTCATTCGCCATATATCTGGTATTGTTGAATATTATTTGTGTTATAATGGACAAGACGTGCATGGGTAATAGGTTGTTTATTGCAGATAGCTTGTTCGGACATGGACAAAACAAACCAAACGTTACAAACATGCTTGTTTGCAAAGTGGCTGCCCCCGTTCACTTGAACACAGTGACCATCCGACGGAGAAGCTGTCGTGTGGTTCGCCTGTTGTTGTTGTTCACCTTATCGCGTTCAGTCTCTTGGGCATAGCGGCAATGTAATCCACGACTCACGATAGTTCCCTTTTCAGCAATCAATTACTTACCAAGTATTATATACGCTCACCACACTTGGAAAGATATGCTTCTGTTTTTGATGAGAAATCGGAAATGCTTCAGGGAGTGAGGGCATTGAACGTATGCGAATCCATAAAACCTGTGGCACTACCGATAAAGTCTATTCCATAGGCAGTTACAGATGGATTTGATCACGAGCTAAACATTCTCACATGAGAAGACGTCCTGGTTAGAACTGATCAACCGACAGATTGGGTCAGTCAAATCGTCATAGTGACAAAAGCGTGCAAAAACTACTTCACATTTGCATTGATCCGAAACCACTAACAAACAAAGAAAACGAACTCAGCAGAGAGGGTTTGACGTCGTTCTACGATGATTCATTCATTCGCCATATATCTGGTATTGTTGAATATTACTTGTGTTATAATGGACAAGACGTGCATGGGTAATAGGTTGTTTATTGCAGATAGCTTGTTCGGACATGGACAAAACAAACCAAACGTTACAAACATGCTTGTTTGCAAAGTGGCTGCCCCCGTTCACTTGAACACAGTGACCATCCGACGGAGAAGCTGTCGTGTGGTTCGCCCGTTGTTGTTGTTCACCTTATCGCGTTCAGTCTCTTGGGCATAGCGGCAATGTAATCCACGACTCACGATAGTTCCCTTTTCAGCAATCAATTACTTACCAAGTATTATATACGCTCACCACACTTGGAAAGATATGCTTCTGTTTTTGATGAGAAATCGGAAATGCTTCAGGGAGTGAGGGCATTGAACGTATGCGAATCCATAGAACCTGTGGCACTACCGATAAAGTCTATTCCATAGGCAGGTACAGATGGATTTGATCACGAGCTGAACATTCTCACATGAGAAGACATCCTGGTTAGAACTGATCAACCGACAGATTGGGTCAGTCAAATCGTCATAGTGACAAAAGCGTGCAAAAACTACTTCACATTTGCATTGATCCGAAACCACTAACAAACAAAGAAAACGAACTCAGCAGAGAGGGTTTGACGTCGTTCTACGATGATTCTTTCATTCGCCATATATCTGGTATTGTTGAATATTACTTGTAATATAATGGACAAGACGTGCATGGGTAATAGGTTGTTTATTGCAGATTGCTTGTTCGGACATGGACAAAACAAACCAAACGTTACAAACATGCTTGTTTGCAAAGTGGCTGCCCCCGTTCACTTGAAGACAGTGACCATCCGACGGAGAAGCTGTCGTGTGGTTCGCCTGTTGTTGCTCACCTTATCGCGTTCAGTCTCTTGGGCATAGCGGCAATGGTAATCCACGACTCACGATAGTTCCCTTTTCAGCAATCAACTACTTACCAAGTATTATATACGCTCACCACACTTGGAAAGATATGCTTCTGTTTTTGATGAGAAATCGGAAATGCTTCAGGGAGTGAGGGCATTGAACGTATGCGAATCCATAGAACCTGTGGCACTACCGATAAAGTCTATTCCATAGGCAGTTACAGATGGATTTGATCACGAGCTGAACATTCTCACATGAGAAGACGTCCTGGTTAGAACTGATCAACCGACAGATTGGGTCAGTCAAATCGTCATAGTGACAAAAGCGTGCAAAAACTACTTCACATTTGCATTGATCCGAAACCACTAACAAACAAAGAAAACGAACTCAGCAGAGAGGGTTTGACGTCGTTCTATGATGATTCATTCATTCGCCATATATCTGGTATTGTTGAATATTATTTGTGTTATAATGGACAAGACGTGCATGGGTAATATGTTGTTTATTGCAGATAGCTTGTTCGGACATGGACAAAACAAACCAAACGTTACAAACATGCTTGTTTGCAAAGTGGCTGCCCCCGTTCACTTGAACACAGTGACCATCCGACGGAGAAGCTGTCGTGTGGTTCGCCCGATGTTGTTGTTCACCTTATCGCGTTCAGTCTCTTGGGCATAGCGGCAATGGTAATCCACGACTCACGATAGTTCCCTTTTCAGCAATCAACTACTTACCAAGTATTATATACGCTCACCACACTTGGAAAGATATGCTTCTGTTTTTGATGAGAAATCGGAAATGCTTCAGGGAGTGAGGGCATTGAACGTATGCGAATCCATAGAACCTGTGGCACTACCGATAAAGTCTATTCCATAGGCAGTTACAGATGGATTTGATCACGAGCTGAACATTCTCACATGAGAAGACGTCCTGGTTAGAACTGATCAACCGACAGATTGGGTCAGTCAAATCGTCATAGTGACAAAAGCGTGCAAAAACTACTTCACATTTGCATTGATCCGAAACCACTAACAAACAAAGAAAACGAACTCAGCAGAGAGGGTTTGACGTCGTTCTACGATGATTCTTTCATTCGCCATATATCTGGTATTGTTGAATACTACTTGTGTTATAATGGACAAGACGTGCATGGGTAATAGGTTGTTTATTGCAGATAGCTTGTTCGGACATGGACAAAACAAACCAAACGTTACAAACATGCTTGTTTGCAAAGTGGCTGCCCCCGTTCACTTGAAGACAGTGACCATCCGACGGAGAAGCTGTCGTGTGGTTCGCCTGTTGTTGTTGTTCACCTTATTGCGTTCAGTCTCTTGGGCATAGCGGCAATGGTAATCCACGACTCACGATAGTTCCCTTTTCAGCAATCAACTACTTACCAAGTATTATATACGCTCACCACACTTGGAAAGATATGCTTCTGTTTTTGATGAGAAATCGGAAATGCTTCAGGGAGTGAGGGCATTGAACGTATGCGAATCCATAGAACCTGTGGCACTACCGATAAAGTCTATTCCATAGGCAAGTACAGATGGATTTGATCACGAGCTGAACATTCTCACATGAGAAGACTTCCTGGTTAGAACTGATCAACCGACAGATTGGGTCAGTCAAATCGTCATAGTGACAAAAGCGTGCAAAAACTACTTCACATTTGCATTGCTCCGAAACCACTAACAAACAAAGAAAACGAACTCAGCAGAGAGGGTTTGACGTCGTTCTACGATGATTCATTCATTCGCCATATATCTGGTATTGTTGAATATTATTTGTGTTATAATGGACAAGACGTGCATGGGTAATAGGTTGTTTATTGCAGATAGCTTGTTCGGACATGGACAAAACAAACCAAACGTTACAAACATGCTTGTTTGCAAAGTGGCTGCCCCCGTTCACTTGAACACAGTGACCATCCGACGGAGAAGCTGTCGTGTGGTTCGCCTGTTGTTGTTGTTCACCTTATCGCGTTCAGTCTCTTGGGCATAGCGGCAATGGTAATCCACGACTCACGATAGTTCCCTTTTCAGCAATCAACTACTTACCAAGTATTATATACGCTCACCACACTTGGAAAGATATGCTTCTGTTTTTGATGAGAAATCGGAAATGCTTCAGGGAGTGAGGGCATTGAACGTATGCGAATCCATAGAACCTGTGGCACTACCGATAAAGTCTATTCCATAGGCAGTTACAGATGGATTTGATCACGAGCTGAACATTCTCACATGAGAAGACTTCCTGGTTAGAACTGATCAACCGACAGATTGGGTCAGTCAAATCGTCATAGTGACAAAAGCGTGCAAAAACTACTTCACATTTGCATTGATCCGAAACCACTAACAAACAAAGAAAACGAACTCAGCAGAGAGGGTTTGACGTCGTTCTATGATGATTCATTCATTCGCCATATATCTGGTATTGTTGAATATTATTTGTGTTATAATGGACAAGACGTGCATGGGTAATAGGTTGTTTATTGCAGATAGCTTGTTCGGACATGGACAAAACAAACCAAACGTTACAAACATGCTTGTTTGCAAAGTGGCTGCCCCCGTTCACTTGAAGACAGTGACCATCCGACGGAGAAGCTGTCGTGTGGTTCGCCTGTTGTTGTTGTTCACCTTATCGCGTTCAGTCTCTTGGGCATAGCGGCAATGGTAATCCACGACTCACGATAGTTCCCTTTTCAGCAATCAACTACTTACCAAGTATTATATACGCTCACCACACTTGGAAAGATATGCTTCTGTTTTTGATGAGAAATCGGAAATGCTTCAGGGAGTGAGGGCATTGAACGTATGCGAATCCATAGAACCTGTGGCACTACCGATAAAGTCTATTCCATAGGCAGTTACAGATGGATTTGATCACGAGCTGAACATTCTCACATGAGAAGACATCCTGGTTAGAACTGATCAACCGACAGATTGGGTCAGTCAAATCGTCATAGTGACAAAAGCGTGCAAAAACTACTTCACATTTGCATTGCTCCGAAACCACTAACAAACAAAGAAAACGAACTCAGCAGAGAGGGTTTGACGTCGTTCTACGATGATTCATTCATTCGCCATATATCTGGTATTGTTGAATATTACTAGTGTTATAATGGACAAGACGTGCATGGGTAATAGGTTGTTTATTGCAGATAGCTTGTTCGGACATGGACAAAACAAACCAAACGTTACAAACATGCTTGTTTGCAAAGTGGCTGCCCCCGTTCACTTGAACACAGTGACCATCCGACGGAGAAGCTGTCGTGTGGTTCGCCTGTTGTTGTTGTTCACCTTATCGCGTTCAGTCTCTTGGGCATAGCGGTAATGGTAATCCACGACTCACGATAGTTCCCTTTTCAGCAATCAACTACTTACCAAGTATTATATACGCTCACCACACTTGGAAAGATATGCTTCTGTTTTTGATGAGAAATCGGAAATGCTTCAGGGAGTGAGGGCATTGAACGTATGCGAATCCATAGAACCTGTGGCACTACCGATAAAGTCTATTCCATAGGCAGTTACAGATGGATTTGATCACGAGCTGAACATTCTCACATGAGAAGACATCCTGGTTAGAACTGATCAACCGACAGATTGGGTCAGTCAAATCGTCATAGTGACAAAAGCGTGCAAAAACTACTTCACATTTGCATTGATCCGAAACCACTAACAAACAAAGAAAACGAACTCAGCAGAGAGGGTTTGACGTCGTTCTACGATGATTCATTCATTCGCCATATATCTGGTATTCTTGAATATTACTTGTGTTATAATGGACAAGACGTGCATGGGTAATAGGTTGTTTATTGCAGATAGCTTGTTCGGACATGGACAAAACAAACCAAACGTTACAAACATGCTTGTTTGCAAAGTGGCTGCCCCCGTTCACTTGAACACAGTGACCATCCGACGGAGAAGCTGTCGTGTGGTTCGCCTGTTGTTGTTGTTCACCTTATCGCGTTCAGTCTCTTGGGCATAGCGGCAATGGTAATCCACGACTCACGATAGTTCCCTTTTCAGCAATCAACTACTTACCAAGTATTATATACGCTCACCACACTTGGAAAGATATGCTTCTGTTTTTGATGAGAAATCGGAAATGCTTCAGGGAGTGAGGGCATTGAACGTATGCGAATCCATAGAACCTGTGGCACTACCGATAAAGTCTATTCCATAGGCAGTTACAGATGGATTTGATCACGAGCTGAACATTCTCACATGAGAAGACATCCTGGTTAGAACTGATCAACCGACAGATTGGGTCAGTCAAATCGTCATAGTGACAAAAGCGTGCAAAAACTACTTCCTATTTGCATTGATCCGAAACCACTAACAAACAAAGAAAACGAACTCAGCAGAGAGGGTTTGACGTCGTTCTATGATGATTCATTCATTCGCCATATATCTGGTATTGTTGAATATTATTTGTGTTATAATGGACAAGACGTGCATGGGTAATAGGTTGTTTATTGCAGATAGCTTGTTCGGACATGGACAAAACAAACCAAACGTTACAAACATGCTTGTTTGCAAAGTGGCTGCCCCCGTTCACTTGAAGACAGTGACCATCCGACGGAGAAGCTGTCGTGTGGTTCGCCTGTTGTTGTTGTTCACCTTATCGCGTTCAGTCTCTTGGGCATAGCGGCAATGGTAATCCACGACTCACGATAGTTCCCTTTTCAGCAATTAACTACTTACCAAGTATTATATACGCTCACCACACTTGGAAAGATATGCTTCTGTTTTTGATGAGAAATCGGAAATGCTTCAGGGAGTGAGGGCATTGAACGTATGCGAATCCATAGAACCTGTGGCACTACCGATAAAGTCTATTCCATAGGCAGTTACAGATGGATTTGATCACGAGCTGAACATTCTCACATGAGAAGACATCCTGGTTAGAACTGATCAACCGACAGATTGGGTCAGTCAAATCGTCATAGTGACAAAAGCGTGCAAAAACTACTTCACATTTGCATTGCTCCGAAACCACTAACAAACAAAGAAAACGAACTCAGCAGAGAGGGTTTGACGTCGTTCTACGATGATTCATTCATTCGCCATATATCTGGTATTGTTGAATATTACTAGTGTTATAATGGACAAGACGTGCATGGGTAATAGGTTGTTTATTGCAGATAGCTTGTTCGGACATGGACAAAACAAACCAAACGTTACAAACATGCTTGTTTGCAAAGTGGCTGCCCCCGTTCACTTGAACACAGTGACCATCCGACGGAGAAGCTGTCGTGTGGTTCGCCTGTTGTTGTTGTTCACCTTATCGCGTTCAGTCTCTTGGGCATAGCGGCAATGGTAATCCACGACTCACGATAGTTCCCTTTTCAGCAATCAACTACTTACCAAGTATTATATACGCTCACCACTCTTGGAAAGATATGCTTCTGTTTTTGATGAGAAATCGGAAATGCTTCAGGGAGTGAGGGCATTGAACGTATGCGAATCCATAGAACCTGTGGCACTACCGATAAAGTCTATTCCATAGGCAGGTACAGATGGATTTGATCACGAGCTGAACATTCTCACATGAGAAGACATCCTGGTTAGAACTGATCAACCGACAGATTGGGTCAGTCAAATCGTCATAGTGACAAAAGCGTGCAAAAACTACTTCACATTTGCATTGATCCGAAACCACTAACAAACAAAAAAACGAACTCAGCAGAGAGGGTTTGACGTCGTTCTACGATGATTCATTCATTCGCCATATATCTGGTATTGTTGAATATTACTAGTGTTATAATGGACAAGACGTGCATGGGTAATAGGTTGTTTATTGCAGATAGCTTGTTCGGACATGGACAAAACAAACCAAACGTTACAAACATGCTTGTTTGCAAAGTGGCTGCCCCCGTTCACTTGAAGACAGTGACCATCCGACGGAGAAGCTGTCGTGTGGTTCGCCCGATGTTGTAGTTCACCTTATCGCGTTCAGTCTCTTGGGCATAGCGGCAATGGTAATCCACGACTCACGATAGTTCCCTTTTCAGCAATCAACTACTTACCAAGTATTATATACGCTCACCACACTTGGAAAGATATGCTTCTGTTTTTGATGAGAAATCGGAAATGCTTCAGGGAGTGAGGGCATTGAACGTATGCGAATCCATAGAACCTGTGGCACTACCGATAAAGTCTATTCCATAGGCAGTTACAGATGGATTTGATCACGAGCTGAACATTCTCACATGAGAAGACGTCCTGGTTAGAACTGATCAACCGACAGATTGGGTCAGTCAAATCGTCATAGTGACAAAAGCGTGCAAAAACTACTTCACATTTGCATTGATCCGAAACCACTAACAAACAAAGAAAACGAACTCAGCAGAGAGGGTTTGACGTCGTTCTACGATGATTCATTCATTCGCCATATATCTGGTATTGTTGAATACTACTTGTGTTATAATGGACAAGACGTGCATGGGTAATAGGTTGTTTATTGCAGATAGCTTGTTCGGACATGGACAAAACAAACCAAACGTTACAAACATGCTTGTTTGCAAAGTGGCTGCCCCCGTTCACTTGAACACAGTGACCATCCGACGGAGAAGCTGTCGTGTGGTTCGCCTGTTGTTGTTGTTCACCTTATCGCGTTCAGTCTCTTGGGCATAGCGGCAATGGTAATCCACGACTCACGATAGTTCCCTTTTCAGCAATCAACTACTTACCAAGTATTATATACGCTCACCACACTTGGAAAGATATGCTTCTGTTTTTGATGAGAAATCGGAAATGCTTCAGGGAGTGAGGGCATTGAACGTATGCGAATCCATAGAACCTGTGGCACTACCGATAGAGTCTATTCCATAGGCAGGTACAGATGGATTTGATCACGAGCTGAACATTCTCACATGAGAAGACTTCCTGGTTAGAACTGATCAACCGACAGATTGGGTCAGTCAAATCGTCATAGTGACAAAAGCGTGCAAAAACTACTTCACATTTGCATTGCTCCGAAACCACTAACAAACAAAGAAAACGAACTCAGCAGAGAGGGTTTGACGTCGTTCTACGATGATTCATTCATTCGCCATATATCTGGTATTGTTGAATATTACTAGTGTTATAATGGACAAGACGTGCATGGGTAATAGGTTGTTTATTGCAGATAGCTTGTTCGGACATGGACAAAACAAACCAAACGTTACAAACATGCTTGTTTGCAAAGTGGCTGCCCCCGCTCACTTGAACACAGTGACCATCCGACGGAGAAGCTGTCGTGTGGTTCGCCTGTTGTTGTTGTTCACCTTATCGCGTTCAGTCTCTTGGGCATAGCGGCAATGGTAATCCACGACTCACGATAGTTCCCTTTTCAGCAATCAACTACTTACCAAGTATTATATACGCTCACCACACTTGGAAAGATATGATTCTGTTTTTGATGAGAAATCGGAAATGCTTCAGGGAGTGAGGGCATTGAACGTATGCGAATCCATAGAACCTGTGGCACTACCGATAAAGTCTATTCCATAGGCAGTTACAGATGGATTTGATCACGAGCTGAACATTCTCACATGAGAAGACATCCTGGTTAGAACTGATCAACCGACAGATTGGGTCAGTCAAATCGTCATAGTGACAAAAGCGTGCAAAAACTACTTCACATTTGCATTGATCCGAAACCACTAACAAACAAAGAAAACGAACTCAGCAGAGAGGGTTTGACGTCGTTCTACGATGATTCATTCATTCGCCATATATCTGGTATTGTTGAATATTATTTGTGTTATAATGGACAAGACGTGCATGGGTAATAGGTTGTTTATTGCAGATAGCTTGTTCGGACATGGACAAAACAAACCAAACGTTACAAACATGCTTGTTTGCAAAGTGGCTGCCCCCGTTCACTTGAACACAGTGACCATCCGACGGAGAAGCTGTCGTGTGGTTCGCCTGTTGTTGTTGTTCACCTTATCGCGTTCAGTCTCTTGGGCATAGCGGCAATGGTAATCCACGACTCACGATAGTTCCCTTTTCAGCAATCAACTACTTACCAAGTATTATATACGCTCACCACACTTGGAAAGATATGCTTCTGTTTTTGATGAGAAATCGGAAATGCTTCAGGGAGTGAGGGCATTGAACGTATGCGAATCCATAGAACCTGTGGCACTACCGATAAAGTCTATTCCATAGGCAGTTACAGATGGATTTGATCACGAGCTGAACATTCTCACATGAGAAGACGTCCTGGTTAGAACTGATCAACCGACAGATTGGGTCAGTCAAATCGTCATAGTGACAAAAGCGTGCAAAAACTACTTCACATTTGCATTGATCCGAAACCACTAACAAACAAAGAAAACGAACTCAGCAGAGAGGGTTTGACGTCGTTCTACGATGATTCATTCATTCGCCATATATCTGGTATTGTTGAATATTACTTGTGTTATAATGGACAAGACGTGCATGGGTAATAGGTTGTTTATTGCAGATTGCTTGTTCGGACATGGACAAAACAAACCAAACGTTACAAACATGCTTGTTTGCAAAGTGGCTGCCCCCGTTCACTTGAACACAGTGACCATCCGACGGAGAAGCTGTCGTGTGGTTCGCCTGTTGTTGTTGTTCACCTTATTGCGTTCAGTCTCTTGGGCATAGCGGTAATGGTAATCCACGACTCACGATAGTTCCCTTTTCAGCGCTCAACTACTTACCAAGTATCATATACGCTCACCACACTTGGAAAGATATGCTTCTGTTTTTGATGAGAAATCGGAAATGCTTCAGGGAGTGAGGGCATTGAACGTATGCGAATCCATAGAACCTGTGGCACTACCGATAAAGTCTATTCCATAGGCAGTTACAGATGGATTTGATCACGAGCTGAACATTCTCACATGAGAAGACGTCCTGGTTAGAACTGATCAACCGACAGATTGGGTCAGTCAAATCGTCATAGTGACAAAAGCGTGCAAAAACTACTTCACATTTGCATTGATCCGAAACCACTAACAAACAAAGAAAACGAACTCAGCAGAGAGGGTTTGACGTCGTTCTACGATGATTCATTCATTCGCCATATATCTGGTATTGTTGAATGTTACTAGTGTTATAATGGACAAGACGTGCATGGGTAATAGGTTGTTTATTGCAGATAGCTTGTTCGGACATGGACAAAGCAAACCAAACGTTACAAACATGCTTGTTTGCAAAGTGGCTGCCCCCGTTCACTTGAACACAGTGACCATCCGACGGAGAAGCTGTCGTGTGGTTCGCCTGTTGTTGTTGTTCACCTTATCGCGTTCAGTCTCTTGGGCATAGCGGCAATGGTAATCCACGACTCACGATAGTTCCCTTTTCAGCAATCAACTACTTACCAAGTATTATATACGCTCACCACACTTGGAAAGATATGCTTCTGTTTTTGATGAGAAATCGGAAATGCTTCAGGGAGTGAGGGCATTGAACGTATGCGAATCCATAGAACCTGTGGCACTACCGATAAAGTCTATTCCATAGGCAGTTACAGATGGATTTGATCACGAGCTGAACATTCTCACATGAGAAGACGTCCTGGTTAGAACTGATCAACCGACAGATTGGGTCAGTCAAATCGTCATAGTGACAAAAGCGTGCAAAAACTACTTCACATTTGCATTGATCCGAAACCACTAACAAACAAAGAAAACGAACTCAGCAGAGAGGGTTTGACGTCGTTCTACGATGATTCATTCATTCGCCATATATCTGGTATTGTTGAATATTACTTGTGTTATAATGGACAAGACGTGCATGGGTAATAGGTTGTTTATTGCAGATAGCTTGTTCGGACATGGACAAAACAAACCAAACGTTACAAACATGCTTGTTTGCAAAGTGGCTGCCCCCGTTCACTTGAACACAGTGACCATCCGACGGAGAAGCTGTCGTGTGGTTCGCCTGTTGTTGTTGTTCACCTTATCGCGTTCAGTCTCTTGGGCATAGCGGTAATGGTAATCCACGACTCACGATAGTTCCCTTTTCAGCACTCAACTACTTACCAAGTATTATATACGCTCACCACACTTGGAAAGATATGCTTCTGTTTTTGATGAGAAATCGGAAATGCTTCAGGGAGTGAGGGCATTGAACGTATGCGAATCCATAGAACCTGTGGCACTACCGATAAAGTCTATTCCATAGGCAGTTACAGATGGATTTGATCACGAGCTGAACATTCTCACATGAGAAGACGTCCTGGTTAGAACTGATCAACCGACAGATTGGGTCAGTCAAATCGTCATAGTGACAAAAGCGTGCAAAATCTACTTCACATTTGCATTGATCCGAAACCACTAACAAACAAAAAAACGAACTCAGCAGAGAGGGTTTGACGTCGTTCTACGATGATTCATTCATTCGCCATATATCTGGTATTGTTGAATATTACTAGTGTTATAATGGACAAGACGTGCATGGGTAATAGGTTGTTTATTGCAGATTGCTTGTTCGGACATGGACAAAGCAAACCAAACGTTACAAACATGCTTGTTTGCAAAGTGGCTGCCCCCGTTCACTTGAAGACAGTGACCATCCGACGGAGAAGCTGTCGTGTGGTTCGCCTGTTGTTGTTGTTCACCTTATCGCGTTCAGTCTCTTGGGCATAGCGGTAATGGTAATCCACGACTCACGATAGTTCCCTTTTCAGCAATCATCTACATATCATGTAGTATATACGCTCACCACACTTGGAAAGATATGCTTCTGTTTTTGATGAGAAATCGGAAATGCTTCAGGGAGTGAGGGCATTGAACGTATGCGAATCCATAGAACCTGTGGCACTACCGATAAAGTCTATTCCATAGGCAGTTACAGATGGATTTGATCACGAGCTGAACATTCTCACATGAGAAGACGTCCTGGTTAGAACTGATCAACCGACAGATTGGGTCAGTCAAATCGTCATAGTGACAAAAGCGTGCAAAAACTACTTCACATTTGCATTGATCCGAAACCACTAACAAACAAAGAAAACGAACTCAGCAGAGAGGGTTTGACGTCGTTCTACGATGATTCATTCATTCGCCATATATCTGGTATTGTTGAATATTACTTGTGTTATAATGGACACGACGTGCATGGGTAATAGGTTGTTTATTGCAGATAGCTTGTTCGGACATGGACAAAACAAACCAAACGTTACAAACATGCTTGTTTGCAAAGTGGCTGCCCCCGTTCACTTGAACACAGTGACCATCCGACGGAGAAGCTGTCGTGTGGTTCGCCTGTTGTTGTTGTTCACCTTATCGCGTTCAGTCTCTTGGGCATAGCGGCAATGGTAATCCACGACTCACGATAGTTCCCTTTTCAGCAATCAACTACTTACCAAGTATTATATACGCTCACCACACTTGGAAAGATATGCTTCTGTTTTTGATGAGAAATCGGAAATGCTTCAGGGAGTGAGGGCATTGAACGTATGCGAATCCATAGAACCTGTGGCACTACCGATAAAGTCTATTCCATAGGCAGGTACAGATGGATTTGATCACGAGCTGAACATTCTCACATGAGAAGACGTCCTGGTTAGAACTGATCAACCGACAGATTGGGTCAGTCAAATCGTCATAGTGACAAAAGCGTGCAAAAACTACTTCACATTTGCATTGATCCGAAACCACTAACAAACAAAGAAAACGAACTCAGCAGAGAGGGTTTGACGTCGTTCTACGATGATTCATTCATTCGCCATATATCTGGTATTGTTGAATATTACTAGTGTTATAATGGACAAGACGTGCATGGGTAATAGGTTGTTTATTGCAGATAGCTTGTTCGGACATGGACAAAACAAACCAAACGTTACAAACATGCTTGTTTGCAAAGTGGCTGCCCCCGTTCACTTGAACACAGTGACCGTCCGACGGAGAAGCTGTCGTGTGGTTCGCCTGTTGTTGTTGTTCACCTTATCGCGTTCAGTCTCTTGGGCATAGCGGCAATGGTAATCCACGACTCACGATAGTTCCTTTTTCAGCAATCATCTACTTATCATGTAGTATATACGCTCACCACACTTGGAAATATATGCTTCTGTTTTTGATGAGAAATCGGAAATGCTTCAGGGAGTGAGGGCATTGAACGTATGCGAATCCATAGAACCTGTGGCACTACCGATAAAGTCTATTCCATAGGCAGTTACAGATGGATTTGATCACGAGCTGAACATTCTCACATGAGAAGACATCCTGGTTAGAACTGATCAACCGACAGATTGGGTCAGTCAAATCGTCATAGTGACAAAAGCGTGCAAAAACTACTTCACATTTGCATTGATCCGAAACCACTAACAAACAAAGAAAACGAACTCAGCAGAGAGGGTTTGACGTCGTTCTACGATGATTCATTCATTCGCCATATATCTGGTATTGTTGAATATTACTTGTGTTATAATGGACAAGACGTGCATGGGTAATAGGTTGTTTATTGCAGATAGCTTGTTCGGACATGGACAAAACAAACCAAACGTTACAAACATGCTTGTTTGCAAAGTGGCTGCCCCCGTTCACTTGAAGACAGTGACCATCCGACGGAGAAGCTGTCGTGTGGTTCGCCTGTTGTTGTTGTTCACCTTATCGCGTTCAGTATCTTGGGCATAGCGGCAATGGTAATCCACGACTCGCGATAGTTCCTTTTTCAGCAATCAACTACTTATCATGTAGTATATACGCTCACCACACTTGGAAATATATGCTTCTGTTTTTGATGAGAAATCGGAAATGCTTCAGGGAGTGAGGGCATTGAACGTATGCGAATCCATAGAACCTGTGGCACTACCGATAAAGTCTATTCCATAGGCAGTTACAGATGGATTTGATCACGAGCTGAACATTCTCACATGAGAAGACGTCCTGGTTAGAACTGATCAACCGACAGATTGGGTCAGTCAAATCGTCATAGTGACAAAAGCGTGCAAAAACTACTTCACATTTGCATTGATCCGAAACCACTAACAAACAAAGAAAACGAACTCAGCAGAGAGGGTTTGACGTCGTTCTACGATGATTCATTCATTCGCCATATATCTGGTATTGTTGAATATTACTTGTGTTATAATGGACAAGACGTGCATGGGTAATAGGTTGTTTATTGCAGATAGCTTGTTCGGACATGGACAAAACAAACCAAACGTTACAAACATGCTTGTTTGCAAAGTGGCTGCCCCCGTTCACTTGAACACAGTGACCATCCGACGGAGAAGCTGTCGTGTGGTTCGCCTGTTGTTGTTGTTCACCTTATCGCGTTCAGTCTCTTGGGCATAGCGGCAATGGTAATCCACGACTCACGATAGTTCCCTTTTCAGCAATCAACTACTTACCAAGTATTATATACGCTCACCACACTTGGAAAGATATGCTTCTGTTTTTGATGAGAAATCGGAAATGCTTCAGGGAGTGAGGGCATTGAACGTATGCGAATCCATAGAACCTGTGGCACTACCGATAAAGTCTATTCCATAGGCAGTTACATATGGATTTGATCACGAGCTGAACATTCTCACATGAGAAGACGTCCTGGTTAGAACTGATCAACCGACAGATTGGGTCAGTCAAATCGTCATAGTGACAAAAGCGTGCAAAAACTACTTCACATTTGCATTGATCCGAAACCACTAACAAACAAAGAAAACGAACTCAGCAGAGAGGGTTTGACGTCGTTCTACGATGATTCATTCATTCGCCATATATCTGGTATTGTTGAATATTACTTGTGTTATAATGGACAAGACGTGCATGGGTAATAGGTTGTTTATTGCAGATAGCTTGTTCGGACATGGACAAAACAAACCAAACGTTACAAACATGCTTGTTTGCAAAGTGGCTGCCCCCGTTCACTTGAACACAGTGACCATCCGACGGAGAAGCTGTCGTGTGGTTCGCCTGTTGTTGTTGTTCACCTTATCGCGTTCAGTCTCTTGGGCATAGCGGCAATGGTAATCCACGACTCACGATAGTTCCCTTTTCAGCAATCAACTACTTACCAAGTATTATATACGCTCACCACACTTGGAAAGATATGCTTCTGTTTTTGATGAGAAATCGGAAATGCTTCAGGGAGTGAGGGCATTGAACGTATGCGAATCCATAGAACCTGTGGCACTACCGATAAAGTCTATTCCATAGGCAGTTACATATGGATTTGATCACGAGCTGAACATTCTCACATGAGAAGACGTCCTGGTTAGAACTGATCAACCGACAGATTGGGTCAGTCAAATCGTCATAGTGACAAAAGCGTGCAAAAACTACTTCACATTTGCATTGATCCGAAACCACTAACAAACAAAGAAAACGAACTCAGCAGAGAGGGTTTGACGTCGTTCTACGATGATTCATTCATTCGCCATATATCTGGTATTGTTGAATATTACTTGTGTTATAATGGACAAGACGTGCATGGGTAATAGGTTGTTTATTGCAGATAGCTTGTTCGGACATGGACAAAACAAACCAAACGTTACAAACATGCTTGTTTGCAAAGTGGCTGCCCCCGTTCACTTGAACACAGTGACCATCCGACGGAGAAGCTGTCGTGTGGTTCGCCTGTTGTTGTTGTTCACCTTATCGCGTTCAGTCTCTTGGGCATAGCGGCAATGGTAATCCACGACTCACGATAGTTCCTTTTTCAGCAATCATCTACTTATCATGTAGTATATACGCTCACCACACTTGGAAATATATGCTTCTGTTTTTGATGAGAAATCGGAAATGCTTCAGGGAGTGAGGGCATTGAACGTATGCGAATCCATAGAACCTGTGGCACTACCGATAAAGTCTATTCCATAGGCAGTTACAGATGGATTTGATCACGAGCTGAACATTCTCACATGAGAAGACATCCTGGTTAGAACTGATCAACCGACAGATTGGGTCAGTCAAATCGTCATAGTGACAAAAGCGTGCAAAAACTACTTCACATTTGCATTGATCCGAAACCACTAACAAACAAAGAAAACGAACTCAGCAGAGAGGGTTTGACGTCGTTCTACGATGATTCATTCATTCGCCATATATCTGGTATTGTTGAATATTACTTGTGTTATAATGGACAAGACGTGCATGGGTAATAGGTTGTTTATTGCAGATAGCTTGTTCGGACATGGACAAAACAAACCAAACGTTACAAACATGCTTGTTTGCAAAGTGGCTGCCCCCGTTCACTTGAAGACAGTGACCATCCGACGGAGAAGCTGTCGTGTGGTTCGCCTGTTGTTGTTGTTCACCTTATCGCGTTCAGTATCTTGGGCATAGCGGCAATGGTAATCCACGACTCGCGATAGTTCCTTTTTCAGCAATCAACTACTTATCATGTAGTATATACGCTCACCACACTTGGAAATATATGCTTCTGTTTTTGATGAGAAATCGGAAATGCTTCAGGGAGTGAGGGCATTGAACGTATGCGAATCCATAGAACCTGTGGCACTACCGATAAAGTCTATTCCATAGGCAGTTACAGATGGATTTGATCACGAGCTGAACATTCTCACATGAGAAGACGTCCTGGTTAGAACTGATCAACCGACAGATTGGGTCAGTCAAATCGTCATAGTGACAAAAGCGTGCAAAAACTACTTCACATTTGCATTGATCCGAAACCACTAACAAACAAAGAAAACGAACTCAGCAGAGAGGGTTTGACGTCGTTCTACGATGATTCATTCATTCGCCATATATCTGGTATTGTTGAATATTACTTGTGTTATAATGGACAAGACGTGCATGGGTAATAGGTTGTTTATTGCAGATAGCTTGTTCGGACATGGACAAAACAAACCAAACGTTACAAACATGCTTGTTTGCAAAGTGGCTGCCCCCGTTCACTTGAACACAGTGACCATCCGACGGAGAAGCTGTCGTGTGGTTCGCCTGTTGTTGTTGTTCACCTTATCGCGTTCAGTCTCTTGGGCATAGCGGCAATGGTAATCCACGACTCACGATAGTTCCCTTTTCAGCAATCAACTACTTACCAAGTATTATATACGCTCACCACACTTGGAAAGATATGCTTCTGTTTTTGATGAGAAATCGGAAATGCTTCAGGGAGTGAGGGCATTGAACGTATGCGAATCCATAGAACCTGTGGCACTACCGATAAAGTCTATTCCATAGGCAGTTACATATGGATTTGATCACGAGCTGAACATTCTCACATGAGAAGACGTCCTGGTTAGAACTGATCAACCGACAGATTGGGTCAGTCAAATCGTCATAGTGACAAAAGCGTGCAAAAACTACTTCACATTTGCATTGATCCGAAACCACTAACAAACAAAGAAAACGAACTCAGCAGAGAGGGTTTGACGTCGTTCTACGATGATTCATTCATTCGCCATATATCTGGTATTGTTGAATATTACTTGTGTTATAATGGACAAGACGTGCATGGGTAATAGGTTGTTTATTGCAGATAGCTTGTTCGGACATGGACAAAACAAACCAAACGTTACAAACATGCTTGTTTGCAAAGTGGCTGCCCCCGTTCACTTGAACACAGTGACCATCCGACGGAGAAGCTGTCGTGTGGTTCGCCTGTTGTTATTGCTCACCTTATCGCGTTCAGTATCTTGGGCATAGCGGCAATGGTAATCCACGACTCACGATAGTTCCCTTTTCAGCAATCAACTACTCATCAAGTAGTATATACGCTCACCACACTTGGAAAGATATGCTTCTGTTTTTGATGAGAAATCGGAAATGCTTCAGGGAGTGAGGGCATTGAACGTATGCGAATCCATAGAACCTGTGGCACTACCGATAAAGTCTATTCCATAGGCAGGTACAGATGGATTTGATCACGAGCTGAACATTCTCACATGAGAAGACGTCCTGGTTAGAACTGATCAACCGACAGATTGGGTCAGTCAAATCGTCATAGTGACAAACGCGTGCAAAACTACTTCACATTTGCATTGATCCGAAACCACTAACAAACAAAGAAAACAAACTCAGCAGAGAGGGTTTGACGTCGTTCTACGATGATTCATTCATTCGCCATATATCTGGTATTGTTGAATATTACTTGTGTTATAATGGACAAGACGTGCATGGGTAATAGGTTGTTTATTGCAGATAGCTTGTTCGGACATGGACAAAACAAACCAAACGTTACAAACATGCTTGTTTGCAAAGTGGCTGCCCCCGTTCACTTGAAGACAGTGACCATCCGACGGAGAAGCTGTCGTGTGGTTCGCCTGTTGTTATTGCTCACCTTATCGCGTTCAGTCTCTTGGGCATAGCGGCAACGGTAATCCACGACTCACGATAGTTCCCTTTTCAGCAATCAACTACTTACCAAGTATTATATACGCTCACCACACTTGGAAAGATATGCTTCTGTTTTTGATGAGAAATCGGAAATGCTTCAGGGAGTGAGGGCATTGAACGTATGCGAATCCATAGAACCTGTGGCACTACCGATAAAGTCTATTCCATAGGCAGTTACAGATGGATTTGATCACGAGCTGAACATTCTCACATGAGAAGACGTCCTGGTTAGAACTGATCAACCGACAGATTGGGTCAGTCAAATCGTCATAGTGACAAAAGCGTGCAAAAACTACTTCACATTTGCATTGATCTGAAACCACTAACAAACAAAGAAAACGAACTCAGCAGAGAGGGTTTGACGTCGTTCTACGATGATTCATTCATTCGCCATATATCTGGTATTGTTGAATATTACTAGTGTTATAATGGACAAGACGTGCATGGGTAATAGGTTGTTTATTGCAGATAGCTTGTTCGGACATGGACAAAACAAACCAAACGTTACAAACATGCTTGTTTGCAAAGTGGCTGCCCCCGTTCACTTGAACACAGTGACCGTCCGACGGAGAAGCTGTCGTGTGGTTCGCCTGTTGTTATTGCTCACCTTATCGCGTTCAGTATCTTGGGCATAGCGGCAATGGTAATCCACGACTCACGATAGTTCCCTTTTCAGCAATCAACTACTCATCAAGTAGTATATACGCTCACCACACTTGGAAAGATATGCTTCTGTTTTTGATGAGAAATCGGAATTGCTTCAGGGAGTGAGGGCATTGAACGTATGCGAATCCATAGAACCTGTGGCACTACCGATAAAGTCTATTCCATAGGCAGTTACAGATGGATTTGATCACGAGCTGAACATTCTCACATGAGAAGACGTCCTGGTTAGAACTGATCAACCGACAGATTGGGTCAGTCAAATCGTCATAGTGACAAAAGCGTGCAAAAACTACTTCACATTTGCATTGATCCGAAACCACTAACAAACAAAGAAAACGAACTCAGCAGAGAGGGTTTGACGTCGTTCTACGATGATTCATTCATTCGCCATATATCTGGTATTGTTGAATATTACTTGTGTTATAATGGACAAGACGTGCATGGGTAATAGGTTGTTTATTGCAGATAGCTTGTTCGGACATGGACAAAACAAACCAAACGTTACAAACATGCTTGTTTGCAAAGTGGCTGCCCCCGTTCACTTGAAGACAGTGACCATCCGACGGAGAAGCTGTCGTGTGGTTCGCCTGTTGTTGTTGTTCACCTTATCGCGTTCAGTCTCTTGGGCATAGCGGCAATGGTAATCCACGAATCACGATAGTTCCCTTTTCAGCAATCATCTACATATCATGTAGTATATACGCTCACCACACTTGGAAAGATATGCTTCTGTTTTTGATGAGAAATCGGAATTGCTTCAGGGAGTGAGGGCATTGAACGTATGCGAATCCATAGAACCTGTGGCACTACCGATAAAGTCTATTCCATAGGCAGTTACAGATGGATTTGATCACGAGCTGAACATTCTCACATGAGAAGACGTCCTGGTTAGAACTGATCAACCGACAGATTGGGTCAGTCAAATCGTCATAGTGACAAAAGCGTGCAAAAACTACTTCACATTTGCATTGATCCGAAACCACTAACAAACAAAGAAAACAAACTCAGCAGAGAGGGTTTGACGTCGTTCTACGATGATTCATTCATTCGCCATATATCTGGTATTGTTGAATATTACTAGTGTTATAATGGACAAGACGTGCATGGGTAATAGGTTGTTTATTGCAGATAGTTTGTTCGGACATGGACAAAACAAACCAAACGTTACAAACATGCTTGTTTGCAAAGTGGCTGCCCCCGTTCACTTGAAGACAGTGACCATCCGACGGAGAAGCTGTCGTGTGGTTCGCCTGTTGTTATTGCTCACCTTATCGCGTTCAGTCTCTTGGGCATAGCGGCAATGGTAATCCACGACTCACGATAGTTCCCTTTTCAGCAATCAACTACTTACCAAGTATTATATACGCTCACCACACTTGGAAATATATGCTTCTGTTTTTGATGAGAAATCGGAAATGCTTCAGGGAGTTAGGGCATTGAACGTATGCGAATCCATAGAACCTGTGGCACTACCGATAAAGTCTATTCCATAGGCAGTTACAGATGGATTTGATCACGAGCTGAACATTCTCACATGAGAAGACTTCCTGGTTAGAACTGATCAACCGACAGATTGGGTCAGTCAAATCGTCATAGTGACAAAAGCGTGCAAAAACTACTTCACATTTGCATTGATCCGAAACCACTAACAAACAAAGAAAACGAACTCAGCAGAGAGGGTTTGACGTCGTTCTACGATGATTCATTCATTCGCCATATATCTGGTATTGTTGAATATTACTTGTGTTATAATGGACAAGACGTGCATGGGTAATAGGTTGTTTATTGCAGATAGCTTGTTCGGACATGGACAAAACAAACCAAACGTTACAAACATGCTTGTTTGCAAAGTGGCTGCCCCCGTTCACTTGAAGACAGTGACCGTCCGACGGAGAAGCTGTCGTGTGGTTCGCCTGTTGTTATTGCTCACCTTATCGCGTTCAGTCTCTTGGGCATAGCGGCAATGGTAATCCACGACTCACGATAGTTCCCTTTTCAGCAATCAACTACTCATCAAGTAGTATATACGCTCACCACACTTGGAAAGATATGCTTCTGTTTTTGATGAGAAATCGGAAATGCTTCAGGGAGTAAGGGCATTGAACGTATGCGAATCCATAGAACCAGTGGCACTACCGATAAAGTCTATTCCATAGGCAGTTACAGATGGATTTGATCACGAGCTGAACATTCTCACATGAGAAGACGTCCTGGTTAGAACTGATCAACCGACAGATTGGGTCAGTCAAATCGTCATAGTGACAAAAGCTTGCAAAAACTACTTCACATTTGCATTGATCCGAAACCACTAACAAACAAAGAAAACGAACTCAGCAGAGAGGGTTTGACGTCGTTCTACGATGATTCATTCATTCGCCATATATCTGGTATTGTTGAATATTACTAGTGTTATAATGGACAAGACGTGCATGGGTAATAGGTTGTTTATTGCAGATAGCTTGTTCGGACATGGACAAAACAAACCAAACGTTACAAACATGCTTGTTTGCAAAGTGGCTGCCCCCGTTCACTTGAACACAGTGACCATCCGACGGAGAAGCTGTCGTGTGGTTCGCCTGTTGTTGTTGTTCACCTTATCGCGTTCAGTCTCTTGGGCATAGCGGCAATGGTAATCCACGACTCACGATAGTTCCCTTTTCAGCAATCAACTACTTACCAAGTATTATATACGCTCACCACACTTGGAAAGATATGCTTCTGTTTTTGATGAGAAATCGGAAATGCTTCAGGGAGTGAGGGCATTGAACGTATGCGAATCCATAGAACCTGTGGCACTACCGATAAAGTCTATTCCATAGGCAGTTACAGATGGATTTGATCACGAGCTGAACATTCTCACATGAGAAGACGTCCTGGTTAGAACTGATCAACCGACAGATGGGTCAGTCAAATCGTCATAGTGACAAAAGCGTGCAAAAACTACTTCACATTTGCATTGATCCGAAACCACTAACAAACAAAGAAAACGAACTCAGCAGAGAGGGTTTGACGTCGTTCTACGATGATTCATTCATTCGCCATATATCTGGTATTGTTGAATATTACTTGTGTTATAATGGACAAGACGTGCATGGGTAATAGGTTGTTTATTGCAGATAGTTTGTTCGGACATGGACAAAACAAACCAAACGTTACAAACATGCTTGTTTGCAAAGTGGCTGCCCCCGTTCACTTGAAGACAGTGACCATCCGACGGAGAAGCTGTCGTGTGGTTCGCCTGTTGTTATTGCTCACCTTATCGCGTTCAGTATCTTGGGCATAGCGGCAATGGTAATCCACGACTCACGATAGTTCCCTTTTCAGCAATCAACTACTTACCAAGTATTATATACGCTCACCACACTTGGAAAGATATGCTTCTGTTTTTGATGAGAAATCGGAAATGCTTCAGGGAGTTAGGGCATTGAACGTATGCGAATCCATAGAACCTGTGGCACTACCGATAAAGTCTATTCCATAGGCAGTTACAGATGGATTTGATCACGAGCTGAACATTCTCACATGAGAAGACTTCCTGGTTAGAACTGATCAACCGACAGATTGGGTCAGTCAAATCGTCATAGTGACAAAAGCGTGCAAAAACTACTTCACATTTGCATTGATCCGAAACCACTAACAAACAAAGAAAACGAACTCAGCAGAGAGGGTTTGACGTCGTTCTACGATGATTCATTCATTCGCCATATATCTGGTATTGTTGAATATTACTAGTGTTATAATGGACAAGACGTGCATGGGTAATAGGTTGTTTATTGCAGATAGCTTGTTCGGACATGGACAAAACAAACCAAACGTTACAAACATGCTTGTTTGCAAAGTGGCTGCCCCCGTTCACTTGAACACAGTGACCATCCGACGGAGAAGCTGTCGTGTGGTTCGCCTGTTGTTGTTGTTCACCTTATCGCGTTCAGTCTCTTGGGCATAGCGGCAATGGTAATCCACGACTCACGATAGTTCCCTTTTCAGCAATCAACTACTTACCAAGTATTATATACGCTCACCACACTTGGAAATATATGCTTCTGTTTTTGGATGAGAAATCGGAAATGCTTCAGGGAGTGAGGGCATTGAACGTATGCGAATCCATAGAACCTGTGGCACTACCGATAAAGTCTATTCCATAGGCAGTTACAGATGGATTTGATCACGAGCTGAACATTCTCACATGAGAAGACGTCCTGGTTAGAACTGATCAACCGACAGATTGGGTCAGTCAAATCGTCATAGTGACAAAAGCGTGCAAAAACTACTTCACATTTGCATTGATCCGAAACCACTAACAAACAAAGAAAACGAACTCAGCAGAGAGGGTTTGACGTCGTTCTACGATGATTCATTCATTCGCCATATATCTGGTATTGTTGAATATTACTAGTGTTATAATGGACAAGACGTGCATGGGTAATAGGTTGTTTATTGCAGATAGTTTGTTCGGACATGGACAAAACAAACCAAACGTTACAAACATGCTTGTTTGCAAAGTGGCTGCCCCCGTTCACTTGAACACAGTGACCATCCGACGGAGAAGCTGTCGTGTGGTTCGCCTGTTGTTGTTGCTCACCTTATCGCGTTCAGTCTCTTGGGCATAGCGGCAATGGTAATCCACGACTCACGATAGTTCCCTTTTCAGCAATCAACTACTTACCAAGTATTATATACGCTCACCACACTTGGAAAGATATGCTTCTGTTTTTGATGAGAAATCGGAAATGCTTCAGGGAGTGAGGGCATTGAACGTATGCGAATCCATAGAACCTGTGGCACTACCGATAAAGTCTATTCCATAGGCAGTTACAGATGGATTTGATCACGAGCTGAACATTCTCACATGAGAAGACTTCCTGGTTAGAACTGATCAACCGACAGATTGGGTCAGTCAAATCGTCATAGTGACAAAAGCGTGCAAAAACTACTTCACATTTGCATTGATCCGAAACCACTAACAAACAAAGAAAACGAACTCAGCAGAGAGGGTTTGACGTCGTTCTACGATGATTCATTCATTCGCCATATATCTGGTATTGTTGAATATTACTAGTGTTATAATGGACAAGACGTGCATGGGTAATTGGTTGTTTATTGCAGATAGTTTGTTCGGACATGGACAAAACAAACCAAACGTTACAAACATGCTTGTTTGCAAAGTGGCTGCCCCCGTTCACTTGAACACAGTGACCATCCGACGGAGAAGCTGTCGTGTGGTTCGCCTGTTGTTGTTGCTCACCTTATCGCGTTCAGTCTCTTGGGCATAGCGGCAATGGTAATCCACGACTCACGATAGTTCCCTTTTCAGCAATCAACTACTTACCAAGTATTATATACGCTCACCACACTTGGAAAGATATGCTTCTGTTTTTGATGAGAAATCGGAAATGCTTCAGGGAGTTAGGGCATTGAACGTATGCGAATCCATAGAACCTGTGGCACTACCGATAAAGTCTATTCCATAGGCAGTTACAGATGGATTTGATCACGAGCTGAACATTCTCACATGAGAAGACTTCCTGGTTAGAACTGATCAACCGACAGATTGGGTCAGTCAAATCGTCATAGTGACAAAAGCGTGCAAAAACTACTTCACATTTGCATTGATCCGAAACCACTAACAAACAAAGAAAACGAACTCAGCAGAGAGGGTTTGACGTCGTTCTACGATGATCCATTCATTCGCCATATATCTGGTATTGTTGAATATTATTTGTGTTATAATGGACAAGACGTGCATGGGTAATTGGTTGTTTATTGCAGATAGCTTGTTCGGACATGGACAAAACAAACCAAACGTTACAAACATGCTTGTTTGCAAAGTGGCTGCCCCCGTTCACTTGAAGACAATGACCATCCGACGGAGAAGCTGTCGTGTGGTTCGCCTGTTGTTGTTGTTCACCTTATCGCGTTCAGTCTCTTGGGCATAGCGGCAATGGTAATCCACGACTCACGATAGTTCCCTTTTCAGCAATCAACTACTTACCAAGTATTATATACGCTCACCACACTTGGAAAGATATGCTTCTGTTTTTGATGAGAAATCGGAAATGCTTCAGGGAGTGAGGGCATTGAACGTATGCGAATCCATAGAACCTGTGGCACTACCGATAAAGTCTATTCCATAGGCAGTTACAGATGGATTTGATCACGAGCTGAACATTCTCACATGAGAAGACTTCCTGGTTAGAACTGATCAACCGACAGATTGGGTCAGTCAAATCGTCATAGTGACAAAAGCGTGCAAAAACTACTTCACATTTGCATTGATCCGAAACCACTAACAAACAAAGAAAACGAACTCAGCAGAGAGGGTTTGACGTCGTTCTACGATGATTCATTCATTCGCCATATATCTGGTATTGTTGAATATTACTTGTGTTATAATGGACAAGACGTGCATGGGTAATTGGTTGTTTATTGCAGATAGCTTGTTCGGACATGGACAAAACAAACCAAACGTTACAAACATGCTTGTTTGCAAAGTGGCTGCCCCCGTTCACTTGAAGACAGTGACCATCCGACGGAGAAGCTGTCGTGTGGTTCGCCTGTTGTTGTTGCTCACCTTATCGCGTTCAGTCTCTTGGGCATAGCGGCAATGGTAATCCACGACTCACGATAGTTCCCTTTTCAGCAATCAACTACTTACCAAGTATTATATACGCTCACCACACTTGGAAAGATATGCTTCTGTTTTTGATGAGAAATCGGAAATGCTTCAGGGAGTTAGGGCATTGAACGTATGCGAATCCATAGAACATGTGGCACTACCGATAAAGTCTATTCCATAGGCAGTTACAGATGGATTTGATCACGAGCTGAACATTCTCACATGAGAAGACTTCCTGGTTAGAACTGATCAACCGACAGATTGGGTCAGTCAAATCGTCATAGTGACAAAAGCGTGCAAAAACTACTTCACATTTGCATTGATCCGAAACCACTAACAAACAAAGAAAACGAACTCAGCAGAGAGGGTTTGACGTCGTTCTACGATGATTCATTCATTCGCCATATATCTGGTATTGTTGAATATTACTTGTGTTATAATGGACAAGACGTGCATGGGTAATAGGTTGTTTATTGCAGATAGCTTGTTCGGACATGGACAAAACAAACCAAACGTTACAAACATGCTTGTTTGCAAAGTGGCTGCCCCCGTTCACTTGAACACAGTGACCATCCGACGGAGAAGCTGTCGTGTGGTTTGCCTGTTGTTGCTCACCTTATCGCGTTCAGTCTCTTGGGCATAGCGGCAATGGTAATCCACGACTCACGATAGTTCCCTTTTCAGCACTCAACTACTTACCAAGTATTATATACGCTCACCACACTTGGAAAGATATGCTTCTGTTTTTGATGAGAAATCGGAAATGCTTCAGGGAGTTAGGGCATTGAACGTATGCGAATCCATAGAACCTGTGGCACTACCGATAAAGTCTATTCCATAGGCAGTTACAGATGGATTTGATCACGAGCTGAACATTCTCACATGAGAAGACGTCCTGGTTAGAACTGATCAACCGACAGATTGGGTCAGTCAAATCGTCATAGTGACAAAAGCGTGCAAAAACTACTTCACATTTGCATTGATCCGAAACCACTAACAAACAAAGAAAACGAACTCAGCAGAGAGGGTTTGACGTCGTTCTACGATGATCCATTCATTCGCCATATATCTGGTATTGTTGAATATTATTTGTGTTATAATGGACAAGACGTGCATGGGTAATTGGTTGTTTATTGCAGATAGCTTGTTCGGACATGGACAAAACAAACCAAACGTTACAAACATGCTTGTTTGCAAAGTGGCTGCCCCCGTTCACTTGAAGACAATGACCATCCGACGGAGAAGCTGTCGTGTGGTTCGCCTGTTGTTGTTGTTCACCTTATCGCGTTCAGTCTCTTGGGCATAGCGGCAATGGTAATCCACGACTCACGATAGTTCCCTTTTCAGCAATCAACTACTTACCAAGTATTATATACGCTCACCACACTTGGAAAGATATGCTTCTGTTTTTGATGAGAAATCGGAAATGCTTCAGGGAGTGAGGGCATTGAACGTATGCGAATCCATAGAACCTGTGGCACTACCGATAAAGTCTATTCCATAGGCAGTTACAGATGGATTTGATCACGAGCTGAACATTCTCACATGAGAAGACTTCCTGGTTAGAACTGATCAACCGACAGATTGGGTCAGTCAAATCGTCATAGTGACAAAAGCGTGCAAAAACTACTTCACATTTGCATTGATCCGAAACCACTAACAAACAAAGAAAACGAACTCAGCAGAGAGGGTTTGACGTCGTTCTTCGATGATTCATTCATTCGCCATATATCTGGTATTGTTGAATATTACTTGTGTTATAATGGACAAGACGTGCATGGGTAATAGGTTGTTTATTGCAGATAGTTTGTTCGGACATGGACAAAACAAACCAAACGTTACAAACATGCTTGTTTGCAAAGTGGCTGCCCCCGTTCACTTGAACACAGTGACCATCCGACGGAGAAGCTGTCGTGTGGTTTGCCTGTTGTTGCTCACCTTATCGCGTTCAGTCTCTTGGGCATAGCGGCAATGGTAATCCACGACTCACGATAGTTCCCTTTTCAGCACTCAACTACTTACCAAGTATTATATACGCTCACCACACTTGGAAAGATATGCTTCTGTTTTTGATGAGAAATCGGAAATGCTTCAGGGAGTTAGGGCATTGAACGTATGCGAATCCATAGAACCTGTGGCACTACCGATAAAGTCTATTCCATAGGCAGTTACAGATGGATTTGATCACGAGCTGAACATTCTCACATGAGAAGACGTCCTGGTTAGAACTGATCAACCGACAGATTGGGTCAGTCAAATCGTCATAGTGACAAAAGCGTGCAAAAACTACTTCACATTTGCATTGATCCGAAACCACTAACAAACAAAGAAAACGAACTCAGCAGAGAGGGTTTGACGTCGTTCTACGATGATCCATTCATTCGCCATATATCTGGTATTGTTGAATATTATTTGTGTTATAATGGACAAGACGTGCATGGGTAATTGGTTGTTTATTGCAGATAGCTTGTTCGGACATGGACAAAACAAACCAAACGTTACAAACATGCTTGTTTGCAAAGTGGCTGCCCCCGTTCACTTGAAGACAATGACCATCCGACGGAGAAGCTGTCGTGTGGTTCGCCTGTTGTTGTTGTTCACCTTATCGCGTTCAGTCTCTTGGGCATAGCGGCAATGGTAATCCACGACTCACGATAGTTCCCTTTTCAGCAATCAACTACTTACCAAGTATTATATACGCTCACCACACTTGGAAAGATATGCTTCTGTTTTTGATGAGAAATCGGAAATGCTTCAGGGAGTGAGGGCATTGAACGTATGCGAATCCATAGAACCTGTGGCACTACCGATAAAGTCTATTCCATAGGCAGTTACAGATGGATTTGATCACGAGCTGAACATTCTCACATGAGAAGACTTCCTGGTTAGAACTGATCAACCGACAGATTGGGTCAGTCAAATCGTCATAGTGACAAAAGCGTGCAAAAACTACTTCACATTTGCATTGATCCGAAACCACTAACAAACAAAGAAAACGAACTCAGCAGAGAGGGTTTGACGTCGTTCTTCGATGATTCATTCATTCGCCATATATCTGGTATTGTTGAATATTACTTGTGTTATAATGGACAAGACGTGCATGGGTAATAGGTTGTTTATTGCAGATAGTTTGTTCGGACATGGACAAAACAAACCAAACGTTACAAACATGCTTGTTTGCAAAGTGGCTGCCCCCGTTCACTTGAAGACAGTGACCATCCGACGGAGAAGCTGTCGTGTGGTTCGCCTGTTGTTGTTGTTCACCTTATCGCGTTCAGTCTCTTCGGCATAGCGGCAATGGTAATCCACGACTCACGATAGTTCCCTTTTCAGCAATCAACTACTTACCAAGTATTATATACGCTCACCACACTTGGAAAGATATGCTTCTGTTTTTGATGAGAAATCGGAAATGCTTCAGGGAGTGAGGGCATTGAACGTATGCGAATCCATAGAACCTGTGGCACTACCGATAAAGTCTATTCCATAGGCAGTTACAGATGGATTTGATCACGAGCTGAACATTCTCACATGAGAAGACTTCCTGGTTAGAACTGATCAACCGACAGATTGGGTCAGTCAAATCGTCATAGTGACAAAAGCGTGCAAAAACTACTTCACATTTGCATTGATCCGAAACCACTAACAAACAAAGAAAACGAACTCAGCAGAGAGGGTTTGACGTCGTTCTTCGATGATTCATTCATTCGCCATATATCTGGTATTGTTGAATATTACTTGTGTTATAATGGACAAGACGTGCATGGGTAATAGGTTGTTTATTGCAGATAGTTTGTTCGGACATGGACAAAACAAACCAAACGTTACAAACATGCTTGTTTGCAAAGTGGCTGCCCCCGTTCACTTGAAGACAGTGACCATCCGACGGAGAAGCTGTCGTGTGGTTCGCCTGTTGTTGTTGTTCACCTTATCGCGTTCAGTCTCTTCGGCATAGCGGCAATGGTAATCCACGACTCACGATAGTTCCCTTTTCAGCAATCAACTACTTACCAAGTATTATATACGCTCACCACACTTGGAAATATATGCTTCTGTTTTTGGATGAGAAATCGGAAATGCTTCAGGGAGTGAGGGCAATGAACGTATGCGAATCCATTGAACCTGTGGCACTACCGATAAAGTCTATTCCATAGGCAGTTACAGATGGATTTGATCACGAGCTGAACATTCTCACATGAGAAGACTTCCTGGTTAGAACTGATCAACCGACAGATTGGGTCAGTCAAATCGTCATAGTGACAAAAGCGTGCAAAAACTACTTCACATTTGCATTGATCCGAAACCACTAACAAACAAAGAAAACGAACTCAGCAGAGAGGGTTTGACGTCGTTCTACGATGATTCATTCATTCGCCATATATCTGGTATTGTTGAATATTACTTGTGTTATAATGGACAAGACGTGCATGGGTAATAGGTTGTTTATTGCAGATAGCTTGTTCGGACATGGACAAAACAAACCAAACGTTACAAACATGCTTGTTTGCAAAGTGGCTGCCCCCGTTCACTTGAAGACAGTGACCATCCGACGGAGAAGCTGTCGTGTGGTTCGCCTGTTGTTGTTGCTCACCTTATCGCGTTCAGTCTCTTGGGCATAGCGGAAATGGTAATCCACGACTCACGATAGTTCCCTTTTCAGCAATCAATTACTTACCAAGTATTATATACGCTCACCACACTTGGAAAGATATGCTTCTGTTTTTGATGAGAAATCGGAAATGCTTCAGGGAGTGAGGGCATTGAACGTATGCGAATCCATAGAACCTGTGGCACTACCGATAAAGTCTATTCCATAGGCAGTTACAGATGGATTTGATCACGAGCTGAACATTCTCACATGAGAAGACTTCCTGGTTAGAACTGATCAACCGACAGATTGGGTCAGTCAAATCGTCATAGTGACAAAAGCGTGCAAAAACTACTTCACATTTGCATTGATCCGAAACCACTAACAAACAAAAAAACGAACTCAGCAGAGAGGGTTTGACGTCGTTCTACGATGATTCATTCATTCGCCATATATCTGGTATTGTTGAATATTACTTGTGTTATAATGGACAAGACGTGCATGGGTAATAGGTTGTTTATTGCAGATTGCTTGTTCGGACATGGACAAAACAAACCAAACGTTACAAACATGCTCGTTTGCAAAGTGGCTGTCCCCGTTCACTTGAACACAGTGACCATCCGACGGAGAAGCTGTCGTGTGGTTCGCCTGTTGTTGTTGTTCACCTTATCGCGTTCAGTCTCTTGGGCATAGCGGAAATGGTAATCCACGACTCACGATAGTTCCCTTTTCAGCAATCAACTACTTACCAAGTATTATATACGCTCACCACACTTGGAAAGATATGCTTCTGTTTTTGATGAGAAATCGGAAATGCTTCCGGGAGTGAGGGCATCGAACGTATGCGAATCCATTGAAACCTGTGGCACTACCGATAAAGACTATTCCATAGGCAGTTACAGATGGATTTGATCACGAGCTGAACATTCTCACATGAGAAGACTTCCTGGTTAGAACTGATCAACCGACAGATTGGGTCAGTCAAATCGTCATAGTGACAAAAGCGTGCAATAACTACTTCACATTTGCATTCATCCGAAACCACTAACAAACAAAGAAAACGAACTCAGCAGAGAGGGTTTGACGTCGTTCTACGATGATTCATTCATTCGCCATTTATCTGGTATTGTTGAATATTACTTGTGTTATAATGGACAAGACGTGCATGGGTAATAGGTTGTTTATTGCAGATAGCTTGTTCGGACATGGACAAAACAAACCAAACGTTACAAACATGCTCGTTTGCGAAGTGGCTGTCCCCGTTCACTTGAAGACAGTGACCATCCGACGGAGAAGCTGTCGTGTGGTTCGCCTGTTGTTGTTGTTCACCTTATCGCGTTCAGTCTCTTGGGCATAGCGGAAATGGTAATCCACGACTCACGATAGTTCCCTTTTCAGCAATCAACTACTTTTCAAGTAGTATATATGCTCACCACACTTGGAAAGATATGCTTCTGTTTTTGATGAGAAATCGGGAATGCTTCAAGGAGTGGGGGCATTGAACGTATGCGAATCCATAAAACCTGTGGCACTACCGATAAAGTCTATTCCATAGGCAGTTACAGATGGATTTTTTCACGACCTTAACTTTCTTCTCAGGGTTTCTCACCTATTCGCCTAATTATTTCCTGTTTCATCTGTTTTCTTCACTTTCGTACCTCAGCTACTTAGAGATAAATATTTTCTTGCTGAAATTCAACCAACGGAATTATATTTTACGATTTACCAGCCCGCTTTTCTTGGAATGAATGCTGCTTTTTTCAGACGTTTCCTCTCCCTTTTCTAACTTCACCGACGTTGTTCTTCAGATTATGCAAATTTCTATTACTCACTTTTCCGAACCTGGCAAACCCGAATCCTCCGAGTGGTGCAACCATGCATGCGTTCGTGCTGGTCGCTTGAATTATGCAAAAATGTGCGGCTGGTTCGACTCGCCCACAACAGACTCCCACCTATGCTCCATGCATATCAGGAACAGATGCTTGCCAACCATACGCATAGCCAAAAATGCTTCGTCCGCTGGGAAACCGAACACGTACTCTCATCTGCCAACGGTAGCCTGAAACGCTGGTTCTTTGCCGAAGTAGTCTCTCGCCATTTTTGCCCTTCCAATGTCTTTCGCCTAAGTAATTCCTCTGGCAATCTTTTTCGTGAACCGTGTGAGAAAGTTGACAATTCGCTTCCTGGTTTGCCGCTAACTCCATCTCACTCACATATCGTACTTCTTCGTTTCCTTCTGTTCCCTCTGTCTCCCATTTCCAATTCCATTTTGGTTTTGGAAGACATATCAAATGCTGCATTCTCTGGACTTATGCAAACCACCCGATCAAAACGGCGTACCACCGATTGTCTTTTAAATGTGGAATTCGAATTGGCCTGTTTACTACGTTGTCATTTAACTCCCTCTCTTCCTCCCACACACATTCTCCGACTTTCTACTTTTGCGATCCACTGGAAACACAAAGCAATGTTTCATATTCCCAACAGCGATGATCTTTCTGACCCGAATAACTAGCGTCCTATTTCCACTACATCCATTATTTCGAAAAAAACTCGGAACTGTCATCTCCATTAAACCGCGTGCGTTCGTCGATCGCGAAGGACTACTGAGTGATCACCAATACGGATTCCGACCTCGCCGTTCCACCGGTGATATCCTGGCTCTCATCTCACACTCTTGACCGGTTGCACTCGACAACCTTGGAGAAACACACATTGCTCCACCCAACATCTCCAAGCGTTTGACCGAATTTGGTACGGAGGTCTTCTGATCAAACTGCTCACGTTCGGATTCTTCTCCACTCTCTTTTCGCGGACATCAAGTTTCCTCAGTTAGCGAATCATCTCTGCCCGAATTGATGAAGTTTTGTCCCAGCCATTTCCTGTGAATGCTGGCGATACCAGGGTTCAGTAGTTGAGCCCACCTTATTCCTTGTATCTTCTAATGATCTTTCATCCTCTAAATACAACTCAATCCATTTATTTGCCGATGATTCCACCCTTCATTTTTCTTTTTCTTACCGCACTCCCCACAATGCCAACACCAACATCGATCGTGACATCAGTGCAATCAGTGCATCTTTGGACTCCGACTTCGAATAAATATGCTCCCCGCGGCTCCCACTGCTGTGCTGCATATATTGCTTCCAAAATGTCTCCAAAGCGTCGTTCATACTTCCCTTATTCAATCCTTGATTCAACTGTGTTGCCTCCCACAGATTCTACCTCTCTTCTCGGCTTATCTATAACTCCTCTATCTTCGTCCGCTTGCTTATCTCAGTTCGATTCTCAAGCTGCGTGCGAATTTGGTTTTCTGTTTCGCGCCATTAGCTTTTTCACACTAGCTCATCTTCCCATATACAAAGCTCAAACCAGCCCCAAACGTAAATACTGCAGTCACATTTGAGATGAGGCCTTGTCGGCCTCTCTTTCTCTTGGTCGGGTTCACCGACAAGTCATCCGGCAGATCTACAACCCTTCTTAAAAATCCAACATATTTAAATAGCTTATTGACGGGCTGTTGCTGCGTTGTCTTTCGTCTGTTGGTACTAATTAGGATCTTGTTCGTCCGAGCTTGTTCTAGAAGCTTTTCTTTTCAAACGTTCTTCCGACCTTCACGTACTCACGAAGCTTCTCATTCAAATACAAGGAATGAACTTCGATGGTGCTAGCCCACCAGTTAGTTAGATTGGGAAGTCAGACACGAAAGGATACCACGCGTTCATTGGTGACGACCAACACAAGTCAAGCTGAGGTGTAAATTCTACAGCTTATATGGTCTGTACAGGCGATTTTCCAAAAATCATGTATGAACCAATCAGCGAAGTCATGTGAACAGTAGATAAAACAACATTTATGGATTATCATGGGAATATCTCACTGG
This sequence comes from Fasciola hepatica, assembly GCA_948099385.1. NCBI lineage: Eukaryota > Metazoa > Platyhelminthes > Trematoda > Plagiorchiida > Fasciolidae > Fasciola > Fasciola hepatica. The sequence goes on from CANUEZ040000198.1 coordinate 2,886,604, forward strand.
CCGTACAATTTTGAAATTGATAGAAAAGAGGAAGGTTAATGTTATTTGAAAAATTAAAAATTTTATGGAAAGCTAGTTTTCGTGTTGAATTCATTTTCTTCTAGTTCAATCGTGAACTTAAAATCAGATGCGACTCATTGAATGCCTGTAAGATCGTAGGTACACTACATTCTCCCTTTAGAAGGCACAAAATATCATCGACGTATCTTTTATACAGAGACAGACAGCTGACGGTTGGATTTAACTTTCGCCGTGAATATATCGGCAAACAAGTAACCCAGTGGAGATGCCCTTGTGATGTCCTCTTTCCGTCTGTAAACGTTATCATCGAATTAGAACTGATTGGATAGCAGAAAACCATGAGTTCTCTACGATTTCCCGCAAAGATACCATTGATGATTTTTTCTGTTGACATGCAATTGTCTATTATTTTAGATACAAGCACGTTTGTGATCAATGACGAAACATCTAGAATAATCATTTTATGTGAATTCACGATTCATATTGAATTATAATTGAGTAACAAGTGATTAGATTTGTATAATATGATTCATCATGCAGCTCCACCGCTCAGCTAAGCATTGAAAAATATGGCAGTGTAGTGTAGATGTTCAGCAAACCGTTGAGAGCCAGCTCGGATAAACTTGAGGGGAAGATGTACCATTCACAATCCTATTGTTTCACCTCGACTAAAAATAGAACGACTAGGACAAGTTTTGGCAGATGGATTTGTCTCACACTTCGAACAATAAATGAAAACAGTTATATACTAAGAAACTCTCTACGGACGATATCGTCGTTAATATGCACACCAAGGACGAGTGTGAAAACATGTTCCGTCACTTCTACATCATACAACTAATAATCCACATGATAATCGGTTTGCCCGAAATGAAAACATAAGACACACCAACTGGCACTGAAATGTATTGTTCATTAGGCATGCAAATTGTGGCATTTTTATAGGCAATACAACGAAAAAGAAACTCATAGGCGAGCAGCATTAGGATCCTTAGCGCATGGGATTTTATTTGTTAATCCAAATCTGCTGAGAAACAAAGGAAAAAGTGAGTGTCGATTTACCGCGGAATAAATTAAGATTAACCGGCTAAAGTATCTGAGCACTCGGTAGAGAACGAAATCGTTCGCGATGCTTTACAAAAAACGGAATATAGGCATTTCATTAGTACTTCAGTAAAGATGATAGAAAAAAGAGCAAGAAACTTAGTAATCATGGAGAGCCAACGAATGACAGTTTCATATCCACATAGATACAGTATTTTTTTGTCAGGAGAGAAATTGTGTTGATACTTGTAATGCAGAATTGCTTGAACTATCGAATTTGTACGATAAGTCAGAATACTGCGGAGGGTTCGGAAAGGATCACTTTGCTCATAATCACTCACAATATCTTGAGAATTATCAGACTGTTCATTTAGTCCTCTCAGGTTCACACGAAATGCCAAATGCTTTCACCGTTAGCCTACTACGTTCCAGTTCCTGAAAAGCCATACATTGGGTTACATATGTAATTGAGGGGAAAGGAGCGAAAGCACGACAGCTTGAAGAGTGTCGAAGTGATTGTTCAGGAGTCTGGACGACTTACCGGCATACTGAGTATTGGGAAATGGTCACGAGAGGTTATTCATATATCACGTTGATAAACTAGGTGAGCAACCGAAAGAATGAGGCCCTTGTAGAACCTGTAGTGTTGAAATGGCGTTGAAGGTTGAAGGCAACTCATTGGATGTGCAACTTACAGATTCAACAGAGTAGTTAAGCAATTTATGGTCGCAATGTACTGTAAAGAATGTATCACATCATTATATTTGTGTGATGTTTTTATGGCATGCGTATGTGTTATTTTTTTCATCCAAAGGAAAACCTCGATGCTCGGACAATTCCATGCTGAAATACCATCGTGTGATGTTGTGATGGATATCTCACCCTCCGACCAAAATGAACCCAGAAAAATGATTGAACGTCAAAATCAGCGGTAGTAACTATTAGGTAGGTTGGAAAAAGGGTTCATTCAGAACGGATATATAATTGTGCTTCCAAAATACTTCAAGTCTGTTATAGGTTTCTCGTTCAGTGCACTGCGGAACGATATAAATTATCATTCCCAATTCACACCATTCATCCAAGCAATGCTGTCTAAAAGATGGAAATTCATGCACGTCGTAAAGTAGAATCACGAAGCTAAACATGAGGTATCAAGTAAATCTAGAGGGTATTGAAAGTGGGTGACATTAACTGTGTCTGGTTTAGCAATCAGCAAAAGTAGAACTAATTTGTGACTGAGGAGCTTGTTTTTGTTCGACGCGTCATTTCTCTATCATATCCAATGCACTGATTGGACGAAGCAAACAAATTCAAATAATACATAGACCTCACAATGATATGCAAATTGCGTTAACATTTATCGTGATGTCGTTGATGGCAGAAAGAATTATTACGAAATAGTATAATTGACTACCCGATCGAGAATGTAAACCATTCAATTTATCCACGGAGCCAAGGCAGCCTCGTGCATATTGGCTACTGGCTATTGTTCCAGTAATAAGAACTGAAATGCGATCGATATGGATTGTCACTGGAAGCAGTTTAGTGGTCAAGTATAGAATGGTTGGGCGGAGGAGCACCAGGTACGCTCAGTAGATTGGCGGCAACAACCGCGAAACCAGCCGTGTGCATTTTGGACAATTTTATCCTGTCATCCATACACAGTGCCATACTGCTCATGCAAAATTATTTGAAAGCAGTTAATATGGTGGGTTTTGTGTTTTGATCCTTTCCTGTTTAATTTGTTAGTGATTTCCGTAACAGACAACGGAGATCAAATCCGTTTTGTAGAGGCTCATCGGATCCAACAACGAAAAACAAAATGTGGTGGATCATAGTCCTCGAAAGTAGTTTACAGTCATAGACATGTAAATTCCTCATAATAAAGACAAACAAGATATGATAATGCTTGACGCAAATCAGTCTTTCAGCTGGGATACTCAATATATGTGGTGCACTGATTTGTTCATAACTTACCAATGCCCTTTTCAAGCAACAAATCGTGCTACATTGTTCACGTCAGCGACAAAAATGTTTGTATAATCCTAGTTATCCACATTGACGCGGGTTATTTTCAATGATGTATTTGTCTTTCATAAATCAGTGTGCATGCTGAATCGCTTTTTGGAATTCTTCGAAGTTAGGATAACCATTCGAAACGTCAATTCAAAGTCCTCCAAATTGAACGCAATCCTGTTTTCATGTCTGGAGTAAACACATTTCGAATCACATGGGGATTCCTCCAACGTCAGTTCTTTGGCTGAAACAGGGAACGTTTGTCTTATCATCCAAATACAATGCCATCCTAATCATATCGAGATTCATGATGACTTTATCTACCCCACCGTGTGTGTATCCTCGAGTCAAGCAGTGAGCACCTGAGGCACCTACGGTAAACTCAAGTGCGTATTCCAATTCAGGTTTTCCAAGCATTGCTAGTGACGAAGAAGACTAGTCTTTTGCAAAATACCTCTGAACATACACACATGGAATTCACTCTCAGCTTCATCCACTTTCAAAGGCATTTTTGCTTGAACATTTTCATCACCCAGTTATGCGAGTAGGAATTGATGCAGTTGAGAAGATTTGGAATGAATTTTGCCGTTTACTGCAGAGCAAACTCCAGTATATTCGAATCAGAAATGTTTTTATCAGATGAGAAGGCACAATTTCGGCTAAGACAAAATAAAACGAAATCAAGGAATTACCATCAGTCCGGAGTTATGTGGCGTCAGATGCTACAGAATGATGGGGTTGCAATGGATGTGAGAGAGAAGGGCTTGATACCTTGGTATGATGATCTAGTGCGAGGATAATGTCACGTGAAAAATATGGAAATTATACATTTTTATAAAATATCAACGGTATGAATACATCATCCCTACCAATCCGGAATACGGATAAGGTACTTGAATAATAAAGAAATGAAATGAAGTAGTGCAAAATGAGGTTCCATTTCTCGACTTGGATTATGTAAATCTGTGTATTGAACTAATGACGAACGAAATTAGTAGAATAACATAGAGTTAGTAGCTGAAGATTCAACCGCACAAAATGAGGTCTTATGACGGACGATTACGGTAATTTGTTTCCATTTGATGAATCATTTGAAAGTCAAATGGAATCTCCTGCTGTTCACTTTGATTTTTTTATCCAAGCTCTCTCTTCACGTTGTTTGCAACGTAACGGATTTGTTTCCACGAACTCTCCCTACGAATTCGTTCATCCGAGGAGTCGTTTGTTGTGCGGTCAACGTGCTGGTAACACTGAAATACCAGTGATGGAACGTCGCTATGTCATGTATTTGTGACGTTGAGAGCCGGATAGCTTGGTCGTTAGGTGTTCAACTTATGATCGTCTATTCACGGGATAGAGTCACAATAACGACTCGACTGATGTGCAGTGGTGATAATTTCGAACAAGGATGAAGCAGCCGAACAATGCCTCTGCAATTTTCATTGGTGAGCAAAGCTTTGTGAACTGTTGATGCGTTATTTATTAATCCAACCGAATCTCCTACTGGTCAAGTTATTCGAGGTAACAATAATCGTTTTTGCTTATCAGCTAACTTACATGATTTATCATCTTGCATTTCCCTATGTAAAATAAAGCAATTAAAGTGAGAGATATATTCCAAGTAAGATGTATAAAGTGAGAGAGCATTGTTCCGCTTGTTTCTTCTTCATCATTTTTCCACGGCTGATATTTAAATTTCTTTTATCATTTTCCTCAAGCTTACACATGCAAATAGCCAATGACTGTTTTAAAAGCAGATGTTTGAGGATGAGACTCAAATTTCCCCAATATACACTGTGTGAAATTGTTTCTTTCATATTCGGCATACATTCGAATGATCCGAGCCTTATCCGTATTTGAACAATTTGCTAGCATGAATTCAGCTTTGGTAAAAAATAGACTTGAAATAGTTACTCAGAATTGTGTGTTCAAATCTCGAGGTCCATATTCACGATCATTCAATTAATTTTCCCCATAAGCCTTTCACCAGTTGCATCGCTCTGATATTTCTCTTTGCCTTGTTCACATTTATTCCGTTCGATTTATATTCCAAGACGTTATGGCTATGGGAAAACTGTGGACTGAGCGTTCATTGACCTGTAAATTTTTGTTGCTGCATTTGTGTGACGAATAAAGGAAAGACAAATTGCCATCATCGACATTGTTAGAAGCTCAAGTTTTCCCAGGTTTTAAAATTTCCATTATGAATGAAACCAGTTTTCAATTGAGTTGTAGGCGATTAGATTTTGTATATAATATGATTCATCATGCAGCTTGAACGCTCAACTCAGCATTGAAATCCATGGAAGCACTGTACAGCTGTTTCATCCTTGTTGGGAATGATGAGCAGTGCACATCCACCGAGCCCCCACTGGGACTCGAACAAGGGTTGGGGTGAACGATTGTGAATCGAACACCTTAACCACAAGGCTATCCGAGCTGGCTCTCAACGGTTTGTGGAACATCTACACTACATGATATAGCACCCTTCCGTCACTGGCTTTGAACGGTAACAACCCGCTTCGCACACAGCGATCGACTCCTATGATGGATGACTTCTCTGTAGGGTCCTAAGTACAACGAAGGCATTTCGTTATGAACAACCTACACAAACCGTTGAGAGCCAACCCGGATAGCCTTGTGGTTAAGGTGTTTGATTCACGATCGTTCACCCTGGGTTCGAGTCCCCGTGGGGGCTCGGTGGATGTGCACTGCTGATGATTCCCAACAAGGATGAAACAGCTGTACAGTGCTTCCATGCTTTTCAATGCTGAGTTGAGCGTTCAAGCTGCATGAATGATCATATTATATACAAAATCTAATCTCCTACAACTCAATTGCAAACAGTAGCCAAGCTCTGTAGGTTGTTCATAACGGAATGCCTTCGTTGTACTTAGGACCCTACAGAGAAGTCATCCATCATAGGAGTCGATCGCTGTGTGCGAAGCGGGTTGTTACCGTTCAAAGCCAGTGACGGAAGGGTGCTATATCATGTAGTGTAGGTGTTCCACAAACCGTTGAGAGCCAGCTCGGATAGCCTTGTGGTTAAGGTGTTCGATTCACAATCGTTCACCCCAACCCTTGTTCGAGTCCCAGTGGGGGCTCGGTGGATGTGCACTGCTCATCATTCCCAACAAGGATGAAACAGCTGTACAGTGCTTCCATGGATTTCAATGCTGAGTTGAGCGTTCAAGCTGCATGATGAATCATATTTTATACGAAACCAGTTTTATTGTTTTTTTTCATCTTAACCCCAGTAACGGAAAACACAAAACAAACATAAACAGAGGTATGTGAGAATTACCCAGCGTATGACACTTTCCCATCAATATATTTTCGCCGTGTCTGTGGTAATTGCAGCACTTTGCGCTCGCATCCTCCACCAAGTACTCTTATTTGCACTTTTACCAACGAGATAAAGGTGGAAGTAGCTTATGTGTATGAAGAAAAAATACACAATATTCGTCATCAATATTGCGTGGGTAGGGAATCATAACTTATAACCAAAACCAGCTTTTCAACTCATGTATAACAGCACTGTTGAGAAATTCAGATCTCAAACATTTTAAGGATAATTTGAAACCAATGAAATTCTTTCAGTTCATTACGTTTAATCTAAGCTTATATTGTGGATGTGGCATACTGTAAGCCGAAAATTCATTCAGAAATTTTCCAGAAGTATGCTGTTGAATTGCTGGTTATTAAGGTGCATCATGCATGAGTGTCCGGTTGAAATCTCGATCAAAATACGATCTTTCATCCGGACCTAATTCGAAAAAACTATCCAGGTAATATTCGTGGTGTCCGATGGGTGAGTTTCCGGTAAACTACGCTGTTACACCTTATAAGTAATAAAACACACCAATCAGTTACGTCTAGATATGAAACTAATCTCGTCAAATTCAACAGTTTGAGAATAAATCTTTCTTGTTTAGGCAGAAGAAACAACACTCAAAAAAACCCACTGGTCTGAGGCGATTTGATTCCTCAAGTCACCCATGTTATGAAATCACGTGAAAGAAGTAATTTGAGCTGTAGCTTTAAATGATCGACCTCCGAATTTCAAAGTAGTATTACACACCAGCTTCCAGTTCCAACCATCCACATTTATATAGGACTGGTATGATATAATTCGACTCCATCTCAAATACTCAATCTAATATTGATAATCGGGAGCATCCATTATTACTGTGTCCATAAAATTAGTGTCACTAATATCTAGTCTAGACAGTCCTGGTTGGTTCTAAATTGTATTTCTTCCTATGCGTACGACGTCACATAGCATTTTTAGGAAAACACGCACTTGGAGATATCATGTATCAGTAACCGGGAGCAGAGTGATCAATGTCTGCATTTTGCCGCACTGAACATCACTATTTCGGTATGGCCTTTGCAGAGAATTCATGTATATATTGGTACGTTTTCACTCAGTTAGATGTACTGCTCTCGACTCCAGAAAGTCCTGAATGCTGTAATACTACTTTTATCGTGTTTCATCTCAGCAGACGTCTTTGTTCAAACTCACTACGTGGATTGATAGGTAATTGTGCTTCAGCCCGGGTAGTGTTGAATTATCTATCTATCTATGCAACAATAAAATTGACTCAGAATGAACACGTGAAATTTTCATGTACGTGCCGGCAAATCCCCCATATTCTGACTTGAACTCTTGAACGCTCAGCATTCAAAATGTGATAAGCGCAAGAATTCTCGAAATAATCACGCCACAGAAAGGACTTTTAAATCTCCAAAATATCAGAAATCACCAACTTGTGAACATCTTCACCAACAATTCGGTTTTCCTTACAATAATATAAAATTCAAACTTAAATAATGTGACAAATCAAGTGTTTTGTTGTCATGAAAGTCATTACAACAATTTCTTTTTTCAAACGAGTTTCGTTTCTCTTGTTATCAGAGAACAGTTTTGAAATAATCTAGGGTCATGCATCAACAGTAGCTTCACACTGTTTTATCGAATTTTCACTATAGACATTTGACGTTGTTTTGGCAATACCAACGATTCTGTGTTCTATTTTAGTTTGGGTCTACCCCACCAATGACACCTACAAGTCTACTTTGCCGGCCTGACCAAAAACACAAACACAAGCCATTACAAATAATGAATTAACCCAACTGGAATCTGAATGGTTCCGCTAAAATAAAATGGTGTACGCGTGAAGAAGGAAATAAATCCTTGGGCATAGCAAGGTCGGGGAAAAATTTCATCATTTTCAGAAGGCTCAGTAGTGCATGCGTGCAATAACTCTGTAGGTTTGCATACGATGTTCACCGGTTAGTCTGTAGCCTGAAGGATTACAAACCTCTCAGTTGTTGTGCTGAATAAAAATATTTTTTCCGTTAGTGTACTCACGTGTCTGTGTGTGTGTGTGTGTGTGTGATTAAGCTCTCACTGTAAAAGAGAAGAACACGGACCATGTAAAAATTGCTCGGTACATCGATTTCAGTTGCTCATGTCGCTGAATCGAATGATTTCGTCAGGCTGACATGTTTTATTGCACGTGCGATCGACGCTTGCGTCTTTTGTTACTCTAACAGGAGAGCAACAAAATACTATTTTCTTGATTGTAACTAGTATCGTATGACTCTTATTGGAACTTTCTGTAACAAGTGACACGGATTGAACGCTTGCGAATTAGCGCGAATACACAAATTATTTTGTGGAGTATTCACACAATTTCCTGCTGGGTTTTCTCTCTCGAGACTAGGCTGGTGTATACTTCACTTAGATAAGTCATTCAAAAGTTGGCAGTGAATTCAGCGACGCTGATTTACTGAGCCACAAAACACATTCATTTCAAAACCTTATCGCTCTGTCCAACAAGAGTTCAATGCTCACAATCTGAAAGTATGTTTGTTGCCATTAAGATTTTGTGCTTCAATCAGTGATCGCCTCGCTATTTGTTCTTTCACTGTAGTCTTTTCATCCTAAAACTACGTTAGGTATTTTGCCTTTATGTGTGTGATAGTTCGTCAATTTAACACAAACACCAAGTCCAATCGTTCCTTTTACTGGCTGAAATTGGAGCATACCACTGAACAAACCCGAATCTGAGTCAGTGAAATATTTTCGCTTTCAGTAAATTTGGTGTTTTCACCAGATTATTCATTCATTTTATTCATTCACAACTGGGTAGGCAATGACCTTACTTCATTCTATAGTCTGTTTACTCCTTAGTTAAACCAAATTGAAATGTCGTATCGTGAAGTAAATGACAAAAATTGACGTGATCATTAGTTGTGATTACCCAGCTAAAAGACATAGACAACAGTGGGAATGCCGTTTAGGTAGCCGAGAATTCCAGTAGGTTCGGATTCCACGGAATGCCAGAATACAAACACATTTATGCATGGATAACCTCTAGGTGATGAACAACTTCATCAGAATTGTTTCCAAATGAAATTGACAAGTATGAAAATAGGTTTGCTATTGTTATATCAAGTGCATGTCCACGTCTTCATTGGAAAAACCTCACAAACTGCTTTTGTCTATTCAAATGTAGCAACCATACAAAGTGGTGCTTCATGTTTGCCTTCTGGACAGGCTGTTGATTTTTTGCTATCGCCCTGCTGATCCGATTGATATACTGTATTTCCTATCACACAAACCTTCCATGTATATTACTAAGTATTGTGTGCTGGTAACAAGCCTGTTATTTTACCAACCATGACCAGGGATGTAAATCGTAAAGCAAGTAGCCAGGATTGGAGTTCCATTTTGGTGTGTGTACCTTTAATTTGCAACACTGAACACAAAATTATATGGGGAGTGATGTGCAGTGAGTCATCAAAAAAATATCAGTAAGATTGTTCCCTTTAGTATAATAATGAACCACATGATGTTTATTGCGAAATCACCATGATTAACCCACGAAGACAATACACGTGCAGCTGTTTTACCCCGTTTGTTTGGAATCACTTGCGATATGCACACAGTGCTCCCAATGGAACTCCAACTGATAGAGGCGCACTCGTGTAACTCACCGATGATAAGCGTGTGGCCACAAAAAATGGTTCAAAATGAATAAGCACACTTTAACAATACATCTTATACCCCTTGTGTTGCACACTAATCGAATTTCTAGTCGGACATCTTTGCACTGTTAACGTAAATAAAAGGGAAACAAGAAGAACAGTCTAGAGGTTGTTTCATCAATTAACTTGCAGGGGACTAAGTTTCCTCACTGAATGACTTGACAGATATGAATCTTCGGTCTGAACATTTTATTGTGTGTTGATGCCATGCATTTTCCGATTTCGTACCCAAACTTGTGCGATGTAGCATGTGAATTCAATCTTGCTTTTCTCACGGACCAAACATGTAAGGCAAACAAACCTCTAGTGTGACCTCCCTGTTAACTCTGTAGCGACCAGATCATTGACGCAATGTAATTGTCTTTGTTCTCAAGTGTATCAGTCAACGAAGATAAACCCTCTATATCGCTGGAAAACCTTTGATTAGCAGTTTACAGAAATTGTGAGATTACGATATGAATTGCCTGTTAGGCGAATGTGTTGGAAGCAGCCCCAATGAAAATCACGTCGATGAAAGGCCCTGAAAACTTCCAACAGCGCAGAGATTGGATGTACTCATGATCACAGGATTACCTAATTGTTTGGAGAAAACAGACTGTTGTGGAAGAGAACAACGTTGCCCATCTGATTGTGAGGTGTTGTGAGTATCAGGTGATCGACGATGTCCGAATCCCGGCGTTTTGCTTCAGAACCAGTAGTGAAACATTTGTAAGATTCAACCAACAGTGGTACTCGCTTAAGTCAATTAGAATCAAACATGAAACATTTAACCCATTTCACTTAAGCCAATGGAAAGTAAACGATATTCTCTTATAATGTAAACACTTCGTATCTTGATGCAACGTGTCCCACTGAACAGAATAAACAATGACGTTAGAGAGAGTCACTTGGATAGTCCTCGTGAGTAGGTGGACTATACTACTTGGTTCCATTCAGGTAGCCGAATGAAGGCAGATTTATCATTTCACAAAATCAGCAATTTGGATGCTCAACATTCTCGATGTTGTCAGTACAGTCGTGATCACTGTTATTAAGATAGCAGAACTCACAGGTTTCGTCCGTGCGAATTTTCCTTTTGGGAATGATGATTACATTGTCTCAGAGCACTGCTAACCACTACACATTCTAAATTTTAACTGAGTGCACCATTCTGTCTCGCTGGTTGCTTCTGATTGACTACAAAATGGTGCATCACAAATATCTGGCTGTGCTCGCTTTGGTCCTTGAATAATAAACCCAGCATGATCGTTTCAATATCTATTTCACTAATCACCATGATTTCAACCAAACCATTATTTGAGTATGAAAATCCTATAACTGAACAGAGCTTACTTTTCGTATGAAAATGGTCGGATGTACCATGAAACTACACCAATTATCAACACGCTTATCCCTAATCTACTTCTGAATAGGAGCAAATGACCATAATACCCCTACTGTGCACGAGCACAACTGAATTCGGAGAAAACATTGGATCAACTAGCGTCGATTGTGTTCAGAATAGTTAGGTCAAAATCTGATAGATTAGGGTATATTCAAACAAAAGAAATGAAACCCCGCGATACCGCTTAAAATCAGCATTTGCACCCACTAGACAGAAACAGAGAGAGCTCAAAAAAATTGCCCAAAAATGAATTTATATTTTCCTATTATTCAGATATATCGCTCAAAGAAACAAAACCAACGTAGTAAGTAAAAAGAAGAATTGAAGATTATATAGGGAAACAAGGAAAACAAGCAAGAAAGGACTAGAAGATTCAAGCGCAAAATACAGGTCATCCAAACATTCGGAAATCCGATATACCAGAGTGGAGCTTGGTTCGCATTAAAGCTGATCAGTGGTGCAAATCCTCAGCCACACTCACGGTTTGAACACGAGCACTTCCATCTCGAAGACGTGTTTATTACCACTGCGCCTTCACACTGCCGGCCGAGTTGATCCGAATCACCAAGTTAAGCGTTTATAGATGTCGACCTCTATGACAGCCAGAAATGCTCGACAACTTCAAATGGAGACACGCTTCCAGACCTAGTTTAATCCAAGCGAATGCTTCCCACAATATCAGGTATTCCCCACAGGAACACGGCAACCGATCCACGTTTTCAACCCTGCTTCGCCTTATTTTTATATTTATATCACGCAATGACATGCACTTAGTTTGGGATTGTTTAATTGGATATTGATTGGTTGACTGTCCTTTTCGACTTCACGTTTCACGCGCAAACCTCAGGTCGTCCAACTAACCCGAACTCGGAAGAACCAGATTCGAGTTTCGATGTTCTTAGAGCTGATCAGTGGTGCATATCCTCAGCCACACCCACGGTTTACACACGAGCACTTCCATCTCGAAGACGTGTTTGTTGCCACTGCGCCTTCAAACTGCCAGCGGATTTGATCCGAATCACGAAGTTAAGCTTGTCCAGATGTCGTTCCTATGACAGCCAGAAATGCTCGACAACTTCAAATGGAAACACGGTTCCAGATCTAGTTTAATCCAAGCCAATGCTTCCCAACATATCAGGTATTCTCCACAGGAACACGGCAACCGATCCACGTTTTCAACACTGCTTCGCCTTATTTTTACATTTTTATCACGCAATTACTTGAGCTTAGTTTGGGATTGTTTAATTGTATATTGATTGGTTGACTGTCCTTTTCGACTTCACGTTTCACGCGCAAACCTCAGGTCGTCCAACCATCCGGAACTCGGAAGAACCAGATTCGAGTTTCGTTGTTGTTAGAGCTGATCAGTGGTGCATATCCTCAGCCACACTCACGTATTGAAAATGAACACTTCCATCTCGAAGACGTGTTTGTTGCCACTGCGCCTTCACACTGCCGGCCGAGTAGATCCGAATCACCAAGTTAAGCTTGTTCAGATGTCGACATTTATGACAGCCAGAAATGCTCGACAACTTCAAATGGAAACACGGTTCCAGATCTAGTTTAATCCAAGCCAATGCTTCCCAACATATCAGGTATTCTCCACAGGAACACGGCAACCGATCCACGTTTTCAACACTGCTTCGCCTTATTTTTACATTTTTATCACGCAATTACTTGCGCTTAGTTTGGGATTGTTTATTTGGATATTGATTGGTTGACTGTCCATTTGGACTTCACGTTTCACGCGCAAACCTCAGGTCATCCAACCAACGGGAACTCGGAAGAACCAGATTCGAGTTTCGTTGTTGTTAGAGCTGATCAGTGATGCAAATCCTCAGCCACACTCACGGATTGAACAAGAGCACTTCCATCTCGAAGACGTGTTTGTTGCCACTGCGCCTTCACACTGCCGGCCGAGTAGATCCGAATCACCAAGTCAGCTTGTTCAGATGTCGACCTCTATGACAGCAAGAAACCCTCGACAACTTCAAATGGAGACACGCTTTCAGACCCAGTTTAATCCAAGCAAATGCTTCCCACCATATCAGGTATTCTCCACAGGAACACGGCAACCGATCCACGTTCTCAACCCTGCTTCGCCATATTTTGCTATTTATATCACGAAATTGCTTGCTCTAGGTTTGAGATTGTTTCATTGGATAATAATTGGTTGACTGTCCTTTTCGACTTCACGATTCACGCGCAAACCTCAGGTCATCCAACTAACCCGAACTCGGAAGAACCAGATTCGAGTTTCGATGTTCTTAGAGCTGATCAGTGGTGCATATCCTCAGCCACACCCACGGTTTACACACGAGCACTTCCATCTCGAAGACGTGTTTGTTGCCACTGCGCCTTCACACTGCCAGCCGAGTTGATCCGAATCACGAATTTAAGCTTGTCCAGATGTCGTTCCTATGACAGCCAGAAATGCTCGACAACTTCAAATGGAAACACGGTTCCAGATCTAGTTTAATCCAAGCCAATGCTTCCCAACATATCAGGTATTCTCCACAGGAACACGGCAACCGATCCACGTTTTCAACACTGCTTCGCCTTATTTTATATTTATATCACGCAATGACATGCACTTAGTTTGGGATTGTTTAATTGGATATTGATTGGTTGACTGTCCATTTGGACTTCACGTTTCCCGCGCAAACCTCAGGTCATCCAACCAACCTGAACTCGGAAGAACCAGATTCGAGTTTCGTTGTTGTTAGAGCTGATCAGTGATGCAAATCCTCAGCCACACTCACGGTTTGAACACGAGCACTTCCATCTCGAAGACGTGTTTGTTACCACTGCGCCTTCACACTGCCGGCCGAGTTTATCCGAATCATGGAGAAAGACTTATCAGATGTCGACCTCTATGACAGGCAGAAATGCTCGACAACTTCAAATGGAGACACGGTTCCAGACCTGGTTTAAACCAAGCGAATGCTTCCCACAATATCAGGTATTCTCCACAGGAACACGGCAACCGATCCACGTTTTCAACCGTGCATCGCCTTATATTTATATCGATATCACGCAATTACTTGCGCTTAGTTTGGGATTGTTTAATTGGATATTGATTGGTTGACTGTCCTTTTCGACTTCACGTTTCACGCGCAAACCTCAGGTCGTCCAACCATCCGGAACTCGGAAGAACCAGATTCGAGTTTCGTTGTTGTTAGAGCTGATCAGTGGTGCATATCCTCAGCCACACTCACGTATTGAAAATGAACACTTCCATCTCGAAGACCTGTTTGTTGCCACTGCGCCTTCACACTGCCGGCCGAGAAGATCCGAATCACCAAGTTAAGCTTGTTCAGATGTCGACCTCTATGACAGCAAGAAATCCTCGACAACTTCAAATGGAGACACGCTTTAGGACCCAGTTTATTCAAAGCAAATGCTTCCCACCATATCAGGTATTCTCCACAGGAACACGGCAACCGATCCACGTTTTCAACCGTGCATCGCCGTATTTTGATATTTATATCACGCAATGACATGCACTTAGTTTGGGATTGTTTAATTGGATATTGATTGGTTGACTGTCCATTTGGACTTCACGTTTCCCGCGCAAACCTCAGGTCATCCAACCAACCTGAACTCGGAAGAACCAGATTCGAATTTCGTTATTGTTAGAGCTGATCAGTGATGCAAATCCTCAGCCACACTCACGGTTTGAACACGAGCACTTCCATCTCGAAGACGTGTTTGTTACCACTGCGCCTTCACACTGCCGGCCGAGTTTATCCGAATCATGGAGTAAGACTTATCAGATGTCGACCTCTATGACAGGCAGAAATGCTCGACAACTTCAAATGGAGACACGGTTCCAGACCTAGTTTAATCCAAGCGAATGCTTCCCACCATATCAGGTATTCTCCACAGGAACACGGCAACCGATCCACGTTTTCAACCCTGCTTCGCTATATTTTGCTATTTATATCACGAAATTGCTTGCTCTAGGTTTGAGATTGTTTCATTGGATAATAATTGGTTGACTGTCCTTTTCGACTTCACGTTTCACGCGCAAACCTCAGGTCATCCAACTAACCCGAACTCGGAAGAACCAGATTCGAGTTTCGATGTTCTTAGAGCTGATCAGTGGTGCATATCCTCAGCCACACCCACGGTTTACACACGAGCACTTCCATCTCGAAGACGTGTTTGTTGCCACTGCGCCTTCACACTGCCAGCCGAGTTGATCCGAATCACGAATTTAAGCTTGTCCAGATGTCGTTCCTATGACAGCCAGAAATGCTCGACAACTTCAAATGGAAACACGGTTCCAGATCTAGTTTAATCCAAGCCAATGCTTCCCAACATATCAGGTATTCTCCACAGGAACACGGCAACCGATCCACGTTTTCAACACTGCTTCGCCTTATTTTATATTTATATCACGCAATGACATGCACTTAGTTTGGGATTGTTTAATTGGATATTGATTGGTTGACTGTCTTTTTGGACTTCACGTTTCACGCGCAAACCTCAGGTCATCCAACCAACCTGAACTCGGATGAACCAGATTCGAGTTTCGTTGTTGTTAGAGCTGATCAGTGATGCAAATCCTCAGCCACACTCACGGTTTGAACACGAGCACTTCCATCTCGAAGACGTGTTTGTTACCACTGCGCCTTCACACTGCCGGCCGAGTTTATCCGAATCATGGAGAAAGACTTATCAGATGTCGACCTCTATGACAGGCAGAAATGCTCGACAACTTCAAATGGAGACACGGTTCCAGACCTGGTTTAAACCAAGCGAATGCTTCCCACAATATCAGGTATTCTCCACAGGAACACGGCAACCGATCCACGTTTTCAACCGTGCATCGCCTTATATTTATATCGATATCACGCAATTACTTGCGCTTAGTTTGGGATTGTTTAATTGGATATTGATTGGTTGACTGTCCTTTTCGACTTCACGTTTCACGCGCAAACCTCAGGTCGTCCAACCATCCGGAACTCGGAAGAACCAGATTCGAGTTTCGTTGTTGTTAGAGCTGATCAGTGGTGCATATCCTCAGCCACACTCACGTATTGAAAATGAACACTTCCATCTCGAAGACCTGTTTGTTGCCACTGCGCCTTCACACTGCCGGCCGAGAAGATCAGAATCACCAAGTTAAGCTTGTTCAGATGTCGACCTCTATGACAGCAAGAAATCCTCGACAACTTCAAATGGAGACACGCTTTAGGACCCAGTTTATTCAAAGCAAATGCTTCCCACCATATCAGGTATTCTCCACAGGAACACGGCAACCGATCCACGTTTTCAACCGTGCATCGCCGTATTTTGATATTTATATCACGCAATGACATGCACTTAGTTTGGGATTGTTTAATTGGATATTGATTGGTTGACTGTTCATTTGGACTTCACGTTTCCCGCGCAAACCTCAGGTCATCCAACCAACCTGAACTCGGAAGAACCAGATTCGAATTTCGTTATTGTTAGAGCTGATCAGTGATGCAAATCCTCAGCCACACTCACGGTTTGAACACGAGCACTTCCATCTCGAAGACGTGTTTGTTACCACTGCGCCTTCACACTGCCGGCCGAGTTTATCCGAATCATGGAGTAAGACTTATCAGATGTCGACCTCTATGACAGGCAGAAATGCTCGACAACTTCAAATGGAGACACGGTTCCAGACCTAGTTTAATCCAAGCGAATGCTTCCCACCATATCAGGTATTCTCCACAGGAACACGGCAACCGATCCACGTTTTCAACCCTGCTTCGCTATATTTTGCTATTTATATCACGAAATTGCTTGCTCTAGGTTTGAGATTGTTTCATTGGATAATAATTGGTTGACTGTCCTTTTCGACTTCACGTTTCACGCGCAAACCTCAGGTCATCCAACTAACCCGAACTCGGAAGAACCAGATTCGAGTTTCGATGTTCTTAGAGCTGATCAGTGGTGCATATCCTCAGCCACACCCACGGTTTACACACGAGCACTTCCATCTCGAAGACGTGTTTGTTGCCACTGCGCCTTCACACTGCCAGCCGAGTTGATCCGAATCACGAATTTAAGCTTGTCCAGATGTCGTTCCTATGACAGCCAGAAATGCTCGACAACTTCAAATGGAAACACGGTTCCAGATCTAGTTTAATCCAAGCCAATGCTTCCCAACATATCAGGTATTCTCCACAGGAACACGGCAACCGATCCACGTTTTCAACACTGCTTCGCCTTATTTTTATATTTATATCACGCAATGACATGCACTTAGTTTGGGATTGTTTAATTGGATATTGATTGGTTGACTGTCCATTTGGACTTCACGTTTCCCGCGCAAACCTCAGGTCATCCAACCAACCTGAACTCGGAAGAACCAGATTCGAGTTTCGTTGTTGTTAGAGCTGATCAGTGATGCAAATCCTCAGCCACACTCACGGTTTGAACACGAGCACTTCCATCTCGAAGACGTGTTTGTTACCACTGCGCCTTCACACTGCCGGCCGAGTTTATCCGAATCATGGAGTAAGACTTATCAGATGTCGACCTCTATGACAGCCAGAAATCCTCGACAACTTCAAATGGAGACACGGTTCCAGACCTGGTTTAAACCAGGCGAATGCTTCCCACCATATCAGGTATTCTCCACAGGAACACGGCAACCGATCCACGTTTTCAACCCTGCTTCGCCTTATATTTATATCGATATCACGCATTTACTTGCGCTTAATTTGGGTTTGTTTAATAGGATATTGATTGGTTGACTGTCCTTTTGGACTTCACGTTTCACGCGCAAACCTCAGGTCATCCAACTAACCCGAACTCGGAAGAACCAGATTCGAGTTTCGATGTTGTTAGAGCTGATCAGTGGTGCATATCCTCAGCCACACTCACGGTTTGAACACGAGCACTTCCATCTCGAAGACGTGTTTGTTACCACTGCGCCTTCACACTGCCGGCCGAGTTGATCCAAATCACGAAGTTACGCTTGTTCATATGTCGACCTCTATGACAGCCAGAAATGCTCGACAACTTCAAATGGAGACACGGTTCCAGACCTAGTTTAATCGAAACAAATGCTTCCCAACATATCAGGTATTCTCCATAGGAACACGGCAACCGATCCACGTTTTCAAACGTGCATCACCATATTTTTACAATTATATCACGCAATTACTTGCGCTTAGTTTGGGATTGTTTAATTGGATATTGATTGGTTGACTGTCCTTTTGGACTTCACGTTTCACGCGCAAACCTCAGGTCATCCAACTAACCCGAACTCGGAAGAACCAGATTTGAGTTTCGATGTTGTTAGAGCTGATCAGTGGTGCAATTCCTCAGCCACACTTACGTATTGAAAATGAACACTTCCATCTCGAAGACGTGTTTATTACCACTGCGCCTTCACACTGCCGGCCGAGTAGATCCGAATCATGGAGTAAGACTTATCAGATGTCGACCTCTATGACAGGCAGAAATGCTCGACAACTTCAAATGGAGACACGGTTCCAGACCTAGTTTAATCCAAGCCAATGCTTTTCAACATATTAGGTAATCTCCACAGGAACACGGCAACCGATCCACGTTTTCAACCGTGCATCGCCGTATTTTGATATTTATATCACGCAATTAATTGCGCTTAATTTGCGATTGTTTATTTGGATATTGATTGGTTGACTGTCCTTTTCGACTTCACGTATCACGCGCAAACCTCAGGTCATCCAACCAACCTGAACTCGGAAGAACCAGATTCGAGTTTCGTTGTTGTTAGAGCTGATCAGTGGTGCAAGTCCTCAGCCACACTCACGGTTTGAACACGAGCACTTCCATCTCGAAGTCGTGATTGTTACCACTGCGCCTTCACACTGCCGGCCGAGTTTATCCGAATCATGGAGTAAGACTTATCAGATGTCGACCTCTATGACAGGCAGAAATGCTCGACAACTTCAAATGGAAACACGGTTCCAGATCTAGTTTAATCCAAGCCAATGCTTCCCAACATATCAGGTATTCTCCACAGGAACACGGCAACCGATCCACGTTCTCAACCCTGCTTCGCCATATTTTGCTATTTATATCACGAAATTGCTTGCTCTAGGTTTGAGATTGTTTCATTGGATAATAATTGGTTGACTGTCCTTTTCGACTTCACGTTTCACGCGCAAACCTCAGGTCATCCAACTAACCCGAACTCGGAAAAACCAGATTCGAGTTTCGTTGTTGTTAGAGCTGATCAGTGATGCAAATCCTCAGCCACACTCACGGTTTGAACACGAGCACTACCATCTCGAAGTCGTGTTTATTACCACTGCGCCTTCACACTGCCGGCCGATTTGATCCGAATCACGAAGTTAAGCTTGTTCATATGTCGACCTCTATGACAGCCAGAAATGCTCGACAACTTCAAACGGAGACACGCTTTCAGACCCAGTTTAATCCAAGCCAATGCTTCCCACCATATCAGGTCTTCTCCACAGGAACACGGCAACCGATCCACGTTTTCAACCGTGCATCGCCGTATTTTTATATTTATATCACGAAACTACTTGCGCTTAGTTTGGGATTGTTTAATTGGATATTGATTGGTTGACTGTCCTTTTGGACTTCACGTTTCACGCGCAAACCTCAGGTCATCCAACTCACCCGAACTCGGAAGAACCAGATTCGAATTTCGTTGTTGTTAGAGCTGATCAGTGGTGCATATCCTCAGCCACACCCACGGTTTACACACGAGCACTTCCATCTCGAAGACGTGTTTATTACCACTGCGCCTTCAAACTGCCAGCCGAGTTGATCCGAATCACCAAGTTAAGCTTGTCCAGATGTCGTTCCTATGACAGCCAGAAATGCTCGACAACTTCAAATGGAGACACGGTTCCAGACCTAGTTTAATCCAAGCGAATGCTTCCCAACATATCAGGTATTCTCCACAGGAACACGGCAACCGATCCACGTTTTCAACACTGCTTCGCCTTATTTTTATATTTATGTCACGCAATGACATGCACTTAGTTTGGGATTGTTTAATTGGATATTGATTGGTTGACTGTCTTTTTGGACTTCACGTTTCACGCGCAAACCTCAGGTCATCCAACCAACCTGAACTCGGATGAACCAGATTCGAGTTTCGTTGTTGTTAGAGCTGATCAGTGATGCAAATCCTCAGCCACACTCACGGTTTGAACACGAGCACTTCCATCTCGAAGACGTGTTTGTTACCACTGCGCCTTCACACTGCCGGCCGAGTTTATCCGAATCATGGAGTAAGACTTATCAGATGTCGACCTCTATGACAGGCAGAAATGCTCGACAACTTCAAATGGAGACACGGTTCCAGACCTAGTTTAATCCAAGCCAATGCTTCCCACCATATTAGGTATTCTCCACAGGAACACGGCAACCGATCCACGTTTTCAACACTGCTTCGCCTTATTTTTACATTTTTATCAAGCAATTACTTGCGCTTAGTTTGGGATTGTTTATTTGGATATTGATTGGTTGACTGTCCTTTTCGACTTCACGTTTCACGCGCAAACCTCAGGTCATCCAACTAACCCGAACTCGGAAGAACCAGATTTGAGTTTCGATGTTGTTAGAGCTGATCAGTGGTGCAAATCCTCAGCCACACTTTCGTATTGAATATGAACTCTTCCATCTCGAAGACGTGTTTATTACCACTGCGCCTTCACACTGCCGGCCGAGTTGATCCGAATCACCAAGTTAAGCTTGTTCAGATGTCGACCTCTATAACAGCAAGAAATCCTCGACAACTTCAAACGGAGACACGCTTTCAGACCCAGTTTAATCCAAGCAAATGCTTCCCAACATATCAGGTATTCTCCACAGGAACACGGCAACCGATCCACGTTTTCAACCGTGCATCGCCGTATTTTGATATTTATATCACGCAAGTACTTGCGCTTAGTTTGGGATTGTTTAATTGGATATTGATTGGTTGACTGTCCTTTTGGACTTCACGTTTCACGCGCAAACCTCAGGTCATCCAACTAACCCGAACTCGGAAGAACCAGATTCGAATTTCGTTGTTGTTAGAGCTGATCAGTGGTGCATATCCTCAGCCACACCCACGGTTTACACACGAGCACTTCCATCTCGAAGACGTGTTTATTACCACTGCGCCTTCAAACTGCCAGCCGAGTTGATCCGAATCACCAAGTTAAGCTTGTCCAGATGTCGTTCCTATGACAGCCAGAAATGCTCGACAACTTCAAATGGAGACACGGTTCCAGACCTAGTTTAATCCAAGCGAATGCTTCCCAACATATCAGGTATTCTCCACAGGAACACGGCAACCGATCCACGTTTTCAACACTGCTTCGCCTTATTTTTATATTTATATCACGCAATGACATGCACTTAGTTTGGGATTGTTTAATTGGATATTGATTGGTTGACTGTCTTTTTGGACTTCACGTTTCACGCGCAAACCTCAGGTCATCCAACCAACCTGAACTCGGATGAACCAGATTCGAGTTTCGTTGTTGTTAGAGCTGATCAGTGATGCAAATCCTCAGCCACACTCACGGTTTGAACACGAGCACTTCCATCTCGAAGACGTGTTTGTTACCACTGCGCCTTCACACTGCCGGCCGAGTTTATCCGAATCATGGAGTAAGACTTATCAGATGTCGACCTCTATGACAGGCAGAAATGCTCGACAACTTCAAATGGAGACACGGTTCCAGACCTAGTTTAATCCAAGCCAATGCTTCCCACCATATTAGGTATTCTCCACAGGAACACGGCAACCGATCCACGTTTTCAACACTGCTTCGCCTTATTTTTACATTTTTATCAAGCAATTACTTGCGCTTAGTTTGGGATTGTTTATTTGGATATTGATTGGTTGACTGTCCTTTTCGACTTCACGTATCACGCGCAAACCTCAGGTCATCCAACTAACCCGAACTCGGAAGAACCAGATTTGAGTTTCGATGTTGTTAGAGCTGATCAGTGGTGCAAATCCTCAGCCACACTTACGTATTGAATATGAACACTTCCATCTCGAAGACGTGTTTATTACCACTGCGCCTTCACACTGCCGGCCGAGAAGATCAGAATCACCAAGTTAAGCTTGTTCAGATGTCGACCTCTATGACAGCAAGAAATCCTCGACAACTTCAAACGGAGACACGCTTTCAGACCCAGTTTAATCCAAGCAAATGCTTCCCAACATATCAGGTATTCTCCACAGGAACACGGCAACCGATCCACGTTTTCAACCGTGCATCGCCGTATTTTGATATTTATATCACGCAAGTACTTGCGCTTAGTTTGGGATTGTTTAATTGGATATTGATTGGTTGACTGTCCTTTTGGACTTCACGTTTCACGCGCAAACCTCAGGTCATCCAACTAACCCGAACTCGGAAGAACCAGATTCGAATTTCGTTGTTGTTAGAGCTGATCAGTGGTGCATATCCTCAGCCACACCCACGGTTTACACACGAGCACTTCCATCTCGAAGAGGTGTTTATTACCACTGCGCCTTCAAACTGCCAGCCGAGTTGATCCGAATCACCAAGTTAAGCTTGTCCAGATGTCGTTCCTATGACAGCCAGAAATGCTCGACAACTTCAAATGGAGACACGGTTCCAGACCTAGTTTAATCCAAGCGAATGCTTCCCAACATATCAGGTATTCTCCACAGGAACACGGCAACCGATCCACGTTTTCAACACTGCTTCGCCTTATTTTTATATTTATATCACGCAATGACATGCACTTAGTTTGGGATTGTTTAATTGGATATTGATTGGTTGACTGTCTTTTTGGACTTCACGTTTCACGCGCAAACCTCAGGTCATCCAACCAACCTGAACTCGGATGAACCAGATTCGAGTTTCGTTGTTGTTAGAGCTGATCAGTGATGCAAATCCTCAGCCACACTCACGGTTTGAACACGAGCACTTCCATCTCGAAGACGTGTTTGTTACCACTGCGCCTTCACACTGCCGGCCGAGTTTATCCGAATCATGGAGTAAGACTTATCAGATGTCGACCTCTATGACAGGCAGAAATGCTCGACAACTTCAAATGGAGACACGGTTCCAGACCTAGTTTAATCCAAGCCAATGCTTCCCACCATATTAGGTATTCTCCACAGGAACACGGCAACCGATCCACGTTTTCAACACTGCTTCGCCTTATTTTTACATTTTTATCAAGCAATTACTTGCGCTTAGTTTGGGATTGTTTATTTGGATATTGATTGGTTGACTGTCCTTTTCGACTTCACGTATCACGCGCAAACCTCAGGTCATCCAACTAACCCGAACTCGGAAGAACCAGATTTGAGTTTCGATGTTGTTAGAGCTGATCAGTGGTGCAAATCCTCAGCCACACTTACGTATTGAATATGAACACTTCCATCTCGAAGACGTGTTTATTACCACTGCGCCTTCACACTGCCGGCCGAGTTGATCCGAATCACCAAGTTAAGCTTGTTCAGATGTCGACCTCTATGACAGCAAGAAATCCTCGACAACTTCAAACGGAGACACGCTTTCAGACCCAGTTTAATCCAAGCGAATGCTTCCCACCATATCAGGTATTCTCCACAGGAACACGGCAACCGATCCACGTTCTCAACCCTGCTTCGCCATATTTTGCTATTTATATCACGAAATTGCTTGCTCTAGGTTTGAGATTGTTTCATTGGATAATAATTGGTTGACTGTCCTTTTCGACTTCACGATTCACGCGCAAACCTCAGGTCATCCAACTAACCCGAACTCGGAAGAACCAGATTCGAGTTTCGTTGTTGATAGAGCTGATCAGTGGTGCAAGTCATCAGCCACACTCACGGTTTGAACACGAGCACTACCATCTCGAAGTCGTGTTTATTACCACTGCGCCTTCACACTGCCGGCCGAGTTGATCCGAATCACGAAGTTAAGCTTGTTCATATGTCGACCTCTATGACAGCAAGAAATGCTCGACAACTTCAAACGGAGACACGCTTTCAGACCCAGTTTAATCCAAGCCAATGCTTCCCACCATATCAGGTCTTCACCACAGGAACACGGCAACCGATCCACGTTCTCAACCCTGCTTCGCCATATTTTGCTATTTATATCACGAAATTGCTTGCTCTAGGTTTGAGATTGTTTCATTGGATAATAATTGGTTGACTGTCCTTTTCGACTTCACGTTTCACGCGCAAACCTCAGGTTATCCAACTAACCCGAACTCGGAAGAACCAGATTCGAGTTTCGTTGTTGTTAGAGCTGATCAGTGATGCAAATCCTCAGCCACACTCACGGTTTGAACACGAGCACTTCCATCTCGAAGACGTGTTTGTTGCCACTGAGCCTTCAAACTGCCGGCCGAGTTTATCCGAATCATGGAGTAAGACTTATCAGATGTCGACCTCTATGACAGGCAGAAATGCTCGACAACTTCAAATGGAGACACGGTTCCAGACCTGGTTTAATCCAGGCGAATGCTTCCCAACATATCAGGTATTCTCCACAGGAACACGGCAACCGATCAACGTATTCAACACTGCTTCGCCTTATTTTTATATTTATATCACGCAATGACATGCACTTAGTTTGGGATTGTTTAATTGGATATTGATTGGTTGACTGTCCATTTGGACTTCACGTTTCACGCGCAAACCTCAGGTCATCCAACCAACGGGAACTCGGAAGCACCAGATTCGAGTTTCGTTGTTGTCAGAGCTGATCAGTGGTGCAAATCCTCAGCCACACTCACGGTTTGAACACGAGCACTTCCATCTCGAAGACGTGTTTGTTACCACTATGCCTTCAAACTGCCCACCGAGTTTATCCGAATCATGGAGTAAGGCGTTACAGATGTCGACCTCTATGACAGCCAGAAATCCTCGACAACTTCAAATGGAGATACGGTTCCAGATCTAGTTTAATCCAAGCGAATTGTTTCCACCATATTAGGTATTCTCCACAGGAACACGGCAACCGATCCACGTTTTCAACCCTGCTTCGCCTTTTTTTTTTACATTTATATCACGCAATTACTTGCGCTTAGTTTGGGATTGTTTATTTGGATATTGATTGGTTGACTGTCCTTTTCGACTTCACGTTTCACGCGCAAACCTCAGGTCATCCAACCAACCTGAACTCGGAAGAACCAGATTCGAGTTTCGTTGTTGTCAGAGCTGATCAGTGGTGCAAATCCTCAGCCACACTCACGGTTTGAACACGAGCACTTCCATCTCGAAGACGTGTTTGTTACCACTATGCCTTCAAACTGCCCACCGAGTTTATCCGAATCATGGAGTAAGGCGTTACAGATGTCGACCTCTATGACAGCCAGAAATGCTCGACAACTTCAAATAGAGACACGCTTCCAGACCTAGTTTAATCCAAGCGAATGCTTCCCACCATATCAGGTATTCTCCACAGGAACACGGCAACCGATCCACGTTTTCAACCGTGCATCGCCGTATTTTGATATTTATATCACGCAATGACATGCACTTAGTTTGGGATTGTTTAATTGGATATTGATTGGTTGACTGTCCTTTTCGACTTCACGTTTCACGCGCAAACCTCAGGTCGTCCAACCAACCTGAACTCGGAAGAACCAGATTCGAGTTTCGTTGTTGTAAGGGCTGATCAGTGGTGCATATCCTCAGCCACAGTCACGTATTGAAAATTAACACTTCCATCTCGAAGACTTGTTTATTACAACTGAGCCTTCACACTGCCGGCCAAATTGATCCGAATCACCAAGTTAAGCTTGTTCAGATGTCGACCTCTATGACAGCCAGAAATGCTCGACAACTTCAAACGGAGACACGCTTTCAGACCCAGTTTAATCCAAGCAAATGCTTCCCACCATATCAGGTATTCTCCACAGGAACACGGCAACCGATCCACGTTTTCAACCGTGCATCGCCGTATTTTGATATTTATATCACGCAATTACTTGCGCTTAGTTTGGCATTGTTTAATTGGATATTGATTGGTTGACTGTCCTTCTGGACTTCACGTTTCACGCGCAAACCTCAGGTCGTCCAACAACGGGAAATCGAAATAACCAGATTCCAGTTTCGTTGTTGTTAGAGCTGATCAGTGGTGCATATCCTCAGCCACACTCACGGTTTGAACACGAGCACTTCCATCTCGAATACGTGTTTGTTGCCACTGCGCCTTCAAACTGCCAGCGGATTTGATCAGAATCACCAAGTTAAGCGTTTTTAGATGTCGACCTCTCTGACAGCCGGATATGCTCGACCACTTCAAATAGAGACACGGTTCCAGACCTAGTTTAATCCAAGCGAATGCTTCCCACAATATCAGGTATTCTCCACAGGAACACGGCAACCGATCCACGTTTTCAACCGTGCATCGCCGTATTTTTATAAAGATATCACGCAATTACTTGCGCTTAGTTTGGGATTGTTTAATTGGATATTGATTGGTTGACTGTCCTTTTCGACTTCACGTTTCACGCGCAAACCTCAGGTCATCCAACAAACGGGAACTCGGAAGCACCAGATTCGAGTTTCGTTGTTGATAGAGCTGATCAGTGGTGCATATCCTCACCCACACTCATGGTTTGAACACGAGCACTTCCATCTCGAAGACGTGTTTGTTACCACTGCGCCTTCACACTGCCGGCCGAGTTGATCCGAATCACCAAGTTAAGCTTGTTCAGATGTCGACCTCTATGACAGGCAGAAATGCTCGACAACTTCAAACGGAGACACGCTTTCAGACCCAGTTTAATCCAAGCGAATGCTTCCCAACATATCAGGTATTCTCCACAGGAACACGGCAACCGATCCACGTTTTCAACCCTGCTTCGCCTTCTTTATATACAGATATCACGAATTACTTGCGTTTGGTTCGGGATGGTTAAATTGGTTATTGATTTATTGACTGTTCTTTTGGACTTCACGTTTCACGCGCAAACCTCAGGTCATCCAACTAACCCGAACTCGGAAGAACCAGATTCGAGTTTCGTTGTTGTTAGAGCTGATCAGTGGTGTATATCCTCAGCCACACTCACGGTTTACACACGAGCACTTCCATCTCAAAAACGTGTTTGTTGCCACTGCGCCTTCAAACTGCCAGCCGTGTTGTTCAGTATCACCAAGTTAAGCTTGTTCAGATGTCGACCTCTATGACAGCCAGAAATGCTCGACAACTTCAAATGGAGACACGGTTCCAGACCTAGTTTAATCCAAACAAATGCTTCCCAACATATCAGGTATTCTCCAAAGGAACACGGCAACCGATCCACGTTTTCAACACTGCTTCGCCTTATTTTTACATTTATATTACGCAATGACATGCACTTAGTTTGGGATTGTTTAATTGTATATTGATTGGTTGACTGTCCTTTCCGACTTCACGTTTCACGCGCAAACCTTAGGTCGTCCAACCATCCGGAACTCGGAAGAACCAGATTCGAGTTTCGTTGTTGATAGAGCTGATCAGTGGTGCAAATCCTCATCCACACTCACGGTTTGAACCCGAGCACTTCCATCTCGAAGACGTGTTTGTTGCCACCGCGCCTTCAAATTGCCAGCGGAGTTGATCCGAATCACCAAGTTAAGCTTGTTCAGATGTCGACCTCTATGACAGCCAGAAATGCTCGATAACATCAAATGGAGACACGGTTTCAGACCTTGTTTAATCCAAGCGAATGCTTCACACCATATCAGGTATTCTCCACAGAAACACGGCAACCGATCCACGTTTTCAACACTGCTTCGCCTTATTTTTATGTAGATATCACGCAATGGCTTGCACTTAGTTTGGGGTTTGTTTAATTGGATATTGATTGGTTGACTTCCGGTTTCGACTTCACGTTTCCCGCGCGAACCTCAGGTCATCCAACTAACCCGAACTCGGAAGAACCAGATTCGAGTTTCGTTGTTATTAGAGCTGATCAGTGGTGCAAATCCTCATCCACACTCACGGTTTGAACCCGAGCATTTCCATCTGGATAATGTTATTTTTATCGCTGCGCCTTCACTCTGCCGGCCGAGTTGATCTGATTCACCAAAATAAGCTTGTTCATATGTCGACCTCTATGACAGCCAGAAATGCTCGACAACGTCAAATGGAGATACGGTTCCAGACCTAGTTTAATCCAAGCGAATGCTTCCCACCATATCAGGTATTCTCCACAGGAACACGGCAACCGATCCACGTTTTCAACACTGCTTCGCCTTATTTTTATATTTATATCACGCAATGACATGCACTTAGTTTGGGGTTTGTTTAATTGGATATTGATTGGTTGACTGTCCTTTTGGACTTCACGTATCACGCGCAAACCTCAGGTCATCCAACTAACCCGAACTCGGAAGAACCAGATTCGAGTTTCGTTGTTGTTAGAGCTGATCAGTGGTGCATATCCTCAGCCACACTCACGGTTTGAACACGAGCACTTCCATCTCGAAGACGTGTTTGTTACCACTGCGCCTTCACACTGCCGGCCGAGTTGATCCGAATCACCAAGTTAAGCTTGTTCAGATGTCGACCTCTATGACAGGCAGAAATGCTCGACAACTTCAAACGGAGACACGCTTTCAGACCCAGTTTAATCCAAGCCAATGCTTCCCACCATATCAGGTATTCTCCACAGGAACACGGCAACCGATCCACGTTTTCAGCCCTGCTTCGCCTTCTTTATATACAGATATCACGAATTACTTGCGTTTGGTTCGGGATGGTTAAATTGGTTATTGATTTATTGACTGTTCTTTTGGACTTCACGTTTCACGCGCAAACCTCAGGTCATCCAACTAACCCGAACTCGGAAGAACCAGATTCGAGTTTCGTTGTTGTTAGAGCTGATCAGCGGTGTATATCCTCAGCCACACTCACGGTTTACACACGAGCACTTCCATCTCGAAGACGTGTTTGTTGCCACTGCGCCTTCAAACTGCCAGCCGAGTTGTTCAGTATAGCCAAGTTAAGCTTGTTCAGATGTCGACCTCTATGACAGCCAGAAATGCTCGACAACTTCAAATGGAGACACGGTTCCAGACCTAGTTTAATCCAAACAAATGCTTCCCAACATATCAGGTATTCTCCACAGGAACACGGCAACCGATCCACGTTTTCAACACTGCTTCGCCTTATTTTTACATTTATATTACGCAATGACATGCACTTAGTTTGGGATTGTTTAATTGTATATTGATTGGTTGACTGTCCTTTCCGACTTCACGTTTCACGCGCAAACCTTAGGTCGTCCAACCATCCGGAACTCGGAAGAACCAGATTCGAGTTTCGTTGTTGATAGAGCTGATCAGTGGTGCAAATCCTCATCCACACTCACGGTTTGAACCCGAGCACTTCCATCTCGAAGACGTGTTTGTTGCCACCGCGCCTTCAAATTGCCAGCGGAGTTGATCCGAATCACCAAGATAAGCTTGTTCAGATGTCGAACTCTATGACAGCCAGAAATGCTCGATAACATCAAATGGAGACACGGTTTCAGACCTTGTTTAATCCAAGCGAATGCTTCACACCATATCAGGTATTCTCCACAGAAACACGGCAACCGATCCACGTTTTCAACACTGCTTCGCCTTATTTTTATGTAGATATCACGCAATGGCTTGCACTTAGTTTGGGGTTTGTTTAATTGGATATTGATTGGTTGACTTCCGGTTTCGACTTCACGTTTCCCGCGCGAACCCCAGGTCATCCAACTAACCCGAACTCGGAAGAACCAGATTCGAGTTTCGTTGTTGATAGAGCTGATCAGTGGTGCAAATCCTCATCCACACTCACGGTTTGAACCCGAGCACTTCCATCTCGAAGACGTGTTTGTTGCCACCGCGCCTTCAAATTGCCAGCGGAGTTGATCCGAATCACCAAGTTAAGCTTGTTCAGATGTCGACCTCTATGACAGCCAGAAATGCTCGATAACATCAAATGGAGACACGGTTTCAGACCTTGTTTAATCCAAGCGAATGCTTCACACCATATCAGGTATTCTCCACAGAAACATGGCAACCGATCCACGTTTTCAACACTGCTTCGCCTTATTTTTATGTAGATATCACGCAATGGCTTGCACTTAGTTTGGGGTTTGTTTAATTGGATATTGATTGGTTGACTTCCGGTTTCGACTTCACGTTTCCCGCGCGAACCTCAGGTCATCCAACTAACCCGAACTCGGAAGAACCAGATTCGAGTTTCGTTGTTATTAGAGCTGATCAGTGGTGCAAATCCTCATCCACACTCACGGTTTGAACCCGAGCATTTCCATCTGGATAATGTTATTTTTATCGCTGCGCCTTCACTCTGCCGGCCGAGTTGATCTGATTCACCAAAATAAGCTTGTTCATATGTCGACCTCTATGACAGCCAGAAATGCTCGACAACGTCAAATGGAGATACGGTTCCAGACCTAGTTTAATCCAAGCGAATGCTTCCCACCATATCAGGTATTCTCCACAGGAACACGGCAACCGATCCACGTTTTCAACCCAGCTTCGCCTTATTTTTATATTTATATCACGCAATGACTAGCACTTAGTTTGGGGTTTGTTTAATTGGATATTGATTGGTTGACTGTCCATTTGGACTTCACGTTTCACGCGCAAACCTCAGGTCATCCAACCAATCTGAACTCGGAAGAACCAGATTCGAGTTTCGTTGTTGATAGAGCTGATCAGTGGTGCATATCCACATCCACACCCACGGTTTGAACACGAGCACTTCCATTTCGAAGACGTGTTTATTACCACTGCGCCTTCACACAGCCGGCCGTGGTGATTCGAATCTCCAAATTAAACTTGTTCAGATGTCGACCTCTATGACAGCCAGAAATGCTCGACAACTTCAAATGGAGACACGGTTCCAGACCTTGTTTAATCCAAGCGAATGCTTCCCACCATATCAGATCATCTCCTCAGGAACAAGCGCGACAGGGCGATTAGTCTCCTCCATGACCGAATCTCCGTTATTTAAAAACTAAAATAAATGATTGCTTATGTTCCGAAATCCTGTTTCGTTGTGAAGGTCAGTTGATCATTCAGAAATATTTCCGTTCAAATGTAATATGACGTATGCGCAGCGAACACTGAGAAAATGGATCAATTAAAAGATCTGTCTACAAGGACACCATCTACACTTCATGATAGTCGTTCCAGAGAAGTACAAGATAAGCACAGTGCAAACGCTGTTTCTCGGGCTGGAGTAGATTTGGACGACAGAGCCACTGGAGGGAGAAATCATCGCTGCAGCTTTTTCCACCTCAACAATCCACTACTATTCACGGCCGTTTCTCAGGCTCAGAATCAATTGGCGTTTAAGGTACTTCTGTGTTCCATCATATCTGGAATTCGGAGGAATCATTCTGTGAGCATCTAACAGCGCAACTGAGGATGCAGATATCCATCGCTTCCGTGGGTAGCTGGTTGTTGGATCTTGGTCAGCCGTAAAAGCCTCAAATAGAACCCACTGGACATTTGGTAACAACTCATCTTGATAATGGGCGTCGACAACTTGGTGAACAGTTGTGATATAGAATGGATTGTCAATGGCAAGACCAAGTTCGAAAACTGTATGGGAAATCACAAAACAAATTTCATTCAAAATTATCTGCACGACCATTATACTGCGGGTGACGAAGAGCAGTGTGTTACACTTCGCAACCAAGATCTTATAGTAAATTATCCAAGAGTTTAGCAGACAAATTGGTGCCATTGTCAGTAACTGGCACAAACAGAATTCCTCCTCTGCTGAATCTGTTCCTGAGCGTAGTCTGTGTGAAGTCAGCAGTAGGTGACGTTGTTCAATATACTATTGATCAGAGGGAAAAGGCATCAGCAATCACAAGAGTGTAGTATTTACCCAAGAAGGCTCCACAATAACCTGCATATAACCGCTGCCACGCCTCGCGAAGCAACAGTCAAGGAAGCCAATTCGAAAGTTTCGAACGTACCTAATGTAAATGCTGCTTGCAATATTTACCTGTACGCTCAACGTGGGCCCAGTTAGAAAAATCCACAGAGCCAGTAATTCCGTGCTCACGCAGACTGAATTGCTTGACGGACAGGATCTCTCAAACTAAAAGAATTGTACTGCGCTTTAGTAAAATGAGATCGCCAGATATCTCTAACCTCAATCCAGGAATGTGCATTCCAACAGAAACCTCAGAACATTTTAAAAGCTGCTGTATATCCAATGAATCGTGTGAAGAATTTAGGAGAGTGACATCAATGTGCGATTCACGAACAACTTTAAAATCAAGAAGAAGAAGACCAGAATCAGAAACAAAAACTTGCATTCAATGGGATCAGAGTCACGAAGCTGAATTAAAACCATACGAGAACCGACATGTGGGAGCTTGCATTCAGTAATCCCTGGAATAGTCACACTGCTAGGATTAATCTTATCGATGCGATAAACGCAATTTATAGCTTTAGGTGAAGGGATGGATTCTACACTCCCAGTGTCAACAATGAAAGTGTGTTGACTACCCTCTGCAGTATGCATTTCCTGGTAGTATGTGTAACCTTCTCTGACAAGAGGGATAATGCAAGTGTGGAAATCTTGGAATGAAGTAAAGAATTGTCAGATGATGCTGAGGGGATCGTCTGTGGATATGGTGGGCTAATTCTACAAACACTATCAATGTGACCAAACTTACCACAGGCAAAACGCATAGCTCGTCGACGAGGACATGTGAAACAACGATGCAAGTGACCACATGAGATACACTTGCTCAAATCGGAATTTCTATGGTAAGATTTTGAACGAATCTATCGATCAAGTGGGGCTGATTACCACGACAACTTATCGGCTTGGTAGAAGACGACGTTTTCATGGGAGTGTATGCATTTCTGCAAATGGAATGAACGAAAAACTGTTTGCTTCGCATCCTCCAAATGATTTCGGGCCAAATACGAATTGTTGAAACATATCATGTAGTCGTCAACCGGTTGCGATGTAGAACCTACATCGATAAATTCCATTTCAGGTGCATTCGCGGTTTAAATCCAGTCAATTAGAACATTTATTATTGGAAAACAGAACTGATTACCGCCTGTTATTTTATTTGATTAAACTGTCAACTTTCATCGGACAATACACACGTGGACAACCCATTGATCAATGAAACGAAGGACTGTTGCACATTTTCTTTTGACACGTAGTCAGCTGATCAAACAATAGAGACGAATTTGTGGATGAATAGTGTCTGTAATCTTGCCACAAATTAGAATGCCGTGATATTTGACCGAGTTATGGTTGGATCGGCTGTCGAGCATTGAGGTTTCCATGCCGATCTGGAATGAAATTGCTGCTTGCTCGTTTGGATCGGTGGACAGATTACGTCATTAACTGAGTCGAGTCTGCGCAACTCTTCATTTCATAAACTCTCCCATGGCCGACTATTCCACTGTCCAGCTGATTGTTGTCCGATTTATTTGACGTCAGCCTCGATTTCTCTGACCTCATTACTTTCATTCTGTGGTTGCATATTTGATTTATTTATCCAACCCTCAGTTGGTATTACTAAATTTCCTTTTGGAGGGACACATCATTTGGTTTAAGTATTTGATCGACTTTACTTGGTTTGGTTTGTTATTAGTTGACCTATTGCGTGCAAAAATGACCTCAGAGGTCAAACCTAGACTGTGTTTGCATGTGCAAAGTAAATGCATTTGATCGTTCAAGGGATTCGTAGTGGCCTCGATAGAAATGAAGAAAAGACCGTTATCTGGCCACCATATTTACCTGAACTGATTTTTCCGAGGTTTCTGTCGACCTCTTTATCAAATCCAACTGTACTCGGTCGCGGTTCGCTTTCTGATTCATCGTTGCGATCGTTTGCATTCCGTGTGTTACTCGTATCGGTACTGTTTCGATTCCACGTTGAACAGTACACATTGTCACATCTTTCTCTTGGCATGCATCTTTTCTACTCGTTCAACAGAGAGGATGACTTTGGAATGTCGATGTGAGACCGGAATAAAGACACGTTGATAAGCCTCGCTCAAATGTCTCCCGAATGATGAAGTTTAGCTTTTTAAGTCATTTAGTGGTATATTATGCGGCTTAGTCAGTGATTATGCTCCCATATTGCATCTGCCGCTCAATCTGCTAATCCTTATACGACTACGAAACAATAAGTTGAAAGTTATACACGACAGACAGAAAAATAACGCAACCAGTGGTACCAGGTTTGTGGCTGGTGAACGAGATGAACATCCAAGTGATCGATCACGATCTGCATTGTGCAGTCACGGAAAGGAGCCGTTCATTACATTGCAAACCATTGGAGAAGCGGGTATCATTTCTTGGTTATTTCCTACGAGAATTAGTCAAATTAATTCCTACGGAATTCATGCATAGAAAATGGAGTGAGTAGAATTTATTGAAGTATTGATACGCCAGTTTCTATCTGGTCGAGTGCAACTAGGCGATGTAAATTTGCATTTGTCTTGATTGATCTGTACGTAATTCTGTTCCACAGGGAATCACCATCGAAACACAGGATCGCTTGTTTCGCAACTGCACATAAAACCAACACGATAGTGCAATCGTGTACCGAATTTCTTTTCACACAGTCACACAGCTTGAAATAGAACAGAATGGAACAGAAGCATCAAATTACAAATGGGAACATCTTAGCCATGAGTCACAGCTGTCACACACTCAGCTCGTTTATTCAAGTACGCCGATGGAAATAATTCACAAGAAGAAATCTTTTCCGAGCAGTCTTGTCTTGTGGTAAACACTCACAAATGTCTAGATTGCATTCTTTCCTCTGTGAGATCACGTTTTCTAGAATAAAGCACCACTGCTGAATCTACCCCTCCTGCACGTGTAAACCATGTGAATTATCACGGTTTTAGAGAACTTGCATTGGTCTTTACACACAGGCATTGCTCTCTGGAAAGTTCATTGCTTCGCAATCTGTTATCTCTTCATCCATACATAAGTGTATGTTTCCCATGTTTCCATATTGTTCTGCCGTATTTATTTCCGTCTGTTGAAAAGAGACTGTATCACTGTTGGTAGAGGCCTGTACAAAATCGATCTTGTTTCTGGGCGTATGCGATAAGCATATAACATCATCCATTTCATTTGACAGAAATATCATTTCGGACTGTTCAAGGATGAAGTATTATCTGAACCGTCAACACTTTTTGATGTACCAAGACTTTCTTCATATGTTCAGCTAAACATGCACAAACCAGCATAATAATAAATTCATAGAGAAAAATCAAAACAAAGGATTTCGTAATTCAGGAACTGGCGTAAATGCTGTATCAGCAAATTTTCGAATGTTCTCTGATAGAAACTTCCCATGGGTCTGTTGATATTTTCAAAAAAATGTATTGTCTAGATGACAAAACAGACGCAACAGAGCGAGTAGTCTCCTCAATGACCGAATCTCCGTTATTTAAAAACCAAAAAAATGGTTGCTTAGATTCCGAAATCCTGTTACGTTGTGAAGGTCAGTTGATCATTCAGAAATATTTCCGTTCAAATGTAATATGACGTATGCGCAGCGAACACTGAGAAAATGGATCAATTAAAAGATCTGTCTACAAGGACACCATCTACACTTCATGATAGTCGTTCCAGAGAAGTACAAGATAAGCACAGTGCAAACGCTGTTTCTCGGGCTGGAGTAGATTTGGACGACAGAGCCACTGGAGGGAGAAATCAATCGACCTAATGAAACGCTGATGTCACTGCGTATCCAGCATAATTCCTGGCAACCTATTATCAAACCAAGCTGAGAAAGAATAGTCTTCCACTGTGCGTGGATGTGAAATCAGAAATAGCTCATAAATGAGACGTTATGATCAATCAAATCAGCAAACATCCAGCGAATCCACTATACTGCCGAACCGGTAATTATGTTCACGTTATTCCCCGGTCAAACGTCATACAGGGGTTCAACACATTCAAATGTCGCTTGAGAAAGGAACTCAACACGATTGCGTCATCGATCGATGAAAGATCACTGACTGCCACGAATTGTTTGGAGACAAAGCATTATGTCACTGCCAGTCAGACAGTCGTAGCGATTTCCCTACTGGAAAAACGAGACAAACATTTGTTTAATGAACAACGCGACACCATC
The DNA here is from genome assembly GCA_948099385.1 of Fasciola hepatica. NCBI lineage: Eukaryota > Metazoa > Platyhelminthes > Trematoda > Plagiorchiida > Fasciolidae > Fasciola > Fasciola hepatica. Next base: position 2,923,184 of record CANUEZ040000198.1, read on the forward strand.
ACGTGATCCACCGAAGTATATGAAGCAATAAATTTGATTCAATCAGGATGAATACTCATTTCCCTGTCGCAACAAATCTCGCATGAACAAGGTTATGTATGCTCGCGCAGCGCAAGTGGAGATCAGCGTTTTGACTGCTGTCATTATATTCACCGATATTCGAACTTGTCTATCAGTTTGACGCGAGCATCGTAATTGATTGGTAAATGTGGTAAAGGTGATGTGATTGTGGTGCTGCTTCATGCGACAGACGCGCCCAGAAAGCTGCCCAACCGGAGAAGACAGGCAAGTTACAAAACAATTCTGCTACGTTTACGGATTGCGAGTAATGATCGTCAAACGTTTTTCCCAATTTATAGTTTGAAAAGGTGAGCTTTTAGTGAGATATTTGCACATGTTCACTATTTTCTTGGTATGACAGGGTAAAAGATAAATTAGAGGAACGTTGTTCATATGTAAAACTGAACTTGAAGTTATGGTTACCAGTGTTGTACTGACCTGTTTGTTTTGGTTTATGGTAATATTTGAACAATATTTTCCTGCAACTAGTGAATATTCATCTGATTTGGCAAATACGGTTGAGTGAGGATACTTGATTAGGACATCAGAACACTCGATATCAAAACAACTAGTTGTCAGTGTTTCACCTGTGATAAAATATTAAACGTTTTTACAGACTTTGTACACTGGGTGCTAGAAAAGCAGAAAGATAGTCGATAATCTCGACAACTGCAATTGACAAATCCGTGTCCATACAGTAGAGGTGTTATCAGTGTTACGACAGATATTGTGTTGATAACTATCAGATGCGTGCGGTTAGTGATTACGTCATATTATTTTGTGTGTTGCTTCTGAGTACATAATGTGATGTTGTTTCGTGCGGATCGAGACTCAATCGGCGGTTACCGAAATCTGGCCTTTGGCATTTCTTGTTGCTCTTACTTTGACAGTTTATATGGGCAAATGGGCTCCACTGGTATTGATCGAATGATCCGATTCCATCGAAGTGATAGTAATTGTCGTTTGTCAGCTCTTCACTTGTATTTTGTCTAACCGACTTGGGTGATACGCCTTTATGTGTCAAGACGGTCTTCCTGTTGTTCGACATACGTCACCTGCCCCACACTGAGAGCTGGAAATGTACGGATATTCTGCGTTTCATTCGTAAAATAAGCAATAGTCGAGAGATCAACAAAACATGGATTCCGGCCGCGTAATAACACCTTTCTGACTTGGAATATGGATAACGGGCAATTGAGATCGACTATTTACGAAATCTGCTGCACTGCTACTTCTAAATTTATTTCATGGGTAGACAGATTGCTTTTCGACTGCTTGATGACAAGGTGTGCTATCGTAATTCTTCGTAACATTTTTGATGAAGCACCCGGAGTGTATATTCGGAATAAGAAATGATTTCACCCTTCTACGTTTTCTTTATAGAACATACCTTAATTACACTAGTGATCAATCACTATAGAAGTTGCCTATTCTGTCTCAATAATACGAATCTGTAGTAGCTAGTGCATGGATTTGATGGAATTTCCTTATGAATAAGTGAACATCCTAGTAAGCTATCGGACTGATGTGAATGTAATGCGTCCGAGAAAAGCAAACCATATGTGGATTCTATTTCCAACGTGATTTTATACCATTACAGGCCTAATTGAATTCACTTCTCTACCAGTGCGTGTCTTTCGAAGAAACTATCAAAAATATAAGGACATTAGATAGAAGAATGGGAAAACCCAGTAGATTGATAGGAGGTCAACCAAAGAACCCTTCTGCTTATGTACAAACAACATCCAGTTTCAATTTCACGGAGACTGATCGCATCATAAAAAAGAAGTTTAAATTATATCCTTCTTAAGACCTAAATTAGGAGATATTTGTATGGCTTAGTTAGAGAACGGTATTATCTCTGAGCAACTCAAGCAGCTGCAAATGTAAGGGCGTATTGTGTGCTAGGCTCATCATTAACATGAGCAACATCAACGTAAGGAATTCGGTCGGGTCAACTTTGTGATCGGATTCAATTAGGTATTTCGCAATTGAAAGAGGCCGAAGCACTGACAACATCCTCTACGGCCGCATCGCGCGGTGTCATCGATTTTTCCAACCATTTGTGTATGTTCTCCGACGCTGGTTGAGCCAAGCAGCTATCCGTTCTCCCTGTGGATGCGTCACCGTAGCTGTAAGTGAATTGATAGAAAGCATGTGAGACATTGGGATAGGCAAGACTGTCTGAATGACTTTTGAATCCTGACCCGTTGGGAATCAGTCACCGAAGTAGTTGCACCACAGTGTACGAGTGTCTTATGGTTGACCTAGGGTATCCATATATTTTTCATAAAAAAGGCTGTTACCTCCGAAAAGTGAAACAATTGAAACTTGCTTCTTGTTGACTGTATTTGATGTGTACCGTCTGATGAAACTTACAACGCTTTCTGCTTAGGTGCACGTGTTCATCAATTATTTCGACCATGCACGGATCACCCGTCCGTCTCTTTAATGCTTCGCATGAAAACGACGCGACAACGCAATGATCGCTTCCCGCGACTCATGAGATGGAGAACACGGTTATTAAGGAGGAAATAGTTAGCTTGCATTGCGGGATCATGATTGAGGCGTAAACGTGCAACGGTCAAATGACTACCGTGCTTCATAGCAAGTCAGTTTCGCGATATGCCGATTTTACAAGCATAATATAGGCCTCAAAAAACTCAAGACTTTTGAGCTTCTGGTTATCCTGTCAAGTAAGGCGCCTGTTTCCCAATTGGTTGCAGTTGTTTATTATGTTTCCGGATAAGATTCCATGTAAGTTCAGAATTTGAAGATGTCTTGATATCATTTGTTTCTCTGTCAAGATGTTGTTATCCAATGTAGTGTCCCGTTTGGAATATTTTGTCTAAAGATATGTCTTCCATATTTCATGTGTGCACATCTTCTTCATGATGTCGGAAGGTATGTCTTATATCTTTCGTACATGTTTTCCTTCTTCTTTGTAACTAAACTGACTGATTCCTTATCTGGTTGGAAGGACACCATTTGTTCTATTCTAACTAATCCATCTATTACCCCTAAAGAAGAACTAGTCAATAGCCTACCCCCTTTAGATGTTATCATAATCAGATGTTCGGATGAAATATAGCCACGCAGTATCCCTTTCAAAGTAACTTGGGAAGGACGCCATTTGCAATTCTCCAGTTTTGCACCGAAGACCTACAATCATGGTTTGGTATGAATCCCCATCAGCAAAGCGTGGGAAATCTGTATCAATGATTAAATGCAAAATGAATGGGAGTTTATAGAAAGAACGTTGCTGACCAATTGCTTCCCCGATACGTTTCTCGAGAAACATCGAAAACCGAAGAAAGCAAGCGGAAATCGTGTAACTGAAATAAGCTTCGTTTATTTGCTTAACATATTATTGTTTATACGAATCCTCGCTATGGTGCACGGTAGCTATTTGACAGTTGCACGTGCATGCTACACGCACACTCTTGAAATTCATCCTGATCAATTCCTCCCTATGAATCGTGTTCTACATCCTTTTGGGTCGAGGGAAACAATACTCTGGTTGCCATGTCGGCTTTATGCAAGGCATCACAGTGAAGGACTGGTCCGTGCATAGTCGAAAAGACTAACGAGCACATGCAACTAAAACGTCACATCTTCGGATTCTTGTGGTGTGCAACGTTTAACTGCATCAGGTCACAAAGCTGACCCGACCTAATCCCCTAAAATTGTGTTGCGTAACCACAATTTGGAGCTGTGAGCATTCATCGAAGCGATGCCCATCTAAATGCATCCGTCAGCGATTTGTGAACAACAAATGGTTGACACAAGTGTTTGTTTGTTATGGCACTAACCGAAAGGACCCCGATCTCCCCCTATCGAGCTCCCCGTTGCAGCTTTCAATCTAACCCAATTAATTGTATCATTTCATCGTTGTGCGGTACATAAACCGAAATGTTTAAGGTAGGCGGTCGACGAGAATAAACGAAATGTTTGCATCACGTTACTTATATTTTCCTTCAGTTCCCATGTACTTCTCAAGAAACAGAATTATTCTATATCCTCACCGTCAATATATGATACGGTTCCCACAATAGATCTGGCGAACATACCCATCTTCAGCCGAAAACATTTAAGTTGTGATTATTTCGTGCCATATGCTGCATGCTGCACTTCCATCAGTAATCGGACTCACGTCTCTTTACTCTCCCTTATAGGTCCGATTCGTCTTTAAGCCCTTTATGTAGAGAGATATTCATGACTCCAATATATCCTAAGCATCGCATCTAGATGCTCTGCTTGACTTCAAATTTGGTTCAAGTTACTACTGGCTTGGTCTTCCCTGCACAAGGGGATGTGGTGAGGGAAGCAATTATAAATCGCTAAGTCAAAGTGCGTGTGGGTGCCCTGGGTCTCGACACACGGAGACTAAACATCTATCATTGATGATACGTCCGAACTCTAACATGTATATCGATGATTCCTCGCCGTTCAGTGGTTGATGTGAACTGACTGCCGACAATATCAGTCTAGCCTCCACATAGCTTGCCCTTGGTGGCTGAATGTGTCAATCAATTTCATAGCGTAACGTACCCTATTGAATAATTTCACGATTATCACAGCAAACGACGCAGTTTTCTATACACATTCTGCTTCCTCAACGTCAGACCCACCATCACTTTACATCACCTTAGTTAAAATGCTTCTGGTTATAAACCGTATCATTGCCATTAGAAATATACTCGCAGTCACATTATATGCGATTTCCGAATGTATTGCTCGACACCCATATCTGTTGTGCTCAATCAAATCTACCTTGATACGAAACGGTCCGAAATATTTGACACCGCATTCCTCAAAGACGTAGTTCCCTTCTTTGCATAGGCAATCAGGCAGGAGTGCCATTACTGGATCTATGGGTTGGGCAAATTAAGCACTTACTGAGGACGCGTCTCACGGTTGAAATGGCTTTCAAAATTCAGAAGTCTTTCCTGATGCGAGTTCAAACATGACCCGTGCCTATATATCCTGGAATCTGGTGGTAGTGTTTCTCCAAAAAGTAAGTGAATTGTGGGCGAGCTGGTAGAACCACCAACCTATTATTAGGTAAATTGCAATGCAGAGCTGCTCTAGCACAAAGACATCGTTTACCGTCGAGCAGCCTTGGTTCTAACATTTTCACGTTGACAGTTTTAGCGCATTTATCGGGATTTATTTCCACTAATCTAATTTCTCCGAAACTGTACGTCTGAATCAACTCGACTACAGTTCCCGTGGCTTCTGGCACTTCGAACAAAGACAACGGCCCCAGCCTGACAGTAGTTGTTTGGATCATCATGAATCGAGCAATCTGAGGCTTTATGAAACCATCAAATAGGTAAAAATATTCTAGATTTCTCTGTTGCATACTGTTATTGTACTGACTGCTCTCCTAAAAGAACGGACATTTTGGCAGTCTTTGTTCTTTCAGTGACCTAATCTAGATTCTGGTGACAAACATCATGAAATTTCCTTTAATAAGGCAATAAAATGGGCACTACAGACGATAATGGATCAAACAATGAAGCAAACATTCCTAGTAAATCTCTAGTCGTCATCGGAACCTCGGATAAATGAATTGAAACCAAACAACAGTCACACTGAATATACCACTTGAAACCTAATGCTTCATGGCCCACGATAGTCTGCTGATAAAATTTGAAGTACGTACTCGATTTTTTTTCGGTTAACAATTGTGCTCGTAGTCCAGGTCTTTACGATACCCGTTCAGTTGAGTGTTGCATATCCGTATGAATTATCGCAATAAATCCTCATACTACAGTGACAACAATCAACCGTCCAGACAAAAGTTGATAGTCATCGCATATAATACTAATGAAGAAAAGTCAATGTTGCTGTCCTCGGCAGCTATACTTAAGGACAGTTTGGCACAAATCGGTGAATAACTAGCGCCTAACGGATGAGCATTCTTTACGTAAACATGCGCACCACTTCTCAGATCGTAATCTGACCAGTGAAGGAAGCCTACAGATCACCTGTGACACTTTGGAAACATAATTTGCTGGAATATCTATTAAATTCCAGCAAAAGGCGCAACGACATATCAACGGAACCTGACGGGGACTCCTAACAAATGATCGGTTGGATCAGGTACTTTTGTTGGGACTTCGTTGACAGAAATGCTCTAACGAACAGCCGCACAATCGAATACCACTCGGACCCTCCCGGGCCTAATCGAACTTAAGACGTTATGGAGTGTCCGGAACACACGTTTTCTTGGGCATCTTCTTTTGGAACTATATATGTCATTTATCCTGTTCAATCATGAACGCGAATAACATGACTGTACTTTGAGAGTAGTTCCACATTCCAGTCCAGACATATCTTGAGAAACGACAAACGATGGTCTACAACTGGGTGATTAAAAGGAAGCTCATTTCTATCATTACGCCACGGTAAACCATCGATACACTTATTCCTTTGTTTACTTTACTTACACGTAAGTATCTCCTACTAGACGACGAGGCGGCTTCACGAATACATCACATATCACAGGTGATCGATCAGAAGCAGTGTAGAGTCTCAATACGTGAATGATGGAACGCACTCTACCGGCTGGTCATTGATGGACAGCTTTTGAGCTGATGGTCATGAGTAAGATTATTCACCTACAGTTTTCGTGGTGTTTGATTCCAGCCCGATAGATTTTGGGAATAAATTGCTTCAAAACGAATACTAGATAAAGAGTGGGAAGTATCGTCTGTGTGGTGGTAGACTGTCGTGTCTCTTAGGGCATCCTCCATTTCATTGGTCTCCATCAGGTACCCATCTCTCCTGTGGCCCCAAAATCTGAAGCACGCATGAGTAGCCACACCCGGGCAAACCGCAAATTAGCATCACAACAGGCCACCGGCTAATATGGAACAACTCTGCTGCACTCTGGGTTGCATTTTGATGTCTAAAGGCTGAAATGAGATCATCTGAATAAAGGCTGGATTAGTCACCGTTATTTCAATTTCCACTAAAGACTGGGCAATCGAGTAATACAACATTCCTGAACAGTGCTGGAAACACCGCCACGCACAAGTCTCCCGAGAACCTCAATGAATAATTTTGAAAACATGCAATCTGATCACGCCAAGGCTTGTACGGCAAGTGACGCTTCTCGTGCTCCAGTGGTTGAGGTGTCAAGACAACAAACTGGAATACTGATCTGTCGGAAACAGGCTTGTGCATCTTGTTGTAATGTAAGGACTCTACCATACGTTGGTAGCCTCACAATGTGGACGCTGTAGAACTAAAACTAAAACATCTACGTGGCTTGATCCTCAGAAATCTGCATACCTCCGTTTGGCACTCGGTGCATAACCATTGCAGGACAGACGACAGCTTGCTAGCATTATCGTAGCGACAAGGCAGAACAATTTGAGAGCCACGATGTCACATTCCATACTAGCGGTAAATCCAACAGCACAGCGATCGCTTGGGAGCCGATTTCCCCAAGACTTCCTTTTCCACGTCTCGGGCGCAGTGATTGCGATGATGTATTGGACGCCAATCTCTAAGAGATATTCAATGAGATCAAGAAATGTGACATTCTGTCCATCGCTCGAAACTGGATGGCGCTCACAAGTCCCTCGGATGAGTCAACGCGAGACGTCCTAGGTCACGATGGTTACTAGGCTGGATCTCTAGGAAGCCATTTCAGTTGTCAGCTAAACAAACGAAGCCCAGATATCAAGAACTGGCCATAACTGAATACTGCAACGGGGAGCTTCGCTCTCCGTTATGCTTGATTGAAAGCGGTAATGGATCAAACATTCTGAAACTGTGGAGACTGTAGTAGGGATTAGTGACTCCAACAAGCTATTCCGCCTCATTCGCAACGCATCGGACAGGCGCTGCAAGGGAGAGTCATTCCTTTGCAGCGCAGCCGGCCATCTTATACCTGGGCACAAAAGAGAATATAGAGTGATGAGCAGAGCAGGTCGATAGGTTCCTCAGCCGACCATCATACCACACGATGAACCCACAAACTCCAGTTATCGCAGAGCAAAGATTTCACAATCATCAGTCAGCTAAGTAACGAGAAAGCCGCTTGTAGACAGTATTTACACTATCGCCCTACTCGATACCGGACCTGACCTATTTGGAACTTGTGTGGCGCTCCTCTCAATTCCCAGGGTCTGTTTGCCGGTTATCCTTGATTGTTGAGTGGGCCTTTGTGACCATGGGATATATACCTTTTCCACCACAATCAACAGCAAGCATGAACTATATCCAAAATTTTAAAACCAGAAGTCTACAAGGCCGTAGGACCGTTCTTTGTTTCACCAGAGCACCCTTGTTATCAAGCAGACTATAAAACGCGATTTTTCTTGTCTGATAATAGAATATGTCAAAACCTGGCTGCTGCAACCATTTTCAGTAGCTAAAGTTGAAGTGCAAATCTCGATGATGTCAAACGTCAGTTCTTCGTGAAAAGCAGTCAGTATATTGTTACAGTGCGCAACAAAGTAATCTCGACATTGGTAAATATTCGGTGGTTTATAAAGTCGCTTGCACCGGTCATATTGCTCGATTTACAGTGTGCCAATCAAAAGTCACTCTCTGACCAATCAGGGAGCACCATGAACGAGGTAAATCAAAAACATCCATAACACAAGAGTGTACTAGTTTCTACGGATAAATTGTACATAATCAGTACAAACATTCCGCACACACGATTCCGCGCAGCGCGAAATATCAACAACTGGTGAATATGGTAACATTTTAGACGAAATTAGTTTCGTACAGCATGAAATTCAACACTGATCTAACCTGGTTGAAAAGCTCATGGTCCAATAGTCAATGTCTAAATTTTAGTTTGTTTCTCCCAGTTTGTTTCATTATCACCACTACTGATCACTGATTGCCGTTGCCCCAGATGACTTTAATATATCCAGACAACCCGGAGAAAACCGGCCTCAGTGTGGCTATTTCCAAAAATCATGCTCCCAACATATTACAAAACCGTTTTCTTTCAAATCCAGTCTCTACTTTTGGAGCCTTTTTATGATGATCGTTTGATCACCACCCGTCACCACAAGAAAGAACAAAGCAGGAGAAAAAAATGTTAACTGATTAGGAAGAGAACAAAAATAATGGAATAAAGTCGATGGAGCAATTTTGTGGATGCAAGAGCCCCACTAATCGCGGCATCTAGTCATATATCCTAAAGTATCTAACCATTGAGTGGCAGGGTCGCTTGAACCTCACCCAGAAAGTCTAACACGCCATACAAGAACAAATCAGTTAGTTAGAGTATTTTGATTCAGTAGTAGTATGCAAGGATCAGTGTCTTCCGTAAGTGAATGCTTGTGTTCGATCTTCTTGAGTACGAAGACTCAATGAGTGCAACAACAGGACCAAAAAAATGCATTATTCGAACTCCAGTATGACTGTTAACAGCCTTCTCACTATATTGCTCCCCTTCAACGTAAACAAAACAATGTATCAGTGTTATTTACACCTTCACCACACACAAACTGACAGTATTTGATTCTGATTGTGAAGGTCATACTGCAAGACCACTCTCGGTCATATTGCATCGAAATCACACAATCAAAAGACCTCCCATTCCATTTGATCCCGCTAGCCAGTGATTTAAACTAAGTGCAAATTTGAAATGCAGTTCACCTCAGTTTGTACTATTACTATGGGCCCAGATAGTCACACCCAGTTTGTAACCTATATCAAAATTATTGTTGCTTATTTTCAACTTACTCGTATGAAGTAGAGTAAGCCAGTGTCCACCGTATCTCATTACCAGTGCTACGGTTCTTTGAAACCGAAATGGGCCTACCGCAGCTTCCGGACACTCACAGTCGAGCGTTTATTTTACCAAAGATGCAAGAAATGTGTGCTTTCTAATATAGCCAGCAAGTCTCCATTGAAAAATCAAATCGATGACACCGCGCGATGCGGCCATAGAGGATGTTGTCAGTGCTTCGGCCTCTTTCAATTGCGAAATACCTAATTGAATCCGATCACAAAGTTGACCCGACCGAATTCCTTACGTTGATGTTGCTCATGTTAATGATGAGCCTAGCACACAATACGCCCTTACATTTGCAGCTGCTTGAGTTGCTCAGAGATAATACCGTTCTCTAACTAAGCCATACAAATATCTCCTAATTTAGGTCTTAAGAAGGATATAATTTAAACTTCTTTTTTATGATGCGATCAGTCTCCGTGAAATTGAAACTGGATGTTGTTTGTACATAAGCAGAAGGGTTCTTTGGTTTACCTCCTATCAATCTACTGGGTTTTCCCATTCTTCTATCTAATGTCCTTATATTTTTGATAGTTTCTTCGAAAGACACGCACTGGTAGAGAAGTGAATTCAATTAGGCCTGTAATGGTATAAAATCACGTTGGAAATAGAATCCACATATGGTTTGCTTTTCTCGGACGCATTACATTCACATCAGTCCGATAGCTTACTAGGATGTTCACTTATTCATAAGGAAATTCCATCAAATCCATGCACTAGCTACTACAGATTCGTATTATTGAGACAGAATAGGCAACTTCTATAGTGATTGATCACTAGTGTAATTAAGGTATGTTCTATAAAGAAAACGTAGAAGGGTGAAATCATTTCTTATTCCGAATATACACTCCGGGTGCTTCATCAAAAATGTTACGAAGAATTACGATAGCACACCTTGTCATCAAGCAGTCGAAAAGCAATCTGTCTACCCATGAAATAAATTTAGAAGTAGCAGTGCAGCAGATTTCGTAAATAGTCGATCTCAATTGCCCGTTATCCATATTCCAAGTCAGAAAGGTGTTATTACGCGGCCGGAATCCATGTTTTGTTGATCTCTCGACTATTGCTTATTTTACGAATGAAACGCAGAATATCCGTACATTTCCAGCTCTCAGTGTGGGGCAGGTGACGTATGTCGAACAACAGGAAGACCGTCTTGACACATAAAGGCGTATCACCCAAGTCGGTTAGACAAAATACAAGTGAAGAGCTGACAAACGACAATTACCATCACTTCGATGGAATCGGATCATTCGATCAATACCAGTGGAGCCCATTTGCCCATATAAACCGTCAAAGTAAGAGCAACAAGAAATGCCAAAGGCCAGATTTCGGTAACCGCCGATTGAGTCTCGATCCGCACGAAACAACATCACATTATGTACTCAGAAGCAACACACAAAATAATATGACGTAATCACTAACCGCACGCATCTGATAGTTATCAACACAATATCTGTCGTAACACTGATAACACCTCTACTGTATGGACACGAATTTGTCAATTGCAGTTGTCGAGATTATCGACTATCTTTCTGCTTTTCTAGCACCCAGTGTACAAAGTCTGTAAAAACGTTTAATATTTTATCACAGGTGAAACACTGACAACTAGTTGTTTTGATATCGAGTGTTCTGATGTCCTAATCAAGTATCCTCACTCAACCGTATTTGCCAAATCAGATGAATATTCACTAGTTGCAGGAAAATATTGTTCAAATATTACCATAAACCAAAACAAACAGGTCAGTACAACACTGGTAACCATAACTTCAAGTTCAGTTTTACATATGAACAACGTTCCTCTAATTTATCTTTTACCCTGTCATACCAAGAAAATAGTGAACATGTGCAAATATCTCACTAAAAGCTCACCTTTTCAAACTATAAATTGGGAAAAACGTTTGACGATCATTACTCGCAATCCGTAAACGTAGCAGAATTGTTTTGTAACTTGCCTGTCTTCTCCGGTTGGGCAGCTTTCTGGGCGCGTCTGTCGCATGAAGCAGCACCACAATCACATCACCTTTACCACATTTACCAATCAATTACGATGCTCGCGTCAAACTGATAGACAAGTTCGAATATCGGTGAATATAATGACAGCAGTCAAAACGCTGATCTCCACTTGCGCTGCGCGAGCATACATAACCTTGTTCATGCGAGATTTGTTGCGACAGGGAAATGAGTATTCATCCTGATTGAATCAAATTTATTGCTTCATATACTTCGGTGGATCACGTGATGGTGTCGCGTTGTTCATTAAACAAATGTTTGTCTCGTTTTTCCAGTAGGGAAATCGCTACGACTGTCTGACTGGCAGTGACATAATGCTTTGTCTCCAAACAATTCGTGGCAGTCAGTGATCTTTCATCGATCGATGACGCAATCGTGTTGAGTTCCTTTCTCAAGCGACATTTGAATGTGTTGAACCCCTGTATGACGTTTGACCGGGGAATAACGTGAACATAATTACCGGTTCGGCAGTATAGTGGATTCGCTGGATGTTTGCTGATTTGATTGATCATAACGTCTCATTTATGAGCTATTTCTGATTTCACATCCACGCACAGTGGAAGACTATTCTTTCTCAGCTTGGTTTGATAATAGGTTGCCAGGAATTATGCTGGATACGCAGTGACATCAGCGTTTCATTAGGTCGATTGATTTCTCCCTCCAGTGGCTCTGTCGTCCAAATCTACTCCAGCCCGAGAAACAGCGTTTGCACTGTGCTTATCTTGTACTTCTCTGGAACGACTATCATGAAGTGTAGATGGTGTCCTTGTAGACAGATCTTTTAATTGATCCATTTTCTCAGTGTTCGCTGCGGATACGTCATATTACATTTGAACGGAAATATTTCTTAATGATCAACTGACCTTCACAACGAAACAGGATTTCGGAATCTAAGCAACCATTTTTTTGGTTTTTAAATAACGCAGATTCGGTCATTGAGGAGACTACTCGCTCTGTTGCGTCTGTTTTGTCATCTAGACAATACATTTTTTTGAAAATATCAACAGACCCATGGGAAGTTTCTATCAGAGAACATTCGAAAATTTGCTGATACAGCATTTACGCCAGTTCCTGAATTACGAAATCCTTTGTTTTGATTTTTCTCTATGAATTTATTATTATGCTGGTTTGTGCATGTTTAGCTGAACATATGAAGAAAGTCTTGGTACATCAAAAAGTGTTGACGGTTCAGATAATACTTCATCCTTGAACAGTCCGAAATGATATTTCTGTCAAATGAAATGGATGATGTTATATGCTTATCGCATACGCCCAGAAACAAGATCGATTTTGTACAGGCCTCTACCAACAGTGATACAGTCTCTTTTCAACAGACGGAAATAAATACGGCAGAACAATATGGAAACATGGGAAACATACACTTATGTATGGATGAAGAGATAACAGATTGCGAAGCAATGAACTTTCCAGAGAGCAATGCCTGTGTGTAAAGACCAATGCAAGTTCTCTAAAACCGTGATAATTCACATGGTTTACACGTGCAGGAGGGGTAGATTCAGCAGTGGTGCTTTATTCTAGAAAACGTGATCTCACAGAGGAAAGAATGCAATCTAGACATTTGTGAGTGTTTACCACAAGACTAGACTGCTCGGAAAAGATTTCTTCTTGTGAATTATTTCCATCGGCGTACTTGAATAAACGAGCTGAGTGTGTGACAGCTGTGACTCATGGCTAAGATGTTCCCATTTGTAATTTGATGCTTCTGTTCCATTCTGTTCTATTTCAAGCTGTGTGACTGTGTGAAAAGAAATTCGGTACACGATTGCACTATCGTGTTGGTTTTATGTGCAGTTGCGAAACAAGCGATCCTGTGTTTCGATGGTGATTCCCTGTGGAACGGAATTACGTACAGATCAATCAAGACAAATGCAAATTTACATCGCCTAGTTGCACTCGACCAGATAGAAACTGGCGTATCAATACTTCAATAAATTCTACTCACTCCATTTTCTATGCATGAATTCCGTAGGAATTAATTTGACTAATTCTCGTAGGAAATAACCAAGAAATGATACCCGCTTCTCCAATGGTTTGCAATGTAATGAACGGCTCCTTTCCGTGACTGCACAATGCAGATCGTGATCGATCACTTGGATGTTCATCTCGTTCACCAGCCACAAACCTGGTACCACTGGTTGCGTTATTTTTCTGTCTGTCGTGTATAACTTTCAACTTATTGTTTCGTAGTCGTATAAGGATTAGCAGATTGAGCGGCAGATGCAATATGGGAGCATAATCACTGACTAAGCCGCATAATATACCACTAAATGACTTAAAAAGCTAAACTTCATCATTCGGGAGACATTTGAGCGAGGCTTATCAACGTGTCTTTATTCCGGTCTCACATCGACATTCCAAAGTCATCCTCTCTGTTGAACGAGTAGAAAAGATGCATGCCAAGAGAAAGATGTGACAATGTGTACTGTTCAACGTGGAATCGAAACAGTACCGATACGAGTAACACACGGAATGCAAACGATCGCAACGATGAATCAGAAAGCGAACCGCGACCGAGTACAGTTGGATTTGATAAAGAGGTCGACAGAAACCTCGGAAAAATCAGTTCAGGTAAATATGGTGGCCAGATAACGGTCTTTTCTTCATTTCTATCGAGGCCACTACGAATCCCTTGAACGATCAAATGCATTTACTTTGCACATGCAAACACAGTCTAGGTTTGACCTCTGAGGTCATTTTTGCACGCAATAGGTCAACTAATAACAAACCAAACCAAGTAAAGTCGATCAAATACTTAAACCAAATGATGTGTCCCTCCAAAAGGAAATTTAGTAATACCAACTGAGGGTTGGATAAATAAATCAAATATGCAACCACAGAATGAAAGTAATGAGGTCAGAGAAATCGAGGCTGATGTCAAATAAATCGGACAACAATCAGCTGGACAGTGGAATAGTCGGCCATGGGAGAGTTTATGAAATGAAGAGTTGCGCAGACTCGACTCAGTTAATGACGTAATCTGTCCACCGATCCAAACGAGCAAGCAGCATCTTCATTCCAAATAGACATGGGAACCACGTTCCTCGACAGCCGATCCAACCATAACTCGGTCAAATATCACGGCATTCTAATTTGTGGCAAGATTACAGACACTATTCATCCACAAATTCGTCTCTATTGTTCGATCAGCTGACTACGTGTCAAAAGAAAATGTGCAACAGTCCTTCGTTTCATTGATCAATGGGTTGTCCACGTGTGTATTGTCCGATGAAAGTTGACAGTTTAATCAAATAAAATAACAGGCGGTAATCAGTTCTGTTTTCCAATAATAAATGTTCTAATTGACTGGATTTAAACCGCGAATGCACCTGAAATGGAATTTATCGATGTAGGTTCTACATCGCAACCGGTTGACGACTACATGATATGTTTCAACAATTCGTATTTGGCCCGAAATCATTTGGAGGATGCGAAGCAAACAGTTTTTCGTTCATTCCATTTGCAGAAATGCATACACTCCCATGAAAACGTCGTCTTCTACCAAGCCGATAAGTTGTCGTGGTAATCAGCCCCACTTGATCGATAGATTCGTTCAAAATCTTACCATAGAAATTCCGATTTGAGCAAGTGTATCTCATGTGGTCACTTGCATCGTTGTTTCACATGTCCTCGTCGACGAGCTATGCGTTTTGCCTGTGGTAAGTTTGGTCACATTGATAGTGTTTGTAGAATTAGCCCACCATATCCACAGACGATCCCCTCAGCATCATCTGACAATTCTTTACTTCATTCCAAGATTTCCACACTTGCATTATCCCTCTTGTCAGAGAAGGTTACACATACTACCAGGAAATGCATACTGCAGAGGGTAGTCAACACACTTTCATTGTTGACACTGGGAGTGTAGAATCCATCCCTTCACCTAAAGCTATAAATTGCGTTTATCGCATCGATAAGATTAATCCTAGCAGTGTGACTATTCCAGGGATTACTGAATGCAAGCTCCCACATGTCGGTTCTCGTATGGTTTTAATTCAGCTTCGTGACTCTGATCCCATTGAATGCAAGTTTTTGTTTCTGATTCTGGTCTTCTTCTTCTTGATTTTAAAGTTGTTCGTGAATCGCACATTGATGTCACTCTCCTAAATTCTTCACACGATTCATTGGATATACAGCAGCTTTTAAAATGTTCTGAGGTTTCTGTTGGAATGCACATTCCTGGATTGAGGTTAGAGATATCTGGCGATCTCATTTTACTAAAGCGCAGTACAATTCTTTTAGTTTGAGAGATCCTGTCCGTCAAGCAATTCAGTCTGCGTGAGCACGGAATTACTGGCTCTGTGGATTTTTCTAACTGGGCCCACGTTGAGCGTACAGGTAAATATTGCAAGCAGCATTTACATTAGGTACGTTCGAAACTTTCGAATTGGCTTCCTTGACTGTTGCTTCGCGAGGCGTGGCAGCGGTTATATGCAGGTTATTGTGGAGCCTTCTTGGGTAAATACTACACTCTTGTGATTGCTGATGCCTTTTCCCTCTGATCAATAGTATATTGAACAACGTCACCTACTGCTGACTTCACACAGACTACGCTCAGGAACAGATTCAGCAGAGGAGGAATTCTGTTTGTGCCAGTTACTGACAATGGCACCAATTTGTCTGCTAAACTCTTGGATAATTTACTATAAGATCTTGGTTGCGAAGTGTAACACACTGCTCTTCGTCACCCGCAGTATAATGGTCGTGCAGATAATTTTGAATGAAATTTGTTTTGTGATTTCCCATACAGTTTTCGAACTTGGTCTTGCCATTGACAATCCATTCTATATCACAACTGTTCACCAAGTTGTCGACGCCCATTATCAAGATGAGTTGTTACCAAATGTCCAGTGGGTTCTATTTGAGGCTTTTACGGCTGACCAAGATCCAACAACCAGCTACCCACGGAAGCGATGGATATCTGCATCCTCAGTTGCGCTGTTAGATGCTCACAGAATGATTCCTCCGAATTCCAGATATGATGGAACACAGAAGTACCTTAAACGCCAATTGATTCTGAGCCTGAGAAACGGCCGTGAATAGTAGTGGATTGTTGAGGTGGAAAAAGCTGCAGCGATGATTTCTCCCTCCAGTGGCTCTGTCGTCCAAATCTACTCCAGCCCGAGAAACAGCGTTTGCACTGTGCTTATCTTGTACTTCTCTGGAACGACTATCATGAAGTGTAGATGGTGTCCTTGTAGACAGATCTTTTAATTGATCCATTTTCTCAGTGTTCGCTGCGCATACGTCATATTACATTTGAACGGAAATATTTCTGAATGATCAACTGACCTTCACAACGAAACAGGATTTCGGAACATAAGCAATCATTTATTTTAGTTTTTAAATAACGGAGATTCGGTCATGAAGGAGACTAATCGCCCTGTCGCGCTAGTTCCTGAGGAGATGATCTGATATGGTGGGAAGCATTCGCTTGGATTAAACAAGGTCTGGAACCGTGTCTCCATTTGAAGTTGTCGAGCATTTCTGGCTGTCATAGAGGTCGACATCTGAACAAGTTTAATTTGGAGATTCGAATCACCACGGCCGGCTGTGTGAAGGCGCAGTGGTAATAAACACGTCTTCGAAATGGAAGTGCTCGTGTTCAAACCGTGGGTGTGGATGTGGATATGCACCACTGATCAGCTCTATCAACAACGAAACTCGAATCTGGTTATTCCGAGTTCAGGTTGGTTGGATGACCTGAGGTTTGCGCGTGAAACGTGAAGTCCAAATGGACAGTCAACCAATCAATATCCAATTAAACAAACCCCAAACTAAGTGCTAGTCATTGCGTGATTTCTACATAAAAATAAGGCGAAGCTGGGTTGAAAACGTGGATCGGTTGCCGTGTTCCTGTGGAGAATACGTGATATGTTGTGAAGCATTCGCTTGGATTAAACTAGGTCTGGAACCGTATCTCCATTTGAAGTTGTCGAGCATTTCTGGCTGTCATAGAGGTCGACATATGAACAAGCTTATTTTGGTGAATCAGATCAACTCGGCCGGCAGAGTGAAGGCGCAGCGATAAAAATAACATTATCCAGATGGAAATGCTCGGGTTCAAACCGTGAGTGTGGATGAGGATTTGCATCACTGATCAGCTCTAATAACAACGAAACTCGAATCTGGTTCTTCCGAGTTCGGGTTAGTTGGACGACCTGAGGTTTGCGCGTGAAACGTGAAGTCCAAAAGGACAGTCAACCAATCAATATCCAATTAAACAATCCCAAACTAAGCGCAAGTAATTGCGTGATATAAATGTAAAAATAAGGCGAAGCAGTGTTGAAAACGTGGATCGGTTGCCGTGTTTCTGTGGAGAATACCTGATATGCTGGGAAGCGTTCGCCTGGATTAAACCAGGTCTGGAACCGTGTCTCCATTTGAAGTTGTCGAGCATTTCTGGCTGTCATAGAGGTCGACATCTGAACAAGTTTAATTTGGTGATTAGGATCAGCGCTTACGCGTCTGGCAAGGCATAGTGGAAATAAACACGTCTTCGAGATGGAAGTGCTCGGGTTCAAACCGTGAGTGTGGCTGAGGATATGCATCACTGATCAGCTCTAACAATAACGAAACTCGAATCTGGTTCTTCCGAGTTAGGGTTAGTTGGACGACCTGAGGTTTGCGCGTGAAACGTGAAGTCGGAGAGGACAGTCAACCAATCAATATACAAATAAACAATCCCAAACTAAGTGCATGTCATTGCGTGATATAAATATAAAAATAAGACGAAGCAGTGTTGAAAACGTGGATCGGTTGCCGTGTTCCTGTGGAGAATACCTGATATGTTGGGAAGCATTCGCTTGGGTTAAACTAGGTCTGGAACCGTGTCTCCATTTGAAGTTGTCGAGCATTTCTGGCTGTCATAAATGTGGACATCTGAACAAGCTAAATTTGGTGATTCGGATGATCTTCAACGCGTCTGGCAAGGCATAGTGGAAATCAACACGTCTTCGAGATGGAAGTGCTCGTGATCAAACCGTGAGTGTGGATGAGGATATGCATCACTGATCAGCTCTAACAACGACGAAACTCGAATCTGGTTCTTCCGAGTTCGGGTTAGTTGGACGACCTGAGGTTTGCGCGTGAAACGCTAAGTCGAAAACGACAGTCAACCAATCATTATCCAAATAAGCAGTCCCAAACTAAGCGCAAGTAGTTGCGTGATATAAATATCAAAATACGGCGATGCACGGTTGAAAACGTGGATCGGTTGCCGTGTTCCTGTGGAGAATACCTAATATGGTGGGAAGCATTGGCTTGGAATAAACTCGGTCTGGAACCGTGTCTCCATTTGAAGTTGTCGAGCATTTCTGGCTGTCATAGAGGTCGACATCTGAACAAGCTAAATTTGGTGATTCGGATCATCTCCAACGCGTCTGGCAAGGCATAGTGGAAACAAACACGTCTTCGAGATGGATGTGCTCGTGTTTAATCAAAGGTTGTGGATGAGGATAGGCATCTCCGATCAGCTCTAACAATAACGAAACTCGAATCTGGTGCTTCCGAGTTCACGTTGGTTGGATGACCTGAGGTTTGCGCGTGAAACGTGAAGTCCAAAAGGACAGTCAACCAATCAATATCAAATTAATTAATCCAGAGCTAGGTGCAAGTAATTGCGTGATATAAATATCAAAATACGGCGATGCATGGTTGAAAACGTGGATCGGTTGCCGTGTTCCTGTGGAGAATACCTAATATGGTGGGAAGCATTGGCTTGGAATAAACTCGGTCTGGAACCGTGTCTCCATTTGAAGTTGTCGAGCATTTCTGCCTGTCATATAGGACAACATCGGAACAATCTTTACTTGGTGATTTGGATCACCTCGGCTAGCAGTTTGAAGGCGCAGTGGTAATAAACTCGTGTTCGAGATGGAAGTGCTCGTGATCAAACCGTGAGTGTGGATGAGGATATGCATCACTGATCAGCTCTAACAACGACGAAACTCGATTCTGGTTCTTCCGAGTTAGGGTTAGTTGGACGACCTGAGGTTTGCGCGTGAAACGTGAAATCGAAAACGACAGTCAACCAAACAATACCCAAATCAGCAGTCCCAAACTAAGCGCAAGTCATTGCGTGATATCTGTATATGAAGAAAGCGAAGCAGGGTTGAAAACGTGGATCGGTTGCCGTGTTCCTGTGGAGAATACCTAATATGGTGGGAAGCATTGGCTTGGAATAAACTCGGTCTGGAACCGTGTCTCCATTTGAAGTTGTCGAGCATTTCTGCCTGTCATATAGGACGACATCTGAACAAGCTTAATTTGGTGATTCGGATCTACTCGGCCGGCAGTGTGAAGGCGCAGTGGTAATAAACACGTCTTCGAGATGGAAGTGCTCGTGATCAAACCGTGAGTGTGGATGAGGATATGCATCACTGATCAGCTCTAACAACGACGAAACTCGAATCTGGTTCTTCCGAGTTCACGTTGGTTGGATGACCTGAAGTTTGCGCGTGAAACGCTAAGTCGAAAACGACAGTCAACCAATCAATATCCAAATAAGCAGTCCCAAACTAAGCGCAAGTAGTTGCGTGATATAAATATCAAAATACGGCGATGCACGGTTGAAAACGTGGATCGGTTGCCGTGTTCCTGTGGAGAATACCTAATATGGTGGGAAGCATTGGCTTGGAATAAACTCGGTCTGGAACCGTGTCTCCATTTGAAGTTGTCGAGCATTTCTGGCTGTCATAGAGGTCGACATCTGAACAAGCTAAATTTGGTGATTCGGATCATCTCCAACGCGTCTGGCAAGGCATAGTGGAAATCAACACGTCTTCGAGATGGAAGTGCTCGTGATCAAACCGTGAGTGTGGATGAGGATATGCATCACTGATCAGCTCTAACAACGACGAAACTCAAATCTGGTTCTTCCGAGTTCGGGTTAGTTGGACGACCTGAGGTTTGCGCGTGAAACGCTAAGTCGAAAACGACAGTCAACCAATCAATATCCAAATAAGCAGTCCCAAACTAAGCGCAAGTAGTTGCGTGATATAAATATCAAAATACGGCGATGCACGGTTGAAAACGTGGATCGGTTGCCGTGTTCCTGTGGAGAATACCTAATATGGTGGGAAGCATTGGCTTGGAATAAACTCGGTCTGGAACCGTGTCTCCATTTGAAGTTGTCGAGCATTTCTGGCTGTCATAGAGGTCGACATCTGAACAAGCTAAATTTGGTGATTCGGATCATCTCCAACGCGTCTGGCAAGGCATAGTGGAAACAAACACGTCTTCGAGATGGATGTGCTCGTGTTTAATCAAAGGTTGTGGATGAGGATAGGCATCTCCGATCAGCTCTAACAATAACGAAACTCGAATCTGGTGCTTCCGAGTTCACGTTGGTTGGATGACCTGGGGTTTGCGCGTGAAACGTGAAGTCCAAAAGGACAGTCAACCAATCAATATCAAATTAATTAATCCAGAGCTAGGTGCAAGTAATTGCGTGATATAAATATCAAAATACGGCGATGCATGGTTGAAAACGTGGATCGGTTGCCGTGTTCCTGTGGAGAATACCTAATATGGTGGGAAGCATTGGCTTGGAATAAACTCGGTCTGGAACCGTGTCTCCATTTGAAGTTGTCGAGCATTTCTGCCTGTCATATAGGACAACATCGGAACAATCTTTACTTGGTGATTTGGATCACCTCGGCTAGCAGTTTGAAGGCGCAGTGGTAATAAACTCGTGTTCGAGATGGAAGTGCTCGTGATCAAACCGTGAGTGTGGATGAGGATATGCATCACTGATCAGCTCTAACAACGACGAAACTCGATTCTGGTTCTTCCGAGTTAGGGTTAGTTGGACGACCTGAGGTTTGCGCGTGAAACGTGAAATCGAAAACGACAGTCAACCAAACAATACCCAAATCAGCAGTCCCAAACTAAGCGCAAGTCATTGCGTGATATCTGTATATGAAGAAAGCGAAGCAGGGTTGAAAACGTGGATCGGTTGCCGTGTTCCTGTGGAGAATACCTAATATGGTGGGAAGCATTGGCTTGGAATAAACTCGGTCTGGAACCGTGTCTCCATTTGAAGTTGTCGAGCATTTCTGCCTGTCATATAGGACGACATCTGAACAAGCTTAATTTGGTGATTCGGATCTACTCGGCCGGCAGTGTGAAGGCGCAGTGGTAATAAACACGTCTTCGAGATGGAAGTGCTCGTGATCAAACCGTGAGTGTGGATGAGGATATGCATCACTGATCAGCTCTAACAACGACGAAACTCGAATCTGGTTCTTCCGAGTTCACGTTGGTTGGATGACCTGAAGTTTGCGCGTGAAACGCTAAGTCGAAAACGACAGTCAACCAATCAATATCCAAATAAGCAGTCCCAAACTAAGCGCAAGTAGTTGCGTGATATAAATATCAAAATACGGCGATGCACGGTTGAAAACGTGGATCGGTTGCCGTGTTCCTGTGGAGAATACCTAATATGGTGGGAAGCATTGGCTTGGAATAAACTCGGTCTGGAACCGTGTCTCCATTTGAAGTTGTCGAGCATTTCTGGCTGTCATAGAGGTCGACATCTGAACAAGCTAAATTTGGTGATTCGGATCATCTCCAACGCGTCTGGCAAGGCATAGTGGAAACAAACACGTCTTCGAGATGGATGTGCTCGTGTTTAATCAAAGGTTGTGGATGAGGATAGGCATCTCCGATCAGCTCTAACAATAACGAAACTCGAATCTGGTTCTTCCGAGTTCGGGTTAGTTGGATGACCTGGGGTTTGCGCGTGAAACGTGAAGTCCAAAAGGACAGTCAACCAATCAATATCAAATTAATTAATCCAGAGCTAGGTGCAAGTAATTGCGTGATATAAATATCAAAATACGGCGATGCATGGTTGAAAACGTGGATCGGTTGCCGTGTTCCTGTGGAGAATACCTAATATGGTGGGAAGCATTGGCTTGGAATAAACTCGGTCTGGAACCGTGTCTCCATTTGAAGTTGTCGAGCATTTCTGCCTGTCATATAGGACAACATCGGAACAATCTTTACTTGGTGATTTGGATCACCTCGGCTAGCAGTTTGAAGGCGCAGTGGTAATAAACTCGTGTTCGAGATGGAAGTGCTCGTGATCAAACCGTGAGTGTGGATGAGGATATGCATCACTGATCAGCTCTAACAACGACGAAACTCGATTCTGGTTCTTCCGAGTTAGGGTTAGTTGGACGACCTGAGGTTTGCGCGTGAAACGTGAAATCGAAAACGACAGTCAACCAAACAATACCCAAATCAGCAGTCCCAAACTAAGCGCAAGTCATTGCGTGATATCTGTATATGAAGAAAGCGAAGCAGGGTTGAAAACGTGGATCGGTTGCCGTGTTCCTGTGGAGAATACCTAATATGGTGGGAAGCATTGGCTTGGAATAAACTCGGTCTGGAACCGTGTCTCCATTTGAAGTTGTCGAGCATTTCTGCCTGTCATATAGGACGACATCTGAACAAGCTTTATTTGGTGATTCGGATCAACTCGGCCGGCAGTGTGAAGGCGCAGTGGTAACAAACACGTCTTCGAGATGGAAGTGCTCTTGATCAAACCGTGAGTGTGGATGAGGATATGCATCACTGATCAGCTCTAACAACGACGAAACTCGAATCTGGTTCTTCCGAGTTCACGTTGGTTGGATGACCTGAAGTTTGCGCGTGAAACGCTAAGTCGAAAACGACAGTCAACCAATCAATATCCAAATAAGCAGTCCCAAACTAAGCGCAAGTAGTTGCGTGATATAAATATCAAAATACGGCGATGCACGGTTGAAAACGTGGATCGGTTGCCGTGTTCCTGTGGAGAATACCTAATATGGTGGGAAGCATTGGCTTGGAATAAACTCGGTCTGGAACCGTGTCTCCATTTGAAGTTGTCGAGCATTTCTGGCTGTCATAGAGGTCGACATCTGAACAAGCTAAATTTGGTGATTCGGATCATCTCCAACGCGTCTGGCAAGGCAAAGTGGAAATAAACACGTCTTCGAGATGGAAGTGCTCCTGTTCACACTGTGAGTGTGGTTGAGGATTTTGATCACTTATCAGCTCAAACAACCGCAAATTTCGAATGTGGTTCTTCCGAGTGCACGTTGTTTGGATGACCTGCGGTTTGCGCGTGAAACTTTACAGGAATACCATAAGTTCTATAGTCATGAATTTCTTTGAGGCCTATATAATTCTTGCAAAATCGGCATATCACGATACTAGCAAGCTGTTAAGCACGGATGTCATTTGACCGTTGCACGTTTACGCTACAATCACTATCTCGAAATGCACGCTAATTATTTCTCCCTAATAACCGTTTTCTTCATCTCCTGAGTCGCGGGAAGATAAAATCGGGTTGTCGCGTGGTCCGTGCATATCAGGAATGACTATTGAACACGTGCAATTAGGCAGGAGGCCCTATAAGTTTCATTCGACGGTACACATCAAATACAGTCAACAAGAAGCAAGTTTCTATCGTTTTAGTATTCGGAGGTGACCACCTTTTCATTGAAACATACGTATACATTAAATCAGCCATAAGATACTCATACACACTGTGATGCAACTATTCATGTTACTGATTACCAACAGGTCGGGATTCAAATGTCATTCAGACAGTCTTGCCTATCCCAATGTCTCACATGCTTTCTATCAATTCACTTACAGCTACGGTGACGCATCCACAGGCAGAATGAATCTCTGCTTGGCTCAACCAGCGTCGGAGAACATACACAAATGGTTGGAAAAATCGATGACACCGCGCAATGCGGCCACAGAGAATGACGTCAGAGCTTAGGCCTCTTTCAATTGCGAAATACCTAATTGAATCCGATCACAAAGTTGACCCGACCAAATACCTTACGTTGATGTTGCTCATGTTGATGATGAACCTAGCACACAATACGTCCTTACATTTGCAGCTGCTTGAGTTGCTCAGAGATAATACCGTTCTCTAACTAAGCCATACAAATATCTCCTAATTTAGGTCTTAAGAAGGATATAATTTAAACTTCTTTTTTATGATGCGATCAGTCTCCGTGAAATTGAAACTGGATGTTGTTTGTACATAAGCAGAAGGGTTCTTTGGTTTACCTCCTATCAATCTACTGGGTTTTCCCATTCTTCTATCTAATGTCCTTATATTTTTGATAGTTTCTTCGAAAGACACTCACTGGTAGAGAAGATACATTGAGTGAGTAATCCTTCTTGTTGGACGCATTTGTTTGATCAATGAAAAACTAGCAGCCTAAATATTATTACCTCCAATGGGCTAGATTGGATACTTTCATTTCATCACGTTTCTATCACATGATGTAACAAGCTGCTTATGTCCAGAACTGGACTAAAACGCATCCTTCCCCGATACATTTTAAGTTGAGCATGAATAAGAATTAGGATTTGGTAACTGGATGGACTCATTCAACCTTATAAGTGAATTCAGTTATGTCGAAAAGCAATCTTTCTACCCATGAATTCAATTTAGATGTGGCAGTAAAGTAGATGTGGTAAACAGTCGACCTCAGTCGCGTGATAGCCATATCCGAAATCAGAATGATGATTTACGCTGAATGAAAGGCAGAATGTCCGTACATTTCCAGCTCTCAGTGTGGGGCAGGTGACGTATGTTGAACAACAGGAAAAACGTCTTGACACATAAAGGCTTACCATCAAAGTCGGTTAAACAAAATACAAGTGAATAGCTGACAAACGACAATTACCATCTCTTCCATGGAATCGGATCATTTGACCAATAATAATGGAGCATCTTTTCTTATATAAAATGTCAAAGTAAGAGCAACAAGAAATGCCAGAGGGCAGATCTCGGCAACCGCCCATTGATTCTCGGTCCGCTCGAAACAATACCACATTATGTGCCCAGAAGCAACACACAAAATAATGTGACGTAATCACCAACACCGCGTAACTGACAGTTATCAACACAATATCTGTCGTTAAACTGATAACACCTCTGCTGTATGGACACGAATTTGTCACTTGCTGCAATCAAGATTACCGGCTATCTTTCTGCTTTCCTATCATCCAGTGTGCAGCATCTGTACAAACGTTTATTATTTTATCACAGGTGAAACACTGACAACTAGTTGTTTTGATATCGAGTGTTCTGATGTCCTAATCAAGTATCCTCACTCAACCGTATTTGCCAAATCAGATGAATATTCACTAGTTGCAGGAAAATATTGTTCAAATATTACCATAAACCAAAACAAACAGGTCAGTACAACACTGGTAACCATAACTTCAAGTTCAGTTTTACATATGAACAACGTTCCTCTAATTTATCTTTTACCCTGTCATACCAAGAAAATAGTGAACATGTGCAAATATCTCACTAAAAGCTCACCTTTTCAAACTATAAATTGGGAAAAACGTTTGACGATCATTACTCGCAATCCGTAAACGTAGCAGAATTGTTTTGTAACTTGCCTGTCTTCTCCGGTTGGGCAGCTTTCTGGGCGCGTCTGTCGCATGAAGCAGCACCACAATCACATCACCTTTACCACATTTACCAATCAATAACGATGCTCGCGTCAAACGGATAGAAAAACTCAAATATCAGTGAATATAATGAGAGCAATCAAAAAGTTGATCTCTACTTGCGCTGCCTGAGCATACATAACCTGTTTCATGTAATTGTTGATTGAATAAAATGTATTGCTTTATATGTTTCGTTGGATCATGTGATGATGTCGCGTCGCTCATTGAAGAAATGTTTTTCCAGTGTTTCCAGTAGGGAAATCACTACGAATGTCTGACTTGCAGTGACATAATGCTTTGTCTCCAAACAATTTGTGGCAGTCAGTGATCTTTCATCGATCGATGACGCAATCGTTTTGCGTTTCTTTCTCAAGCCACATTTGAATGTGTTGGTTCATTGTATGACGTGTGACCGGGGAATAACATGAACATAATTACAGTTTCCGCAGTACAGTAGATTCGCTGGAAGTTGGCTTCAAACGATTGTTGATTTGGTTGATCAGAACGTCTAATTTATGAGCTATTTATGATTATATTCCCAAGCAGAGTGGAAGACTATTCCTTATCAGCTTGATTTGATAATAGGTTGCCAGGAATTAAGCTGGATACGCAGTGACATCAGTGTTTTATTAATTCGATTGATTTCTCCCTCCAGTGGCTCTGTCGTCCAAATCTACTCTAGCCCGAGAAACAGTGTTTGCAGTGTGCTTATCTTGTACTTCTCTGGATCAATTTCAGTGCAGAATAGCTGGTGTCATTGTATACAGATACTTTATTTGATCCATTTTCTCAGTGTTCACTGAGGATAGGTCACCTTACACTGAACGGAAATTATTCTAGATTGTCAACTGTCCTTCACAACGAAACAGGATTTCGAAACCTCAGCAACCATTTAGTTAGTTCCTATATAACGGAGATCCGGTCAAAGACGAGACTACTCGCTCTGTCGCGTCTGTTTTGTCATCTCGACAACAGGTTTTATTGAAAATATCAACAGACCCATGGAAAGTTTCTATCAAAGGACATTCAAAAAACTGCTGATACAGCATTTACGCCAGTTCCTGAATTATCAAATCCTATTTTCGATTTTCCTCTATGAATTTATTATTATACTGGTTTGAGCATGTTTAGCTGAACATGTGAAGAAAGTCCTCGTACGTCAAAACGTGTTGACGGTTCAGATAATACTTCATCCTTGAACAGTCCGCTTTGATATTTCTGACATACGGAATGCTAGATGTTATATGCTTATCGCTTACGCCCAGAAACAAGATCGATTTTGTACAGGCCTCTACCAACAGTGATGTAGGCTATTTTCAACAGACGAAAAAAAATACGGCAGAACAATATCGAAACATGGGAAACATACACGTATGTATGAATGAAGAAATAACAGATTGCGAAGCAACGAACTGTTGGACTTCAGGAATTTGAAGAGGAGATCGATGAACTTTCCAGACAGCATTGCCTGTATGTAAAGATCAATGAAAGTTCTCTAAAACCGTGATAATTCAAATGGTTTAAACGTGTAAGAGGTGTAGATTCAACAGTGGAGCTGTCTTCTAGAAAACGTGATCTCACCGTGGAAACAATGAAATCTAGACATTTGTGAGTGTTTACCACAAGGCTAGACTGCTCGGAATTGTTTGTTCTTGTGAATTATTTCCATCGGCGTACTTGAAGAAACGACCTGAGTGGGTGGAAGCTGTGACTCATGGATAAAATGTTCCCATTTGTAATTTGATTCTTCTGTTCCAATATGTTCGATTTCAAGCTGTCTGACTTTGTGAAAAGAAATTCGTTACACGATTACACGAATGTGTTTTGTTTCATGTGTTCTTGCCAAACAAGCGATCCTGTGTGTCGATAATGATTCCCCATGGAACCAAATTTCGTATAAATCCACCAAGACAAATGTAAATTTACACCGCCGCCTTGCACTCCACTAGGTAGATAAGGGTGAATCAGTACTCTGAAAACTATAGTCCAAATATATACTGGCGTGTCATTGCTTCAATAAAATATACTCATTTCATTTTATTTGCATGAATTCCGTAGGAATTGATCTGACTAATTATCGCGTAAATTAACCAAGAAATTGTACCCGCTTCTCCAATGGTTTGCATTGTATTCGGCAGCTCTTTTCCGTGCCTGCACGTTGAACATCGTGATCGATCACTTGGATGTTCATCTCGTTCACCAGCCACAAACCTGGTACCACTGGTTGCGTTATTTTTCTTTCTGTCGTGTATAACTTTACACTTATTGCTTCCTATCCGTATTTGGATTTGCAGATGGAGAAGAAGATGCAACATGGGAGCATAATCACTGACTAAGCCGCATAATATACCACTAAATGACTTAAAAAGCTAAACTTCATCATTCGGGAGACATTTGAGCGAGGCTTATGAACGTGTCTTTATTCCGGTCTCACATCGACATTCCAAAGTCATCCTCTCTGTTGAACGAGTAGAAAAGATGCATGCCAAGAGAAAGATGTGACAATGTGTACTGTTCAACGTGGAATCGAAACAGTACCGATACGAGTAACACACGGAATGCAAACGATCGCAACGATGAATCAGAAAGCGAACCGCGACCGAGTACAGTTGGATTTGATAAAGAGGTCGACAGAAACCTCGGAAAAATCAGTTCAGGTAAATATGGTGGCCAGATAACGGTCTTTTCTTCATTTCTATCGAGGCCACTACGAATCCCTTGAACGATCAAATGCATTTACTTTGCACATGCAAACACAGTCTAGGTTTGACCTCTGAGGTCATTTTTGCACGCAATAGGTCAACTAATAACAAACCAAACCAAGTAAAGTCGATCAAATACTTAAACCAAATGATGTGTCCCTCGAAAAGAAAATTTAGTAATACCAACTGAGGGTTGGATAAATAAATCAAATATGCAACCACAGAATGAAAGTAATGAGGTCAGAGAAATCGAGGCTGACGTCAAATAAATCGGACAACAATCAGCTGGACAGTGGAATAGTCGGCCATGGGAGAGTTTATGAAATGAAGAGTTGCGCAGACTCGACTCAGTTAATGACGTAATCTGTCCACCGATCCAAACGAGCAAGCAGCATCTTCATTCCAAATAGACATGGGAACCACGTTCCTCGACAGCCGATCCAACCATAACTCGGTCAAATTTCGCAGCATACTAATTTGTGGCAAGTTGACAGACACCATTCATCCACAAATTCGTCTCTATTGTTCGATCAGCTGACTACGTGTCTAAAGAAAATGTGCAACAGTCCTTCGTTTCATTAATCAATGGGTTGTCCACGTGTGTGCTGTCCGATGGAAGTTGACAGTTCAATCAAATGCAGATAACGTGCGGTAATCAGTCCTGTATTCCAATAACTAGTGTTCTGTTCGACTGATGATACGCAATTGCTTTTTGAGTGAATTAGGCAGGAAAACTTCACAAAAAGTGTAATTTCGTATATTGCTGACGATGACACAAGAAACTGAGAGGGTTATGACATTACTTGATGGAGTTCAGATAAGGTACCGGACCAGAACACTGATCTCATGTCTCAGCTGTGGATATGGTTGACAGAGGCGTATACGAACAGACTTTTCAGCTCATCAGTTGGAAGGTGTACCGCGCATTGATGTCCACACTCACTCAACCACAGCTGGCGCTCCAGTTAACGCTCGTTGTTATTCGGACTGGCCTTTCTGTGACCACAGCAGAAGCAATATTTTCGTAGTCTTTGTTGAAGATCACATGTGCGTTCGAACCAAAAAACATCTGCCAAGGCAACATGAAAAACTATGATAAACTAAAGCACCAAACATTTTTTTCGTTTAGGTCCTATGCTATCTTATACAGCATGCAGGTCAGATGCCACATGGATTCGTTTACCCTGTTCACCACACCACCCATCAATTGCGCCAGTAGATATAGACACACAAACGAAAGAATTGCATGGGCCTGATTTCCAGTAATCTTTATTAGTGCAGTGGGCTTTTATAGCCATGGGACCTTATATCACTTACTGCATTCATATACTTGCTCGTATTTTCCTCAAAGTGAACCAAAATATTTCCTGAAAAAAATGAATCCAATGAGCTCCGCATTGCGACTGCGTCAATTTCTCTGTAGGCTCGGCAAAGGGAAGAACAGGATACGACTGTTGAGCATAGTAGTAACTGTCGTTCTTGAAATGAGACTGGTGTACCGATTTTGAGTTGGTTTTGCTCGACATGGGAGCAGATGATACGTATGGCCTTCCTGAGGGGGAAGTTCGTGAACAGTGATTGGATATCAAATGAAACCGTGTGTTTCCCTTTCACAATGATCTGGCCCAAAGATCTCTACTTTTTGAAACGTTCTTTGATAGTGTCTTTGGCCATTAAATCATGAACTGGCTCAAGCAATTTCAACACCCATTTCGCCAGTTCGTGCTGTGATGAAGTTATCATATATAGTTTTTGTCCAAGTGAAACTTCTGGTTTGTGTTGTTTCGGTGGACTATTCAGTTGTGGACTTTGAGTTCCATTTGGCTTCAGATGTTGAGCTGTGGTCTCACAGCTAGTCGAAAGTGTGCTTCTGCCGATACCTCTTGTTCTAATTCATCAGGTTCATCGCAGTTATCCCGACGCACAAACTTGCTGGGATAGTCAAGAACGGTCTCCATTTTCTCATATTCACTCCATTGAGTCAGCACGGGTCCGGAATCATCGTTTGGGCGTAAAATTACCAAGTTAGTTTGCAACTGCAGATTTTCATTAATAAAGATGCACTCAGATGTGGTGAGTGACTGATGTCTGGACAATGTTACCCGTTACTGTGGTTCGAAGTCAACCGGCTCCGCTTGGAACCAAGTCTGCGCATCTTTTTAAGTGAGTTTGAATATTTTTAGTTGTTCGAATAGATATTCAAATTTTGCTATTGTCTCTGTGCTGTTTATTTTCTTCGGTGGTATAGAGAAACCTAGATCTCAAGAGACAGCCCACATTTGTAGTTCATTTAGTGCAACCAATGAAAGATTCTCTACAACAGTCACCAATTATTTCGGAAAATTTTATTCGGCCAACGTGTGAAGGCGAATAAAATCCTGGAAGGCACAGAGCTTTAGAAAATATACGTTTATGATATTCCTATCGTCACGAAAGTCTTGAATAGACGACGTGGATTATGGATGGACTCAATCTTCGGCATCCAAATATACGAACTACGATGCGCGCAGATGTGGACAATACATTTCTCTTCCTTGAGATTATTATTACTAGGAGGAATAACGGAACATTCGGCAAATCAGATTTCATTGAAAAGAAAATTGGACAAGCCTCTTATTGCACACTGACAGCTTTGTGCCTGTGGAATATAAACGTAGGCATGTCCGAACACCATTTCAGAGAGTAGGACAACTTTGCACAGAAACATGATTGACAGCGAACTACAACAGCTGAAATAGGCGTCGACCGCAAACGCTCATCCTAATACGTTTATCAAAAGACACAGCAGGCCTTTGTTACCAGATAAACGAATTGTTCAATAGATAAATCACTAGTCATTCGCTGGCTACCATTCCAATGTGATGATTTCAATGCCTGCTCAAACGGCGACTTTGTTCAACGATTCTCAGAACATTATATGCATTTGACCTCAGAATTGTTCATCGAACGATTGGGATCCTCAAAGCCCTCGGTGAAAATAACGTCCACCTCTGTACACCAAATCTAATCTTATTTACGAATTTGCGGAGCAACCTACGTGGGTGGAACAGAACGACAGTTTTCTAACCAAAACATTGAACACATTACAAATTGGGTACAATGTCTTGTGATGCAATCAAGTTCAGATCAAACGCATATTCAAAACGTTCGAAATCAAAAGGTATGGTCGTCTGCCGTCGCTTGTCATCTTCAGATGACGCAACATCCAGCTGACCGAAACACTGCGTTTCGAGTCATATACGTAATAACGAATGCAGATCTGTTGAGGTTTGCCGAAGCCGCAGCCATACATCGATGAAAACCCATATTGTGTTAGTAGAAACAGTTGTTTAATA
Organism: Fasciola hepatica; assembly: GCA_948099385.1. Classification (NCBI taxonomy): domain Eukaryota; kingdom Metazoa; phylum Platyhelminthes; class Trematoda; order Plagiorchiida; family Fasciolidae; genus Fasciola; species Fasciola hepatica. The sequence continues at coordinate 2,955,565 of CANUEZ040000198.1, forward strand.
ATGTCTTTAGCATGGTGACATTTTTTGTAATTCCCCCAATATTTGTCGCATAATACTGTTTTACAATAATTTATTTGATATGGATCATTCTGCAGTATATACCATGTTGAGATGCAGCGAGATCGTCGCGAACATAAATCGTGCCTTGTAGCAAATCTTGTTTTTTATCTGTCGTAAAACATGTAGCTCCCTTGTATGATCCCTTGCGTTTGGTTCCTCCTATGTTGCCGCCAGCGAGGCAGATCATTTGCGGCTTTGTGCAACCAGTGGCTGGATTGGGACCATCAGTCCGTTGGACGTGAGCGAGACAGATGGACGAAATAGTCGAAGAACATACAATCTTTTACTCTCATTCGCGTTGATAGATGTATGGTATCGAAATACCCACCATATGGGACAGTAGAGCTGCACATCTTTAGTGCCGCACCTGCAACTGGTTATGGTCCAGTTGGGCATTTTCGGTTCCAATCTGACTGTGGACCTATTCGCCGTTTCACAGTTGGAAAACCCCCTCCTCATCGTCAAATTTCGGGGGTTGAAGTGTGACTGTTGACTATTGAACTGCCCCATTTTCCACTATGGTTCATGGACCGATTAAGCGAAAACGACAATTGAGCCTGGACCACGATTACCTCAAACTTGGTTTTAAAAACCGGGATCAACAAGCAAAATCAGGACGTGTTGGTCTTTAAAAACAATAATTGATCGTTCTCTGGCTCTAAACAAAAGTACTAGTTCGTTCTCTGTTGCTGATAGGCACCGTATTTACCGTCACAGCAGATGCTAAAATTGCCATCAAATTGAGCCAGGCAAATCGTCAGCCGTCGAATCATATTATGTTGAACTGCCTCTAGCATTGATGTTGGAATCGCACCACATACAGATTGGATCCGATTTTCCAACTCATTTAAATTCTCCATCTTGAGATCGTGAAATTTCATCTCAAACTAACCGCCCAGGATATATGCCGTTGGATTTATATCCAGAGATCTTTGAGACCAGGGTATAGGTGCCTTTCGTCCGATTCTGTGCAAATGGAACTTCCAGTCGAGCCATTTAGCATAGTCCGTAGAAAACATAGTTTTGTTGCGAGATCAAACTTTGCTCATTTGTCTCACACACTAACTTATCCGAAAGCCTGTTGCCCAGCCCGATATCCAATTGACCGTTGCAGGTGAACCTACATGCAATCGATCGCCATCTAACTCCAATTTTCCTAATGATCTTCCAACTCCACGTACGACTGAACTACCCAGATTTGAATCTCCTCACTGCAGTGGAGGTAACATCAAGACCGAATTCCACGAAAACCCTAATCTTGTCCTTTTAGTCCGCAATTTGCAGCACTTCGAAGTAATAATATCACTTTATTCGTCTTTTCGGGACAATCATGCCCTATAATTGAGATACAACACCATACTAATCACAAAGTTGCCTCATCATTCTAATTCGAAACCTAAAAGAATTCTGTTATAGATCTGCAACTATGTTTTCTTTTTTCCTCCGTGCGTGATTTCATCCTTTCTCTCCCCCGTAGTTCTGTCTTCTAATAAAGTAGGAATTTCGTTTGATTTTGAGGTATCCGTTGCCATGAGTTGTGTATTTTCAAAAGCATCGTCACCAAATATGTGACTTGCTCCTCTATTACCTAGAAAACCTTTTCGGCTCCACTTGAAGTGACAGCGACTAACCTTCCAGGTAAAACGGTATAGCTACCTTTATAGTTAATTATTTCGTGGTGTGGTGCTGTGGTCTCATTCAGATACCCTATGAAGTGGTGGACCAGCTACTACTCATCACCACTCACTAAATAATAGTTGATTTCTCTAGATTCCTCCAATATTAACAAGTCAAGTTCCCATTTTTCCGATACTCCTGTTCTCACCACTTACTGCTCCTCAATCAATGCAGCAGGAACTAGCAATACAGTCCGTACGAGGGATATTACCGTTTAACCACGGCATGTCTTCTGTTGACACTCATATGTCCTCTGGTGCCCTAAGTTAACCATTGACAGTATTTTGCAAGCTGAATTTAACCGACTATCCCTAGAATATCCCACCTATCGGTAAGTTGTGGTCAATCCACAAAAAATTCTAAAGAATTGCAAGTTCCTCTCGTGGTCGCGTCAGTCTGAGGCTAGATTTAGTCATGCAATCAGGTAAAACTGGCTTACGAAAATATTCATATCACGTCAGCCAAATTATCGAATGGCTTGAGAATTTTTATAAATTCGCCTTTATTCGTCAGAGGTACAATTTCCCCAATCAAATTACTCCTCCCGTATAATGAAACCTAATAAATAACCGAGACAAAACCAAGACAAATTTCTTGAATGTGAGTTAAATGCCAGTTTTGAAGATTATGATCTCATAGGCCGCGAATGACTGCACAACAGACAAAGCAATTCAAGTGGTCAAAAATGAGGAGGTTAATTCTATTGTCTTCCTACTTCCAGCCACATTTATTTAATTTAAGTGTTTGATTCTTACAAAAAAGTAGAGTTCCCACTTGAGTTCAGGTGAAAATCTGCGCAAACGGACACAATCAAGAATCCTCAAATATACGCTTGTTCAAGGTTCATATGACGATGTCTGATTCCATGACTGCGTGAGTTGCAATGAACTTTTGTTATATCACGCGATGGCACACTTGACGGAGAATGTCTCAATTCACTAAGACTCGATAAAGTTTCTATTTGGCATTGGTATGCCACACACAGTGGAAGCGCACGGCCTGTTGGACCCACAGCACAATCAAAAGACACGGTGTCCAATTAATGTACTGCACGAAACACAGGGCACTAGGACAAGGACACTCACAAAACTGAACACAACTGAAGGAGGGCTCTTATGTTGCCCGACTAACTACTACTACGCCCGATCCATTGCGGCCCTATGTGGTTCGCCAATTCAGATTTCAGGATCACGGTTGCTGATTTCTGTTACACTAAAAATCATATAAATACACAACCACACTCGCAGTCGCCGTCTTGCTCGCTTTCCTTACTCGGAAGATGAGCACCAGTGAAGCATTATATCGACTCGTAAATTTCACCTGATGTATTCTGGCTTCTGTTTATTCTTTGTTCTCGGGCACCTTTCCTTTTCCCCGGCTGACTCACCTAATCACTAAATTATTATGCTTGTTGTGAATGCTGCTTTACTTCAGACATTTCCTCTCCCGTTTCTAACTTCACCGACATTGTTCTTCAAGTTATGCAACCTTCTATGACTCATTTGTCCAAACTTGGCAAACCCGAATCCTCCGAGTGGTTCAACCATGCATGGGATCAAGCTGTACTCTTGAAGTGTGCAGCATTTTGCAGCTGGTTCGGCTCGCCCACAACGGACTCCCACGTATGCTCCATGTCAGCCAGAAACAGATGCTCGCCAACCATACAGAGAGCCAAAAAAAGCTTCTTCCGTTGGGAAACCGAACGCTTACTCTCATCTGCCACCGGTAGCCTGAAATTTTGATCCTTTCCAAAGTAATCTCCACAATTTTTGCCCCTCCAATCTCTTTCACATATGTAATTCCTCTGTCAATCTTTTTCATGGACCAAATGAGAACGTTGACAATTCGCTTCGTGAGTTGTCACAAACTCCATTTCACTTACATATCCTACTTCTTCGATACATTCTGTTCCCTCTGCCTCCCGTTTACAATCCCATTTTGGTTTCAGAAGATACGCCAAATGCTGCATTCTCTGGACTTATGCAGACCACCCGATCGAAACGGCATACCACTCATCGTCCTTAAAATCTGCAATTTGAATTGGCCTATTTCTTAAGTCATCCTTTCTGTTTCTCTTTCTATCCTTCTCTCTCTCTCACACACACACATTCTCCGACTTTCTACTTTTCCGATCCACTAGAAACACAGCGATGTTTCATATTCCCAACAGCGATGATCTTTCTGACCCGAATAACTATCGTCCTATTTCCACTACATCCATTATTTCGAAAAAAACTCGGAACTGTCATCTCCATTAAACCGCGTGCGTTCGTCGATCGCGAAGTACTACTGAGTGATCACCAATACGGATTCCGACCTTGCCGTTCCACCGGTGATATCCTGGCTCTCATCTCACACTCTTGACCGGTTGCACTCGACAACCTTGGAGAAACACACATTGCTCCACCCAACATCTCCAAGCGTTTGACCGAATTTGGTACGGAGGTCTTCTGATCAAACTGCTCACGTTCGGATTCTTCTCCACTCTCTTTTCGCGGACATCAAGTTTCCTCAGTTAGCGAATCATCTCTGCCCGAATTGATGGAGTTCTGTCCCAACTAATTCGTGTGAAGACTGGCAATCCCTAGAATTCAGTACTTGGCCCACCTTATTCCTTCTATGTTCTAATGATCTTTCATCCTCTAAATACAACTCAATCCATTTATTTGCCGATAATACCACCCTTTATTCTTCTTTTTCTTACCGCACTCCCCACAATGCCAACACCAACATCGATCGTGACCGCAGTGCAGTCAGTGCATCTTTAGAGTCCCACTTCGAACAGATCTCCTCCCCTGGGCTCCCACTGCTATGCTCCATTCACTGCTTTCAAAATTTCTGTTCTGATAATTTCCCTAAAACATCGTTCATGCGTCCCTTACTCAACCCTTGATTCAACTGTGTTGCCTCCCACAGATTCTACCTCTCTTCTCGGCTTATCTATAACTCCTCTATCTTGGTCCGCTTGTTTATCTAAGTTCGCTTCTGGAGCTGCGTGCGAAATTGGTTTTCTGTTTCGCGCCATTAGCTTTTTCACACTGGCTCATCTCCTCATATACAAAACCCAAACTAGCCCCACACTTGAATACTGCAGTCACGTGTGGTATGGGGCCTCGTCGACCTCTTTTTCTCTTGTTCGCATTCACCGACGAGTCATCCGGCTGATGTACAACACTTCTTCAAACTCCAACATGCTTCACTAATTAGGGTCTTGTTCGTCCGAGTTTGTTCTGACAGCTTTTCTTCCCAAAACGCTCTACCAACCATCACGTACCCACGAAGTTTTCATCCAAATACAAGGAACAAACTTTGATGATGCAGGCCCACGTGCTAGTTAGATTGGGAAGTCAGGCACGACAAGATACCTTGCGTTCAGTAGTGACGAACAACAGAAGTCAAACTGAAGTGTACATTTTACAGCTTATATGGTCTGTACAGGCGACCTTGTGAAAATCATGTATGAACCAATCAGCGAAGTCATATGAGCAGCAGATAAAACAACATTTATGGATCATCCAGGAAATATCCAACTGGCCGGAAAATTCTGAAATTGATAGAAAAAAGAACATGCATGTTATTTGAAAAATTAAATGTTCTACGGTAATCTAGTTTTAGGATTGAATTCATTTTCTTCTAGTTCAATCGTGAACTTAGTCTCATATCCGAATCATTGATGCCTGTAAGATCGGAGGTACACTACATTCTCCCCTTAGTCGGCATAAAATATGATCGACGTATCTTTCATACAGAGACAGGTAGGTGGTGGTTGGATTCAAAGAGATATTTTCAACTTTCGCCATGAATATATCGGCAAACCAAGAACCGAGTGGAGATGCCGTTCTGATGTCCTCTTTCCATCTGTAAACGTTATCATCGCATTAGAAATGATTGGAGAGCAGTCAATCAGTAGTTCTTTGAATTTTCCAGCAGGGATACCTTTGCTAATTTTTTTCCGTTGACATACGATTAACTGTTATTTTAGATACAGACACGTTTGTGATCAATGACGAAACATCTAGAATAATCATTTTATGTGAATTCGCGATTCATATTGAATTATAATTGAGTAACAAGTGATTCGATTTGTGTATTATGATTCATCATGCAGCTTCACCGCTCAGCTAAGCATTGAAAAATATGCCAGTGTAGTGTAGATGTTCAGCAAACCGTTGAGAGCCAGCTCGGATAACTATGAGGGTAGGGTGTACCATTCACAGGGGTAAGGCGTTTGATTCGTAATTCTATTGTTTTCCCTCGACTAATAATGGAACGACTAGGACCAGTTATGGCAGATGTATTTGTCTCACACTTCGAACAAAAAATAAAAACAGTTATATACTAAGATACTCTCTACGGACGATATCGTCGTTAATATGCACACCAAGGACGAGTGTGAAAACATGTTCCGTCACTTCTACATCATATAACTAATCAATCACATGATAATCGGTTTGTCCGAAATGAAAACATAAGACACACCAACTTGCACTGAAATGCATTCTTTATTAGGCATGCAAAATACGGCATTTGTATAAGCAATACAAATACAAAGAAATGCAAAGGCAAGCAACGTTAGGATCCCAAACGCACGAGATTACATGAGTTAATCCAAATCATCTGAGAAACAAAAGATAAAGTGAGTGTCGATTTTTACGCGGAATTAATTGAAAATTATCGGCTGAAGTATCTGAACTTTCGGCAGAGAACGAAGTCGGTTTCGGTGCTTCACAAAAGACGGAATATATGCGTTTTATTTGCACTTCAGTCAAGATGATAGAAAAAAGAGCAAGAAACGTAGTATTCATGGAGAGCCAACAAACGACAGTTTCATGTCCACATAGTTACAGTATTATCGGTGTCACCAGAGAATGTGTGTTGATACTCGTGATGCAGAATTGTTTGCGGTTTCTGGTTAATTGAATGGTGAACGGGATAGTCTCACCAATCGAAAAGGCTGAGTGAGATAAGGTGACTATACACCTAGAATACTTCGAAGGGTTGGGAAAGTATCACTTTGACCAGAATAACTCACATTATCGTGATAATTATCCGACTGTTCATTTAGTCCACTCAGGTTGACACAAAATGCCAAATGCTTTCACCGTTAGCCTACTACGTTCCAGTTCCTGAAAAGCCATACGTTGGGTTGCATATGTAAATGAGAGGAAAGGAGCGAAAGCACAACAGCTTGAAGAGTGTCGAAGTGATTGTTCAGGTGTCTGGACGATTTACCGGCATGCTGAGTATTGGGAATTGGTCACGAGAATTTATTCATTCATTACGCCAATAAACTAGGTGAGCAACCGAAAGAATGAGGTCCTTGTAGAACCTGTAGTGATAAAATGAAGTTGAAGGTTGAAGGCTAGTCAATGGATGTGCAACTTACATTATGAAATATATGAAATTTTTTCATCCAAAGGAAAACCTCGATGCTCGGTGAAATTCCATGCTAAAATACCATCGTTGGCGGTCGTGATAGATATTCCCCCCAACCCCATTAAACCCGGATAAATGATTGAACGTCAAAACCAGCGGCAGTAACTATTAGTTAGGTTCGAAGAAAAGTTCATTCAGAACGGAAATATAATTGTTCTTTCAAAATACTTCAAGTCTGGTATAGGTTTCTCATTCAGTGCATTGCGGAACGATAAATAATATCATTCCAGATTCACACCATTCATCCTCGCAATGCTATCTAAAAGATGGAGATTCATGCATCTCGTAAAGTAGAATCATGTAGCTAAAAAGGAAGTATCAAGTAAAATTAGAGGGTAATAAACGTGGATGACAATAACAGAGTCTGGTTTAGCGATCAGCGAAAGAAGAACTAATTTGTGAATGAGTTGCTGGTTTTAGTTGACTCGTCAGTTTTCTATCATGTCCAATGCAATGATTTGACGAAGCCGACAAATTCAAAAAATTCATAGACTGGTTTGTTCATAAAATACCACTGCCCTTTTCAAGCAACAAGACGCGCTGCATAATACTAGTCAGCGAAAATATGTGTGTATATTCTTAGTTATCCACAATTACACGGATTATTTTCCAATAATATATTTGTCTTTCTTACATCAGTGTGCATTTTGATTCGGAATCAGCACCCGAGGCACCTACGTAAAACTCAAGTGCGTATTCAAATTCGGGTTTTCAAAGCATTGCTAGTGACGAAGAAGACTAGTCTTTTGCAAAATACCTCTGGACATACACACATGGAATCCACTCTCAGCTTCATCCACTTTCAAAGGCACTTTTGCTTGAACATAATCATTACCCAGTTATGTGAGAAGATTTGGAATTACCTCCGCCGTTTTTTGCAGAGCAAACGCCAATATATTCTAATCAGAAATGTTTTTATCACACGAGAAGGCACAATCGCGGCTGAGACAAAATACAACAAAATCAAGGAATTAACATCAATCAGGAGTTATGTAGCGTCAGTTGCTGCGGAATGATGGTATTGCAATGGATGTGAGGGAGAAGGGCTTGATACCTTGGTATGATGATCTAGTGCGAGAATATAGCCACATAAAAAATAGGGAAATTATACATTTTTCTAAAACATAAACGTTAGGAATATATCATGTCTACCAATCCGGAATACGGAAAGGGTATTTGAATAATGAAGAAATGAAATAAAGAAGTGCAAAATGAGGTTCCATTCCTCGAATTGGACAACGTAAATCTGTATAATAAACTCATGACGAACAAAATTAGTAGAATAATATAGAGTTAGTAGCTGAAGATTCAACCGCACAAAGTGAGATCTTATGATGGACGATTACGGTAATTTGTTTCCTTAAGACGAATCATTTGACAGTCAAATGAAATCTCCAGCTGTTCACTTTGATTTTTTATCCAAGCTCTCTCTTCACGTTGTTTGCAACGTAACGGCTTTGTTTCCACGAACTCTCCCTACGATGTCGTTGATCTAAGGAGTCGATTGTCGTGCGGTCAACGTGCTGGTAACACTGAAATACCAGTGATAAAACGACGCTATGTCATGTATTTGTGACGTTGAGAGCCGGATAGCGTGGTTATTAGGTGTTCAACTCATGATCATCTATTCACGGGATAGAGTCACAATAACGACTCGACTGATGTGCAGTGGTGATAATTTCCAACAAGGATGAAGCAGCCGAACAATGCCTCTGCAATTTTTATTGGCAAGTAAAGCTTTGTGAACTGTTGAAGCGTTATTTATTAATCCAACCGAATCTCTTACTGATCATGTTATTCGAGGTAACAATAATCGTTTTTGCTTATCAGCTAACCTATGTGATTTATTATCTATGCATTTCCTTATGTACAATACAGCTTTCAAGGTGGGACATCTAAAGTGAGAGAGAGATGGTTCGCTTGTCTTTTGTTCTTCATTTCCTAACGGCTGATACTAAAAGTACCTTTTATCAGTCACCTCAAGCTTACATATAAAAATAGCCTATAACTGGTAAAAAAGCAAATGTTTGAGGATGAGACTCACATTTCTTCAATAAACACACTGTGTAAAATTATTTTTCTTCGAATTCGGCGTACATTCAAATGATTCAAGCCTTATCCGGATTTGAACAATTCGCTAGCATGAATTCAGCTTTGGTAAAAATAGGCTTGACATAGTTACTCACAAGACTGTGTTCAAATCTGGAAGTCTCTATTCACGATCATTCATTTTACTTTATCTTTAGGCCTCTCATCAGCTGAATCGTTACAATATTTCCCTTTGCTCCGTTCACATTTTTCCGTTTGATTTATATTCTAACCCGTTATGGCTATGGGGAAATTGTGGACTGAAGATAAATTCAACTGAAAACGTATTTTAAAAATGACACAAAACTCGTCATCTTTATTGCAATGTTAGGTAATCTTAACTTATAACCAAAACCAGCTAATAAAATTATGTGTAAAAACACTAATGAGAAATTCAAATCCCAACTGATTTGAGCATAATTTTGAACCCATAAAATTTATCCAGTTTATTATTTACAATCTGAACTGATGTTGTGGATTTAGCATGCTGTAAGCCGAAAGTTCATTCAAAAGTTCTCCAGGAGTACGCAGTTGAATTCTTGGTTATTGAGGTTCACCATGCATGAGTGTCCGGTTAAACTTCGATCAAAATACGATCTTTTATCCGGACTCAGTCACATCTAATGAGTATAAACACACCATTCATTTACGTCTAGATATGAAACTAATCTGGTCAAATTTAAAAGTTCAGGAATAATCATTCTTGATTAGTTAGGAGAAACTACACTAAACAAAACCCACTGGTCTGAGGCAATTTGATTCCTCAATACACCCATGTTATGAAATCACGTGAAAGAAGTAATTTGAACTGGTACATTAAATGATTGACCTACGAATTTCGAAGTAGTATTACAATCCAACTTCCAGTTCAAATCATCCACATTTATATGGAAGTGGTATGATATAATTTGACTCCATCTCAATTACTCAACCAAATGTTGATAATCGAGAGTACCCGTTATTACTGAGTCCATAAAGTTTGTGTCACTAATGTCTGGTCTAGACAGTCCTGGATAGTTCTAAATTGCATTCCTTTATATGCGTGCAAAGTCACACAGCTTTTTAGGAAAATACACACTTGGAGATATCATGTATCAGTAACCGGGAGCAGAGTGATCAATGTCCGCACTTTGCCGCACTGAACATCACTAATTCGGTATGGCTTTTGCAGCGAATTCATGTATATATTGATATGGTTGAACTCAGTAAGATGTACTGCTTTCGACTCCAGAATGTCCTGAATGCTGGGATATTATTTCAACCGTTTTTCTTCGTAGCAGATGTCTTTGTTCTCACTCACTACGTGGATAAGCAGTCAATATCCTTCTCATATTTTGGCATAAGCTTGCATCTTATTCATAGGTAATTATGCTTCAGCTCGCAGTAGTGACTCATCTATCGAGCTGTGCAACGATAAAATTTACTCAGAATGAAAATGAGAACTTTCCATGAACGTGCCTGAAAATCCGCCTTATTCTGACTTGGACTCTTGAACGCTCAGCATTCAACATGTGATTCCCGCAGGAATTCTCGAAATAGTCACGCTCCAAAAAGGGATTTTAAATCCCCAATATATAAGAAATCACCATCTTGTAAACGTCTTCACCAACGATTCAGTTTTCTTTAAAATAATATATAATTCAAACCTAAATAGAGTGGCAAATCAAGTGTTTGGTTGTCATGAAAGTCATTACAATAATTTCTATTTTTCAAACGCGTTTCGTTTCTCTTGTCATCAGAGAACAGTTTTGAAATAATCTGAGGTCATGCATCAACAGTAGCTTCACACTGTTTGATCGAAATTTCCCTAGAGACATCTGACATTGTTTTGGCAATACAAACGATTCTGTGTTCTATTTTATTTTGGGTCTACCCCACAAATGATTGTAACAACTATCGTATGACTTTTTGTGGAAACGTCTGTACAAATGACATGAATGGAACGCTTGTGAATCAGCCCGAATACCAGAATTACATTGTGGGATATTCACACGATTTCTCTCTGGATTTTCTCTCTCGAGACTAGGTTGGTATATACTTCACTTAGATGAGCCATTCAAAATTTGGCATTGAATTCCGCGACGCTAGGTTATTTAGCCACAAAACACATTCACTGCAAAACCTTATTGCTCTGTCCAATAAGATTTAGCTCTATTCAATGCTCACAATCTGAAGATATGTTTGTTGCCATTAGGGTTTTTTGCTACAAACAGTGATCGCATCGCTATCTGTTGTTTCACTGTGGTCTCTCCATCCTAAAAATGCGTTAGGTGTTTTGCCCTTATGTGTGTGATAGTTCGTCAATTTAGGACAAGCACCAAGTCCAAACGGTCCTCTTACTGGCTGAAATTGGAGCATACCACTGAACGAACCCGATTCTGAGTCAGTGCAACACATCTGCTTTCAGTAAATTTGGTGTTTGCACTAGATTATTCAATCGTTTTATTCATTCACAACTGGGTAGGCAATGGCTTTACTTCATTCTACAGTCTGTGCACTCCTTGGTAAAACCAAATCGAAATGTCGTATCGTGAAGTAAATGACAAACATTGACGTGATCATTAGTTGTGACTATCCAGCTGAAGACAGAAACAACAGTAGGAGTGCCGTTTAGGAAGCCGAGTATTTTAGTAGATACGTATTCCGCGGAATGCCAGAATGCCAATACATTTCTGCATGGATAACCTCTATGTGATGAACGACTTCATCATAATTGTTTCCCAATGAAATTAGCAACTACAAAATTAGGTTTGTTATTGTTATATCAAGAGCATGTCAACATCTTCATTAGAAGAACCGAACAAACTGTTTTTGTCTATTCAAATCTACCAACCACACAAAGTGGTACTTCATCTTTGTCTTCTGGACCGGCTGTTGATTATTTTCTGTCACACTGCTGATCCGATTGAGATACAGTATTTTCTATCACACAAACCTTTCACGTATATTACCAAGTATTGTGTGCTGGTAACAAGCCTGCCTTTATACCAACCGTGACCAGGGATGTTATTCGCAAAGAAAGTAGACGGGATTGGAGTTCAGTTTTGGTATGTGCACATTTCATTTGCAACAGTGAACACATCATTAAACAGGAAGTGATGTGAAGTGAGTCATCAAAAAATATCAGTAAGATTGTTCTCAGTAGTATACTAATGAACCACAGGATGTTCATTGTGAACTCACCATGATTAACCCACGAAGGCATTCCGCGTGCAGCTGTTTTACCCCGTTTGTTTGAAATCACTTGCGATATGCACACACACAGTTTTTCCAATGGAAATCCAATTGATAGCAGCGCACTCGTGTAACTCACCGATGGTAAGCGTGTGACCACAAAAATTGGTTCTAGATGAATAAGCACACTTTGATAATACACTTTTCACCTCTTGCGTTGCACATCAATCGAATTTCTAGTGGGATATCTTTGCACTGGTAAAGTAAATGAAAGAGAAGCAAGAAGAACAGTCTAGAGGTTGTTTCATCAATTAACTTGCAGGGGACTAAGTTTCCTCACTGAATGACTTGACAGATATGAATCTTCGGTCTGAACATTTTATTGTGTGTGTATACCACGCATTTTCCTATTTCTTACCCCAAAGTTTTGCGACGTAGCATATGAATGCAACCTTGCTCTTCTCACGGACCATAAATGTGAGGCAAACAAACCTCTAGTGGGACCTCCATGTTATCTTTGTAGCTACCAGATCATTGACGCAATGTGACTGTCTTTGTTCTCAATTGTACAAGTCAACGATGATGAACCCTCCAAGACCTCTAATAAATTGCCATTTACATGAAAGAACAACATTTTAGCAGAGTGGTAACAAAATGAAACCTGGCAAAAACCTATGAGCTTGGAAAACCTTTGAATATCAGTTTACAGAAATTATGAGATTTCGACATGAATTACCTGTTAGGCGAATGTGTTGGAAGCAGCCCCAATGAGCATCACGTCGATGGAAGGCCCTGAACAATTCCAAATGAGCACAGATTTGGTGTACTCATGATCACAGGATTACCTAATTGTTTGAGGAAAACAGACTGTTGTGGAAGAGAACAACGTTGCCCATCTAATTGTGAGGTGTTTTGAGTATCAAGTGATCGACGGTGTCTGAATTCCGGCGTTTTGCTTCAGAACCGGTATTAAAACATTTGTACGATTCAACCAACAGTGGCCCTCACTTAGGTCAATCAGAATTCAACGTGAAATATTTAATCCATTTCACTCAAGCCAATGGAAAGTATAACATAATTCTCTCATACTGTGAGCACTTCGTATTTTGATCCAACGTGCCCCACTGAACGGAACATCCAATGACTTTAAAGAGAATCACTTGGATAGTCCTCGTGAGTAGGTGGACTATACTACTTGACTCCATTCAGGTAGCAGAATGAAGACAGATTTATCATTTCACAAAATCAGCAATTTGGATGCTCAACATTCTCAATGTTGTCAGTACAGTCGTGATCACTGTTATTAAAATAGCAGAACTCCCAGGTTTCGTCCGTGGGAATTTTCCTTTTGGGAATGATAAATACATTTTCCAAGAGCACTGCTAACCACGGCACATTCAAGATTTTACCCTGGGGCTCCATTTTCTCTAGCTGGCCGCCTATGATTGTCTACAAAATGGTGAATCATAAATACCTGGCTGTGCTCGCTTCGGTCTTCGCATAATAAACCGAACATGATTGTTTCAATATCTATTTCACTAATCACCATGATATCAACCAAATCGTTATTTGAATATGAAACTCCTATAACTGAAAACGGCTTACTTTTAAAATGAAAATGGTCGGATGTACCTTGGAATTACACCAATTATCAAATATGCTAATTCCGTAACGTACTTCTAAATAGGAGCAACTGACCACACTATTGCCACTGTGGACGAGCAAAACGGAATTTTGAGAATAAATTGGATCCACTAGGGTCGCATGTGATTGGAAGAGTTGAATCAACATATAATAGTTTGCGATATATTCAAACAGTAGTAATGGAACTCCGCGATACCGCATAACTTCAGCATTTGCACCCAGTAGACAGAAAAAGAGAGAACCGAAATAATTACTTAATTAAAAAAATTTCATTTTATCATTCTTCAGACACATCTCTGGAAACAACAATCCCAAGGAAGAAAGAAGAATTGCCGATTCCATACGGGAATTCGGAGCCCAAGAAAGACTGGACTGGACGTTTCACGCGAAAACCTTAGGTCATCCAACCAACTTGAACTCGGAAGAATCAGACTCGAGTTTCACTCTTGTTTGAGCTCATCAGTGATGAATATCTTCCGCCACACTCTGGGTTTGAACCCGAGCCCTTCCATCTCGAAGGCGTGATTGTTACCACTGCGCCCTCCCACTTCCGTCCCAGCTGATCCGAATCGCCATGTTAAGCTTGTTCATATGTCGACCTCTATGACAGCCAGAAATGCTCGAGAACCTCGAATGGAGATACGGTTCCAGACCTACGTAAATCCAAGCGAATGCCTCCCACCATATAAGGTCTTCTACACAGGGAGAGTGCAACTGGTCCCCTTTTCCGGACACGCTTCACGTATTTTTGTTATATTTTTCTCGCATTTACTCGCAAGTGGACTGGGTTTGATTAGTTTTTTGTAATTTGTTTTCTGTGCCCTGTGAAATTGAGTTTTTTCATCTTCAATAGCAATTTCCATCTACCGTCCTTTAAATCAACTGGACAACTGATCCGGTCAATAAGTTTCATGTCATCGAAGTGGCTCAATCGACGAAATACCTTCGCTTCCGACGGAGGACCAGTTTCTACAACCAAAGCTGGAGCTTGAACGCTTTCCAACGCGCCTCTCGCGGATAAAGGCCAAGTGACCTGCTTCTTAAAATGCTTCTCCTAACATTCCAAACGACGCTCCTGAGTTTGTAGTAGTTTGCCGTTCGTGTCTCAGACCAGTTCAATAACGCTTGACCTTCGAGAACAGGCGTTTCAGCTTAGACGGTCAAGGTTGGAGCTGCTGCCAATCGCTGCAGCTACTAATCATTGCTGCAGCTTTTTTCACCTCCACAATCCACTACTATTCACGGCCGTTTCTCAGGCTCAGAATCAATTAGCGTTTAAGGCACCTCTGTCTTTCATCATATCTGGAATCCGGAGGAATCGTTCTGCGAGCATCTAACAGCGCAACTGAGGATGCAGATATCCATCGTTTCTGTGGGTAGCTGGTTGTTGGATCTTGGTCAGCCGTAAAAGCCTCAGATAGAACCCACTAGACTTTTGCTCACTACTTAACTGGATAATGGGCGTCGATAACTCGGTGGACAGTTGTGACATCGAATGGATTGTCAATGGCAAGACCAGGTTCGAAAAATGGATGAAGAATCACAAAACGAATTGCATACAATGTTCTCTGCAACACCGTTGGATTGCGTACCTGTATGAATATTTTCAACCAAAACTTTTAACCACTTTTCCTATAGTTTAGCATCAGAATTTGTGCCGCTGTCTGTAACTAGCACAAACAGAATTCCTCCTCTGTGTAATCTTTTCCTGAAGTGAGCAGTAGGTGAAGTTGTTCAATATACCTTTGATCAGCTGGAAAAGCATCATCGATCACAGGAGGGCCGCACTTATCCAAGAAGTATCCACACTAGTATCCATGTACCCGCTACCACGCCTCGCGGAGCACTGGTCAAGGAAGTCACTTTGAACTTCTTGAACGTACCTTGTGTTACCGCCGCTGTTAGTGATTAGCTGTACCTTTGATGTGGGCAGACAGTTGTGATCCTCTAACGGAATCGGTGTTGCCCAGTCAGACGACTCCACTTACTCAGTAATTCCGCGCTCACACTGACTTCATTGCTTGACGGGGAGATTCTCTCAGACCAAAAGAAATTATTCTGCGCTTTGGAAAAAAAAGATGGCCAAATATATCTAACCTCAATCCAGGAATGTGCATTCCACCAGAAACCTGAGAACATTTTAAAAGAAGCTGTTGTACATTCAATAAATCGGGTGAAGAGTTTAGGAGAGCGACATCGATGTGCAATTCATGAACAAATTTTAAAACAGTAAGTGGAGGCGCAGAATCAAAAACCAAAAACTTACATTCAATAGGTACAGAGTCACGTAAGTGAACTAGAACCATACAAGAACCGACATGTGAGAGCTTGTATCCAGTAATACCTGGAATAGTTACGCTGATAGGATTAATCTTATCGATGGGATAAAAGCAATTCTTAGCTTTAGGTGAAATGATGGATTCTACACTCCCAGTGTCATTAATACAAGTTTGTTGACTACCCTCTGGAGTATGCATTTCCTGGTAGTATGTGGAAACTTCTCTGACAAGAGGGATAATTCAAGTATCAAAAACCTGGTGGGAAGCAAAGAAGTGTCAGATGATGCTGAGGGGATCGTCTGTGGATATGGTGGGCTAATTCTACAAGCACTATCAATGTGACCAAACTAACCACAAGCAAAACACGTGGCTCGTCAACGTGGACGAGCGAAACAAGACATAACTGGCCATATGAAATACCTTTGCCCAAATCGAGATTGTTATGGTTAGATTTCGGACAAATCGATCGCTCAAGTGTGGCTGATTGGCATGACAACTTATCGGCTTGATAAAATGAGGCAAATTTTGAGTGCGCCGAACTACTCGATTTTTGGAAGAATTGAACAGTGTGGACTCCGAAACAGCATTTACTTCCCGATACTTTTCATGAATTCGGCTAACTTGATGAAGGTTCTGATCAGTTGCAAGTAACAGCTTCTGTTTGCAAATCTGGGAGGTTGATTCCTAAAATCAGGCGATTGCATAGTTGATGTTTCCATGGGGGACCTTAGTCGCACTTCACTGCCTGTGTTTCCAGCTGAAGATTGAATTCACGAACGGATCATTTTTCAGGTCTTATGAGGGTTTTTAAATGGCTCTCCCAGCAGCAGCGAAACTGACTGACTTGAAATGCTATAGAATAATGATTCCTAACTTGTCGTGTGGTAGACTGATTGTAGGGTCCGGAAAGAACGAAGATTTCATGGGCGTGTTTGCATTTTTGCAAATGAAATGAACGGAATTCTTTGTTTTCTATTCATCATCCAAATGGTTTTGGGCAAAATACGAAATATTGAAACATTCCATTTAGTCCTCAACTGGTTTGGATGTAGAACTTACATCAAGAGGTTCCATTTCAGATGCATTCATGATTTGAATCTATTGAGTGACGCCAAATGTGATATCGAGTGGATTGGATAGGCTGAACCCCGCACAGAACTACTGAGAATTGAGAAATTCAGCAACTCATTGAACGTAGTTCAATATTTCGTCTGAGCGGTTTCATGTCCAGTACAGCCTTGTATTATAACAGAGAGAACACACTGAAAGAGAACAGAAAGGGTAAATCTTGAATTTTACAATATTTCTGATAGAGGCAAATCGATTGTCATCGTCAAGCAGTGGCCGACGAGGGCTATTGTAAGTTCGGCCACCGACGAGAGGTATGCATAGATTCACACGGACAACAACATGTGGTCATTGTCAACAGACGTGAACCAAAATGATCAGCAGTTTAGAGTTGATCCGTGCCAGCGGTAACCAAGGGCAATATGGTCGATCTGAGTCCAAAGCTGTGAAGGCGCAGCAGAGTGCCAGGTTAGACGGTGGCGCTCATTTTTCCAGAAATTTGTACTCTAAAGGAACAGTCCATAGTCGGGACATAGTTTATGAGCCCGTCACTGTTATCGGTTCGGTCGGTTGAAATGTCAAAACAGTTTCCTATATTGCTCTCCGTCTCCTGTACACTTTCAACTTGAAACATTAATTCACCAACAACAACCATGGTGTCTGTTGAACGCACGCTTTGGAGCAAATGATACAAAACATGATAGTAATCGTCCTTAGCCTCAGATGAGTGACAGTCTTTTGGGGCATACACAGAAACAACAAACAGGCAAGGACTGTGCAGTCTAGTGCTGTTTACGTGTATAGAACTATTCGCCCGAATCGCAAACGGACGGCTGCTCATTGGAATCCAGTCGAGCAGTGCACGCTCAGTTTCATGCCGGGAACGATGCCAAAGCCAGCCTGACCACAAGCACTAGACACCAAATGACCCGTCATGCGAAGAGTGAAACGGGAACCCCAGTTTGTAGCTCGGAACAGAAGTGTTAACACTGAAGTTTGGTTTTGTATGCGTGTTTCGAGGACACGATGAACATCCATTTTAAACGTTTTGAAGACTTCCAGTTGGGGCAGACTGTTGCCCCGTCTGGCAGTGTGTGCCGATGCAGAAAGCAGCTGAATGAGACGAATGCTTAGGTTGGAGAATCGATTCACCTTGTTCTTGTGTCGTATTCGTTATCGTTACCGAGATTTTGAGGTTCACGGCCGTGACTCATTGTGGTCTCTCGTATATATTCAGAATTTGGACGACAAAGTTGAAGAGCGGGGATATAAGTATTGTGTTTCCCGAAGGAAAGATGGAGATTTTTGGGCATATCGTACATGGCGACTGTCCACAAGACTAAACGGACTTTCAATTGAGAACTCTGACCCTGAACATAATTGAGCGGTAACCAAACACGGGAAAATAACAGATGCAACCGTGAAGGAACTTCTCCTGGTCTGTCGAGTGAGGTCTGATTGTGGAAGTATTCTTTTTTGTCTTTGCTGATGCTTTGGTATCGACCTGCTTTTTGGATTCAGTCCTCAGCCCCATGCATCCAATATAGAAGGCGAAACGTGGACGGGATAGCATCTTTTGGGTCGAAAGAGGCCAAGATAAGTTTGGTGATAGCTGTTCAATGATGTGCGATGATCTCCCCCGCCGTCGACATGAATCCGAGGTACGCTACTTCAACCTCCATCTAGTGGAGCTTTTTTGATCGGTCAACTGTATCTCTCCTTGTTTGTTCACTGGAGTGTCTTCTCCCTGATCACAATGGTAAGAACCCAATATTTCTCATCAACTGGTTTTGAGACAGTATTTCGTCCGGCCTCTATCCATTGACCTGTCAGTAACGATTACATCTCCGGATAAGGGAGTCCATTCCTTTTAGCTCATTGGAGTATGGGGACACGGTTCAAGGTGTATCCTCGTAGTGACGGAACGACATATCGAAATAGTGATATTATCTTCATCATAAAGAAAAATCTATATTCTATGTGACATTTTCTTCGAATCTGGGGCATTTCCAACAAGCCGCTTGGTTTCTTTAGCAGACAGCGCGATGACTTTTCGAACAGCCGGCACCTTTTCGCCACTTAGAAAGGCTGACGGAGCATAACAGCTGAACCTTTTATTGTGCGGGCCAAGATTTGGTTATGATCCTCGTTCATCATATAAAATTTCTAATTTTCGTACCAATAAATCGATAAGATTTGAAGGCAGAATAGTCTTCTCTCTACAGTTAGTGTGATAGTTCAGAAAAGAGATGTAATTTACTTCCAAGTGAACTCCTCAATATTGATGAGAATTTGTGGCAGAAATTGCGTCTATCAGTCGGTTCGATCAGTTAGTCATTGAAGAATCAATAGGATACACTTTCTCATCTAGACCCGCGAGTTTTGAAACCCAACGATACAGTGAATAATATAACTTTTCCGAATGAACTTCAAATCAAATACAATGGGGAATCTTGTTGGTCTCATGCAACAACAGTGTACTGATTATTATCATCTACCTATTACGTTGTCGTGAAGAGAACGGTAAAATGCACCCTATCATTGGGAATCTGAAAAAAATGAGGGATGAAATAACACGGCAAAAAAAGGTTAAGTTTCATTTGAATTTCACCAACGATAGTATTTCCCCATCAAAGGGTTCAAAAACGTGAGCGACTCGTTTGGCATTTCATGATGAACCAAAGCCGTGTGCTTCACATGGTACTGCATCATGTAGAACTCAACTACACAATGATTACCACCTTGCGAAAGCTGGCCAATGGTGACTTTTTTGATTGAAAAGATTACAAGCTGGTTTATTACAGGTAAAATTACTGAGCTGAACGCTGTATAGAATGATTAAATGAGACTATTCTGGGTGAAAATAACTACACATGCATTAGTACATGGGGAACTGGCCACAGAAATGCTCAAAAAAACTGGTGATTTTCCACCTTATATGAGTTTAAAAAGTGAGTAAGTAAGTAAGAACAAAGCGTATTTTCGAACATCAGTTTTCTAGAATGAAATACAAACCAACATGGGTGTATAGTTTCGAGATAACTTGGTAATCCACTGGAAGCTAAATTGAAGAACAAGCAAACAAAAAACCAACGGTGAATTTTTGCAGCTTGAAAGCGATTCGTAAGGCGTAAAACGTTCTGTTGAATACTGAAGACCACTGGAGATAATGTTGATAAGAATCACCGGTAATACACATTATGTGGTTCATGACTCGACACCGTACAACTTCAATGCAGATTATTTCATTGAACCAAAGCCGCCTGCTTCACATGATACTACATCATGTAGAACTCAACTACACACAATTCAGTGAGTTGTTTTTTCATGGTGACATGCGATGTACATTAGAAAGCACACTTTCTCTGCAGCTTTGGTGAACTTAACTCTCCACTGTGAGTTATTGCGACGCTGCAGTGGGCTCATTTCGGATTCAAAGAGTCAGCAAGTAGGTAAAAGTGGAGATAAGACAGACAACCTAGCACATTAGCACGAGTGATGAAATATGGTGGACACAGGCTTATTCTACTTGATACGGGCAAGTTAAAAATGAGCAACAAAAGATTTGATTTAGGTAACAAATTGAGAGTGGCTATCTGGGCCGATAGTGAGAGTAGAAACTGAGGTGAACTGCACTGTCGGTTTTTAATTAGTTCAAATCACTTGTCAGTTTAGTAATATTTTTTTTTGTGACCCTGCTAACGGGACCAAGTAGAATGGGTGGCCTTGATATTCCAGTGATTTCGATGGATTATGATCGACAGTGGTCTTGTAAAATGACCTCCACAATGAGAATCGAATAAACTCAGTACATGTGTGGTGAAGGATTAAATAACACTGACACTGTGTTTGTCACTTGAGGGGACGCCGTGCACTGAGCAGGCTGTTAGTAGTCCTACTGGAGTTCGAATAATGCAATTGTAGGATCCTGTTGTTGCACTCAATGAGTCTTTGTGCTCTTGCATCAACACAATTTCTTCATCGACATTATTCCAAAAATGTGGTTTTCCACTTACTTATTTCACATTATTTTCTCCTCCCGTGTTTCGTTTTTGAGATTGCCGCTACGAGGTAACAATCAAAGACACCGCACATAATGCACGTTAATGATAATCTGAACAGAACAAACCTGTATTTAATTGTATTTCATCGAGGATTCCAGTAGGCGAGCAAACTCAATAATCAGCCGGAAAGGAGCAAAATTGAATTTTGCTAAGGTAAGATGAATAGGGGGAAAATGTTTCTGAGAAGAAAGCGAGAATTTGTGCAGTTCCTCGGTGCAATTCATTTTGTCAATCAGAAAAATTGCTAAGTTATGTATTGTAGATGTGCACTGGATATTTGCACGAAAAGCGATAAGTTCAAACACGAAAACTGTGAGTAAAAACGAACAGGTGACGGGTGGTGATCAAGCGATCATCATAAAAGGCCTCAAACCAAGAGGCTGGAAATTGAACGAAAACTGATTGTAAAATGTTGGGAGCATGATGTTTGGAAATAGGTACACCGAGGCCGGTTTTCTCTGTGTAATCTGGGTACACTAAATTCATCTGAGGCAACGGCAATCAGTGATAAGTAGTGGTGATAATGAAACAAACGGGAAAAAACAAACTAAAATCTGGACATTGATTATCGGGTCATAAGCTTCTCAAACAAGTTCGCTCAGTGTTGAATTTCATGCTGTACGAAAGTAGTTTCGTCTAAAATGTTACCATATTCACCAGTTGTTGATATTTCGCAATGCGCTGAATCGCGTGTGTGGAATGTTTGTACTGATTATGTATACTTTATCCGTAGAAACTAGTACACTCTTGTGTGTTGGATGATTTTGATTTACCTCGTTCATGGTGCTCCCTGATTGGTCAAAGAGTGACTTTTGATTGGCACACTGTAAATCGAGCAATGTGGCTGGTGTAAATGACTTTATAAACCACCGAATATTTACCAATATCGAGATTTCTTTGTTGAACACTGTAAAAATATACTGACTGCTTTTCACGAAGAACTAACTTTTGACGTCATAGAGGTTTGCACTTCAAATTCAGCTACTGAAAATGGTTGCAGCAGCCAGGTTTTGACATTTTCTATTATCAGACAAGAAAAATCGCGTTTTATAGTCTGCTTGATAATAAGGGTGGTCTGATAAAACAGAAACCGGTCCTACGGCTTTGTAGATTTCTGGATATGGAACGTTTTTTATTTATTTCATGCTTGCGCATGATTGCGGTGGAAGATGTGTATATCCCATAGTCACAAAGGCCCACTAAACAATCAGGGATAACCGGCAACCAAAGCCGGTACCGAGCTGGGCGATAGTTTAAATGCTGTCCACAAGCGGCTTTCTCGTTATTCACCTGACTGTTGATTGTGAAATCTCATTAGTATTCGGCGGATCACAGCCGACATTGTACTGCCCTCCGAGAACTGGAGTTTGTGGGTCCATCGTGTGGTATGATGGTCGGCTGAGAAAAATATCAACCTGCTCTACTCATCGATCTATTTCTTCTCTGTGCTCAGATATGAGATGGCCGGCTGCGCTGCACAGGAATGACTCTCCCTTGTAGCGTTTATCCGATGTGTTGCCAATGAGGCAGCATAAATTGTTTAACTCACTAATCGCCACTGAAGTCTCAACAGTTTCACAATTTTTGATCCAGTCACGATTTCAATCAGGAGAGCGAAGCTCCCCGTTGCAGTCTGTGGTTTTTGCCCTTTCCTGATATCTGGGCTTTCTTTTCTTTGGCTGACAGCTGAAATGACTTCTCAGAGATCCAATATGGTAACCGTCGTGACCTGGGACGTCTCGCAGTGACTCATCCGAAGGACTTGTAAGAGCAATCCACTTCCAAAATATGGACAGAATTTCGCATTTCTTGATCTCATTGAATATCTCTTAGAGATTGGCGTCCAATACATCATCGCAATCACTGTCGAGGTTCCGGAGAAGCCCACGAAACGTACAAAAGGAAGTCTTCCCGAAATCGGCTTCCAAGCGATCACGGTGCTTTTGGATTCACTGCTAGTATCGAATGTAACATCGTGGCTCCCAAAGTGTTCTGCCTTGTAGCTACGATTAAGCTAGTAGGCTATCTCCCGTCCTGAAATACTCATGCACCGAGTGCCACAGTTCGGTATGCGGACTTCTGAGAAACAAGCTATGCAGATGTTTTACTTTTAGTTCAACAGTGTCGTCATTCTGAGGCTGCCAACGTATAATGTTGTCCTTTCATTCCAACAGGCTACCCAAGCATGTTTCTGACAGTTCAGTATTCCAGTTTGTTGTTTTGACGCCTCGATCACTGGAGCACGAGAAGCGTCACTTGCCGGACAAGCCTTGGCGTGATCAGATTGCATGTTTTCAAAATTATTCATTGAGGTTCTCGGGAGACTTGTGCGTGGCGGTGTCTCGAGCACTGTTCAGGGATGTTGTATTACTCGATTGCCCAGTCTTTAGTGGAAATTGAAATAACGGTGACCAATATAGGCGGCGACCAATCATATTAGGAAGTCTTACAACGTTTTCTGTTGAAGTAATTACATTCCGTCGAAATGAGCTTGGTTGCAGTAGTTTGATGAATATACACTCATGAAACAATTTTCCGTAAATGGAAATTTTCATCATTCTGGATGTGAATACGCAATTGTTTGAAATTTATTTAGGAATTGGAAACATAGCTTTACCCGACACAAATTTGAACATAGAAATCAATAGCGTTAGATTGCACGATGTATTCCGGACCATTTCGCTGCATCTCCACTAGTGCGTACTGCAGTCAAGGTGAAAATTGCGTAATAGGATGGTTGAACATATTCCGGTTTGGTTACAAAGAACAATGAGTGGACAGATACAATCAGTGACGTCATCGAACGCACGCAGAACACTCAGGTCATCCATTACGAAACACCTGTGGGAGACAAATCACTGTAGTTATCTGAGCACGGCGTTCACCGTCACTTATGTCACAAACAATCAACGATTATTGAGATACGCGGAGGCACTAGCAATTAAGCAACGTCACCCTCAACTGTGCAAACAGCGAGAATGGATAATTACGTTAGCCTTGCCGGTAACGCGTTTTCATTTGCTATCATTAGTTGTGTGTGTGCGCAATTTTGCCTTTGATCTCATGAGAACTTCAATTTACCATTTTTAAATGAACACCTGGACTGCAGTATGCACTTATTAAAGGATAACTGTGACTCTGGATGGTGACACGAAGACAACTATCGTCCTCTACGGGATATGTGAAATTCAGCCAGCTCCCTCAAGCAGATGTAAAGTTCCTGGCATCAGAATTTGTTTAACTTTGGTTTTATTCGTCAGAGATACAATTTCCCCAATCGAATGATTACACTTCGATATTGAAACCTAATAAATCAGCCGGACAAAACCAAGAAAAGTTTCGTGAATGTTAGTTCAAATGCCAATTCTGGAGAATATGATTTCATAGGCCGCAAAGGACTGGTCAATAAACGAAACAGCTCAATTGGTCGAAACTGAGCAGGATATTTCTATCGTCTTCCAACTTCCAACGATATTTATTTTAAAGAACTATTTGATTCTTAAAATTGGAGAGTTTCCGCTTGAGATCAGGTGAAAACCTGCGCAGACAAACACATTCAGGAATCCTCACATGTACGCTTGATCATGGTTCATATGACGATGTCTGATTCCATGACTGCGTGAGTTGCAATGAACTTTTGTTATATCACGCGATGGCACACTTGATAAAGAATGTCTCAATTCACTAAGACTCGATAAAATATCTTATTTGCGTTGGTATGCCACACACAGTGGAAGCACACGGCCTATTGGACCCACAACACAATCAAAAGACACGGTGCCCAATTAATGTACTGCACGAAACACAGGGCACTACACCGAGGAATCTCACAAAACAGAACACAACTGATAGAGAGCTCCGAAATTGTTCGACTAACTACTACGCCTGATCTATTGAGACCTTATATGGTTTGCCAATTTAGATTTCAGGATCACGGTTGCTGGTTTCTTTTACACCACAAATCATGAAAATACACAACCATACTCGCAGTCGACGTCTTACACGCTCTCCTCACTCGGAAGATGACCACAAACTTGTCACTCTCACTAGCATTCGCGGAGTGAAGCATGATATCGACTTGTGAATTTCAATTGATGTCGCTGAAGCTTCGACTCACTTTTTGTAATCACTGTTTTGTGTAGATCACCGTTCACCCAACAGTAGCGATTCATCGTTCTTTTATATCTCACCTTCAAACATTGACCTTATTTTGTGGCAGATCCAACTGACTCGTCACCATCTTATGAGATTTTGATGTTCACAAGCAACATTGGTTCATTCACTCATCGGACACTTCGGCTCTGGAGCGCGAAGCCGAACACTTCTCCGTGGACAACAACCTATGCCAACTTGTTTACCTCCTCACACGTACTCCCGGTCGAGCTGGCGATCATGCCCATACCCCTCAACAAATTCTCACTTCTGTTCATTCCCTATTCTCGGGCACATTTGCCCTTTCTCAAGTTGACTCATCTAATCACTTTACTATTTCCTATTCCATCATTTTCACTCACTATTTTACTCCACCTTCTTTGAGATAAATTTTTTTGAGCTGAAATTCAACCAACTGAGATAGACGTTGCGATGTCCCAGCCTCCTATTCTTGGAATGAATGCCGCTTTACTTCAGACGTTTCCTCTCCCGCTTCTAACTTTACCTACATTGTTCTTCAAGTTATGCAACTTTTTATTACTCACTTGTCCAAACTTTGCAAACCCGAATCCTCCGATTGGTCCAGCTATGCTTTCGATCGTGATACACGCTTGAAATGTGCAACATTTTGCAGCTGGTTCGGCTCACCCACAACAGACTCCCACCTCTGCTCCGTGCATACCAGGGACAGATGCTCGCCAACCACGCAGTGAGCCAAAGAAAGCTTCTTCCGCTGGGAAACCGAACGCTTACTCTCATCTGCCACCGGTAGCCTGAAACGTTGGTACTTTGGAAAATTTCGCCCTTCACAATTTCATTCACATATGTAATTTCACTGGCGATCTTGTTTAGGAAACACATAGGAACAATGACAATCCGCTTCATGGTTTGCCACAAACTCCATCTCACCTACATATCCTACTCCATCGTTTCTTTCTGTTCCCTCTGTCTCCTGTTAACAATCCCATTTTGGTTTTAAAAGACACGCCAAATGATGCATTCTCTGGACTTATACAAACCACCCGATCAAAACGGCATACCACCCATCGTCCTTAAAATGTGCAATTTGAATTGGCCTATTTCTTACGTCGTCCATTCTGTCTCTCTCTCTCTTACACACATTCCCCTTCTTTTCTACTTTTCCGATCCCCTGGAAACACATAGCAATGTTTCATATTCCCAAAAGCGATGATCTTTCTGGCCCGAATATTTATCGTCCTAATCCCACCATACCTGTTATTTCGAACAAAACTCGGAACTGTCATCCCTATAAAACCGCGTGCGTTACTCGAACGCGAAGAACTACTGAGTGTTCACCAATACGGATTCCGACCTCACCGTTCCGCCGGTGACATAGTGGCTCTCATCTCACACTTTTGACCGGTTGCACTCGACAACCACGGAGAAACACACATTGCTTCACCCAACATCTTTGAGCGTTTGACCGAGTTTGGTACGGAGGTCTTCTGGTCAAACTTCTCACTTTCAGATTCTCCTCCACTCTCTTTTCGCGGACATCAAGTTTCCTCAGTAAGCGGATCATCTTTGCCCGAATTGATGGAGTTCTGTCCCAGCCATTTCCTGTGAATGCTGGCGATCCCCAGGGTTCAGTACTTTAGCCCACCTTATTCCTTCTATTTTCTAATGATCTCTCTTCCACTAAATCCAATTCGATCCATTTATTTGCCGATGATTTCGCCCTTCATTCTTCTTCTTTTTACCGCAATCCCCACAATGCCAACACCAACATCGATCGAGACCGCAGTGCAATCAGTGCATCTATAGAGTCCCACTTCAAACAAAATCTCCTTCCCGGGGCCCCCACCGCTACGCTGCATATATTGCTTTCACAATTTCTCTTCTTATAATTTCCCTAAAACATCCAACATGCTTCACTAGCCCATTGACGGGCTGTTGCTGCATCGTCTTTTGTCTGTTGGTACTACTTAAGATCTTGTTCGTCCGAACTTGTTCTAGAAGCTTTTCTTACCAAACGTTCTTCCGACCATCACGTACCCGCAAAACTTCTCATCCAAATACAAGAAAGGAATTTCGATGATGTTAGCCCACCAGCTAGGCTTAAAATGTCTTTGACCTACCTTTCATACAGAGACACGCAGCTGACAGTTGGATTCATCGTGATATTTTCATCGTTCGCCATGAATATATCGGCGAGCGAAGAACCGCGTAGAGATGCGCTTACGATATCCTCTCTCCGTCTGTAAAAGTTATCATCGGATAAGAACTGATTGGAGAGCAGAAAATCAGTAGTTCTTTACATTTTCCCGCAGGTATACTAATGCTGATTTTTCTGTTGACATGAAAATGTCTATTATTTTAGATACAAGCACTTTTGTGATCAATGACGAAACATCTAGAATAATCATTTTATGTGAATTCACGATTCATATTGAACTACAACTGAGTAACAAGTGATTAGATTTGTGTATTAGGATTCATCATGCAGCTTCACCGCTCAGCTCAGCATTGAAAAATATGCTAGTGTGGTGTAGATGTTCAGCAAACCGTTGAGAGTCAGCTCGGATAACCTTGACTGTAAGGTGTTCGATTCGCAATCCTATTGTTTCACCTTGACTAATAATTGAACGACTAGGATAGGTTTTGGCAGATGTATTTGTCTCACACTCCGAACAATAAATGAAAACAGTTATATGCCAAGATACTCTCCACGGACGTTAAGTAGACGACATCTTCGTTTTTATTCTGCAAACCAAGGACGCGTGTGAAAACATCTTCCGTCTATTCTACATCATATAACTAACCATCCACATGATGACCGGTTTGCTCAAAAGCAAAACAGAAGACACACCAACTGCCACTGAAGTGCATTGTTTATTAGGCACGCGAATATATACAGAAACGCATATTCAAGCAGCATTCGCATCCGACGCGCACGGATAATCGTCATCAGATATTCGAATGTTGTTAGACGACAAACTTCGATCGAACGTGTGGATTTTCACAGCCCGAGTTTGTATGAAGCACCAAAATTCCGGAGTGGAAATAACCTTATATATGTATTGTTGACTGTGTGGAAATTACCTTCGTGTTACTGATCACATGTGGAAATAGATGAACTAATTGAATTTATGAAAACGAATTATTCGCAAAACCACTACATCTCATCTACTCAATATCGGAGAAGCTAACAACGACATTGCAATTCTGAATATTTGAATTACTCATCGAAATCATGGATCAATCTGCTGATCAGTCCACGTAAAATTACGTTGTCAGGAAAGTATCTAAACTTACCTAGCTCTGTTCCATGAAGTAAAATGTGGATTTGTCGGGGCCGTGTTCTAAAGAACACATGAAACATGTACGATCGACAAACTAAAAGTTTGTTGCTCGCTGTACTAAACCCAGAAGTCAAAAATATATCCAAAATCATCTGATGAACGCACCACCACCAAACCACATACGCGCCAATCACTTTCAGCCAAGTAATTCTTGTGCTACGTTCAGGATATGAGGCTTCGGTCAAAGACAGATGGAGCTGCGCACGCTATCCGTGGTTTGTCTCGGTCGCTGTCGCACATAAACGTCTCGCATGACATGTTGGCGACGTGTGTGTGGCATGCAGCTTTCGAGCGTTAGAGCTGAGGAATAGAACACAGATTATTGCAACTTTATTCATTCAACTTGAAGATAGGTCTTTGGTAATTCAATTGAGTCACATACAACTCCACGTGAAGCCATCATTTTTTAAATTTATATTAGTGTACAAATCCCATATGTTTTAGCTCGCGTAAAAATTCGTTTGGGAGGATATACGATTGACTGCATTATTATCTTGAATTCTGCACTGATACCATACAAAACAGTACGAAGAAAAAAATTGACTCAATTTCTCAGAATCCGCTGAGAAAAAAAGGAAAAAGTGAGTGTCGATTTTCCACAAAAGTTTATGAAAATAATCGGCTGAATTATCTGAACACTCGGTAGAGAACGAAATCGTTCTCGGTGCTTCACAAGAGACGGAATATAAGCATTTTATTTGCACTTCAGTCAAGATGATAGAAAAAAGAGCAAGAAACTTAGTGTTCATGGAGAGCCAACAAATGACAGTTTCATGTCCACATAGTTACAGTATTATTGGTGTCACTAGAAAAAGTGTGTATTGATATCTGCAATGCAGAATTGCTTGAGCTATCGAATTTGTAAGATAAGTTAGAGCATATTGAGCACACCACTGAAAATATAAGGATATCATTGTTCAACATCACTCCTTGGTACTAAGGAGACTCGAATCTGTGTAATTGAATGGTGCACGGTGTATTCTCAACATTGGAAAAGGCTGAGTGAGATGAAGTGAATATACACCTAAAATACTACGAAGGGTTAGGAAAGGATCACTTTGCTCATAATCACTCACAATGTCTTGAGAATTATCCGACTGTTCATTTAGTCCTCTCAGGTTCACACAAAATGCCAAATACATTCACCGTTAGCGCAAAACGTGCCAGTTCTTGAGAAGCCATACGTTAGGTTGAATATGTAAGTGAGGGGAAAGGAGCGAAAGCACAACAGCTTGAAGAGTGTCGAAGTGACTGTTCAGGAGTCTGGACGATTTACCGGCATACTGAGTATTGGGAATTGGTCACGAGAATTTATTCACATATCACGCCGATAAACTAGGTGATCAACCGAAAGAATGAGGCCCTTGTAGGTCCTGTAGTGTTGAAATGGCGTTAAAGGTTGAAGGCAACTCATTGGATGTGCAACTCACAGAGTAGTTTAGCAATTTATGGTCGCAATGTACAGTAAAGGATGTATCACATCATTATACATGTGTGATGTTTTTATGATATGCGTATGTGTTATTTATTCATCCAAAGAAAAACCTCGATGCTCGGACAATTCCATGCTGAAATACCATCGTGTGATGTTGTGATGGATATCTCACCCTCCGACCAAAATACCCAGAAACATGACTGAACGTCAAAATCAGCGGTAGTAACTATTAGGTAGGTTAAAAAGAGGGTTCATTCAGAACGGAAATATAATTGTTCTTTCAAAATACTTCAAGTATGGTATAGATTTCCTGTGCAGTGCATTGCGGAACGATATAAATTATCATTCCCAATTTACACCATTCATCCACGCAATGCTATCTAAAAGATGGAAATTCATGCACCTCGTAAAGTAGAATCATGAAGCCAAACATGAAGTATCAAGTAAAATTAGGAGGTAATAATCATGGATGACAATAACAGTGTCTGGTTGAGCGATCAGCGAAACTAGAACAAAATTTATGAATGAGGAGCTAGTTTCTGTTTGACCCGTCAGTTTCTCTTTCATGTTCGTTGCAGTGATTGGAAGGAGCAAACGATTTCAAATAGTACATAGGCCTCACAATGATATGTAAATGGCGTTAACATTTATTGTGATGTCGTTGGTGGCAGAAAGAATTAGTACGAAATAGTACTCTTGACTACCCGATCGAGAATATAAACCATTCAATTTATCCACAGAACCTCATGCTTATTGGCTACTGGCTATTGTTCCAGTAGTGAGAACTGAAATGCGATCGATATTGATTGTCACCGGAAGCAGTTTAGTGGTCAAGTATAGAATGGTTGGCCGGGGAAGCACCGGGTACGCTCAGTAGATTGGTGGCAACAACCGCAAAACCAGCCGTGTGCATTCTGGACAGTTTCATCAATTCATCCATACATAGTACCATTTGGCTCATTTAAAATTACTTGAATGCAGGTAATGTGGTGGGGTTTGTGTTTTGATCCCTTCCTGTTTGATTTGTTAGTGATTTTCGTAACGGACAACCGAGATCAAATCCGTTTTGTTGAGGCTCATCGGGTTCGATACGGAAAGACAAAATGTGGTGGATCATAGTCCGCAAAAGTAGATTACATTCATACACATGTAAATTGCTCATATTAAAGACAAACAAGATATGATAATGCTTGCCGCAAATCAGTCTTTCAGCTGGGATACTCAATATATGTGGTGCAATGATTTGTTCATAACTTACCACTGCCCTTTTCAAGGAACAAATCGTGCTACATAGTTCAGGTCAGCGACGAAAATGTTTGTATAATCCTAGTTATCCGTATTCACGCGGGTTATTTTCCAATGATGTATTTATCTTTCATAAATCAGTGTGAATTCTTCGAAGTCGGGATAACCATTTGAAACGTCAATTCAAAGTCTTTTATATCAGACGTAATAGGCAGAAGAAAAAACTTCAAACAAAACCCACTGGTCTGAGGCGATTTGTATCCTCAAGTCACTCATGTTATGAAATCACGTGAAAGAAGTAATTTTAGCTCTAACAGTAATTGATCGACCTCCGAATTTCGAAGTAGTATAACAATCCAACTTCCAATTCCAACCATCCACATTTATATAGAAGTGGTATGATATAATTTGACTCCATCTCAACCACTCAATCAAATGTTTATAATCGGGAGTACCCATTATTACTGAGTCAATGATATTAGTGTCATTAAATTCTTGTCTAGACAGTCCTGGATGGCTCGGAATTGTATTCCTTTCTATACGTACGAAGTCACACAGCTTTTTAGGAAAATACACACTTGGAGACATCATGTATCAGTAACCGGGAGCAGAATGATCAATGTCCGCACTTTGCCGCACTGAACATCACTAATTTGGTATGGCTTTTGCAGCGAATTCATGTATATATTGGTACGTATTCACTCAGTAAGATGTACTGCATTCGACTCCGGAAATCCTGAATTCTGGAATCCTATTTTAATCGTGTTTCGTCTTAGCAGACCTCTTTGTCCACACTCACTACGTGGATAAACAGTCAATATCCTTCTCACATTTTGGCATAAGCCTGCATCTTATTGATAGGTAATTATGCTTCAGCCCGGGTAGTGTTAACTTATCTATCTATCTATGCAACGATAAAATTGACTCAGAATGAAAACGTGAACTTTCCATGAACGTGCCTGCAAATCCGCCTTATGCTGACATGGCCTCTAGAAAGCTCAGCATTCAAATATGATTCGCGCACGAATTCTCGAAATAATCTGGCTCCAGAAAGGATTTTTAAACCCCTAATATATCATAAATCACCATCTTGTGAACATCTTCACCAACGATTCGGTTTTCCTTATAATAATATATAATTCAAATCTAAATAGCGTGACAAATCAAGTGTTTGTTTGCCATGGAATTCAACACAATAATTCCTAATTGCCTTGAATTTTAGAAGTACAAATTTAGGTTTGCTATTGTTATACCAAGTGCATGTACACATCCTCATTAGAAAAACCTTACAAACTGGTTTCGTCTATTCAAATCTACCAACCATACGGAGTGGTGCTTCATCTTTGTCTTCTGGACCGGCTGTTGATTTTTTGCTGTCGCCCTGCTGATCCCATTGAGATGCAGTATTTCCTATCACAAAAACCTTTCATGTATATTACCAAGTATTGTGTGCTGGTAACAAGCCTGCCTTTATACCAACCATGACCAGGGATGTAATTCGCAAAGCAAGTAGCCGGGATTGGAGTTCCGTTTTGGTTTGTACACCTTTCATTTGAAACACTGAACACAAAATTATATAGGGAGTGATGTGCAGTGAGTCATCAAAAGTTATCAGTAAGATTATTTTCAGTAGTATACTAATGAACCACAGGACGTTTATTGTGAACTCACCATGATTAACCCACGAAGACCCTCCGCGTGCAGCTGTTATACCCGGTTTGTTGGAAATCACTTGCGAAATGCTCAAACACAGTGTTACAATGGAAATCCAATTGATAGCAGCGTACTCGTGTAATTCACCGATGGTAAGCGTGTGGCCACAAAAATTGGTCCTAGATGAATGAGCACACTTTGATAATATTAAATCTTTCACTTGCTGCGTTGCACACAATTCGAATTTCTAGTGGGATATCTTTGCACTGTTAACGTAAACGAAAGGGATGCCAGAAGCACAGTTCTGAGGAGATTTCATCAATTAACTTGCCGGGGACTAATTTTCCTCACTGAATCACTTGACATATATGAATCTTCGGTCTGGACATTTTATTGTGTGTGGATACCACGCATTTTCCGATTTCCTACCCAAAGTTTCGCGATGTAGCATATGAATGCAACCTTGATCTTCTCACGGACCATACATGTGAGGTAAACAAACCTCCAGTGTTACTCCCTGTTATCTCTGTAGCGAACAGATCATCGACGCAATGTAATTGTCTTTGTTCTCAAGTGTGTCAGTCAGCAATGATAAACTATCCAAGTCCTCTAATTAATTGCCATTTACATGAAAAAACAACATTTTAGCAGTGTAGTAACAAAGTGAAACCTGGCAAGAGCCTATATCCTTGGGAATCCTTTGCTTACAGAAATTTTGAGATTACGATATGAATTGCCTGTTAGGCGAATGTGTTGGAAGCAGCTCCAACGAACCTCACGTCGATGAAAAGCCCTGAAAAATTCCAACAGCGCAGAGATTGGGTGTACTCATGATCACAGGATTACCTAATTATTTGAGGAAAACAGACTGACAGATACGATGGTCATGAGGTAGTAATGCGTCATCTGTGTGCAACATTTTCTCTTGCTGGTCGCCTCTGATTGTCTACAAAATGGTGCATCACAAATATCTGGTTCTGCTTGCTTTGGTCCTTTCATAAAAAACCCAACAAGATTGTATCAATATATATTTCACTAATCACCACGATGTCAACCAAACCATTATTTGAGTATGAAAATCCTATAACTGAACACGGCATACTTTTAAAACGAAAATGGTCGGATGTACCTTGAAACCACACCAAATATCAAATAGGCCTACTCCCTAGTCTACTTCTGAATAGGAGCAACTGACTACCCAAACGCTACTGTTAAGGAGCACCAGTGAATTTGGAGAATATGTTGGATCTATTAGGGTCGCATTTGATCAGCAAAGTTTGGTCGAAATCTAAAAGTTTGCGATATTTTCAACCAGTGGGACTAAAATTCTGCAAAACCGCATACCTTCAGCATTGGCAACCAGTAGACCCGAAATAAAGAGAACTGAATATTTGCCTAAAAACGAATTTTCATTTTTGATTCTTCAGTTATTTCTGTGGAACCAACATTCCTGAGGTAGAAAGTAACACTGTGATTTGCCGATTCCATAGGCGATTTCGGACTACAAGCAAGACCAAACAATCATATCGTCCACTGACCCCAGTAATTCTAACTTCCGCCGTTTCAGTCAGTTTGACACGTTACCAAAGTTTATTACTATTACTACTTTACTTTTTAGTTCATTTGGTGTTTTGGGGCGAAACATTCGAGCACGTTGGTATGGACATTGTTATTTCCCATCTGTTTGAAACAGGGCATAGTGCATCTGTTTCCTACAGCAAAGTCAATAAAAATCCAACTATGCAGCCCCTTTTGTGGACGCAAAATCGTTTTAGGATCTATAAACCGAACATAATAAATAAATGGCCGTGAGAAAGCCAGAGGCTCGTTTTATATAAATGATTCCATAAAGTCAAAATGTGTAAGACTGGTAAATAGATATTCTGGCCATATCTTCACTGGGACATTCATGTGGTACTAGGGTGAATTTTTATATCAGACTAGATAGTAAGTTTCAAGTAATGCACACATTTCTCCTACAATTATATGTTATTCGTTTCAAATGAATTTAAGCATATGTACAGAATCAGCACACAAAAATAATTAGAAACCCATCTTGATTCATATGAAAATCTATCATGCCGTCGAAATTACTGTGCTTGATTATGTTAACAACATCAGTAACTCGAAGAAGATAATGAAAGTTTCAACGAATACAGCTCTAGCTTCACCGAGGTTAAGCAGACCGACAATCTTTGACATTATAGGGAATGCTCACACTGTACAACAGTGTGCCATTTAGGTTTGAAGTAAATCTTACGTGTGGAAAACGGCCGAAATGACTTATATTTGTGTTTGTATTACGTATTACTATCAGAGAGTGAAAAAATTCCTGAAGCAAGGCAATTATCCGACTTTATTTAGTCAACTAATCAGCACGCCCTCACACACGCATGTCACTGAACAACCCGAGTGAACAATAACTATATAACTGTCCGACAGAACTAGGCAAAAAAACTCAATCAGGTTCAAGTGTGGGTACGATGGCCCATCCTGCGGTGAAGACTTGATTTGGTGGACGTCATTCTCTTGGAATTACCGGAACAGATACCGTGTCTCTCCTCGAAGCTGTAAGCTATTGTTTAGTATCATAGAAGATTACATCTAAAAAAAAATTATTTCTGTGGTTCGGACCTGTCCCGAGGGAGCCCGGGTAATGCAGTGGTAATATACATACCACTGAGGTGAGAAGGCTGGGGTTCAGATCCTGTGTACGAAAGGGAGTACAAATAAACTCAAGTAGAAGCGAAGCTCGAGTCTGGTGCTTCCGAGTGCAGGGTTGGCCGGAAAGATGAAATCCAAATGACAATCAACCAAGCTAAGTACCACTTATCCTCACGTGGAACTCGCAGGTAGTTGTGAGTAATAGACAAAACTCAATTAGTCATGCCCATCAATAGAGCAAAACCATCGGAATAGCCCGCTCAAGATGTTCGCTTTTACCAGCAAATCGCTCTGCCATATTACACACAGGTTTTACCGTGCTGTGCTGTCGTCTTCAATTTATCATAAAAGGGCTGAAATGATGAGATTTGCGAGCACAAGTCACGTGCAACGACGTACATAGCAGAACGCGAATGCGTATACGATCACATAAATCAAGGAGAATATGCTGGTGACACAACAGTTACACGGGAGAATTAAACAAGTAGAACAAGAGAGATTCATCAAACGGAAAAGCAATAAGGTAAAAAGGAATAATTTATTTAAGTGCAGTGTTTAATTATATGCGAAAGAAAAGTAAAGTTGCTATCAGTAGGAGGTTTTTCAAGTCATTGAGTTATCTTTTCTCCTTTGGACATGACCTGAAACAGACAAGGTTGGACATTTTGTATGGAATCATTCTAGGTGGAAGGACCCGGAATACAGACATAATGCATGGATGGGAGCGACAAATTACGTCTGTGTGTAACGGATGCGTATGACCCTGACATTTCTTGTTGGTTAGAGGTTTAACAAGACTTATTATGCTGACCAAGGAGTAGGGTCAAAAGTGCACCGATCATAGATGAAGCATGACTTGTAATTACCAGGCCACGGAGTAGTGTGCTAAGGTACAGGTTCTGAAATACGAGAGCAATTGCGGGGAAAGTGAGACATGATGAGAAGAACACATTGGAAGTTGAATTTGAAATTCAAATGCTGAAATGACCGAAACTGTCTGAGAAGACAGACACATCAGTTTTCCACCACCGAAGTAACGGGAACATAAACTATTGAAATAAATGAGCGAAAATTCATGAACT
Source organism: Fasciola hepatica (assembly GCA_948099385.1). Classification (NCBI taxonomy): domain Eukaryota; kingdom Metazoa; phylum Platyhelminthes; class Trematoda; order Plagiorchiida; family Fasciolidae; genus Fasciola; species Fasciola hepatica. The sequence goes on from CANUEZ040000198.1 coordinate 2,992,609, forward strand.
AACTTTCAAGATGCATGGAGACATTAGTTTTCAAACCCTCTCGGCTTGAAAGATTCTGTAAACGAGATAGATTTTCTTGAAGTAGGCCGGAAATTTCCTGACAAGAACAATATTGTCAGCTTATTTGAACGCCTCCAGTAGGGAAAATATACGAAGGTTGCCGATTCCAGTGGAATATAGAAGAGGAAGAACACAGAACCATGGAATAATCCATAATTGTTTGAATTGATCTCAGGAAACTAGTATCCTTTCCTAAATTTCTGCACTGCGTGGTGAAAAATCTAGTGCAAGCGACTGATCGACTCGACAATAAATAGTATGAACATAACATGCAATCCCTTCCCACTGTCCCTGTTTTATTATGAGTGTTTCGTGCCTCTACTTTACGGAAGGAACCAATACCGTGGATGTTTTACCTGCAGTTTGGCATGAATGACCTTCAGCCCTATTCAACATGGAAGTTTGCGTCAACTTTCTCCCTTGATTTGCAAGCAATGGAGAATAAAGTTATTGCTTTGGGCAATACTAATCCACGGAAGATCATGTTTGGGGTTTACATTGTATTTCTTCAATCAGAGAACTGTACTTGGATGAAGTCTAGTCCCTTCTGAGGCTGTCATTTGCATGACCTACCGACAGCTCTGTGTTCGTTATGGATAAATAGCCGCTTAATTATTGGTCAAGGACCTTGGAAAGCTTCAGGATTTTCAATAAATAGGAAGCGGTCTGTGTGCTGAATCAGAGGCTGAAGAATATTCATGAAGTACACAACGGACAGATTGGACGCGTGTGTAATAGGACGGGATAATGTGGTGTTTTTGAGGAATCTTTACTATCAACTGTGGACCTCTTGTGTGTGCAGGCGAACTGGCAATGACTGAAGGTGTGTTTAAAGACAACAAGAAATGAGTTTCTCACTGCTTATAGTTCTTCTAGTGAAAGACTGCTAAATGAGCGCGTTTTCTTGTGTTATTTGCGTCGAACAGTTTACCAAAGGGTTCACTCGACAAAGCTGACATGGGTTGCGCAAGCTAGAATTCTACTGTACCCAAGAATTACAAGGGGATAGCCCATCCGAGCTAGAATAAGAATGGTAATATCAGGGCTAGAAAATAATTAGAAAAATGTCAGATTGAGAATAGTTTTCGGAGTCTTCGATGGGTGAATATGAAAGAGGACGGTCACAAGAAGCAAGTATTATTGTAGAATTGGGTTGATCCCCAAAATCATCATCCGTGCACGATTTAGTTTTTCTGACTACCCCGAAGCTTTGTGACGTGCTTTAGGAATTTGCAATTCTTAGATTTGGAAGAATTTGCAACGAACGACATATTCTGGCGTTTTATCTGTCCTGATTGGTGCAAGTTTGGTTTGATTTGGTTTGACTTTTCATTTCTTTCTTCCATGTCATGGACTGGACATCCTTACTCATTTTCCAACAGGCACTCGCCTCCTCGAATATGGCGTGCTGAGGAATCCCGTCAGGGGGCGTGCGTTCATATACCAATAATATTATAATACTCCTCAGCCGTAGTGGCCATGTCTCCTAACCACAGAGAAGTACGGGCTTGACTGCTGCAGCGTATACCCGACTCTTGATTGATGACCAGATTTCGTACCAAATCCACAGATGACTCAGATTGGCAAATGTCAAGCGAAATTTCTGCATACAGTGACACCTGAACAGATATCTGTTCTCCCAGTAAAATCCAGCTTCCCAGAAAACAACTTATCAACCAAGTCTATGGTTCTCCAGATAGTGAAAGATTTAGTTTGGGACTAACCCAATCCTTCAACAGCATATTGAAAAACGAATACCAATCATTGTTGCTCAAAAAAGCTTGCAACTTACCTGGATCTTTATAAAGGAGCACTATGTCACTCGCATATTCAAGGTCGAAGACCTTTTAACTAGGGAAAAGTTTGATATTACTATCATCACCTGACAAAAGTGCTGTACCTGGGACCGTATCAGTCACGAAAGTAAAGAGAAAATTAGAAAGGGGTAACCCCGATGCACACAACTTATCGTGGTGAACTCGGGTGAAGGAGAACCGTAAAACTTAACACGACCTAGGCTGTTCACATAAAAGGACTTTATGTTGGAACGGAATTTCTCTGGTACACCCTCAAACGAGAGACAACGTCGGAGGATTATGTGGTCAACTGAGTCGCAGATCGCTTAAGGATCAAGAAAAAGGATGGTAGTTGCCTATAAAATGTGTGCATGTGTTCGATATTTTGTTGGAGAGTAAAGATATGATCAACATAACCGAGATCAAGTACAAACCCATCTTGATGGTCGCTAAGGCACTGTTCTCGAGTGGTAGATGAGTGATAAATGCAAGCATTTGAGATGTGATGCTAACCGAACTTAATCCCGGGTGGTTTTGACAAGAGGAATCACCATCCTTCTCTATTTAATTGCCACAATCACAGATTATTTCTAACTCTTTGGAACTTGTTCCATGTGACCTACGAAATCGAGGAGTTTTTTCAACCCAATAACAATTATGCCCCATCATCCTTGAAAATAGACGGGGGCAACTCATCCGGTCAAGCAGTCTCATTTCGTTTAGGGGGATTATGTCAGGAAGAACCTCCTTTTCTGATAGAGGACCGGTATCTACAACCACAGTTGGAGCTATGACGATTCTTAACAAGCCTGTTGGGGATAAAGGCCAATTAAACGGCCTCTGAAAATCCTTCTCCCAACATTCTAGACGACGCTCCTGAGTTCGAATCAGTGAGCCGTTTGTCTCTCAGAACAGTTCAATAACGCCTGACTTTCTAGAACAGGTGTTTTCACTTAGACGGATAAGATTTCAGCTGCTGCCAATCGCTGTTGCTGCTGCTCATCACTGCAGCTGTTTCCACCTCCACAATCCACTACTATTCACGGCCGTTTCTCAGGCTCACAATCAATTGGCGGTAAAGGCACCTCTGTCTTCCATCATATCTGGAATCCGGAGGAATCATTCTACGAGCATCCAACAGCTCAACTGAGGATGCAGATATCCATCTCTTCTGTGAGTATCTGGTTGTTGGATCTTGGTCAGCCGTAAAAGCCTCAAATAGAACCCACTTGAATTTTGCCTACTACTTAACTGGATAATGTGCGTGTACCACTCGGTGAATACTTGTGATATCTAATGGATTGTCAATGGCAAGACCAGGTTCAAAAACTGTATGGGGAATCACAAAACAAATTTCATTCAAAGTTATCTGCACGACCATTAGACTGTGGGTGACGAAGAGCAGTGTGGTTCACTTTTCAACAAATATCTTATAGCCAATTATCCAGGAGTTAAGCAGCTAAATTGGTGCCAATGTCAACAACTGGCACAAACAGAATTCCTCTTCTGTTGAATCTCTTCCTGAAGGTAGTCTGTGTGAAGTAAGCAGTAGGTGAAGTTGTTCAATATACCTTTGTCCAGTGGGAAAAGTCATCGGTGATCACAAGACTGTAGCTTTTACCCGAGATGGATCCACAATAGTCTGTATATACCCGCTGCAACTCAAACTAAAATGAATTATACTGCGCTTTAGTAAAATGAGATCGCCAGATCTATCTAACCTTAATCCAGGAATATGCATTCCACCAGAAACCTGTTGTATACTCAATGAATCGCGTGAAGGATGTAGGAGAACGACATCAACGCGAAATTTACAAACATATTTAAAACCAAGAAGTAGAAGTCCAGGATCAGAAACCAAAAACTTACATTCAATTAAAACCATACAAGAACCGACATGTGGGAGTTTGTATCCAGTAATCCCTGGAGTATTCACACTAGTAGGATTATTCTTATCGATGGGATAAACGCAATTTATAGCATTAGGTAAAGTGATGGATTCTATACGCCCAGTGTCAACAATACGAGTGTGTTAACTACCCGCTTGAGTTTGCAATTCCTGGTAATATGTGGAACATTCTCTGACAAGAGGGCTCAATTAAGTGTCGAAAACCTGGTAGGAAGTAAAGAAGTGTTATATGATGCTGAGGGGATCGTCTGTCGATATGCTGGGCTGCTTCTACAAGCACTAGCATTGTGACCAAACTTACAACAAGCAAAACATGTGGCTTATCGACGGAGACATGTGAAACAACGACGTTATTGACCATATGAAATACAGTTGCCGAAATCGGAACATTGATGCTAAGATTTCGAAAGAATCGATCGCTCAAGTGGGGCTGATTGCCACGACAACTTATCGGCTTGGTAAAATGAGGCAAATGTCGAATGTGCCGAACTACTTGATATTTGTATTTGATGTATTTTCGGCCACCGACCAGAAGTGTGCTTCGATTCACTCAGACAACTCTATGATCATTGGCAACAGACGGGGACCAAAATGATTAGCAGTTTAGAGTTGATCCGTGCCAGCGGTATTCAAGAACAATATGGTCGATCTGAGTGCAAAGCTGTGAAGACGCAGCAAGGTGCCAGGTTACTCGGTGGAGCATTTTGTGCCAGAAATTTGTACTCGCTAGGAATAGTCCATGGTCGGGCCAGAGTTGAATGGGTCTGTCACCGTTATCGGTTGAAATGTCGAAACGGTTTAATTTATTTCTCTCCGTCTCTTCTAGGCTTCCAACTTGAACACTGAATTCACCATCAACATCCATGATGTCCGTTGAATGCATGCTACGGAGCAATTGATAACATCATAGGAGTATTCGTCTTTAGCCTCAGACGAGTTGCAGTCATTTGGGGCATACACATAAACGAAAAACAGGCATGGACTCTTCAGTCTAGTACTGTTCACATGTATAGAACCGTTCACCCGAATCGCACATAGACGACTGGTCATTGGAATCCAGTCGAGCAGTACAACCTGAATTTTCTTGCCGAGAATGATGCCAACGCCAGCCTTACCACAATCACTAGACACCAAATGACCCGTCATACGAAGAGTGAAACGGGAAACCCAGTTCGTAGCTGGTGAGCAAAGTGTTAACACTGAAGTTGGGTTTTGTTTGCGTGTTTCGAGGACACGATGAACATCCATTTTGAAGAATTCCAGGTAGGGCAGACTGTTGTTCCGTTTGACGAGGTGTGTCGATGCTGAAATCAGCTAATTGTGACATAGGCCTAGGTTGGAGTATCGATTCTCTTTTTCCTTGTCCCATATTTGCTACCGTTACCGAGAGTTAGAAGTTCACCGTCACGACTCGTTGCGGCCCCTCATATCTATTTAGAATTGGGATGTGAGAGAGTTTAAGAGCAGGGAAATACGAAATGTGTTCGCCGAAGGAAAGAGGGAGATTTTTGGGCATATAATTCTTGTTGACTGCCCACAATGCACAACAGACTTTTTTTGGATACTCTTTCCGTATCCACTGACTCAAAAGTCTGACCTAGAAGATAGTGGGGCGCTAACCCAACACGAGATACTGACCGAAGCACCCGTGAAGGAACTTCCTCTGGTCTGTCGCGTAAGGTCTGTTGGTTGCAAGTATTCTTTCTTGTCTCAACGGATGCTCCTATGGTTGTCGAGGTAACGTAATGCAGCCTACTACTATAACAGACAGGTGGTCCACGCATAGTCGGATGGACTTGTGAAAGTGTATGATATGGAAACAGCTTGATGAGGTTCACCCGATCCTAAACTGTCCCTCTTCGGAGGTCACCATTGTGCAACTCATTGTCACCCCCAAACTACAGAATTTCGGTTTACAAGCGATTCAGTGAAACACAGTGACACTGAGGTACGCTCAAGCAAGTTTTGGTTTTCTTTGAAAGCTGGTAGTTTCAAATTACTGGGCGATAGCTGTGTGTATCCTGGTTTCGAGTCAGTCTGAATCCCTTGCATACGCTGGCCAATAGTACATCGTTTGATTGGAAAAAATGCAAACTCGTACATAACAGTTAAAATCAGTCAGTTTATTGCAATATGAAATGAGTAATTGAGACTGTTCCCGCTGGAAAGAACTCCACATGTAATCCTACAGTGAGCTTCGACCACGATAATATTAGATAAAGTTGGTGATTTTCCGCAAAATATGAGTTTCAACAAAGTTGGATTAAAATGCTTGTTCAAAGATCAATATACTTGAGAGAAATACAGAAGAATATGGACTTATACATTTGGGACAGCTTTGTAATCCACTGAATACGAAATGGAAGTAAAAGCAATGAAAGCGGTTTAAACAACGTAAGACGTGTTGTTGAATACTGTAGACATTTGAAGATACTCTTGACAAGAATGACCGGCAATGCAATAATAAGTGGTTCATGAACAGACACTGTACTACATCAACGCAGATCATTTTATTGAACCAAAGCCGCGTGCTTCACATGATACTGCATCATGTAAAACTGAACTACACATTGATAATCACTAAACCTCTGTTATGATTTCCAGTCTGAATGATTATTCCGAGAGTTTATTGTTGGCACGAGGAGCCTGAATGGTATGAAATGGGAAATCCACTTGGATTAACATCGAAAAGACGGACGCCGCGAACCAATCAGACAAGATAGAGGGAAAGATAATTCTTCCTGTAATATTCCGAATACACAAGCTGATAGAATGTGTCTAAATGGCTTTCACCCGAAACCACGTAATCCAAATAGGCAATAATGCCTAGGCTACAGAAAAGCGCGATTATTTTATTCCAGAAATGATTTGCATAAATGATAAATTAAAGAAATTACCTGGCAGGTTAGGATTCGATCAATCAAAATAGGCTTTAGCTGTACCCGTCCGCAGCGATCCTAATTGGTTGACGATTCTCAGCGAGCGTTGCTACGAAAATCAACTTGGCATGATCACGTGTGATGCTCGCTGAATCATCAAATCTGTCCTCCTTCAAGGGCTTCTAGTTATTTTGGCTTTCCTCGGCCGAGGTGGTCGTCGTTTTGGTGGGAGAAATAAATAGATTCCTGTCATCAACACGGTCACCAGTTGGATCCTCGGTCGTCTCAGCAGTGTGATTGACCACGTTGGCGGTCAAGCCAATTTTCGGTGCCGAAGCACAGAACAACGCTCCGGTGTCGGTGACCAGTACCCGACGGGTTGCTTCTCGGCTGAGACGATTCCGTAAAACTTGGATTACGAACAGGTTGGTTGGTGAACTCGTAAGAAACACTTCTGGCCATTTCAAGTAGAAGTCATTCAGTACACGGGCATGATTTTTGTTCACGAATGAGCCACAGAAGTCAGCGTGAACTCTCTGCTTTCGGACCAAGGGTTCTTTGTCATGGTGACAATGATCTTATCCAATTACGGCCACCATCACATCCGTGAAGTCAGTGGCTTCATTTTATTCACACCCAAGTGGCCCTAATGCAGTTCAACCAAAGCCGAAATGCGAAATGTAAAATATTTTAAGACGGTCACCCTGACATTGGACACCGTCGGATTGAATACCGAATTCCTCTCGCAGTAGGAAGAACTGTAGCAACTTCCGCTTGCATCGGGTTACTACTCCTTTGTGATTGCTTATGTCACTGATGAATAACATCGTTTCGTCTGCTCCCTTCAATTTTTAACGGAAAATAGGAGGGGCCGCAGTAATTATATGGTATTGTTCTGACACTGCGAATCATGCGTATCGGGGCAAGAAATCCGCCTTCATTACGGTGTTGCCTCCTCGATGCAGCACGTCGTAGCATTAGGCAGCTCAGGTAATGCCTCATCGTTGGATTACTGCAGCCGTGGATTTGTAGGCGGATTTATCTGCATTACATAGAAAATGACTAGCTTGATAGTAGGTGACGATCGTACCGTTTTAATCAGCGTACCTCCAGTGAAACGATCAAAGCTTCCTTCTACTTCTGAGAATAACTCCTCCCTGCAGCACTGAGAAAACGCTAGATGCAGATCATTCGACATTCATCTGTTACAGAACTACTCCTCTCTCCACTATGGACAGGTCAGTGGTCCGTGTCGTCCGCTCAGACGGCGCGAACGAGGTTAGTATCGGTCGGTCAACGATATTTCGAATAAGACCACACCGCTTGTTTCACTGCTCTGCATCGGATGACTGGGCCAGAAAAAAAGGTTGGACTCGTGTCAAAATGTTTGGATTCAATCTGAGGTAGCACTGCGGGCATCCAAGAATTGATCATAAGTTTGCCTGATTTTTCGGTGACTGGATGACAATCACTGGTTTAAAACTATCTGGATCGGGTCGATATCCGTTTGATTTGACAGTGAAGCCTAGGAAATCTGGTTTGGTGAAACCGAATTTTTGCTGTTTCGATACGTTTTATTCCCTGAATCTCTCCAGCAGCTGTCACAAACTGCGGTAGTGTTGGTTCTTCGCGGATTCAAATATAAGCAAAACATCCTGATATATTATCATCCCATTATTATTACGGATCATCTCGTCTATTATGGCCAGAAATATCCTGGAAGACACGTGCATACCGAACGACAATGTATTATATTGGAGCATGCTCCATGGATTGTTCATGGTTGATAATAGTTGATATTCCGAGTGCAGCGGAATTTCTGAACATGCATCAGCGAGATCAATTTATGAGAACCACTTTCCGCCGAGCATGAATTTCTGGCAGTTCTGCTGTTTATTCGTGGTTGCCGCGTGTCTTTTTGAATGTGGATTCAAGAACAGTCGATGATCACTACAAATTGGAATTTTCTGTCCATCACTTATCATTGCCACCACAATCGGAGTCACCCACGTGGATGGAACCACACACACAATGACACCATCTTGTTCCAGTTGGAAAAGCACCTTCAGAACAACTTCGATCTGACCATACGGCAACATTTGGTGCTTCAGGAGCTCCGCATCATCACACACTCCCAACTTCGCAGGCTCAACTGCCATGCGACTCTCGTTATTGGAGCATTGTGTGATCAACTGCTGGAGAACAACCTGATCCACCGGAATACTGGATGTCTTTCGGATTGTTGCGCATTGCCCCAATGTACGCGGGGCCTTCAACCGTAAAATCAAGGGACTTTCTATGGAAATCGGGAGCCGTTTCAGGATATATTCACTTTACAAACAAACCAGCAATGTAGACTCGCGCACCAGTGGAAGTTGACGATGAGTAACACCGTGAATACGCTCATCGGTGTATTGTAATAGTAAACTGGGCAGAATCAAACCGAATACGGATTTCCGCATAATGGACAAACAGCTCGTGATATCCAACATGAATGAAAGTCCCAAGTCACAGTTGAACTGGACTGATCTGTACACGAATTTATTGGATTCACTCGGAATCTCTAGTGTGTATACCGGATTGTCATCATTTTCCGGATACTGAGAGGTGGCATTCATGACAGCACATTTGTATTGGCGGCATGCCTTGCAAATATGAACATTATTACCACGAGAACAACATCCTACATGACGGAAGCCGTAGGTGGAACGTAGGTGGAGTTCGGTGCGCGAGAAGGAACGATTTATTTGTACTGGTTTGTGTTAGTGAATCGCCTGTCCGACCGGCCTAGGTTGAGGCGTTTGTCTGAAACGGGCTGGTTGACGAGAGCAAACTCATTGGTAGTTCACTACGGACTGTTCAGCCGTTGCATCGGATACGCCATCGAATTGCTCGCGCGTCAACCGGGTCTCAGCAGACGTGAAGGAGAGCGTCAGCAGTAGCTTCATTTGCAACCTCGGTGACGTATATCGGCAGTGGGGCGTTTCTTCAATGGGATGAATAATTGAATACCAAAGAAACACTCCTCATCTTGTGTTTTCAGTGTCGAGACGGAATCATGAAGCTTGTACTGGGACCACAGACTAGGGAATGGAATTTGGCACTTTCTGTGACCGCAAACTGACCGGAATTACGTGGCTATATAGCAGAGCCTCCAAGTCGTTGAACGGATTTGCAGTACAGACTCTCGGGTATGCGATGTTTTTCATTAGCGAATACAGTTAACGGCCCCAGTCGACAAGACGGGTGCAGTGCCGTTCTCCTTCTTCACATCCCTGTGTATGGTACATTATAATGAATAGTGGAGATCGTTATAACTTTGCAATAGGTCAAGTGTGGTACCGATAACTGTCTGCTTTGAGCGGGTGGTATCGCAAACCGCGTATAGGATTTGTATGTAACGCCTGACTGTCTAGGTCCGGAACTTCTACCAATCTGAATATTTCCTCTTCCTCACTGTGTCATCCACTCTCGTTTGTTTCGTACTCGTATTGATCCGTAGTCAACTGACTCTATTGATGCACACGCGCATACGGTTCTTTGATACACGTGTCTAATCGTTCACATTTCTAATAAGCGCGTTTGCAGTCGGACCATGTCAGCCTCTTCACCACAGATTAGCAAGTCACACACACGGACACGCAGTGAGGCAGGTACCTGGTTACCGGCAATGCATGTGCCAGTAGGGAGGCAAGAGTGTGAACGTGCACTAGTTAGAGATAGAATGATTATATGAATGAGAACAGGAAATTCGCGCAATCAATCCCAAATAGGGGACGGTATTTGACTGATATCAGCATCACATATCCCTTCGTTCCATTTCCAGTGACGGTAAATGAAACCGCAGAACAACGAAAGTGAACGTCAGCATTTTTACCGTCCTGGTCGAATCTTTAAAGTTATAATCACACAAGACATGTGATAACGCCTACATTTAATGCCATTTTGGTTTGTGAATTTCAGGACGTAATTCCCCGATGAGATGAAGATGCAGATATTTCAGCCGCAATGCGAGTGGGCAAGCACAACGCAGACGATTGCAGGAAAATAGCATAACAGCATCGGCTGAGACGAGACTTCCACTCCTCTTTTGACGAACTCAACCAAAACTGGACAGAAGCCCACTTTTCACAGACAAACGACGGCCGCAAAATGCAAGCCCATAGATTACGCAGAGTTAAGCAACCTTTGATTATAACTTCAGACTGATTTTCGATCTCATTTGTATTTGAGAAACATGGCATTTTTGTTACCGCTTTTGAGCATTCCAAAGAACGAGCTGCCTACGAGCAGCCCAGCATGAGTAACGCCTAACTGCTTTCGCAAATTTGTCACTGTTTTCATAGCTTCCATGAGATACTTGTCCTATTCCAAGGTCTGCCTCATGCGAAGAATATTTAGAACAATTTCATGGATTTAAAAACGCATGCATGAATAACAGTCTAACCCTACGAATCTCCGAAGACGCATAACATATGGTTGTTCTTTCAATAAGTGTTGATATGAATCAAATCCTAGTGTGAGTTAGCTTAGGTAGCTTAGATGTTGGGAAACATGTAGGTCTTGTCGAGGAAGTTATAATTTATGACGATTGTTAGCAAAATGTATAAAGGGAAATCTGCGAATACATTCGGAATTACGCATAATGTAGGTAACACAGGATCTTTAAAATTGTAGTGTTCAAAAACGATACGGTAGAACCCCGTTGGATACGCCTGAAAAGCGTATTGAACAATTTGGTGGTAATCTCATGAAAACAAGCTTAACGTATTGGTATGAGATGGATGATGCTTGGGAGGTCACATCGCTCATAATTGTCAAGATTTCTGATGAAACGTTCTTCCACACGCACAGTAAATTTGAAAACGTTTCAATCATCCTCATCATTGGAGCTCTTTAGTTGGAGGAGCTAATGGGGATAAAAGTTTATCTCTACGTAGCTCATATAAATCGGGAAGAAGTTTTTGCTTTTTCAGAGAATCTGAGACAAACGTTTCTGGAGAGGTTGGTTAGATAAATCAGAAAGAAAGTGACGGGCTACAAATCGACCGTGTTCATCATATTGGTTATGGACTTGGCATTAAACTGACCGTCGCTGGTCGAATAAACATCACGGTGGATTCCAAATCCTCCTATGGTGATTGGTGAGTTCGAAACCTGTCGGCACCGTCGATTATTACTCCACTCAAGAGCCTCTAATGTTCAGTGCCTCCCCTAGATATTGTATCAATATTATTTAACAACAGGAAGTGAGTAAAGAATAATGAATGATAAGTTCCAAAAACCAACTTGCTTATGCTTTTTTGTTATGGTTCTCTCGCCACATGGGTAAACTGCAAGGGAAAAATGACGGCAATGGGATCATGTAGGGTAGTCAGCATATATAAATATATTCTTCGTCGGACTGATATCAAAGAACGTAACAAGGCAACAATAACATAGAAGGGACTTATGCATTCACTTGCATGAAACAACAATTTAGTAAGCTGAATACGTTTGTTCGAATGATGGAGACTTTTATCCCATAATTTCTTCCCTGGAGTTTAATATTCATTGACCGGTTTCATCGGTTAAAGATTGTTCTTCCAGATCATGAACTGATCTTCTTTGTTAATTCTTAGAAGTCAAAGTCGAGGAACATGTTCAGTTGACTGAAGCTATTTTATCTAATATTAGATCTATCTTTTTTCATTTTTCTGGACTACAAGTAGACAGTGAGCAAAATTGAATGAGTTGAATTTTTCAAGGGGACTTGCAACTTACATTATAAAGCACACATATCCTGCATCTCCGATAAACTAAACGCTCCACTGTGAGTTTCCTAGAGTTGCAGTAGGCCCATTTCGGTTTCAAATGGTCAACAAGTAGATGACAGTGGGGTTGAGATTGATAAGCTTGAACATCAGCACGAGTAAGGATAATTGGTGGATACAGGTTAACTCTACTTGATACAAGTAAGTTGAATATGAGCAACATTAGTTTTGATATAGGTTACAAACTGGGTGTGACTATCTGGGCCCATAGTAATAGTACAAACTGAGGTGAACTGCATTTGGAATTTGTACTTCGTTTAAATCACTGGCTAGCGGGATCAAGTGGAATGGGAGGTCTTGTGATTGTGTGATTTCTATGCAATATGACCGAGAGTGGTCTTGAAAAATGACCTTTAGAATGAGAATCAAATATTCTCAGTTCGTGTGTGGTGAAGGAGTAAATAACACTGAAACAGTGTTTTTTTACTTTGAAAGGAGAGCAGTGCAGCGAGCAGGCTGTGAGCAGTCACACTGGAGTTCGAATGATGAAATGGTAGGGTCCTGTTGTTGCACTCATTGAGTCATTGTACTCTTGGAGTTCCCTCTCTTTTTGTGTTTTAAAGATCAAACACGAGCAAATCCCACGGGAGACACTGATCCTTGCATACTACTACTCTGTGGGAAGTCTTACTAGTTGACTTGTTCTTGTAGGGCGTGTTAGACTTTCTAAGCGAGGTTCAAGCCACCCTGCCACTCAATGATTAGATATTTTGTAAGATATAGCTAGATGCCGCGATTAGTGGGGCTCTTGCATCCACAAACATTCTCCATTGACCTAATTCCATTATTGTGGTTCTCCTCTTAAACATTTCACATTCATTTATCCGATATTGGTCCCTTTTGAGATTGCCGCTACGAGATATCTATCAAAGCCACCACACACAATGCATGGTAATGGTTATCTGAACAGAACAAACCTGTACTTCATTGTATTGCATCGAGAATTTCAGTAGGCTAGCAAACTCAACTATCCGCCGAAAAGGAGCAAAACTGATTTTCGCCACAGTGAGATGAATAGAGGGAAAATACTACTGAGAAGAATGCCAGGTTCCGTGAAATTCCTCGGTGTATATCATTTTGTCAGTCAGAAAAAGTTCTAAATTATACACTGTAGATGCGCATTGGATATTTACACGAAATGCGATAAGTTCAAACACGAAAACTGTAAATGAAAAGGAACAGGTGACGGGTGGTGATCAAGCGATCATCATAAAAGTCTCCGAACCCAGAGGCTGAAAATTGAACGAAAAAGTGTTTTGTGAAATGTTGGGAATATGATTTTCGGAAATAGGCACACTGAGGCCGGCTACCTCTGGGTACTCTGGGTGCAATAAAGTAATGGGGGGTAACGGAAATCAGTGATCAGTAGTGGTGATAATGAAACAAACGGGAAAAACAAACCAAAATCTGAACATCGACTATCGGGCCATAAGCTTCTGAACCAGGTTAGATTAGTGTTGAATTTCAAGCTGTACGAAATTAAATTTGTCTAAAATGTTACCATATCCACCAGTTGTTGATATTTCGCGATGCGCGGAATCGTGTGTACGGAATGTTTGTACTGATTATGTACACTTTATCCGTAGAAACTAGTACACTCCTGTGTGTTGGATGTTTTTGATTTACCTTGTTCCAGGAGCTCTCTGATTGGTCAGTATGATGGTCGGCTGAGGAACCTATCGACCTGCTCTACTTGTCACTCTATTTTTCTCTTGTGCTCAAGTATAAGATGGCTGGCTGCGCTGCACAGGAATGACTCTCCTTTGCAGCGCCAATCCGATGCGTTGCGAATGAGGCGGAATAGCTTGTTGGAGTCACTAATTGCTACTTCCGACTCCACAGTTGCAGAATGTTTGATCCATCACCGCTTTCAATCAAGCTTAACGGAGAGCGAACCCCCCTTTTGCAGTATGTAGTTCTCGCCACTTCCTGATTTCTGGGCTTCGTTTGTTTGGCTGACAGCTGAAATGGTTTACCAGAGATCCAGTCTGGTAACCGTCGTGACCTAGGACTTCTCGCGTTGACTCATCCAAGGGGCTTAAGAGAGCCACTCAGTTCCAAGCGATGTCTAGAATGTCACATTTCTCGATCTCATTGAATATCTCTTAGAGATTGGCGTCGAATTAATCATATCAATCACTGTCGGGATTTTGTGGAAGCCCTCGAAATGTGCAACAGGTAGTCTCGGGGGAATTGGCTCCCAAGCCATCACTGTACTGTTGGATTTACTGCTAGTATCGAATGTGACTTCGTGGCTCCAAAATTGTTCTGCCTTATCGCTACGATAAAGCTAGCAAGCTATCTTTTGTCCTGCAATATTTATGCACCGATTGTCACAGTTAAGCATGCGGACTTCTGAGAAACAAGCCATGTAGACGTTTTAGTTCTTGTTCTACAGCGTCCACATTGTGAGGCCGCCAACGTAGTAGAGTCCTTACATTCCAACAAGCTGCGCAAGCATGTTTCCGACAGTTAAGTATTCCAGTTTGTTGTCTTGACACCTCGACCACTGAAGCACGAGGAGCGTCACTTGCCGGACAAGCCTTGGCATGATCAGATGGCATGTTTTCCAAATTATTCAAAGAGGTTCTCGGGAAACGTGTGCGTGGCGGTGTTTCCAGCACTGTTCAGGGATTTTGTATTACTCGATTTTCCAGTCAGCAGTGGAAATTAGATTAACGGTGACTAATCCAGCCTTTATTCAGATGATCTCATTTCAGTCTCTGAACATCCAAATGCAACCCAGAGTGCAGCACAGTTGTTCGACATGAGCCGGTGGCCTGTTTTAAGGCTAATTTGTGGTTTGCCCAGGAGTGGCTACAAATGCGTGCGTCAGATTTTTGGGGCCACAGGAGAGATGGGTAACTGATGGGGACCAATGAAATGGAGGACGCCCTAAGGGACACGACAGTTTACCACCACACAGACGCTACCTCCCAGGCTTTCACTAGCATTCGTTTTGAAGCATTTGATTCCCAAAACATATCGGGCTACATAACGTCTTAAGTTCGAATAAGCCCGGAAAGTTCCGAGTTGTATTCGACTGTGCGGCTGTTCGTGAGAGCATTTCACTCAACGAAGTTCTTACACAAGTAACCGATCCAACTGATCATTTGGTAGAAGAACCCTTCAGGTTCCGTTGATATGTCATAGCCCTTTAGGCTGGAATTGAATAGATATTCCAACGAATTAGGTTTCCAAAGTGTTACAGGTGATCTGTAGGCTTCCTGTACTGGTCAGATTACCATGTGCGAAGCAATGCGATTGTTTTGTGAAAAGAAACCTCATCCGTTTGGCACTAGTTATTCACCGTTTTGTGCCAAACTGTCCTTAAGAAGCGCTGCTGATGAAACAAAAATTGACTTTTTTCATAGGTATTATATGCGATGACTAATAACTTTTGTCTGGACTGTTGATTGTTGTCACTGTAGTATGAGGATTTATTGCGATAATTCAAACAGATAGGCAACACTTAACTGAATTGGTATCGTAAAGACTTAGACTACGAGCAGAATTGATGAACGGATGAAAATCGAGTACGTACTTTTTCATCAGCAGATCATCGTTGGCCATAAGGCATTAGGTTTCAATTGAGATATTCAGTATGACCGTTCCGAGGTTCCCATAACTACTGGGGATTACCTATGATTTTTGCTTCATTGTTTGATCCATAACCATTCGTAGTGCCCATTGTATTGCCTTATAAAAGGAAACTTCATGATGTTTGTCACCAGAATCTAGAGTAGGTCACTGAAAGAACAGAGACTGTCAAAATGTATGTTCTTCAAGAAAAGCAATCAGTACGAATGCAGTTTGCAACAAGAAAACCTCGAATATTTTCATCCATTTGGTGTTTTTATAGGGCTTCAGATTGCTCGATTCATGATGCTCCAACAACTACTGTCAAGCTGGGACCGCTATATTTGTTCAATGTGTCAGCAGCCACGGAAACTGTGTTCGAGCTGTTTCACACGCACAATTTTGGAGAAATTATATTAGTGGAAATAAATCCCGATAGATGCGCTAAAACTCTCAACATGAACACGTTAGAACAAAGGCTGCTCGACGGTAAACGATGTCTTTATGCTATAGCTGCTCTGCATTGCAGTTTACCTAATGGTAGGTTGACAGTTCTACCAGCTCGCCCACAATTCACTGAATATTTGAAGCAACACCACCACCAGATTTCAAGATCTATAGGCACGGGTCATGTTTGAACTCGCATCGAGAAAGACTTCTGAATTTTGAAAGCCATTTCAACCGTGAGACGCGTCCTCAATGAGTACCTAATCTGCCCAACCCATAGCTCAAGTAATAACACTCTTGTCCGATTTCCTATGGAAATGTGGGAGCTACCTCCTTGAGGAATACGATGTCAATTATTTCGAACCGTTTCGTATCAAGGTAGATATTATTGAACACAACAGATATGGGTGTCGAGCAATCCACCTGGAAAGCGTGTATAATATGACTGCGAATATATTTTTCATGACAATGATACGGTTTATAACCGGACGCAGTATACCCAAGGTGATGCAAAATGATGGTGGGTCTGACGTTGAGGAAGCAGAATGTGCATTGAAAACTGCGTCGTAGGCTGTGATAATCGTGAAATTGTTCAATAGGGTACGTTACGCTATGAAATTGATTGACACATTCAGCCCTGAGGTGCAAGCTATGTGGAGGCTAGTCTGATTTTGTTGGCAGTCAGTTCACATCAGCAACCGAATGGCGAGGAATCATCGACATACATGTTGGAGTTTGGACGTATCATGAAACATAGATGTTGAGTCTCCGTGTGTGGAGACCCAGAGCATCCACACGCACTTTGACTTAGTGATTTATATTTGCTCCCCTCAACACATTCCTTTGTGCAAGGAAGACCAAGCCAGTAGAAACGTGAACCAAATTTGATGTCAAGCAGAATATCTAGATGCGATGTTCAGGATACATTGGAGTCGTGAATATCTTTCTACATAAATGGCTTGAAGATTAATCCGACTTGTAAAGGGGAGACGTGATTCCGATTACTGATGGAATTGCAGCATGAAGCATATGCCACAAAATATTCAATACTGAAATGTTTTCGGCTAATGACGAGTATGTTCGTCAGATCAAGTGTGGGAACCGCATCATATTTTGAGGTTTGGGTTATACATTAATTCTGTTTCTTGAGAAGTACATGGGAACTGGAGGATAATATAACTAACGTGATGCAATTATTTTGTTTGCTCCCGTCCACCGCTTACGTAAAACATTTCAGTTTATGTATCGCTCAACGATGAAAATGATACAAATAATTGGGTTAGATTGAAAGGTTCAACAGCGGGATGGATAGGAGGAGATCGGGGTCCTTTCGGTTGGTGCCATAACAAACATACACTTGTGTCAACCATTTGTTGTGCACAAATTGCTGAGGGATGCATTCTGATGGACTCCGCTTCAAAGAATGCTCACAGCTCCAAATTGGGATTGCCCAACACAATTTTAGGGGATTAGGTCGGGCCAGCTTTGTGACCTGATGCAAATAAACGTTGCACAATAGAAGAATCCGAAGATGTGACGTTTTAGTTGCATGTGCTCGTTAGTCTTTTCGCCTATGCGCGGACAACCAGTCCGTCACTGTGATGCCTCGCATAAAGCCGACACGGCAACAAGAAGCAAGTTTCTAATGTTTTATAATTCAGAGGTGACAGCCTCTTTATCGAAAAATATATAATTATACCTTAGGTCAACCATAGGACACTCGTAGACTGCGGTGCAACTACTTATGTTACTGATCACCAACAGGAACGGATTCAAAAGTTATTCAGCCAGTCTTGCCGATCCCAATGTCTCACATGTTTTATATCAGACAGCTTACAGCTACGGTGACGCATCCACAGGCAGAACGCATAGCTGCTTGGCTCAACCAGCGTCGGAGAACATACCCAAATGGTTGGAAAAATCGATGACACCGCGCAATGCGGCCACACAGAATGACGTCAGAGCTTCGGCCTCTTTCAATTGCGAAATTCGTTATTGAATTAGGTTTCGAAGTTCACGCGACCAAATCCATTACATTGATGTTGCTCATGTTGATGATGAGCCTAGCACACAATACTCCCGTGTATGTGAATCTGCTTGAGATATTCAGAGAATAAACTGTTCTCTAATCAGGTCATACAAATATCTCCTAATTTAGGTCCTGAGAAGGATAGGATTTAAACTTTTTTTATGATGCGATCAGGCTCCGTGAAATTGAAACTGGATGTTGTTAATACATAAGCACAAGGGTTTTTTGGTTTATCCCTATAATCTACTGGGTTTTCTCATTCTTCTATCTAATGTCCTTATATTTTTGATAGCTTCTTCGAAAGACACTCACTGGTAGAAAAGATACATTGAGTGAGTAAACCCTCTTGTTGGACGCATTTGTGTGTTCAATGAAAACATGCAGCCTGAATAGTATGGGCTAGATTGCACACTTTCATTTCATCACGTTTCTATCACATGATGTAGCAATGTGCTCATGTCCAGAACTGAACTAACCGCATCCTTTCCCGATAAGTTTTAGATAAAGCATGAATGGGAATTAAGATTTGGTAACTGGATGGATTCATTCTACCTATTAAGTGAATTCAATTGGGCCTGTAAATGTATAAAATCACGTTGGAAATATAATCCATAAATTGTTTGCTTTTCTCGGATGCATTATATTCACATCACGCCGATGGCTCACTAGGACGTTCACTTATTCATAAGGAAATTTTATCAAGTCCATGCACACGCTACCACAGATTCATATTATTGAGAGAGAAAAGGCAACTTCTGCAGTGATTGAACACTAATGTAATTAAGATATGATCTATAAATAAAACGTAGAAAAAATGAAATCATTTCTCATTCCGAATATACAACCCGGGTTCTCCATCAATAATGTTACGCAGAATAACGATAGCACACCTTGTCATCAAGCAGTCGAAAAGCAATCTGTCTACCCATGAGTTCAATTTAGAGGTGGCAGGTCGGTCTCAATCGCCCGTTCTCCATATTCCAAGTCAGGACGATGTTATTACGCTGCCGGAATACATGTTTTGTTCACCTCTCGACTATTTCTCAATTTACGAATGAAGCGCAGAGTATCCGTACATTTCCAGCTCTCAGTGTGGGGCAGGTGACGTATGTTGAACAACAGGAAGACCGTCTTGACACATACAGGCTCATCACCAAAGTCGGTTAAACAAAATACAAGTGAAGAGCTGACAAACGACAATTACCACCTCTTCCATGGAATCGGATAATTCGATCAATAATAATGGAGACCCTCTGCCGATATAAGCTGACAAAGTAATAGCAACAAGAAGGGCCAATGCTCAAAAGCAACATTTCAGATATCTGAATGTATTCTAGTTACCCACAAAAATAATTTGACTAATCATAAACGGCACGCATCTGATAGTTATCAACACAATATCTGTCGTAACACTGATAACACCGTTACTGTATGGGCACGAATTTGTCAATTGTTGTAAGCAAGATTACCGACTATTTTTCTGCTTTTCTATCACCCAGTGTACAAAATCTGTAAAAACGTTTAATATTTTATCACAGGTGAAACACTGACAACTAGTTGTTTTGATACCGAGTGTTCTGATGTCCTGATCAAGTGTCCTCACTCAACCGTATTTGCCAAATCAGATGAATATTCACTAGTTGCAGGAAAATATTGTTCAAATGTAACCATGAACCAAAACAAACAGGTCAGTACAACACTGGTAACCATTACTTCAAGTTCAATTTCACATATGAACAACGTTCCTCTAATTCATCTTTTACCCTGTCATAGCAAGTAAGTAATGAACATGGGCGTATCTCTCACTGAAAGCTCACCTTATCAAATTATAAATTGGGAAAAACGTTTGACAATCATTACTCGCATTCCACAAACGTAGTAGAATTGTCTTGTAACTTGGCTGTCTTCTCCGGTTGGGCAGCTTTCTGGGCGCGTCTCTCGCATGAATGATCACCACAATCACATCAATTTTACCAATATCACCAATCAACTACGACGCTCGCGTCAAACTGATAGCCAAGTTCGAATATCGGTGAATATAATGACAGCAGTCAAAAAGTTGATCTCCACTTGCGCTGCGTGAGCATACATAACCTGGTTCATGCGAGATTTTTTGCGACAGGAAAATGAGTATTCATCCTGATTGAATCAAATTTGTTGCTTCATATACTTCGGTGGATCACGTGATGGTGTCGCGTTGTTTATTGGAGAAATGTTTTTCTAGTGTTTCCAGTAGGCACATCCCTATGACTGTCTGACTGGCAGTGACGTAATGCCTTGTCTTCAAACAATTTGTGGCAGTCAGTGATCTTTCATTGATCGATGACGAAATCGTGTTGAGTTTCGTTCTCAAGCCACATGTGAATGTGTTAAACCATTTATGACGTGTGATCGGGGAATAACGTAAACATAATAACCGGTTCGGTTGTATAGTAGATTTGCGGGAAGTTGGCTTCAAACGATTGTTGATTTGGTTGATCCTAAAGTTTCACTTATGAGGTATTTATAAATTTATTTCCAAGCCCAGTGGAAGACTATTAATTATCAGCTTGATTTGATAATAATTTGCCAGGAATTATGCTGGATACGCAATTGACATCAGCGTTTCAATAATTCGAATGATTTCTCCCTCCAGTGGCTTTGTCGTCCAAATCTACTCTAGCCCGAGAAACAGTGTTTGCACTGTGCTTATCTTGTACTTCTCTGGAACAATTTCAGTGCAGAATAGATAGTGTCCTTGTAGACAGATCTTTTATTTGATCCATTTTCTCAGTGTTCGCTGTGGATAGGTCACCTTATATTTGAACAGAGATTATTCTAGATGATCAACTGTCCTTCACAACATAACAGGATTTCGGAACCTAAGCAACCATTTTATTAGTTTTCATATAACGGAGATTCGGTCACTGACGAGACTACTCCCTCTGTCGCGTCTGTTTTGTCATTTCGACAACATGTTTTATTAAAAATGTCAACAGACCCATGGGAAGTTTCCATCAGACTACATTCGAAAAACTGCTGACAAAGTATTCAAGCCGCGTTCTTTACCAGTTCCTGAATTACCAAATCCTATTTTTCGATTATTTACTATGAATTTGTTGTTATACTGGCTTGTGCATGTTTAACTGATCATATGAAGAAACTCTTCGTACGTAAAAACGTGTTCACGGCTGAGACAATAATTCTTCCTTGAACAGTCCGCAATGATATTTCTGACAAATTAAATGAATGATGTTATATGCTTATCGCATACGCTCAGAAACAAGACGGATTCTGTACAGACCTCTACCAACAGTGATGTAATCTCTTTTCAGCAGACCGAAATAAATAAGGCAGAACAATATGGAAACATGGGAAACATACACTTATGCACGAATGAAGAAATAACAGATTGCGAAGAAACGAACTTTTGGACATCATGAATTTAAAATGGAGATCGATGAAATTTCTAGACAGCAATGTCTGTATGCAAAGACCAATGCAAGTTCTCAAAAACCGTGATAATTCCCATGGTTTAAACGTGTAGGTGAGGTAGATTCAACAGTGGTGCTTTATTCTAGAAAACGTGATCTGACAGTGGAATGAATGCAATCTAGACATTTGTGAGTGTTTGCCACAAGACTAGGCTGCTCGGAAATGTTTCCTCTCGTGAATTATTTTCATCGGCGTACTTGAAGAAACGAGCTGAGTGTGTGACAGCTGTGACTCATGGCTAAGATGTTCCCATTTGTAATTTGATGCTTCTGTTCCATTCTGTTCTATTTCAAGCTGTGTGACTGTGTGAAAAGATTGCACAAATGTGCTGGTTTCATGTGCTCTTGCCAAATGAGCGATCCTGTGTTTCGATAGTGATTCCCTATGAAACGGAATTTCGTACCAATCCATCAAGACAAATGTATACTCACATCGCCTGGTTGCTCTCGACCAAATATATACTGGCGTAAAAAACACTCAAATAAAATCTACTAATTTCATTCTATTTGGATGAAATCCGTAGGAATTGATCTGACTTCATATGGTCTAAAATAACCACGAAATAATACCCGCTTCTCCAATGGTTTGCATTTTATTGAACAGCTCTTTTCCGTGCCTGCACAATGCAGATCGTGATCGATCACCTGAATGTTCATCTCGTTCACCAGCCACAAACCTGGTATCACTGGTTGCGTTAATTTTCTGTTTGTCGAGTATAACTTTCAACTTATTGTTTCGTTGTCGTATTAGAATAGCAGATTGAGCGGCAGATGGAATATGGGAGCATAATCACTGACTGCGCTGCATATTATACCACTAAATGACTTAAAAAGCTAAACATCATCTTTCGGGAGACGTTTAAGCGAGGCTTATGAACGTGTTTTTATTCCGATCTCACATCGAAATTCCAACGTAACACTCTCTGTTGAACGAATAGAGAAGATGCATGTCAAGGGAAAGATGTGACGATGTATTCTATTCAACGAGGACCCGAAACAGTACCGATACGAGAAACACACGGAATGCAAACGCTCGCAACGATGAATCAGAACGCGAACCGCGACCGAGTACAAACGGATTTGATAAAGAGGGCAACCGTAACAGAAAAGTCAGTTCAGGTGAATATGGTGGCCGAGTAACGGTCTTTTCCTCAACCCTATCGAGGCCACTACGAATCCCTTGAACGATCAAAGACTTTTACTTTACACATGCAAATACAGTCGAGATTTGACCTCTGAGGTCGATTTTGCACGCAATAGGTCAACTAATAACAAACCAAACTAAGTACAGTCAATCAAATTCTGAAACCAAACAATTTGTCCCTCGAAACGGAAATTCAGCAATACGAAATGAGGGTTGGATAAATAAATCAAATATGCAACCACAGAATGAAAGTAATGAGGTCAGCAAAGTCGAGCTGACGTCAAATAAATCGGGCAACATTTAGCTGACTAGCGGAAGAGTCAGTCATGGGTAGTTTTACCAAATGGAGAGTTGATCAGACACGAATCAGTTAAAGACGTAATCTGTCCACTGATCTAAACGAATTTCCTTCCAAATAGGCATGGAAATCACAATGATCGACAGCCGATCCAACCATAACTCGGTCAAATTTCACAGCATACTAATTTTTGGCAAGGTTGCAGACACTATTCATCTATAAATACGTCTCCGCTGTTTGATGTGCTGACTACTTGTCTAACGCAAATCTGAAATAGTCCTTCGTTTCAGTGATCAGTGGGTTGTCCACATGTGTATTGTCAGATGGCAGTTGACAGTTCAATCAAATGCAGATACCAAGCGGTAATCAATTCTGTTTTCCAATAATTAGTGTTCTATTTGATTGGTGATACGCAATTGCTTTTTGAGTGAGATAGGAAGCAAACTTTCACAAAATATATGATTCAGTATATTGCTGACGATGACATTAGAAACTGAGAGGGTTATGACATTACTTGATGGAGTTCAATTTTGTTAGCTGGCAATATAGTGATCTCATTTCTCAGCATTGAACATGGTTGACATAGGCATATACGAACAGACTTTTCAGCTCATCATTTGGAAGGTATACCGCGCATTGAAGTCCACACTCATTCGACCACAGCCGACGCTCCGGTTAACGCTCGTGGTTATTCGGACTGGCTTCCCGGGAAAGGTCGATTCGGTTGCTGTAACCACAACAGAAGCAAACATTTCGTAGACTTCGTTAAGGATCACTTGTGCGTTCGCAACACAAAACCTCTGCCACGGCAACATGACAAACTATGATCAACTAAAGCACCACATTTTTGTTCGTTTAGGTCCTATACTATCTTATACAGCATGCAGATCAGATGCCACAAGGATGGGTTTGCCCTGTTCACCAGACCACCCATCAAATGCGCCAGTAGTTATAGGCACACAAACGAAAGAATTTCAATGGTCTGAAGTCATATTCGACCTTTTTTTGTCATAAGGAGAACAGTGCGCACGACATGGAAGACGGGGAGCCGCTTACTCAAACCGGGAATATAAACGGTTCGAAAACCAGCCGTTTGTCACGGACAATAGATTCACACTTTATTTGGCACGTCATCGTTTCCTATTACTATTCAGGATCACTATTCTTTTTTCCTCATTAGTGTGTTGCAGTAGTCGATTCACATTTTACCTACTCCATTAAACGCCTCAATTTATTCATCCATACTTTAAATGAATGATATGTTAAATTCAAGCAGCTTTCCTATTCAGATTATTTTTCTATTTCCGTGTATCGATGACTGGGCCAGTTGGAACATCAGATTTTACACAGTACAGTAAACTGACTACGGATTTACAATAGAGATGAATTACAATTCCATTCTTCAGTGTTTAGCCGTGTTTTATTTGCCTCCTGCTTTCTGAACCGTGACAACGAAGAAAGGTCTCGATCATAGATGTTTCTGTATTGTTCACGGCTTGCTCGTTTTCCTCATAATTCAAATTCAATCTGAATTATTATTTACTTCTCTACTCCTACCAACCTTTTATTTTGTCGATTCACGTGTGCGTCGGATGTTTTGCCCCTCTTCCATATTCATGCCCTTCTTTATACATGTGGTTTGTGTTACTTGCGTCAATCATGAACTTGCTCTGTCTGTAGGCTTGTACCCATGGTTGACGGATAAACATCAGCATATAGTCCATTCTTCGATAGGCCAAAATGAATTAGTCTAATTTAAAATTCATGAAGCCACTGATGCAGATTGCATTCCCACGACCTGATCGCAGGCGGTAATATGTCAACGTCATCAATACCATTTCCTTCTGAATATAATGGACATATATTACGGATATAATTGAGCAGATTATTGGTTGACAAACCGTTTTAGGAATTCAAGAATTTATACGGCAGTGGCATCTCTGGCGTACAGAGAGATCAACATACTGTATTTTTGGAATTTCCGTGTTGGTTAGGAGATTCGTGGTAATCATATGTATGATCATGTGATTTGCTATCGGATAGCCCACCAAATATTGCCCTTCATCATCCAAGCTCAACAGTGAGGATCAGAACACACTGTGTGAGATATTCTCAATAATCCCAGGATTTCCTCGAAATCCCTTTATTATGAAACTAATTTAATAGAAAAAACCGCACTGGAAAATCAATACGAATTTGCTTCTTTCTGATGGCAATTGTCCTCCTGTTTCCTGGCAAGAAAGCCTTTTCCATCGGCAAGATACACCAAACTGTGATCGATGGCGCAGAGCTTTCACTTGCCACTTCGGAGGTCAGAGGTTCCTCGAAGGACGATTTTTTTCGTGGTAGGAGGAAATCCATTGTGACTCGGCTGGTGACCACATCTGACATATTGGGACCTTATGCGATCCCCCACTTCAAGCCGAACAGTCTGGTTTCCGGTTAGTTTAATAGTGCAGTGGGCTTTTGCGGCCGTGAGACCTTATATCACCAACACAGCATTCATGAACAAGCTCGTATTTTCCTCAAAGTGAGCCAAAATGTTTCCTGACAAAATGAATCCAGTGAGCTCCGTATTGCGACTGCGTCAATTTGTCTGTAGGCTCGGCCAAGGGGAAAACGCGATACGACTGTTGAGCATGGTAGTAATTGTCGTTCCTGAAATGAGACGGGTGTGTTTTGCACTCCATGGTAGCAGATGAAATGAATGACCTCCTTAAAGCGAAAATCCGTGAACAGTGATTGGATATCAAATGAAGCCGTGTGTTTCCCTTTCACAATGATCTGGCCCAAAGATCTCTACTATTTGGAAACTTTCTTTGATAGTGTCTCTGGCCATTAAATCATGAACTGATTCAAGTAATTTCATTACCCACTTCGCCAATTCGTGCTGTGATGAATTTATCATCTATAGTATTTGTCTCGGTGAAAATTCTGGTTTGTGTAGTTTCGGCGGACCATGCAGTTGTGGATTTTGAGTTCCATTTGGCATCAGATGTTGAGCTGTGATCTAATTGGTAAACTCTTTCTAGTAGACTGTGTGCTTCAGCCGATACCTCTTGTTCTAGTTCATCAGGTTCATCGCAGTTATCTCGACGCACGAACTTGCTGGGATAGTCAAGAACGGTCTCCATTTTCTCATATTCACTCGAATGAGTCAGCAAGGGTCCGGAATCATCGTTTGGGCGTAAAATTACCAAGTCAGTTTGCAACTGCAGATTTTCATTATGAAAAATGCACTCAGATGTGGTGAGTGATTGATGTCTGAACGATGTTACCAGTTACTGTGGTTCGAAGTCATCCAGCTCCGCTTGGAACCAAGTCTGAGCATCTTTTTAGGTGAGTTTGAATATTTTTCGTTATTCGAGTAAATATTCAAATTGTGCTAGAGTCTCTATGCTGTTTATTTTCTTCGGTGGTATACAGATGCCCAGACCTCAAGAGACAGCCCGCAATTGTAGTTCATTCAGTGCAACCAATGATAGATTCCCTACAACAGTTACCGATTGTTTCGGAAAATTTTATTCGGCCAACGTGTGAAGGCGAGCAAAATCCTGTAAATCACACAGCTCTACAAAATATACGTTGATGATATTTCTATCGTCACGAAAGTCTTGAATAGACGACGTGGATTATGAATGAACTCAATCATCTGCATCCGAGTATACGAACTACGATGGGCGCAGATGTTGACAATACACTTCCCTTCTTTGAGATTATCATGACTAGGAGGAATGACGGAAAAATCGCCAAATCTGACTTCATAGAAAAGAAACTTGGACAAGCCTATACTTGCACACTGACAGCTTAGTACTGGTGGAATATAAACGTAGCCTGGTCCGAACACCATTTCGGAGAGTAGGCTGAATTTGCACGGAAGCATGATTGATAGCGAAATGCAACAGCTGAAAGAAGCGTCGACCGAAAACGCTCATCCCAATACGTTTATCAAAAGGCACAGCAGGCCTATAGTTAACAGATATATACTTGTTCAGTAGGGAAATCACTAGTAATCCTCTGTATTCCATTCAAATGTGATGATGTCAATGTCTGCTCAAACGGCGACTTGGTTCAGCTATTCCTAGAACATAAGGTGCAACTGACCTAATACTTGTTCATCGAACGATTGGGGCCTCAAAGCCCTCGTTGAAAAATAACGTCCACCTCTGTACACCAAATCTAATCTGATTTACGAATTTGCGGAGCAACCTACGTGGGTGGAAAAGAACGACAGTTGTCTAACCGATTATTTGGACACATTCCAAATTGGGCACAACGTCTTGTGATGCACTCCAGTTCAGATCAAACGCATATCCACAAAGTTCGAAATCAAAAGGTATGGTCGTCTGCAGTCGCTCGTCATCTTCAGGTGACGTAACATCCAGGTGACCGAAACACTGCGTTTCAGGTCATCTACGTGATAAGGAATGCAAGGGTATTGAGGTTTGCCGAAGCCGTAGCCGTACATCGATGAAAACCCATATTGTATCAGCAGAACAAGCTGTTTGGAAATGTGTCTTTACCACGGTGACATTTTTTGTAATTCCCCCTATATTTGTCGCACAATACTGTTGCATATTAATTTATTTGATATGGATCGTTCTGCAGTATGAACCATGTTGAGACGCAGCGAGATCGTCTTGAATGTAAATCGTGCCTTGTAGCAACTCTCTCTTTTTATCTGTCGTAAAACATGTGGCTATATTGTATGATTCCTTCGGATTTGGTCTTTCTTATGCTGCCGCCAGCAAGGCAGATCTTTCGCGGTGTATGCAATCATTGTCTGGATTGGGGCCGTCAGTCCGTTGATTGTTAGCGAGGCAGATGGATGAAATGTTCGAAGAACTAACAATCCATAACTCCCATTCACGTCGATAGATGTCTGGTCACGATATATCCACTATATGGGACAGTGCAGCAGCACATATTTAGTACCGCATCCGCAACTGGTTATGGTCCAGTTGGGTATTCGCGGTTCCAGTCTGACTGTGGACCTATTCACTTTTTCATGGTGAGAAAACTTTAAATGGCACCGTGCAAATTTCTCACAATACCGCGACCTGAATTAGTTGCGGTTGTTCTTGGAACACGGTTTTCAACGACATCACTCACGAGTTACAAATGCAAATAGATCGGCTTGTTTCATGGACGGATTGCACCATTCTTTTGCAGTGAATTATTAGTGTCAGTACCATTCGTCTCCTTTGTGGCCTCTAGAGTTGCTCTCATAGGAAACCGTCCATCACACCGTGAGTAGCGATATGTTCCAACTGATTAAAATCCAGCAAATGTTTCATCAGGAAAGTGTTGCCTGAAATTTAGTGTCAAATAACTTCTCTTTGTCATTTCTGTACTGTATCGTTCTGACAAACTCACCAGCTCTTCGACTGTTCCACTGCTTGACAACGCCAAAGTTTGGCGATTGAAGCGTGACTGTTGTCTATTGAACTGCTCAATTTTCCACTATGGTTCTTGGACCGATTGAGCGAAAACGACATTTGGGCCTGGACCACGATTACCTCAAACTTGGTTTTAAAAACCGGGATCAACAAGCAAAATCAGATCGTGTTGGTCTTTAAAAAGACTGTTTGATCGTTCTCCGGCCTTAAACAAAAGTAATAGTTCGTTCCCTGTTTTTGATAGGCACCGTATTTACCGTCACATTAGATGTTCAAAAACGCCACCAACTTGAACCAGGCAAATCGTCAGCCGTCGAATCATATTATGTTGAACTGCCTCTAGCATTGATGTTGGAATCGCATCACATACAGGTTGGATCCGACTTTCCAACTCATCCAGGTTCTCGGCCTTGAGTTCGTGAAATTTCATCTCAACATAACCGCCCAGGAAATATGCCGTTGGACTTATATCCAGAGATCCTCGAGACCAGGGTATAGGTACATTTGGTCCAATCCTGTGCAAAAGAGAATTTCCAGTCGAGCCATTGAGCATATTTTTGTAGCGAGATCAAGGCTTGGTCTTTTGTCTCAAGCACTAACTTATCCGAAAGCGTGTTGCCCAGTCTGATATACAATTGACCGTTGCAGATGAACCTACATAAAATCGGTCGCCATCTAACTCCAATTTTCCTAATGATGTTCCAACTCCACGTACGACTGAACTACCCAGATTTGAATCTACTTGATGCAGTAAAGGAAATATGAAGACTGAATTCCATTGAAATCCTAATCTTGTCAGTTTAGGGCGCAATTTGCATCACTTTGTAGTAATATTTTCATCCGAATCGTGTCTTTGGGGCAAATATGCCCTCTAATCGAGATACAATACCATACCAATCACAAAATTGCCTCATCATTCTAATTCGAAATTTCAAGGTATTATGTGTTAGATCAGCCACGATGATTTCTTTTTTTCCTCCTTGTGTGTTTTCATCCTTTCTCTTCCCTTAAATTCTTTCTTCTAATAAAATAGGCATTTCGTTTGATTTTGAGGTGTTCGTTGCCATACGTCGTGTATTTCAAAAGCATCGTCAACAAATATGTGAGTTCCTCCTCTATTTCCATGAAAACCTTCTCGGCTCCAAATGAAGTGACAGCGACTAACGTTCTGGGTAAAACGGTATAGTTACCTTTATCGTGGTATGATGCTGTGGTCTCCCTCAGATACCATATGGAGCGGTTGACCATCTACTACTCATCACCTTTCACTAAATAATAGTTGATTCATCAAGATTCCTCCAATATTACCGAGTCAAGTACCCATTTTTCCGATGTTCCCGTTCTCACCACTCACTGCTCCTCAAGCAATGCAGCAGGAACTAACAATGCAGTCAGTACGAGGAACATTACCGTTTGACCACGACATGTCTTTTGTTGACACTCCAACGTGCTCTGGTGCCTTAGGTTTACCATGGACAGTAACTTGCAAGCTGAATTTAACCGACTATCCCTAGAATATCCCAACAATCGGTAAGTTGTGGTCAATCCACACATGATCCTGAACATTCACACGGATGAGCAATTTGCTCCCATTGTCGAGAAAGACCGATGCTAGTTTCTGTCATGAATTCTATGAAACGTGACTTACGAAAATATTCATATCAAATCAGCCTGATTATTGACTTTGATTCGTTTATTTTGCTCTTTCCATAGTTCTGTTCATATAAAAATCTGTGAACTTACACGTCATCATCATGTGACTGAAAATGTAATTTCGCAGATGATTAACATGCAAATGGACAAGCTCGATCCTCATACAGTATGGCATTGCACAATTTTGAGTGCCATAATAAAGAGGTTTATTCCCAACCAGCTGTTTATATGGAAATTGAACTCAGCTGAACAAGGTTGATTTGCCCCATATACCGATAATAAAAAGGAAGAGCATTCATGCAAGTGGAGGGGCGGTTCGTCTTCTTTGAATGCGGTCGTGTACAAGGGATTGTGATCATATATTTGATTCAGTGCAGAAGACTGCTTTCACTGCGTTTAGCCTTCTTATTGCTGTAAAAACCTCCTTGTTGTTTGCAAACAATATAGGCGGCGACCAATCATATTAGGAAGTCTTACAACGTTTTCTGTTGAAGTAATTACATTCCGTCGAAATGAGCTTGGTTGCAGTAGTTTGATGAATATACACTCATGAAACAATTTTCCGTAAATGGAAATTTTCATCATTCTGGATGTGAATACGCAATTGTTTGAAATTTATTTAGGAATTGGAAACATAGCTTTACCCGACACAAATTTGAACATAGAAATCAATAGCGTTAGATTGCACGATGTATTCCGGACCATTTCGCTGCATCTCCACTAGTGCGTACTGCAGTCAAGGTGAAAATTGCGTAATAGGATGGTTGAACATATTCCGGTTTGGTTACAAAGAACAATGAGTGGACAGATACAATCAGTGACGTCATCGAACGCACGCAGAACACTCAGGTCATCCATTACGAAACACCTGTGGGAGACAAATCACTGTAGTTATCTGAGCACGGCGTTCACCGTCACTTATGTCACAAACAATCAACGATTATTGAGATACGCGGAGGCACTAGCAATTAAGCAACGTCACCCTCAACTGTGCAAACAGCGAGAATGGATAATTACGTTAGCCTTGCCGGTAACGCGTTTTCATTTGCTGTCATTAGTTGTGTGTGTGCGCAATTTTGCCTTTGATCTCATGAGAACTTCAATTTACCATTTTTAAATGAACACCTGGACTGCAGTATGCACTTATTAAAGGATAACTGTGACTCTGGATGGTGACACGAAGACAACTATCGTCCTCTACGGGATATGTGAAATTCAGCCAGCTCCCTCAAGCAGATGTAAAGTTCCTGGCATCAGAATTTGTTTAACTTTGGTTTTATTCGTCAGAGATACAATTTCCCCAATCGAATGATTACACTTCGATATTGAAACCTAATAAATCAGCCGGACAAAACCAAGAAAAGTTTCGTGAATGTTAGTTCAAATGCCAATTCTGGAGAATATGATTTCATAGGCCGCAAAGGACTGGTCAATAAACGAAACAGCTCAATTGGTCGAAACTGAGCAGGATATTTCTATCGTCTTCCAACTTCCAACGATATTTATTTTAAAGAACTATTTGATTCTTAAAATTGGAGAGTTTCCGCTTGAGATCAGGTGAAAACCTGCGCAGACAAACACATTCAGGTATCCTCACATGTACGCTTGATCATGGTTCATATGACGATGTCTGATTCCATGACTGCGTGAGTTGCAATGAACTTTTGTTATATCACGCGATGGCACACTTGATAAAGAATGTCTCAATTCATTAAGACTCGATAAAATATCTTATTTGCGTTGGTATGCCACACACAGTGGAAGCACACGGCCTATTGGACCCACAACACAATCAAAAGACACGGTGCCCAATTAATGTACTGCACGAAACACAGGGCACTACACCGAGGAATCTCACAAAACAGAACACAACTGATAGAGAGCTCCGAAATGGTTCGACTAACTACTACGCCTGATCTATTGAGACCTTATATGGTTTGCCAATTTAGATTTCAGGATCACGGTTGCTGGTTTCTTTTACACTACAAATCATGAAAATACACAACCATACACGCAGTCGACGTCTTACACGCTCTCCTCACTCGGAAGATGACCACAAACTTGTCACTCTCACTAGCATTCGCGGAGTGAAGCATGATATCGACTTGTGAATTTCAATTGATGTCGCTGAAGCTTCGACTCACTTTTTGTAATCACTGTTTTGTGTAGATCACCGTTCACCCAACAGTAGCGATTCATCGTTCTTTTATATCTCACCTTCAAACATTGACCTTATTTTGTGGCAGATCCAACTGACTCGTCACCATCTTATGAGATTTTGATGTTCACAAGCAACATTGGTTCATTCACTCATCAGACACTTCGGCTCTGGAGCGCGAAGCCGAACACTTCTCCGTGGACAACAACCTATGCCAACTTGTTTACCTCCTCACACGTACTCCCGATCGAGCTGGCGATCATGCCCATACCCCTCAACAAATTCTCACTTCTGTTCATTCCCTATTCTCGGGCACATTTGCCCTTTCTCAAGTTGACTCATCTATTCACTTTACTATTTCCTATTCCATCATTTTCACTCACTATTTTACTCCACCTTCTTTGAGATAAATTTTTTTGAGCTGAAATTCAACCAACTGAGATAGACGTTGCGATGTCCCAGCCTCCTATTCTTGGAATGAATGCCGCTTTACTTCAGACGTTTCCTCTCCCGCTTCTAACTTTACCTACATTGTTCTTCAAGTTATGCAACTTTTTATTACTCACTTGTCCAAACTTGGCAAACCCGAATCCTCCGATTGGTCCAGCTATGCTTTCGATCGTGATGCACGCTTGAAATGTGCAACATTTCGCAGCTGGTTCGGCTCACCCACAACAGACTCCCACCTCTGCTCCGTGCATACCAGGGACAGATGCTCGCCAACCACGCAGTGAGCCAAAGAAAGCTTCTTCCGCTGGGAAACCGAACGCTTACTCTCATCTGCCACCGGTAGCCTGAAACGTTGGTACTTTGGAAACTTTCGCCCTTCCAATTTCATTCCCATATGTAATTTAACTGGCGATCTTGTTTAGGAAACACATAGGAACAATGACAATCCGCTTCATGGTTTGCCACAAACTCCATCTCACCTACATATCCTACTCCATCGTTTCTTTCTGTTCCCTCTGTCTCCTGTTAACAATCCCATTTTGGTTTTAAAAGACACGCCAAATGATGCATTCTCTGGACTTATACAAACCACCCGATCAAAACGGCATACCACCCATCGTCCTTAAAATGTGCAATTTGAATTGGCCTATTTCTTACGTCGTCCATTCTGTCTCTCTCTCTCTTACACACATTCCCCTTCTTTTCTACTTTTCCGATCCCCTGGAAACACATAGCAATGTTTCATATTCCCAAAAGCGATGATCTTTCTGGCCCGAATATTTATCGTCCTAATCCCACCATACCTGTTATTTCGAACAAAGCTCGGAACTGTCATCTCCATAAAACCGCGTGCGTTACTCGAACGCGAAGAACTACTGAGTGTTCACCAATACGGATTCCGACCTCACCGTTCCGCCGGTGACATAGTGGCTCTCATCTCACACTTTTGACCGGTTGCACTCGACAACCACGGAGAAACACACATTGCTTCACCCAACATCTTTGAGCGTTTGACCGAGTTTGGTACGGAGGTCTTCTGGTCAAACTTCTCACTTTCAGATTCTCCTCCACTCTTTTTTCGCGGACATCAAGTTTCCTCAGTAAGCGGATCATCTTTGCCCGAATTGATGGAGTTCTGTCCCAGCCATTTCCTGTGAATGCTGGCGATCCCCAGGGTTCAGTACTTTAGCCCACCTTATTCCTTCTATTTTCTAATGATCTCTCTTCCACTAAATCCAATTCGATCCATTTATTTGCCGATGATTTCGCCCTTCATTCTTCTTCTTTTTACCGCAATCCCCACAATGCCAACACCAACATCGATCGAGACCGCAGTGCAATCAGTGCATCTATAGAGTCCCACTTCAAACAAAATCTCCTTCCCGGGGCCCCCACCGCTACGCTGCATATATTGCTTTCACAATTTCTCTTCTTATAATTTCCCTAAAACATCCAACATGCTTCACTAGCCCATTGACGGGCTGTTGCTGCATCGTCTTTTGTCTGTTGGTACTACTTAAGATCTTGTTCGTCCGAACTTGTTCTAGAAGCTTTTCTTACCAAACGTTCTTCCGACCATCACGTACCCGCAAAACTTCTCATCCAAATACAAGAAAGGAATTTCGATGATGTTAGCCCACCAGCTAGGCTTAAAATGTCTTTGACCTACCTTTCATACAGAGACACGCAGCTGACAGTTGGATTCATCGTGATATTTTCATCGTTCGCCATGAATATATCGGCGAGCGAAGAACCGCGTAGAGATGCGCTTACGATATCCTCTCTCCGTCTGTAAAAGTTATCATCGGATAAGAACTGATTGGAGAGCAGAAAATCAGTAGTTCTTTACATTTTCCCGCAGGTATACTAATGCTGATTTTTCTGTTGACATGAAAATGTCTATTATTTTAGATACAAGCACTTTTGTGATCAATGACGAAACATCTAGAATAATCATTTTATGTGAATTCACGATTCATATTGAACTACAACTGAGTAACAAGTGATTAGATTTGTGTATTAGGATTCATCATGCAGCTTCACCGCTCAGCTCAGCATTGAAAAATATGCTAGTGTGGTGTAGATGTTCAGCAAACCGTTGAGAGTCAGCTCGGATAACCTTGACTGTAAGGTGTTCGATTCGCAATCCTATTGTTTCACCTTGACTAATAATTGAACGACTAGGATAGGTTTTGGCAGATGTATTTGTCTCACACTCCGAACAATAAATGAAAACAGTTATATGCCAAGATACTCTCCACGGACGTTAAGTAGACGACATCTTCGTTTTTATTCTGCAAACCAAGGACGCGTGTGAAAACATCTTCCGTCTATTCTACATCATATAACTAACCATCCACATGATGACCGGTTTGCTCAAAAGCAAAACAGAAGACACACCAACTGCCACTGAAGTGCATTGTTTATTAGGCACGCGAATATATACAGAAACGCATATTCAAGCAGCATTCGCATCCGACGCGCACGGATAATCGTCATCAGATATTCGAATGTTGTTAGACGACAAACTTCGATCGAACGTGTGGATTTTCACAGCCCGAGTTTGTATGAAGCACCAAAATTCCGGAGTGGAAATAACCTTATATATGTATTGTTGACTGTGTGGAAATTACCTTCGTGTTACTGATCACATGTGGAAATAGATGAACTAATTGAATTTATGAAAACGAATTATTCGCAAAACCACTACATCTCATCTACTCAATATCGGAGAAGCTAACAACGACATTGCAATTCTGAATATTTGAATTACTCATCGAAATCATGGATCAATCTGCTGATCAGTCCACGTAAAATTACGTTGTCAGGAAAGTATCTAAACTTACCTAGCTCTGTTCCATGAAGTAAAATGTGGATTTGTCGGGGCCGTGTTCTAAAGAACACATGAAACATGTACGATCGACAAACTAAAAGTTTGTTGCTCGCTGTACTAAA
The DNA here is from genome assembly GCA_948099385.1 of Fasciola hepatica. Lineage (NCBI taxonomy): Eukaryota > Metazoa > Platyhelminthes > Trematoda > Plagiorchiida > Fasciolidae > Fasciola > Fasciola hepatica. The sequence continues at coordinate 3,028,651 of CANUEZ040000198.1, forward strand.
CCCAGAAGTCAAAAATATATCCAAAATCATCTGATGAACGCACCACCACCAAACCACATACGCGCCAATCACTTTCAGCCAAGTAATTCTTGTGCTACGTTCAGGATATGAGGCTTCGGTCAAAGACAGATGGAGCTGCGCACGCTATCCGTGGTTTGTCTCGGTCGCTGTCGCACATAAACGTCTCGCATGACATGTTGGCGACGTGTGTGTGGCATGCAGCTTTCGAGCGTTAGAGCTGAGGAATAGAACACAGATTATTGCAACTTTATTCATTCAACTTGAAGATAGGTCTTTGGTAATTCAATTGAGTCACATACAACTCCACGTGAAGCCATCATTTTTTAAATTTATATTAGTGTACAAATCCCATATGTTTTAGCTCGCGTAAAAATTCGTTTGGGAGGATATACGATTGACTGCATTATTATCTTGAATTCTGCACTGATACCATACAAAACAGTACGAAGAAAAAAATTGACTCAATTTCTCAGAATCCGCTGAGAAAAAAAGGAAAAAGTGAGTGTCGATTTTCCACAAAAGTTTATGAAAATAATCGGCTGAATTATCTGAACACTCGGTAGAGAACGAAATCGTTCTCGGTGCTTCACAAGAGACGGAATATAAGCATTTTTTTCGCACTTCAGTCAAGATGATAGAAAAAAGAGCAAGAAACTTAGTGTTCATGGAGAGCCAACAAATGACAGTTTCATGTCCACATAGTTACAGTATTATTGGTGTCACTAGAGAAAGTGTGTATTGATATCTGTAATGCAGAATTGCTTGAGCTATCGAATTTGTAAGATAAGTTAGAGCATATTGAGCACACCACTGAAAATATAAGGATATCATTGTTCAACATCACTCCTTGGTACTAAGGAGACTCGAATCTGTGTAATTGAATGGTGCACGGTGTATTCTCAACATTGGAAAAGGCTGAGTGAGATGAAGTGAATATACACCTAAAATACTACGAAGGGTTAAGAAAGGATCACTTTGCTCATAATCACTCACAATGTCTTGAGAATTATCCGACTGTTCATTTAGTCCTCTCAGGTTCACACAAAATGCCAAATACATTCACCGTTAGCGCAAAACGTGCCAGTTCTTGAGAAGCCATACGTTAGGTTGAATACGTAAGTGAGGGGAAAGGAGCGAAAGCACAACAGCTTGAAGAGTGTCGAAGTGACTGTTCAGGAGTCTGGACGATTTACCGGCATACTGAGTATTGGGAATTGGTCACGAGAATTTATTCACATATCACGCCGATAAACTAGGTGATCAACCGAAAGAATGAGGCCCTTGTAGGTCCTGTAGTGTTGAAATGGCGTTAAAGGTTGAAGGCAACTCATTGGATGTGCAACTCACAGAGTAGTTTAGCAATTTATGGTCGCAGTGTACAGTAAAGGATGTATCACATCATTATACATGTGTGATGTTTTTATGATATGCGTATGTGTTATTTATTCATCCAAAGAAAAACCTCCTTGCTCGGACAATTCCATGCTGAAATACCATCGTGTGATGTTGTGATGGATATCTCACCCTCCGACCAAAATACCCAGAAACATGACTGAACGTCAAAATCAGCGGTAGTAACTATTAGGTAGGTTAAAAAGAGGGTTCATTCAGAACGGGAATATAATTGTTCTTTCAAAATACTTCAAGTATGGTATAGATTTCCTGTGCAGTGCATTGCGGAACGATATAAATTATCATTCCCAATTTACACCATTCATCCACGCAATGCTATCTAAAAGATGGAAATTCATGCACCTCGTAAAGTAGAATCATGAAGCCAAACATGAAGTATCAAGTAAAATTAGGAGGTAATAATCATGGATGACAATAACAGTGTCTGGTTGAGCGCTCAGCGAAACTAGAACAAAATTTATGAATGAGGAGCTAGTTTCTGTTTGACCCGTCAGTTTCTCTTTCATGTTCGTTGCAGTGATTGGAAGGAGCAAACGATTTCAAATAATACATAGGCCTCACAATGATATGTAAATGGCGTTAACATTTATTGTGATGTCGTTGGTGGCAGAAAGAATTAGTACGAAATATTACTATTCACTACCCGATCGAGAATATGAACCATTCAATTTATCCACAGAACCTCATGCATATTGGCTATTGGCTATTGTTCCAGTAGTGAGAACTGAAATGCGATCGATATGGATTGTCACCGGAAGCAGTTTAGTGGTCAAGTATAGAATGGTTGGCCGGGGAAGCACCGGGTACGCTCAGTAGATTGGTGGCAACAACCGCAAAACCAGCCGTGTGCATTCTGGACAGTTTCATCAATTCATCCATACATAGTACCATTTGGCTCATTTAAAATTACTTGAATGCAGGTAATGTGGTGGGGTTTGTGTTTTGACCCCTTCCTGTTTGATTTGTTAGTGATTTTCGTAACGGACAACCGAGATCAAATCCGTTTTGTAGAGGCTCATCGGGTTCGATACGGAAAGACAAAATGTGGTGGATCATAGTCCGCAAAAGTAGATTACATTCATACACATGTAAATTGCTCATATTAAAGACAAACAAGATATGATAATGCTTGCCGCAAATCAGTCTTTCAGCTGGGATACTCAATATATGTGGTGCAATGATTTGTTCATAACTTACCACTGCCCTTTTCAAGGAACAAATCGTGCTACATAGTTCAGGTCAGCGACGAAAATGTTTGTATAATCCTAGTTATCCGTATTCACGCGGGTTATTTTCCAATGATGTATTTATCTTTCATAAATCAGTGTGAATTCTTCGAAGTCGGGATAACCATTTGAAACGTCAATTCAAAGTCTTTTATATCAGACGTAATAGGCAGAAGAAAAAACTTCAAACAAAACCCACTGGTCTGAGGCGATTTGATCCTCAAGTCACTCATGTTATGAAATCACGTGAAAGAAGTAATTTTAGCTCTAACAGTAATTGATCGACCTCCGAATTTCGAAGTAGTATAACAATCCAACTTCCAATTCCAACCATCCACATTTATATAGAAGTGGTATGATATAATTTGACTCCATCTCAACCACTCAATCAAATGTTTATAATCGGGAGTACCCATTATTACTGAGTCAATGATATTAGTGTCATTAAATTCTTGTCTAGACAGTCCTGGATGGCTCGGAATTGTATTCCTTTCTATACGTACGAAGTCACACAGCTTTTTAGGAAAATACACACTTGGAGACATCATGTATCAGTAACCGGGAGCAGAATGATCAATGTCCGCACTTTGCCGCACTGAACATCACTAATTTGGTATGGCTTTTGCAGCGAATTCATGTATATATTGGTACGTATTCACTCAGTAAGATGTACTGCATTCGACTCCGGAAATCCTGAATTCTGGAATCCTATTTTAATCGTGTTTCGTCTTAGCAGACCTCTTTGTCCACACTCACTACGTGGATAAACAGTCAATATCCTTCTCACATTTTGGCATAAGCCTGCATCTTATTGATAGGTAATTATGCTTCAGCCCGGGTAGTGTTAACTTATCTATCTATCTATGCAACGATAAAATTGACTCAGAATGAACTTTCCATGAACGTGCCTGCAAATCCGCCTTATGCTGACATGGCCTCTAGAAAGCTCAGCATTCAAATATGATTCGCGCACGAATTCTCGAAATAATCTGGCTCCAGAAAGGATTTTTAAACCCCTAATATATCATAAATCACCATCTTGTGAACATCTTCACCAACGATTCGGTTTTCCTTATAATAATATATAATTCAAATCTAAATAGCGTGACAAATCAAGTGTTTGTTTGCCATGGAATTCATTACAATAATTCCTAATTGCTTTGAATTTTAGAAGTACAAATTTAGGTTTGCTATTGTTATACCAAGTGCATGTACACATCCTCATTAGAAAAACCTTACAAACTGGTTTCGTCTATTCAAATCTACCAACCATACGGAGTGGTGCTTCATCTTTGTCTTCTGGACCGGCTGTTGATTTTTTGCTGTCGCCCTGCTGATCCCATTGAGATGCAGTATTTCCTATCACAAAAACCTTTCATGTATATTACCAAGTATTGTGTGCTGGTAACAAGCCTGCCTTTATACCAACCATGAACAGGGATATGATTCGTAGTGCATGTAGCTGAGATCGGAGTTCCGTTTTGGTGTGTACACATTCACTTTGCAACACTGAACACAAAATTATATAGGGAGTGATGTGCAGTGAGTCATCAAAAGTTATCAGTAAGATTATTTTCAGTAGTATACTAATGAACCACACGATGTTTCATTGTGAACTCGCTGTGATTGACCTACGAAGACCCTCCGCGTGCAGCTGTTATACCCGGTTTGTTGGAAATCACTTGCGAAATGCACAAACACAGTGTTTCCAATGGAAATCCAATTGATAGCAGCGTACTCGTGTAACTCACCGATGGTAAGCGTGTGGCCACAAAAATTGGTCCTGGATGAATGAGCAAACTTTGATAATAATAAATCTTTCACTTGCTGCGTTGCACACAATTCGAATTTCTAGTTGGATATCTCTGCACTGTCAACGTAAATGAAAGGGATGCCAGAAGAACAGTTTTGAGGATATTTCATCAATTAACTTGCAGGGGACTAATTTTCCTCACTGAATCACTTGACATATATGAATCTTCGGTCTGAACATTTTATTGTGTGTGGATACCACGCATTTTCCGATTTCCTACCCAAAGTTTCGCGATGTAGCATATGAATGCAACCTTGATCTTCTCACGGACCATACATGTGAGGTAAACAAACCTCCAGTGTTACTCCCTGTTATCTCTGTAGCGAACAGATCATCGACGCAATGTAATTGTCTTTGTTCTCAAGTGTGTCAGTCAGCAATCATAAACCCTCGAAAACATGTATTAAATTGCCATTTACAGGTGTATCAACATGAAAGAACAACATTTTAGCAGTGTAGTAACAAAGTGAAATCTGGCAAGAGTCTATATCTTCGGGAATCCTTTGATTAGCAGCTTACAGAAATTTTGAGATTACGATATGAATTGCCTGTTAGGCGAATGTGTTTGAAGCATCCCCAATGAGCATCACGTAGATGAAAGTCCCTGAAAAATTCCAACAGCGCAGAGATTCGGTGTACTCATGATCACAGGATTACCTAATTGTTTGGGGAAAACAGACTGTTGTGGAAGAGAACAACGTTGCCCATCTAATTGTGAGGTGTTGTGAGTATCAGGTGATCGACGATGTCCGAATCCCGGCGTTTTGCTTCAGAACCAGTAGTGAAACATTTGTAAGATTCAACCAACAGTGGTACTCGCTTAAGTCAATTAGAATTAAACATGAAACATTTAACCCATTTCACTTAAGCCAATGGAAAGTAAACGATATTCTCTTATAATGTAAACACTTTGTATCTTGATGCAACGTGTCCCACTGAACAGAATAAACAATGACGTTAGAGAGAGTCACTTGGATAGTCCTCGTGAGTAGGTGGACCAAACTACTTGACTCCATTCAGGTAGCAGAATGAAGGCAGATTTATCATTTCAATAAATCAGCAAATTTGATGCTCAACATTCTCGATTCTTGATTCTTCAGTTACTTCTGTGGAACCAAAATTCCTGAGGTAGAAGGTAAAACTGTGATTTGCCGATTCCATAGGCGATTTCGGACTACAAGCAACACCAAACAATCATATCGTCATTTGACCCCAGTAATTCTAACTTTTGCTGTTGCGCACAGTTTGACACGTTAATAAGTTTATCGCTATTACTACTTTACTTTTTAGTTTATACCGACACTGTAAGTTGTAAATGGATAAGCACTATTCACCTTCACTCACGATTTGCGTATCTTAATCCTGATTCCAATATTAGTTATTTGTAAATGCATGATAAGTGACGACGTAAAAACTGTCAATGAGAAATTATTCATTAAAGATTCATGGTAATTTCGGTTCAATTAATAATTCAATATCACATTATGTAACTTAGGCTACAGGGTGACGAGTAGACTGGAAGACTCGTTCATTGTGCTAGAAATACCATTGGAGCACCTATTTCAAGTGACAATTAGGAGATCGGTGTTTGAGTGCGAAACTTTCGAGCACGTGGGTATGGACATTGTTATTTCCCATCTGTTTGAAACAGGGCATAGTGCATCTGTTTCCTACAGCAAAGTCAATAAAAATCCAACTATGCAGCCCCTTTTTGTGGACGCAAAATCGTTTTAGGATCTATAAACCGAACATAATAAATAAATGGCCGTGAGAAAGCCAGAGGCTCGTTTTATATAAATGATTCCATAAAGTCAAAATGTGTAAGACTGGTAAATAGATATTCTGGCCATATCTTCACTGGGACATTCATGTGGTACTAGGGTGAATTTTTATATCAGACTAGATAGTAAGTTTCAAGTAATGCACACATTTCTCCTTCAATTATGTGTTACTCGTTTCGAATGAGTTTCAGCATACGCACAGAATCAATCACGCAGAAATAATTAGAAACCCAGCTTGATTCATATGAAAATCTATCATGCCGTCGAAATCACCGTCCTTGTTTATATTGACAACATCAGTAACTCGAAGAGGATAATGAAAGTTTCAACGAAAACAGCTTTAGCTTCACCGAGGTTAAGCAGACCGACAATCTTTGACATTATAGGGAATGCTCACACTGTACAACAAATACAATCTGATTTGCCATTTAAGTTTGAAGTAAATCTTACGTGGGGAAAATGGCCGAAATGACTAATATTTGTGTTTGTTTTACGTATTACTATCAGAGAGTGAAAAAATTCCTGAAGCAAGGTAATTATCCGACTTTACCTAGTCAACTAATCAGCACGCCTTCACACGCGCATGTCACTGAATAACCCAAGTGAACAATAACTATATAACTGTCCGACAGAACTAGACAACAAAACTCAATCAGGTTTAAGTGTGGGTACGATGGCCCATCCTGCGGTGAAGACTTGATTTGGTGGACGTCATTCCCTTGGAATTACCGGAACAGATACCGTGTCTCTCCTCGAAGCTGTAAGCGATTGTTTAGTGTCATAGAAGATGACATCTAAACAAAATTTATTTCGGTGGTTCGGACCTGTCTTAAGGGAAGCTGGGTGATGCAGTGGTAATATACATACCACTGAGGTGAAAAGGCTGGGGTTCAGAAGTAGAAGCGAAGCTCGAATCTATTCTTCCGAGTGCAGGGTTGGCCGGAGAGATGAAATCCAAATGACAATCAACCAAGCTAAGTACCACTTATCCTCACGTGGAACTCGCAGGTAGTTGTGAGTAATAGACAAAACTCAATTAGTCACGCCCATCAATAGAGCAAAACCATCGGAATAGCGCGCTCAAGATTTTCGCTTTTACCAGCAAATCGCTCTGCCATATTACACACAGGTTTTACCGTGCTGTGCTGTCGTCTTCAATTTATCATAAAAGGGCTGAAATGATGAGATTTGCGAGCACAAGTCACGTGCAACGACGTACATAGCAGAACGCGAATGCGTATACGATCACATAAATCAAGGAGAATATGTTGGTGACACAACAGTTACACGGGAGAATTTAACAAGTAGAACAAGAGAGATTCATCAAACGGAAAAGCAATAAGGTAAAAAGGAATAATTTATTTAAGTGCAGTGTTTAATTATATGCGAAAGAAAAGTAAAGTTGCTATCAGTAGGAGGTTTTTCAAGTCATTGAGTTATCTTTTCTCCTTTGGACATGACCTGAAACAGACAAGGTTGGACATTTTGTATGGAATCATTCTAGGTGGAAGGACCCGGAATACAGATATAGTGCATGGATGGGAGCGACAAATTACGTCTGTGTGTAACGGATGCGTATGACCCTGACATTTCTTGTTGGTTAGAGGTTTAACAAGACCTATTATGCTGACCAAGGAGTAGGGTCAAAAGTGCACCGATCATAGATGAAGCATGACTTGTAATTACCAGGCCACGGAGTAGTGTGCTAAGGTACAGGTTCTGAAATACGAGAACAATTGCGGGGAAAGTGAGACATGATGAGAAGAACACATTGGAAGTTGAATTTGAAATTCAGTTGCTGAAATGACCGAAACTGTCTGAGAAGACAGACACATCAGTTTTCCACCACCGAAGTAACGGGAACATAAACTATTGAAATAAATGAGCGAAAATTCATGAACTAACTTTCAAGGTGCATGGAGACATTAGTTTTCAAACCCTCTCGGCTTGAAAGATTCTGTAAACGAGATAGATTTTCTTGAAGTAGGCCGGAAATTTCCTGACAAGAACAATATTGTCAGCTTATTTGAACGCCTCCAGTAGGGAAAATATACGAAGGTTGCCGATTCCAGTGGAATATAGAAGAGGAAGAACACAGAACCATGGAATAATCCATAATTGTTTGAATTGATCTCAGGAAACTAGTATCCTTTCCTAAATTTCTGCACTGCGTGGTGAAAAATCTAGTGCAAGCGACTGATCGACTCGACAATAAATAGTATGAACATAACATGCAATCCCTTCCCACTGTCCCTGTTTTATTATGAGTGTTTCGTGCCTCTACTTTACGGAAGGAACCAATACCGTGGATGTTTTACCTGCAGTTTGGCGTGAATGACCTTCAGCCCTATTCAACATGGAAGTTTGCGTCAACTTTCTCCCTTGATTTGCAAGCAATTGAGAATAAAGTTATTGCTTTGGGCAATACTAATCCACGGAAGATCATGTTTGGGGTTTACATTGTATTTCTTCAATCAGAGAACTGTACTTGGATGAAGTCTAGTCCCTTCTGAGGCTGTCATTTGCATGACCTACCGACAGCTCTGTGTTCGTTATGGATAAATAGCCGCTTAATTATTGGTCAAGGACCTTGGAAAGCTTCAGGATTTTCAATAAATAGGAAGCGGTCTGTGTGCTGAATCAGAGGCTGAAGAATATTCATGAAGTACACAACGGACAGATTGGACGCGTGTGTAATAGGACGGGATAATGTGGTGTTTTTGAGGAATCTTTACTATCAACTGTGGACCTCCTGTGTGTGCAGGCGAACTGGCAATGACTGAAGGTGTGTTTAAAGACAACAAGAAATGAGTTTCTCACTGCTTATAGTTCTTCTAGTGAAAGACTGCTAAATGAGCGCGTTTTCTTGTGTTATTTGCGTCGAACAGTTTACCAAAGGGTTCACTCGACAAAGCTGACATGGGTTGCGCAAGCTAGAATTCTACTGTACCCAAGAATTACAAGGGGATAGCCCATCCGAGCTAGAATAAGAATGGTAATATCAGGGCTAGAAAATATCTAGAAAAATGTCAGATTGAGAATAGTTTTCGGAGTCTTCGATGGGTGAATATGAAAGAGGACGGTCACAAGAAGCAAGTATTATTGTAGAATTGGGTTGATCCCCAAAATCATCATCCGTGCACGATTTAGTTTTTCTTACTACCCCGAAGCTTTGTGACGTGCTTTAGGAATTTGCAATTCTTAGATTTGGAAGAATTTGCAACGAACGACATATTCTAGCGTTTTATCTATCTTGATTGGTGCAAGTTTGGTTTGATTTGGTTTGACTTTTCATTTCTTTCTTCCATGTCATGGACTGGACATCCTTACTCATTTTCCAACAGGCACTCGCCTCCTCGAATATGGCGTGCTGAGGAATCCCGTCAGGGGGCGTGCGTTCATATACCAATAATATTATAATACTCCTCAGCCGTAGTGGCCATGTCTCCTAACCACAGAGAAGTACGGGCTTGACTGCTGCAGCGTATACCCGACTCTTGATTGATGACCAGATTTCGTACCAAATCCACAGATGACTCAGATTGGCAAATGTCAAGCGAAATTTCTGCATACAGTGACACCTGAACAGATATCTGTTCTCCCAGTAAAATCCAGCTTCCCAGAAAACAACTTATCAACCAAGTCTATGGTTCTCCAGATAGTGAAAGATTTAGTTTGGGACTAACCCAATCCTTCAACAGCACATTGAAAAACGAATACCAATCATTGTTGCTCAAAAAGCTTGCAACTTACCTGGATCTTTATAAAGGAGCACTATGTCACTCGCATATTCAAGGTCAAAGACCTTTTAACTAGGGAAAAGTTTGATATTACTATCATCACCTGACAAAAGTGCTGTACCTGGGACCGTATCAGTCACGAAGGTAAAGAGAAAATTAGAAAGGGGTAACCCCGATGCACACAACTTATCGTGGTGAACTCGGGTGAAGGAGAACCGTAAAACTTAACACGACCTAGGCTGTTCACATAAAAGGACTTTATGTTGGAACGGAATTTCTCTGGTACACCCTCAAACGAGAGACAACGTCGGAGGATTATGTGGTCAACTGAGTCGCAGATCGCTTAAGGATCAAGAAAAAGGATGGTAGTTGCCTATAAAATGTGTGCATGTGTTCGATATTTTGTTGGAGAGTAAAGATATGATCAACATAACCGAGATCAAGTACAAACCCATCTTGATGGTCGCTAAGGCACTGTTCTCGAGTGGTAGATGAGTGATAAATGCAAGCATTTGAGATGTGATGCTAACCGAACTTAATCCCGGGTGGTTTTGACAAGTGGAATCACCATCCTTCTCTATTTAATTGCCACAATCACAGATTATTTCCAACTCTTTGGAACTTGTTTCATGTGACCTACGAAATCGAGGAGTTTTTTCAACCCAATAACAATTATGCCCCATCATCCTTGAAAATAGACGGAGGCAACTCATCCGGTCAAGCAGTCTCATTTCGTTTAGGGGGATTATGTCAGGAAGAACCTCCTTTTCTGATAGAGGACCGGTATCTACAACCACAGTTGGAGCTATGACGCTTCTTAACAAGCCTGTTGGGGATAAAAGCCACTTGTTCAGCTTCCTAAAATGCTTCCCCCAACGGACTAGACGACGCTCCTGAGTTCGAATCAGTGAGCCGTTTGTCTCTTAGAACAGTTCAATAACGCCTGACTTTCTAGAACAGGTGTTTTCACTTAGACGGATAAGATTTCAGCTGCTGCCAATCGCTGTTGCTGCTGCTCATCACTGCAGCTGTTTCCACCTCCACAATCCACTACTATTCACGGCCGTTTCTCAGGCTCACAATCAATTGGCGGTAAAGGCACCTCTGTCTTCCGTCATATCTGGAATCCGGAGGAATCATTCTGCGAGCGTCTAACAGCTCAACTGAAGATGCAGATATCCATCTCTTCTGTGGGTATCTGGTTGTTGGATTTTGGTCAGCCGTAAAAGCCTCAAATAGAACCCACTTGAATTTTGCCTACTACTTAACTGGATAATGTGCGTGTACCACTCGGTGAATACTTGTGATATCTAATGGATTGTCAATGGCAAGACCAGGTTCAAAAACTGTATGGGGAATCACAAAACAAATTTCATTCAAAGTTATCTGCACGACCATTAGACTGTGGGTGACGAAGAGCAGTGTGGTTCACTTTTCAACAAATATCTTATAGCCAATTATCCAGGAGTTAAGCAGCTAAATTGGTGCCAATGTCAACAACTGGCACAAACAGAATTCCTCTTCTGTTGAATCTCTTCCTGAAGGTAGTCTGTGTGAAGTAAGCAGTAAGTGAAGTTGTTCAATATACCTTTGTCCAGTGGGAAAAGTCATCGGTGATCACAAGACTGTAGCTTTTGCCCGAGATGGATCCACAATAGTCTGTATATACCCGCTGCAACTCAAACTAAAATGAATTATACTGCGCTTTAGTAAAATGAGATCGCCAGATCTATCTAACCTTAATCCAGGAATATGCATTCCACCAGAAACCTGTTGTATACTCAATGAATCGCGTGAAGGATGTAGGAGAACGACATCAACGCGAAATTCACAAACATATTTAAAACCAAGAAGTAGAAGTCCAGGATCAGAAACCAAAAACTTACATTCAACTAAAACCATACAAGAACCGACATGTGGGAGTTTGTATCCAGTAATCCCTGGAGTATTCACACTAGTAGGATTATTCTTATCGATGGGATAAACGCAATTTATAGCATTAGGTGAAGTGATAGATTCTATACGCCCAGTGTCAACAATACGAGTGTGTTAACTACCCGCTTGAGTTTGCAATTCCTGGTAATATGTGGAACATTCTCTGACAAGAGGGCTCAATTAAGTGTCGAAAACCTGGTAGGAAGTAAAGAAGTGTTAGATGATGCTGAGGGGATCGTCTGTCGATATGCTCGGCTGCTTCTACAAGCACTAGCATTGTGACCAAACTTACAACAAGCAAAACATGTGGCTTATCGACGGAGACATGTGAAACAACGACGTTATTGACCATATGAAATACAGTTGCCGAAATCGGAACATTGATGCTAAGATTTCGAAAGAATCGATCGCTCAAGTGGGGCTGATTGCCACGACAACTTATCGGCTTGGTAAAATGAGGCAAATGTCGAATGTGCCGAACTACTTGATATTTGTATTTGATGTATTTTCGGCCACCGACCAGAAGTGTGCTTCGATTCACTCAGACAACTCTATGATCATTGGCAACAGACGGGGACCAAAATGATTAGCAGTTTAGAGTTGATCCGTGCCAGCGGTATTCAAGAACAATATGGTCGATCTGAGTGCAAAGCTGTGAAGACGCAGCAAGGTGCCAGGTTACTCGGTGGAGCATTTTGTGCCAGAAATTTGTACTCGCTAGGAATAGTCCATGGTCGGGCCAGAGTTGAATGGGTCTGTCACCGTTATCGGTTCCATCGGTTGAAATGTCGAAACGGTTTAATTTATTTCTCTCCGTCTCTTCTAGGCTTCCAACTTGAACACTGAATTCACCATCAACATCCATGATGTCCGTTGAATGCATGCTACGGAGCAATTGATAACATCATAGGAGTATTCGTCTTTAGCCTCAGACGAGTTGCAGTCATTTGGGGCATACACATAAACGAAAAACAGGCATGGACTCTTCAGTCTAGTACTGTTCACATGTATAGAACCGTTCACCCGAATCGCACATAGACGACTGGTCATTGGAATCCAGTCGAGCAGTACAACCTGAATTTTCTTGCCGAGAATGATGCCAACGCCAGCCTTACCACAATCACTAGACACCAAATGACCCGTCATACGAAGAGTGAAACGGGAAACCCAGTTCGTAGCTGGTGAGCAAAGTGTTAACACTGAAGTTGGGTTTTGTTTGCGTGTTTCGAGGACACGATGAACATCCATTTTGAAGAATTCCAGGTAGGGCAGACTGTTGTTCCGTTTGACGAGGTGTGTCGATGCTGAAATCAGCTAATTGTGACATAGGCCTAGGTTGGAATATCGATTCTCTTTTTCCTTGTCCCATATGTGCTACCGTTACCGAGAGTTAGAAGTTCACCGTCACGACTCGTTGCGGCCCCTCATATCTATTTAGAATTGGGATGTGAGAGAGTTTAAGAGCAGGGAAATACGAAATGTGTTCGCCGAAGGAAAGAGGGAGATTTTTGGGCATATAATTCTTGTTGACTGCCCACAATGCACAACAGACTTTTTTGGATACTCTTTCCGTATCCACTGACTCAAAAGTCTGACCTAGAAGATAGTGGGGCGCTAACCCAACACGAGATACTGACCGAAGCACCCGTGAAGGAACTTCCTCTGGTCTGTCGCGTAAGGTCTGTTGGTTGCAAGTATTCTTTCTTGTCTCAACGGATGCTCCTATGGTTGTCGAGGTAACGTAATGCAGCCTACTACTATAACAGACAGGTGGTCCACGCATAGTCGGATGGACTTGTGAAAGTGTATGATATGGAAACAGCTTGATGAGGTTCACCCGATCCTAAACTGTCCCTCTTCGGAGGTCACCATTGTGCAACTCATTGTCACCCCCAAACTACAGAATTTCGGTTTACAAGCGATTCAGTGAAACACAGTGACACTGAGGTACGCTCAAGCAAGTTTTGGTTTTCTTTGAAAGCTGGTAGTTTCAAATTACTGGGCGATAGCTGTGTGTATCCTGGTTTCGAGTCAGTCTGAATCCCTTGCATACGCTGGCCAATAGTACATCGTTTGATTGGAAAAAATGCAAACTCGTACATAACAGTTAAAATCAGTCAGTTTATTGCAATATGAAATGAGTAATTGAGACTGTTCCCGCTGGAAAGAACTCCACATGTAATCCTACAGTGAGCTTCGACCACGATAATATTAGATAAAGTTGGTGATTTTCCGCAAAATATGAGTTTCAACAAAGTTGGATTAAAATGCTTGTTCAAAGATCAATATACTTGAGAGAAATACAGAAGAATATGGACTTATACATTTGGGACAGCTTTGTAATCCACTGAATACGAAATGGAAGTAAAAGCAATGAAAGCGGTTTAAACAACGTAAGACGTGTTGTTGAATACTGTAGACATTTGAAGATACTCTTGACAAGAATGACCGGCAATGCAATAATAAGTGGTTCATGAACAGACACTGTACTACATCAACGCAGATCATTTTATTGAACCAAAGCCGCGTGCTTCACATGATACTGCATCATGTAAAACTGAACTACACATTGATAATCACTAAACCTCTGTTATGATTTCCAGTCTGAATGATTATTCCGAGAGTTTATTGTTGGCACGAGGAGCCTGAATGGTATGAAATGGGAAATCCACTTGGATTAACATCGAAAAGACGGACGCCGCGAACCAATCAGACAAGATAGAGGGAAAGATAATTCTTCCTGTAATATTCCGAATACACAAGCTGATAGAATGTGTCTAAATGGCTTTCACCCGAAACCACGTAATCCAAATAGGCAATAATGCCTAGGCTACAGAAAAGCGCGATTATTTTATTCCAGAAATGATTTGCATAAATGATAAATTAAAGAAATTACCTGGCAGGTTAGGATTCGATCAATCAAAATAGGCTTTAGCTGTACCCGTCCGCAGCGATCCTAATTGGTTGACGATTCTCAGCGAGCGTTGCTACGAAAATCAACTTGGCATGATCACGTGTGATGCTCGCTGAATCATCAAATCTGTCCTCCTTCAAGGGCTTCTAGTTATTTTGGCTTTCCTCGGCAGAGGTGGTCGTCGTTTCGGTGGGAGAAATAAATAGATTCCTGTCATCAACACGGTCACCAGTTGGATCCTCGGTCGTCTCAGCAGTGTGATTGACCACGTTGGCGGTCAAGCCAATTTTCGGTGCCGAAGCACAGAACAACGCTCCGGTGTCGGTGACCAGTACCCGACGGGTTGCTTCTCGGCTGAGACGATTCCGTAAAACTTGGATTACGAACAGGTTGGTTGGTGAACTCGTAAGAAACACTTCTGGCCATTTCAAGTAGAAGTCATTCAGTACACGGGCATGATTTTTGTTCACGAATGAGCCACAGAAGTCAGCGTGAACTCTCTGCTTTCGGACCACGGGTTCTTTGTCATGGTGACAATGATCGTATCCAATTACGGCCACCATCACATCCGTGAAGTCAGTGGCTTCATTTCATTCACACCCAAGTGGCCCTAATGCAGTTCAACCAAAGCCGAAATGCGAAATGTAAAATATTTTAAGACGGTCACCCTGACATTGGACACCGTCGGATTGAATACCGAATTCCTCTCGCAGTAGGAAGAACTGTAGCAACTTCCGCTTGCATCGGGTTACCACTCCTTTGTGATTGCTTAAGTCACTGATGTATAACATCATTTCGTCTGCTCCCTTCAATTTTTAACGGATAATAGGAGGGGCCGCAGTAATTATATGGTATTGTTCTGACACTGCGAATCATGCGTATCGGGGCAAGAAATCCGCCTTCATTACGGTGTTGCCTCCTCGATGCAGCACGTCGTAGCATTAGGCAGCTCAGGTAATGCCTCATCGTTGGATTACTGCAGCCGTGGATTTGTAGGCGGATTTATCTGCATTACATAGAAAATGACTAGCTTGATAGTAGGTGACGATCGTACCGTTTTAATCAGCGTACCTCCAGTGAAACGATCAAAGCTTCCTTCTACTTCTGAGAATAACTCCTCCCTGCAGCACTGAGAAAACGCTAGATGCAGATCATTCGACATTCATCTGTTACAGAACTACTCCTCTCTCCACTATGGACAGGTCAGTGGTCCGTGTCGTCCGCTCAGACGGCGCGAATGGGGTTATTATCGGTCGGTCAACGATATTTCGAATAAGACCACACCGCTTGTTTCACTGCTCTGCATCGGATGACTGGGCCAGAAAAAAAGGTTGGACTCGTGTCAAAATGTTTGGATTCAATCTGAGGTAGCACTGCGGGCATCCAAGAATTGATCATAAGTTTGCCTGATTTTTCGGTGACTGGATGACAATCACTGGTTTAAAACTATCTGGATCGGGTCGATATCCGTTTGAATTGAAAGTGAGGCCTAGGAAATCTGGTTTGGTGAAACCGAATTTTCGCTGTTTCCATACGTTTTATTCCCTGAAACTCTCCAGCAGCTGTCACAAACTGCTGTAGTGTTGGTTCTTCGCGGATTCAAATATAAGCAAAACATCCTGATATATTATCATCCCATTATTATTACGGATCATCTCGTCTATTATGGCCAGAAATATCCTGGAAGACACGTGCATACCGAACGACAATGTATTATATTGGAGCATGCTCCATGGATTGTTCATGGTTGATAATAGTTGATATTCCGAGTGCAGCGGAATTTCTGAACATGCATCAGTGAGATCAATTTATGAGAACCACTTTCCGCCGAGCATGAATTTCTGGCAGTTCTGCTGTTTATTCGTGGGTACCGCGTGTCTTTTTGAATGTGGATTCAAGAACAGTCGATGGTCACTACAAATTGGAATTGTCTGTCCATCACTTATCATCGCCACCACAATCGGAGTCACCCACGTGGATGGAACCACACACACAATGACACCATCTTGTTCCATTTGGAAAAGCACCTTCAGAACAACTTCGATCTGACCATACGGCAACATTTAGTGCTTCAGGAGCTCCGCATCATCACACACTCCCAACTTCGCAGGCTCAACTGCCATGCGACTCTCGTTATTGGAGCATTGTGTGATCAACTGCTGGAGAACAACCTGATCCACCGGAATACTGGATGTCTTTCGGATTGTTGCGCATTGCTCCAATGTACGCGGGGCCTTCAACCGTAAAATCAAGGGACTTTCTATGGAAATCGGGAGCCGTTTCAGGATATATTCACTTTACAAACAAACCAGCAATGTAGACTCGCGCACCAGTGGAAGTTGACGATGAGTAACACCGTGAATACGCTCATCGGTGTATTGTAATAGTAAACTGGGCAGAATCAAATCGAATACGGATTTCCGCATAATAGACAAGCAGCTCGTGATATCCAACATGAATGAAAGTCCCAAGTCACAGTTGAACTGGACTGATCTGTACACGAATTTATTGGATTCACTCGGAATCTCTAGTGTGTATACCGGATTGTCATCATTTTCCGGATACTGAGAGGTGGCATTCATGACAGCACATTTGTATTGGCGGCATGCCTTGCAAATATGAACATTATTACCACGAGAACAACATCCTACATGACGGAAGCCGTAGGTGGAACGTAGGTGGAGTTCGGTGCGCGAGAAGGAACGATTTATTTGTACTGGTTTGTGTTAGTGAATCGCCTGTCCGACCGGCCTAGGTTGAGGCGTTTGTCTGAAACGGGCTGGTTGACGAGAGCAAACTTATTGGTAGTTCACTACGGACTGTTCAGCCGTTGCATCGGATACGCCATCGAATTGCTCGCGCGTCAACCGGGTCTCAGCAGACGTGAAGGAGAGCGTCAGCAGTAGCTTCATTTGCAACCTCGGTGACGTATATCGGCAGTGGGGCGTTTCTTCAATGGGATGAATAATTGAATACCAAAGAAACACTCCTCATCTTGTGTTTTTAGTGTCGAGACGGAATCATGAAGCTTGTACTGGGACCACAGACTAGGGAATGGAATTTGGCACTTTCTGTGACCGCAAACTGACCGGAATTACGTGGCTATATAGCAGAGCCTCCAAGTCGTTGAACGGATTTGCAGTACAGACTCTCGGGTATGCGATGTTTTTCATTAGCGAATACAGTTAACGGCCCCAGTCGACAAGACGGGTGCAGTGCCGTTCTCCTTCTTCACATCCCTGTGTATGGTACATTATAATGAATAGTGGAGATCGTTATAACTTTGCAATAGGTCAAGTGTGGTACCGATAACTGTCTGCTTTGAGCGGGTGGTATCGCAAACCGCGTATAGGATTTGTATGTAACGCCTGACTGTCTAGGTCCGGAACTTCTACCAATCTGAATATTTCCTCTTCCTCACTGTGTCATCCACTCTCGTTTGTTTCGTACTCGTATTGATCCGTAGTCAACTGACTCTATTGATGCACACGCGCATACGGTTCTTTGATACACGTGTCTAATCGTTCACATTTCTAATAAGCGCGTTTGCAGTCGGACCATGTCAGCCTCTTCACCACAGATTAGCAAGTCACACACACGGACACGCAGTGAGGCAGGTACCTGGTTACCGGCAATGCATGTGCCAGTAGGGAGGCAAGAGTGTGAACGTGCACTAGTTAGAGATAGAATGATTATATGAATGAGAACAGGAAATTCGCGCAATCAATCCCAAATAGGGGACGGTATTTGACTGATATCAGCATCACATATCCCTTCGTTCCATTTCCAGTGACGGTAAATGAAACCGCAGAACAACGAAAGTGAACGTCAGCATTTTTACCGTCCTGGTCGAATCTTTAAAGTTATAATCACACAAGACATGTGATAACGCCTACATTTAATGCCATTTTGGTTTGTGAATTTCAGGACGTAATTCCCCGATGAGATGAAGATGCAGATATTTCAGCCGCAATGCGAGTGGGCAAGCACAACGCAGACGATTGCAGGAAAATAGCATAACAGCATCGGCTGAGACGAGACTTCCACTCCTCTTTTGACGAACTCAACCAAAACTGGACAGAAGCCCACTTCTCACAGACAAACGACGGCCGCAAAATGCAAGCCCATAGATTACGCAGAGTTAAGCAACCTTTGATTATAACTTTATGACTTAAATGCATTTTACTTTTCAGACTGATTTTCGATCTCATTTGTATTTGAGAAACATGGCATTTTTGTTACCGCTTTTGAGCATTCCAAAGAACGAGCTGCCTACGAGCAGCCCAGCATGAGTAACGCCTAACTGCTTTCGCAAATTTGTCACTGTTTTCATAGCTTCCATGAGATACTTGTCCTATTCCAAGGTCTGCCTCATGCGAAGAATATTTAGAACAATTTCATGGATTTAAAAACGCATGCATGAATAACAGTCTAACCCTACGAATCTCCGAAGACGCATAACATATGGTTGTTCTTTCAATAAGTGTTGATATGAATCAAATCCTAGTGTGAGTTAGCTTAGGTAGCTTAGATGTTGGGAAACATGTAGGTCTTGTCGAGGAAGTTATAATTTATGACGATTGTTAGCAAAATGTATAAAGGGAAATCTGCGAATACATTCGGAATTACGCATAATGTAGGTAACACAGGATCTTTAAAATTGTAGTGTTCAAAAACGATACGGTAGAACCCCGTTGGATACGCCTGAAAAGCGTATTGAACAATTTGGTGGTAATCTCATGAAAACAAGCTTAACGTATTGGTATGAGATAGATGATGCTGGGGAGGTCACATCGCTCATAATTGTCAAGATTTCTGATGAAACGTTCTTCCACACGCACAGTAAATTTGAAAACGTTTCAATCATCCTCATCATTGGAGCTCTTTAGTTGGAGGAGCTAATGGGGATAAAAGTTTATCTCTACGTAGCTCATATAAATCGGGAAGAAGTTTTTGCTTTTTCAGAGAATCTGAGACAAACGTTTCTGGAGAGGTTGGTTAGATAAATCAGAAAGAAAGTGACGGGCGACAAATCGACCGTGTTCATCATATTGGTTATGGACTTGGCATTAAACTGACCGTCGCTGGTCGAATAAACATCACGGTGGATTCCAAATCCTCCTATGGTGATTGGTGAGTTCGAAACCTGTCGGCACCGTCGATTATTACCCCACTCAAGAGCCTCTAATGTTCAGTGCCTCCCCTAGATATTGTATCAATATTATTTAACAACAGGAAGTGAGTAAAGAATAATGAATGATAAGTTCCAAAAACCAACTTGCTTATGCTTTTTTGTTATGGTTCTCTCGCCACATGGGTAAACTGCAAGGGAAAAATGACGGCAATGGGATCATGTAGGGTAGTCAGCATATATAAATATATTCTTCGTCGGACTGATATCAAAGAACGTAACAAGGCAACAATAACATAGAAGGGACTTATGCATTCACTTGCATGAAACAACAATTTAGTAAGCTGAATACGTTTGTTCGAATGATGGAGACTTTTATCCCATAATTTCTTCCCTGGAGTTTAATATTCATTGACCGGTTTCATCGGTTAAAGATTGTTCTTCCAGATCATGAACTGATCTTCTTTGTTAATTCTTAGAAGTCAAAGTCGAGGAACATGTTCAGTTGACTGAAGCTATTTTATCTAATATTTGATATATCTTTTTTCATTTTTCTGGACTACAAGTAGACAGTGAGCAAAATTGAATGAGTTGAATTTTTCAAAGGGACTTGCAACTTACATTATAAAGCACACATATCCTGCATCTCCGATAAACTAAACGCTCCACTGTGAGTTTCCTAGAGTTGCAGTAGGCCCATTTCGGTTTCAAATGGTCAACAAGTAGATGACCGTTTAAATCACTGGCTAGCGGGATCAAGTGGAATGGGAGGTCTTGTGATTGTGTGATTTCTATGCAATATGACCGAGAGTGGTCTTGAAAAATGACCTTTAGAATGAGAATCAAATATTCTCAGTTCGTGTGTGGTGAAGGAGTAAATAACACTGAAACAGTGTTTTTTTACTTTGAAAGGAGAGCAGTGCAGCGAGCAGGCTGTGAGCAGTCACACTGGAGTTCGAATGATGAAATGGTAGGGTCCTGTTGTTGCACTCATTGAGTCATTGTACTCTTGGAGTTCCCTCTCTTTTTGTGTTTTAAAGATCAAACACGAGCAAATCCCACGGGAGACACTGATCCTTGCATACTACTACTCTGTGGGAAGTCTTACTAGTTGACTTGTTCTTGTAGGGCGTGTTAGACTTTCTAAGCGAGGTTCAAGCCACCCTGCCACTCAATGATTAGATATTTTGTAAGATATAGCTAGATGCCGCGATTAGTGGGGCTCTTGCATCCACAAACATTCTCCATTGACCTAATTCCATTATTGTGGTTCTCCTCTTAAACATTTCACATTCATTTATCCGATATTGGTCCCTTTTGAGATTGCCGCTACGAGATATCTATCAAAGCCACCACACACAATGCATGGTAATGGTTATCTGAACAGAACAAACCTGTACTTCATTGTATTGCATCGAGAATTTCAGTAGGCTAGCAAACTCAACTATCCGCCGAAAAGGAGCAAAACTGATTTTCGCCACAGTGAGATGAATAGAGGGAAAATACTACTGAGAAGAATGCCAGGTTCCGTGAAATTCCTCGGTGTATATCATTTTGTCAGTCAGAAAAAGTTCTAAATTATACACTGTAGATGCGCATTGGATATTTACACGAAATGCGATAAGTTCAAACACGAAAACTGTAAATGAAAAGGAACAGGTGACGGGTGGTGATCAAGCGATCATCATAAAAGTCTCCGAACCCAGAGGCTGAAAATTGAACGAAAAAGTGTTTTGTGAAATGTTGGGAATATGATTTTCGGAAATAGGCACACTGAGGCCGGCTACCTCTGCGTACTCTGGGTGCAATAAAGTAATGGGGGGTAACGGAAATCAGTGATCAGTAGTGGTGATAATGAAACAAACGGGAAAAACAAACCAAAATCTGAACATCGACTATCGGGCCATAAGCTTCTGAACCAGGTTAGATTAGTGTTGAATTTCAAGCTGTACGAAATTAAATTTGTCTAAAATGTTACCATATCCACCAGTTGTTGATATTTCGCGATGCGCGGAATCGTGTGTACGGAATGTTTGTACTGATTATGTACACTTTATCCGTAGAAACTAGTACACTCCTGTGTGTTGGATGTTTTTGATTTACCTTGTTCCAGGAGCTCTCTGATTGGTCAGTATGATGGTCGGCTGAGGAACCTATCGACCTGCTCTACTTGTCACTCTATTTTTCTCTTGTGCTCAAGTATAAGATGGCTGGCTGCGCTGCACAGGAATGACTCTCCTTTGCAGCGCCAATCCGATGCGTTGCGAATGAGGCGGAATAGCTTGTTGGAGTCACTAATTGCTACTTCCGACTCCACAGTTGCAGAATGTTTGATCCATCACCGCTTTCAATCAAGCTTAACGGAGAGCGAACCCCCCTTTTGCAGTATGTAGTTCTCGCCACTTCCTGATTTCTGGGCTTCGTTTGTTTGGCTGACAGCTGAAATGGTTTACCAGAGATCCAGTCTGGTAACCGTCGTGACCTAGGACTTCTCGCGTTGACTCATCCAAGGGGCTTAAGAGAGCCACTCAGTTCCAAGCGATGTCTAGAATGTCACATTTCTCGATCTCATTGAATATCTCTTAGAGATTGGCGTCGAATTAATCATCCCAATCACTGTCGAGATTTTGTGGAAGCCCTCGAAACGTGCAACAGGTAGTCTCGGGGGAAATGGCTCCCAAGCCATCACTGTACTGTTGGATTTACTGCTAGTATCGAATGTGACTTCGTGGCTCCAAAATTGTTCTGCCTTATCGCTACGATAAAGCTAGCAAGCTATCTTTTGTCCTGCAATATTTATGCACCGATTGTCACAGTTAAGCATGCGGACTTCTGAGAAACAAGCCATGTAGACGTTTTAGTTCTTGTTCTACAGCGTCCACATTGTGAGGCCGCCAACGTAGTAGAGTCCTTACATTCCAACAAGCTGCGCAAGCATGTTTCCGACAGTTAAGTATTCCAGTTTGTTGTCTTGACACCTCGACCACTGAAGCACGAGGAGCGTCACTTGCCGGACAAGCCTTGGCATGATCAGATGGCATGTTTTCCAAATTATTCAAAGAGGTTCTCGGGAAACGTGTGCGTGGCGGTGTTTCCAGCACTGTTCAGGGATGTTGTATTACTCGATTTTCCAGTCAGCAGTGGAAATTAGATTAACGGTGACTAATCCAGCCTTTATTCAGATGATCTCATTTCAGTCTCTGAACATCCAAATGCAACCCAGAGTGCAGCACAGTTGTTCGACATGAGCCGGTGGCCTGTTTTAAGGCTAATTTGTGGTTTGCCCAGGAGTGGCTACAAATGCGTGCGTCAGATTTTTGGGGCCACAGGAGAGATGGGTAACTGATGGGGACCAATGAAATGGAGGACGCCCTAAGGGACACGACAGTTTACCACCACACAGACGCTACCTCCCAGGCTTTCACTAGCATTCGTTTTGAAGCATTTGATTCCCAAAACATATCGGGCTACATAACGTCTTAAGTTCGAATAAGCCCGGAAAGTTCCGAGTTGTATTCGACTGTGCGGCTGTTCGTGAGAGCATTTCACTCAACGAAGTTCTTACACAAGTAACCGATCCAACTGATCATTTGGTAGAAGAACCCTTCAGGTTCCGTTGATATGTCATAGCCCTTTAGGCTGGAATTGAATAGATATTCCAACGAATTAGGTTTCCAAAGTGTTACAGGTGATCTGTAGGCTTCCTGTACTGGTCAGATTACCATGTGCGAAGCAATGCGATTGTTTTGTGAAAAGAAACCTCATCCGTTTGACACTAGTTATTCACCGTTTTGTGCCAAACTGTCCTTAAGAAGCGCTGCTGATGAAAGAAACATTAACATTTTCATAAGTATTATATGCGATGACTAATAACTTTTGTCTGGACTGTTGATTGTTGTCACTGTAGTATGAGGATTTATTGCGATAATTCAAACAGATAGGCAACACTTAACTGAATTGGTATCGTAAAGACTTAGACTACGAGCAGAATTGATGAACGGATGAAAATCGAGTACGTACTTTTTCATCAGCAGATCATCGTTGGCCATAAGGCATTAGGTTTCAATTGAGATATTCAGTATGACCGTTCCGAGGTTCCCATAACAACAAGAAAACCTCGAATATTTTCATCCATTTGGTGTTTTTATAGGGCTTCAGATTGCTCGATTCATGATGCTCCAACAACTACTGTCAAGCTGGGACCGCTATATTTGTTCGAAGTGTCAGCAGCCACGGAAACTGTGTTCGAGCTGTTTCACACGCACAATTTTGGAGAAATTATATTAGTGGAAACAAATCCCGATAGATGCGCTAAAACTCTCAACATGAACACGTTAGAACAAAGGCTGCTCGACGGTAAACGATGTCTTTATGCTATAGCTGCTCTGCATTGCAGTTTACCTAATGGTAGGTTGACAGTTCTACCAGCTCGCCCACAACTCACTGAATATTTGAAGCAACACCACCACCAGATTTCAAGATCTATAGGCACGGGTCATGTTTGAACTCGCATCGAGAAAGACTTCTGAATTTTGAAAGCCATTTCAACCGTGAGACGCGTCCTCAATGAGTACCTAATATGCCCAACCCATAGCTCAAGTAGTAACACTCTTGTCCGATTTCCTATGGAAATGTGGGAGCTACCTCCTTGAGGAATACGATGTCAATTATTTCGAACCGTTTCGTATCAAGGTAGATATTATTGAACACAACAGATATGGGTGTCGAGCAATCCACTTGGAAAGCGTGTATAATATGACTGCGAATATATTTTTCATGACAATGATACGGTTTATAACCGGACGCAGTATACCCAAGGTGATGCAAAATGATGGTGGGTCTGACGTTGAGGAAGCAGAATGTGCATTGAAAACTGCGTCGTAGGCTGTGATAATCGTGAAATTGTTCAATAGGGTACGTTACGCTATGAAATTGATTGACACATTCAGCCCTGAGGTGCAAGCTATGTGGAGGCTAGTCTGATTTTGTTGGCAGTCAGTTCACATCAGCAACCGAATGGCGAGGAATCATCGACATACATGTTGGAGTTTGGACGTATCATGAAACATAGATGTTGAGTCTCCGTGTGTGGAGACCCAGAGCATCCACACGCACTTTGACTTAGTGATTTATATTTGCTCCCCTCAACACATTCCTTTGTGCAAGGAAGACCAAGCCAGTAGAAACGTGAACCAAATTTGATGTCAAGCAGAATATCTAGATGCGATGTTCAGGATACATTGGAGTCGTGAATATCTTTCTACATAAATGGCTTGAAGATTAATCCGACTTGTAAAGGGGAGACGTGATTCCGATTACTGATGGAATTGCAGCATGAAGCATATGCCACAAAATATTCAATACTGAAATGTTTTCGGCTAATGACGAGTATGTTCGTCAGATCAAGTGTGGGAACCGCATCATATTTTGAGGTTTGGGTTATACATTAATTCTGTTTCTTGAGAAGTACATGGGAACTGGAGGATAATATAACTAACGTGATGCAATTATTTTGTTTGCTCCCGTCCACCGCTTACGTAAAACATTTCAGTTTATGTATCGCTCAACGATGAAAATGATACAAATAATTGGGTTAGATTGAAAGGTTCAACAGCGGGATGGATAGGAGGAGATCGGGGTCCTTTCGGTTGGTGCCATAACAAACATACACTTGTGTCAACCATTTGTTGTGCACAAATTGCTGAGGGATGCATTCTGATGGACTCCGCTTCAAAGAATGCTCACAGCTCCAAATTGGGATTGCCCAACACAATTTTAGGGGATTAGGTCGGGCCAGCTTTGTGACCTGATGCAAATAAACGTTGCACAATAGAAGAATCCGAAGATGTGACGTTTTAGTTGCATGTGCTCGTTAGTCTTTTCGCCTATGCGCGGACAACCAGTCCGTCACTGTGATGCCTCGCATAAAGCCGACACGGCAACAAGAAGCAAGTTTCTAATGTTTTATAATTCAGAGGTGACAGCCTCTTTATCGAAAAATATATAATTATACCTTAGGTCAACCATAGGACACTCGTAGACTGTGGTGCAACTACTTATGTTACTGATCACCAACAGGAACGGATTCAAAAGTTATTCAGCCAGTCTTGCCGATCCCAATGTCTCACATGTTTTATATCAGACAGCTTACAGCTACGGTGACGCATCCACAGGCAGAACGCATAGCTGCTTGGCTCAACCAGCGTCGGAGAACATACCCAAATGGTTGGAAAAATCGATGACACCGCGCAATGCGGCCACACAGAATGACGTCAGAGCTTCGGCCTCTTTCAATTGCGAAATTCGTTATTGAATCAGGTTTCAAAGTTCACGCGAACAAATCCATTACATTGATGTTGCTCATGTTGATGATGAGCCTAGCACACAATACTCCCGTGTATGTGAATCTGCTTGAGATATTCAGAGAATAAACTGTTCTCTAATCAGGTCATACAAATATCTCCTAATTTAGGTCCTGAGAAGGATAGGATTTAAACTTTTTTTATGATGCGATCAGGCTCCGTGAAATTGAAACTGGATGTTGTTAATACATAAGCACAAGGGTTTTTTGGTTTATCCCTATAATCTACTGGGTTTTCTCATTCTTCTATCTAATGTCCTTATATTTTTGATAGCTTCTTCGAAAGACACTCACTGGTAGAAAAGATACATTGAGTGAGTAAACCCTCTTGTTGGACGCATTTGTGTGTTCAATGAAAACATGCAGCCTGAATAGTATGGGCTAGATTGGACACTTTCATTTCATCACGTTTCTATCACATGATGTAGCAATGTGCTCATGTCCAGAACTGAACTAACCGCATCCTTTCCCGATAAGTTTTAGATAAAGCATGAATAGGAATTAAGATTTGGTTACTAGATGGATTCATTCTACCTAATAAGTGAATTCAATTAGGCCTGTAAAGGTATAAAATCACGTTGGAAATATAATCCATAAATTGTTTGCTTTTCTCGGATGCATTACATTCACATCAATCTGCTGGCTCACTAGGACGTTCACTTATTCATAAGGAAAATTTTTCAAGTCCATGCACACGCTACCACTGATTCATATTATTGAGAGAGAAAAGGCAACTTCTGCAGTGATTGAACACTAATGTAATTAAGATATGATCTATAAATAAAACGTAGAAAAAATGAAATCATTTCTCATTCCGAATATACAACCCGGGTTCTCCATCAATAATGTTACGCAGAATAACGATAGCACACCTTGTCATCAAGCAGTCGAAAAGCAATCTGTCTACCCATGAGTTCAATTTAGAGGTGGCAGGTCGGTCTCAATCGCCCGTTCTCCATATTCCAAGTCAGGACGATGTTATTACGCTGCCGGAATACATGTTTTGTTCACCTCTCGACTATTTCTCAATTTACGAATGAAGCGCAGAGTATCCGTACATTTCCAGCTCTCAGTGTGGGGCAGGTGACGTATGTTGAACAACAGGAAGACCGTCTTGACACATACAGGCTCATCACCAAAGTCGGTTAAACAAAATACAAGTGAAGAGCTGACAAACGACAATTACCACCTCTTCCATGGAATCGGATAATTCGATCAATAATAATGGAGACCCTCTGCCGATATAAGCTGACAAAGTAATAGCAACAAGAAGGGCCAATGCTCAAAAGCAACATTTCAGATATCTGAATGTATTCTAGTTACCCACAAAAATAATTTGACTAATCATAAACGGCACGCATCTGATAGTTATCAACACAATATCTGTCGTAACACTGATAACACCGTTACTGTATGGGCACGAATTTGTCAATTGTTGTAAGCAAGATTACCGACTATTTTTCTGCTTTTCTATCACCCAGTGTACAAAATCTGTAAAAACGTTTAATATTTTATCACAGGTGAAACACTGACAACTAGTTGTTTTGATACCGAGTGTTCTGATGTCCTGATCAAGTGTCCTCACTCAACCGTATTTGCCAAATCAGATGAATATTCACTAGTTGCAGGAAAATATTGTTCAAATGTAACCATGAACCAAAACAAACAGGTCAGTACAACACTGGTAACCATTACTTCAAGTTCAATTTCACATATGAACAACGTTCCTCTAATTTATCTTTTACCCTGTCATAGCAAGTAAGTAATGAACATGGGCGTATCTCTCACTGAAAGCTCACCTTATCAAATTATAAATTGGGAAAAACGTTTGACAATCATTACTCGCATTCCACAAACGTAGTAGAATTGTCTTGTAACTTGGCTGTCTTCTCCGGTTGGGCAGCTTTCTGGGCGCGTCTCTCGCATGAATGATCACCACAATCACATCAATTTTACCAATATCACCAATCAACTACGACGCTCGCGTCAAACTGATAGCCAAGTTCGAATATCGGTGAATATAATGACAGCAGTCAAAAAGTTGATCTCCACTTGCGCTGCGTGAGCATACATAACCTGGTTCATGCGAGATTTTTTGCGACAGGAAAATGAGTATTCATCCTGATTGAATCAAATTTGTTGCTTCATATACTTCGGTGGATCACGTGATGGTGTCGCGTTGTTTATTGGAGAAATGTTTTTCTAGTGTTTCCAGTAGGCACATCCCTATGACTGTCTGACTGGCAGTGACGTAATGCCTTGTCTTCAAACAATTTGTGGCAGTCAGTGATCTTTCATTGATCGATGACGAAATCGTGTTGAGTTTCGTTCTCAAGCCACATGTGAATGTGTTAAACCATTTATGACGTGTGATCGGGGAATAACGTAAACATAATAACCGGTTCGGCAGTATAGTAGATTTGCGGGAAGTTGGCTTCAAACGATTGTTGATTTGGTTGATCCTAAAGTTTCACTTATGAGGTATTTATAAATTTATTTCCAAGCCCAGTGGAAGACTATTAATTATCAGCTTGATTTGATAATAATTTGCCAGGAATTATGCTGGATACGCAATTGACATCAGCGTTTCAATAATTCGAATGATTTCTCCCTCCAGTGGCTTTGTCGTCCAAATCTACTCTAGCCCGAGAAACAGTGTTTGCACTGTGCTTATCTTGTACTTCTCTGGAACAATTTCAGTGCAGAATAGATAGTGTCCTTGTAGACAGATCTTTTATTTGATCCATTTTCTCAGTGTTCGCTGTGGATAGGTCACCTTATATTTGAACAGAGATTATTCTAGATGATCAACTGTCCTTCACAACATAACAGGATTTCGGAACCTAAGCAACCATTTTATTAGTTTTCATATAACGGAGATTCGGTCACTGACGAGACTACTCCCTCTGTCGCGTCTGTTTTGTCATTTCGACAACATGTTTTATTAAAAATGTCAACAGACCCATGGGAAGTTTCCATCAGACTACATTCGAAAAACTGCTGACAAAGTATTCAAGCCGCGTTCTTTACCAGTTCCTGAATTACCAAATCCTATTTTTCGATTATTTACTATGAATTTGTTGTTATACTGGCTTGTGCATGTTTAACTGATCATATGAAGAAACTCTTCGTACGTAAAAACGTGTTCACGGCTGAGACAATAATTCTTCCTTGAACAGTCCGCAATGATATTTCTGACAAATTAAATGAATGATGTTATATGCTTATCGCATACGCTCAGAAACAAGACGGATTCTGTACAGACCTCTACCAACAGTGATGTAATCTCTTTTCAGCAGACCGAAATAAATAAGGCAGAACAATATGGAAACATGGGAAACATACACTTATGCACGAATGAAGAAATAACAGATTGCGAAGAAACGAACTTTTGGACATCATGAATTTAAAATGGAGATCGATGAAATTTCTAGACAGCAATGTCTGTATGCAAAGACCAATGCAAGTTCTCAAAAACCGTGATAATTCCCATGGTTTAAACGTGTAGGTGAGGTAGATTCAACAGTGGTGCTTTATTCTAGAAAACGTGATCTGACAGTGGAATGAATGCAATCTAGACATTTGTGAGTGTTTGCCACAAGACTAGGCTGCTCGGAAATGTTTCCTCTCGTGAATTATTTTCATCGGCGTACTTGAAGAAACGAGCTGAGTGTGTGACAGCTGTGACTCATGGCTAAGATGTTCCCATTTGTAATTTGATGCTTCTGTTCCATTCTGTTCTATTTCAAGCTGTGTGACTGTGTGAAAAGATTGCACAAATGTGCTGGTTTCATGTGCTCCTGCCAAATGAGCGATCCTGTGTTTCGATAGTGATTCCCTATGAAACGGAATTTCGTACCAATCCATCAAGACAAATGTATACTCACATCGCCTGGTTGCTCTCGACCAAATATATACTGGCGTAAAAAACACTCAAATAAAATCTACTAATTTCATTCTATTTGGATGAAATCCGTAGGAATTGATCTGACTTCATATGGTCTAAAATAACCACGAAATAATACCCGCTTCTCCAATGGTTTGCATTTTATTGAACAGCTCTTTTCCGTGCCTGCACAATGCAGATCGTGATCGATCACCTGAATGTTCATCTCGTTCACCAGCCACAAACCTGGTATCACTGGTTGCGTTAATTTTCTGTTTGTCGAGTATAACTTTCAACTTATTGTTTCGTTGTCGTATTAGAATAGCAGATTGAGCGGCAGATGGAATATGGGAGCATAATCACTGACTGCGCTGCATATTATACCACTAAATGACTTAAAAAGCTAAACATCATCTTTCGGGAGACGTTTAAGCGAGGCTTATGAACGTGTTTTTATTCCGATCTCACATCGAAATTCCAACGTAACACTCTCTGTTGAACGAATAGAGAAGATGCATGTCAAGGGAAAGATGTGACGATGTATTCTATTCAACGAGGACCCGAAACAGTACCGATACGAGAAACACACGGAATGCAAACGCTCGCAACGATGAATCAGAACGCGAACCGCGACCGAGTACAAACGGATTTGATAAAGAGGGCAACCGTAACAGAAAAGTCAGTTCAGGTGAATATGGTGGCCAGATAACGGTCTTTTCCTCAACCCTATCGAGGCCACTACGAATCCCTTGAACGATCAAAGACTTTTACTTTACACATGCAAATACAGTCGAGATTTGACCTCTGAGGTCGATTTTGC
This sequence comes from Fasciola hepatica, assembly GCA_948099385.1. NCBI lineage: Eukaryota > Metazoa > Platyhelminthes > Trematoda > Plagiorchiida > Fasciolidae > Fasciola > Fasciola hepatica. The sequence goes on from CANUEZ040000198.1 coordinate 3,059,692, forward strand.
ACGCAATAGGTCAACTAATAACAAACCAAACTAAGTACAGTCAATCAAATTCTGAAACCAAACAATTTGTCCCTCGAAACGGAAATTCAGCAATACGAAATGAGGGTTGGATAAATAAATCAAATATGCAACCACAGAATGAAAGTAATGAGGTCAGCAAAGTCGAGCTGACGTCAAATAAATCGGGCAACATTTAGCTGACTAGCGGAAGAGTCAGTCATGGGTAGTTTTACCAAATGGAGAGTTGATCAGACACGAATCAGTTAAAGACGTAATCTGTCCACTGATCTAAACGAATTTCCTTCCAAATAGGCATGGAAATCACAATGATCGACAGCCGATCCAACCATAACTCGGTCAAATTTCACAGCATACTAATTTTTGGCAAGGTTGCAGACACTATTCATCTATAAATACGTCTCCGCTGTTTGATGTGCTGACTACTTGTCTAACGCAAATCTGAAATAGTCCTTCGTTTCAGTGATCAGTGGGTTGTCCACATGTGTATTGTCAGATGGCAGTTGACAGTTCAATCAAATGCAGATACCAAGCGGTAATCAATTCTGTTTTCCAATAATTAGTGTTCTATTTGATTGGTGATACGCAATTGCTTTTTGAGTGAGATAGGAAGCAAACTTTCACAAAATATATGATTCAGTATATTGCTGACGATGACATTAGAAACTGAGAGGGTTATGACATTACTTGATGGAGTTCAATTTTGTTAGCTGGCAATATAGTGATCTCATTTCTCAGCATTGAACATGGTTGACATAGGCATATACGAACAGACTTTTCAGCTCATCATTTGGAAGGTATACCGCGCATTGAAGTCCACACTCATTCGACCACAGCCGACGCTCCGGTTAACGCTCGTGGTTATTCGGACTGGCTTCCCGGGAAAGGTCGATTCGGTTGCTGTAACCACAACAGAAGCAAACATTTCGTAGACTTCGTTAAGGATCACTTGTGCGTTCGCAACACAAAACCTCTGCCACGGCAACATGACAAACTATGATCAACTAAAGCACCACATTTTTGTTCGTTTAGGTCCTATACTATCTTATACAGCATGCAGATCAGATGCCACAAGGATGGGTTTGCCCTGTTCACCAGACCACCCATCAAATGCGCCAGTAGTTATAGGCACACAAACGAAAGAATTTCAATGGTCTGAAGTCATATTCGACCTTTTTTTGTCATAAGGAGAACAGTGCGCACGACATGGAAGACGGGGAGCCGCTTACTCAAACCGGGAATATAAACGGTTCGAAAACCAGTCGTTTGTCTCGGACAATAGATTCACACTTTATTTGGCACGTCATCGTTTCCTATTACTATTCAGGATCACTATTCTTTTTTCCTCATTAGTGTGTTGCAGTAGTCGATTCACATTTTACCTACTCCATTAAACGCCTCAATTTATTCATCCATACTTTAAATGAATGATATGTTAAATTCAAGCAGCTTTCCTATTCAGATTATTTTTCTATTTCCGTGTATCGATGACTGGGCCAGTTGGAACATCAGATTTTACACAGTACAGTAAACTGACTACGGATTTACAATAGAGATGAATTACAATTCCATTCTTCAGTGTTTAGCCGTGTTTTATTTGCCTCCTGCTTTCTGAACCGTGACAACGAAGAAAGGTCTCGATCATAGATGTTTCTGTATTGTTCACGGCTTGCTCGTTTTCCTCATAATTCAAATTCAATCTGAATTATTATTTACTTCTCTACTCCTACCAACCTTTTATTTTGTCGATTCACGTGTGCGTCGGATGTTTTGCCCCTCTTCCATATTCATGCCCTTCTTTATACATGTGGTTTGTGTTACTTGCGTCAATCATGAACTTGCTCTGTCTGTAGGCTTGTACCCATGGTTGACGGATAAACATCAGCATATAGTCCATTCTTCGATAGGCCAAAATGAATTAGTCTAATTTAAAATTCATGAAGCCACTGATGCAGATTGCATTCCCACGACCTGATCGCAGGCGGTAATATGTCAACGTCATCAATACCATTTCCTTCTGAATATAATGGACATATATTACGGATATAATTGAGCAGATTATTGGTTGACAAACCGTTTTAGGAATTCAAGAATTTATACGGCAGTGGCATCTCTGGCGTACAGAGAGATCAACATACTGTATTTTTGGAATTTCCGTGTTGGTTAGGAGATTCGTGGTAATCATATGTATGATCATGTGATTTGCTATCGGATAGCCCACCAAATATTGCCCTTCATCATCCAAGCTCAACAGTGAGGATCAGAACACACTGTGTGAGATATTCTCAATAATCCCAGGATTTCCTCGAAATCCCTTTATTATGAAACTAATTTAATAGAAAAAACCGCACTGGAAAATCAATACGAATTTGCTTCTTTCTGATGGCAATTGTCCTCCTGTTTCCTGGCAAGAAAGCCTTTTCCATCGGCAAGATACACCAAACTGTGATCGATGGCGCAGAGCTTTCACTTGCCACTTCGGAGGTCAGAGGTTCCTCGAAGGACGATTTTTTTCGTGGTAGGAGGAAATCCATTGTGACTCGGCTGGTGACCACATCTGACATATTGGGACCTTATGCGATCCCCCACTTCAAGCCGAACAGTCTGGTTTCCGGTTAGTTTAATAGTGCAGTGGGCTTTTGCGGCCGTGAGACCTTATATCACCAACACAGCATTCATGAACAAGCTCGTATTTTCCTCAAAGTGAGCCAAAATGTTTCCTGACAAAATGAATCCAGTGAGCTCCGTATTGCGACTGCGTCAATTTGTCTGTAGGCTCGGCCAAGGGGAAAACGCGATACGACTGTTGAGCATGGTAGTAATTGTCGTTCCTGAAATGAGACGGGTGTGTTTTGCACTCCATGGTAGCAGATGAAATGAATGACCTCCTTAAAGCGAAAATCCGTGAACAGTGATTGGATATCAAATGAAGCCGTGTGTTTCCCTTTCACAATGATCTGGCCCAAAGATCTCTACTATTTGGAAACTTTCTTTGATAGTGTCTCTGGCCATTAAATCATGAACTGATTCAAGTAATTTCATTACCCACTTCGCCAATTCGTGCTGTGATGAATTTATCATCTATAGTATTTGTCTCGGTGAAAATTCTGGTTTGTGTAGTTTCGGCGGACCATGCAGTTGTGGATTTTGAGTTCCATTTGGCATCAGATGTTGAGCTGTGATCTAATTGGTAAACTCTTTCTAGTAGACTGTGTGCTTCAGCCGATACCTCTTGTTCTAGTTCATCAGGTTCATCGCAGTTATCTCGACGCACGAACTTGCTGGGATAGTCAAGAACGGTCTCCATTTTCTCATATTCACTCGAATGAGTCAGCAAGGGTCCGGAATCATCGTTTGGGCGTAAAATTACCAAGTCAGTTTGCAACTGCAGATTTTCATTATGAAAAATGCACTCAGATGTGGTGAGTGATTGATGTCTGAACGATGTTACCAGTTACTGTGGTTCGAAGTCATCCAGCTCCGCTTGGAACCAAGTCTGAGCATCTTTTTAGGTGAGTTTGAATATTTTTCGTTATTCGAGTAAATATTCAAATTGTGCTAGAGTCTCTATGCTGTTTATTTTCTTCGGTGGTATACAGATGCCCAGACCTCAAGAGACAGCCCGCAATTGTAGTTCATTCAGTGCAACCAATGATAGATTCCCTACAACAGTTACCGATTGTTTCGGAAAATTTTATTCGGCCAACGTGTGAAGGCGAGCAAAATCCTGTAAATCACACAGCTCTACAAAATATACGTTGATGATATTTCTATCGTCACGAAAGTCTTGAATAGACGACGTGGATTATGAATGAACTCAATCATCTGCATCCGAGTATACGAACTACGATGGGCGCAGATGTTGACAATACACTTCCCTTCTTTGAGATTATCATGACTAGGAGGAATGACGGAAAAATCGCCAAATCTGACTTCATAGAAAAGAAACTTGGACAAGCCTATACTTGCACACTGACAGCTTAGTACTGGTGGAATATAAACGTAGCCTGGTCCGAACACCATTTCGGAGAGTAGGCTGAATTTGCACGGAAGCATGATTGATAGCGAAATGCAACAGCTGAAAGAAGCGTCGACCGAAAACGCTCATCCCAATACGTTTATCAAAAGGCACAGCAGGCCTATAGTTAACAGATATATACTTGTTCAGTAGGGAAATCACTAGTAATCCTCTGTATTCCATTCAAATGTGATGATGTCAATGTCTGCTCAAACGGCGACTTGGTTCAGCTATTCCTAGAACATAAGGTGCAACTGACCTAATACTTGTTCATCGAACGATTGGGGCCTCAAAGCCCTCGTTGAAAAATAACGTCCACCTCTGTACACCAAATCTAATCTGATTTACGAATTTGCGGAGCAACCTACGTGGGTGGAAAAGAACGACAGTTGTCTAACCGATTATTTGGACACATTCCAAATTGGGCACAACGTCTTGTGATGCACTCCAGTTCAGATCAAACGCATATCCACAAAGTTCGAAATCAAAAGGTATGGTCGTCTGCAGTCGCTCGTCATCTTCAGGTGACGTAACATCCAGGTGACCGAAACACTGCGTTTCAGGTCATCTACGTGATAAGGAATGCAAGGGTATTGAGGTTTGCCGAAGCCGTAGCCGTACATCGATGAAAACCCATATTGTATCAGCAGAACAAGCTGTTTGGAAATGTGTCTTTACCACGGTGACATTTTTTGTAATTCCCCCTATATTTGTCGCACAATACTGTTGCATATTAATTTATTTGATATGGATCGTTCTGCAGTATGAACCATGTTGAGACGCAGCGAGATCGTCTTGAATGTAAATCGTGCCTTGTAGCAACTCTCTCTTTTTATCTGTCGTAAAACATGTGGCTATATTGTATGATTCCTTCGGATTTGGTCTTTCTTATGCTGCCGCCAGCAAGGCAGATCTTTCGCGGTGTATGCAATCATTGTCTGGATTGGGGCCGTCAGTCCGTTGATTGTTAGCGAGGCAGATGGATGAAATGTTCGAAGAACTAACAATCCATAACTCCCATTCACGTCGATAGATGTCTGGTCACGATATATCCACTATATGGGACAGTGCAGCAGCACATATTTAGTACCGCATCCGCAACTGGTTATGGTCCAGTTGGGTATTCGCGGTTCCAGTCTGACTGTGGACCTATTCACTTTTTCATGGTGAGAAAACTTTAAATGGCACCGTGCAAATTTCTCACAATACCGCGACCTGAATTAGTTGCGGTTGTTCTTGGAACACGGTTTTCAACGACATCACTCACGAGTTACAAATGCAAATAGATCGGCTTGTTTCATGGACGGATTGCGCCATTCTTTTGCAGTGAATTATTAGTGTCAGTACCATTCGTCTCCTTTGCGGCCTCTAGAGTTGCTCTCATAGGAAACCGTCCATCACACCGTGAGTGGCGATATGTTCCAACTGATGAGAATTCAGAGAATATGTCATCAGGGAAATGTTGCCTGAAATATGGCGTCAAATAATTTCTCTTCGTCGTTTCCGCACTATATCTTTCTGACAAACGTACCAGCTCTTCGACTGTTCCACTGCTTGTCATTGTCAAATTTCGGCGGCTAAAGCGAGACTGTTGCGTATTGAACTGCTCAATTTTCCACTATGGTTCTTGGACCGATTGAGCGAAAACGACATTTGGGCCTGGACCACGATTACCTCAAACTTGGTTTTAAAAACCGGGATCAACAAGCAAAATCAGATCGTGTTGGTCTTTAAAAAGACTGTTTGATCGTTCTCCGGCCTTAAACAAAAGTAATAGTTCGTTCTCTGTTTTTGATAGGCACCGTATTTACCGTCACATTAGATGTTCAAAAACGCCACCAACTTGAACCAGGCAAATCGTCAGCCGTCGAATCATATTATGTTGAACTGCCTCTAGCATTGATGTTGGAATCGCATCACATACAGGTTGGATCCGACTTTCCAACTCATCCAGGTTCTCGGCCTTGAGTTCGTGAAATTTCATCTCAACATAACCGCCCAGGAAATATGCCGTTGGACTTATATCCAGAGATCCTCGAGACCAGGGTATAGGTACATTTGGTCCAATCCTGTGCAAAAGAGAATTTCCAGTCGAGCCATTGAGCATATTTTTGTAGCGAGATCAAGGCTTGGTCTTTTGTCTCAAGCACTAACTTATCCGAAAGCGTGTTGCCCAGTCTGATATACAATTGACCGTTGCAGATGAACCTACATAAAATCGGTCGCCATCTAACTCCAATTTTCCTAATGATGTTCCAACTCCACGTACGACTGAACTACCCAGATTTGAATCTACTTGATGCAGTAAAGGAAATATGAAGACTGAATTCCATTGAAATCCTAATCTTGTCAGTTTAGGGCGCAATTTGCATCACTTTGTAGTAATATTTTCATCCGAATCGTGTCTTTGGGGCAAATATGCCCTCTAATCGAGATACAATACCATACCAATCACAAAATTGCCTCATCATTCTAATTCGAAATTTCAAGGTATTATGTGTTAGATCAGCCACGATGATTTCTTTTTTTCCTCCTTGTGTGTTTTCATCCTTTCTCTTCCCTCAAATTCTTTCTTCTAATAAAATAGGCATTTCGTTTGATTTTGAGGTGTTCGTTGCCATACGTCGTGTATTTCAAAAGCATCGTCAACAAATATGTGAGTTCCTCCTCTATTTCCATGAAAACCTTCTCGGCTCCAAATGAAGTGACAGCGACTAACGTTCTGGGTAAAACGGTATAGTTACCTTTATCGTGGTATGATGCTGTGGTCTCCCTCAGATACCATATGGAGCGGTTGACCATCTACTACTCATCACCTTTCACTAAATAATAGTTGATTCATCAAGATTCCTCCAATATTACCGAGTCAAGTACCCATTTTTCCGATGTTCCCGTTCTCACCACTCACTGCTCCTCAAGCAATGCAGCAGGAACTAACAATGCAGTCAGTACGAGGAACATTACCGTTTGACCACGACATGTCTTCTGTTGACACTCCAACGTGCTCTGGTGCCTTAGGTTTACCATGGACAGTAACTTGCAAGCTGAGTTTAACCGACTATCCCTAGAATATCCCAACAATCGGTAAGTTGTGGTCAATCCACACATGATCCTGAACATTCACACGGATGAGCAATTTGCTCCCATTGTCGAGAAAGACCGATGCTAGTTTCTGTCATGAATTCTATGAAACGTGACTTACGAAAATATTCATATCAAATCAGCCTGATTATTGACTTTGATTCGTTTATTTTGCTCTTTCCATAGTTCTGTTCATATAAAAATCTGTGAACTTACACGTCATCATCATGTGACTGAAAATGTAATTTCGCAGATGATTAACATGCAAATGGACAAGCTCGATCCTCATACAGTATGGCATTGCACAATTTTGAGTGCCATAATAAAGAGGTTTATTCCCAACCAGCTGTTTATATGGAAATTGAACTCAGCTGAACAAGGTTGATTTGCCCCATATACCGATAATAAAAAGGAAGAGCATTCATGCAAGTGGAGGGGCGGTTCGTCTTCTTTGAATGCGGTCGTGTACAAGGGATTGTGATCATATATTTGATTCAGTGCAGAAGACTGCTTTCACTGCGTTTAGCCTTCTTATTGCTGTAAAAACCTCCTTGTTGTTTGCAAACAATATAGGCGGCGACCAATCATATTAGGAAGTCTTACAACGTTTTCTGTTGAAGTAATTACATTCCGTCGAAATGAGCTTGGTTGCAGTAGTTTGATGAATATACACTCATGAAACAATTTTCCGTAAATGGAAATTTTCATCATTCTGGATGTGAATACTCAATTGTTTGAGATTTATTTAGGAATTGGAAACATAGCTTTCCCGACACAAATTTGAACATAGAAATCAATAGCGTTAGATTGCACGATGTATTCCGGACCATTTCGCTGCATCTCCACTAGTGCGTACTGCAGTCAAGGTGAAAATTGCGTAATAGGATGGTTGAACATATTCCGGTTTGGTTACAAAGAACAATGAGTGGACAGATACAATCAGTGACGTCATCGAACGCACGCAGAACACTCAGGTCATCCATTACGAAACACCTGTGGGAGACAAATCACTGTAGTTATCTGAGCACGGCGTTCACCGTCACTTATGTCACAAACAATCAACGATTATTGAGATACGCGGAGGCACTAGCAATTAAGCAACGTCACCCTCAACTGTGCAAACAGCGAGAATGGATAATTACGTTAGCCTTGCCGGTAACGCGTTTTCATTTGCTATCATTAGTTGTGTGTGTGCGCAATTTTGCCTTTGATCTCATGAGAACTTCAATTTACCATTTTTAAATGAACACCTGGACTGCAGTATGCACTTATTAAAGGATAACTGTGACTCTGGATGGTGACACGAAGACAACTATCGTCCTCTACGGGATATGTGAAATTCAGCCAGCTCCCTCAAGCAGATGTAAAGTTCCTGGCATCAGAATTTGTTTAACTTTGGTTTTATTCGTCAGAGATACAATTTCCCCAATCGAATGATTACACTTCGATATTGAAACCTAATAAATCAGCCGGACAAAACCAAGAAAAGTTTCGTGAATGTTAGTTCAAATGCCAATTCTGGAGAATATGATTTCATAGGCCGCAAAGGACTGGTCAATAAACGAAACAGCTCAATTGGTCGAAACTGAGCAGGATATTTCTATCGTCTTCCAACTTCCAACGATATTTATTTTAAAGAACTATTTGATTCTTAAAATTGGAGAGTTTCCGCTTGAGATCAGGTGAAAACCTGCGCAGACAAACACATTCAGGAATCCTCACATGTACGCTTGATCATGGTTCATATGACGATGTCTGATTCCATGACTGCGTGAGTTGCAATGAACTTTTGTTATATCACGCGATGGCACACTTGATAAAGAATGTCTCAATTCACTAAGACTCGATAAAATATCTTATTTGCGTTGGTATGCCACACACAGTGGAAGCACACGGCCTATTGGACCCACAACACAATCAAAAGACACGGTGCCCAATTAATGTACTGCACGAAACACAGGGCACTACACCGAGGAATCTCACAAAACAGAACACAACTGATAGAGAGCTCCGAAATTGTTCGACTAACTACTACGCCTGATCTATTGAGACCTTATATGGTTTGCCAATTTAGATTTCAGGATCACGGTTGCTGGTTTCTTTTACACCACAAATCATGAAAATACACAACCATACTCGCAGTCGACGTCTTACACGCTCTCCTCACTCGGAAGATGACCACAAACTTGTCACTCTCACTAGCATTCGCGGAGTGAAGCATGATATCGACTTGTGAATTTCAATTGATGTCGCTGAAGCTTCGACTCACTTTTTGTAATCACTGTTTTGTGTAGATCACCGTTCACCCAACAGTAGCGATTCATCGTTCTTTTATATCTCACCTTCAAACATTGACCTTATTTTGTGGCAGATCCAACTGACTCGTCACCATCTTATGAGATTTTAATGTTCACAAGCAAGATTGGTTCATTCACTCATCGGACACTTCGGCTCTGGAGCGCGAAGCCGAACACTTCTCCGTGGACAACAACCTATGCCAACTTGTTTACCTCCTCACACGTACTCCCGGTCGAGCTGGCGATCATGCCCATACCCCTCAACAAATTCTCACTTCTGTTCATTCCCTATTCTCGGGCACATTTGCCCTTTCTCAAGTTGACTCATCTAATCACTTTACTATTTCCTATTCCATCATTTTCACTCACTATTTTACTCCACCTTCTTTGAGATAAATTTTTTTGAGCTGAAATTCAACCAACTGAGATAGACGTTGCGATGTCCCAGCCTCCTATTCTTGGAATGAATGCCGCTTTACTTCAGACGTTTCCTCTCCCGCTTCTAACTTTACCTACATTGTTCTTCAAGTTATGCAACTTTTTATTACTCACTTGTCCAAACTTGGCAAACCCGAATCCTCCGATTGGTCCAGCTATGCTTTCGATCGTGATGCACGCTTGAAATGTGCAACATTTCGCAGCTGGTTCGGCTCACCCACAACAGACTCCCACCTCTGCTCCGTGCATACCAGGGACAGATGCTCGCCAACCACGCAGTGAGCCAAAGAAAGCTTCTTCCGCTGGGAAACCGAACGCTTACTCTCATCTGCCACCGGTAGCCTGAAACGTTGGTACTTTGGAAAATTTCGCCCTTCCAATTTCATTCCCATATGTAATTTCACTGGCGATCTTGTTTAGGAAACACATAGGAACAATGACAATCCGCTTCATGGTTTGCCACAAACTCCATCTCACCTACATATCCTACTCCATCGTTTCTTTCTGTTCCCTCTGTCTCCTGTTAACAATCCCATTTTGGTTTTAAAAGACACGCCAAATGATGCATTCTCTGGACTTATACAAACCACCCGATCAAAACGGCATACCACCCATCGTCCTTCAAATGTGCAATTTGAATTGGCCTATTTCTTACGTCGTCCATTCTGTCTCTCTCTCTCTCTTACACACATTCCCCTTCTTTTCTACTTTTCCGATCCCCTGGAAACACATAGCAATGTTTCATATTCCCAAAAGCGATGATCTTTCTGGCCCGAATATTTATCGTCCTAATCCCACCATACCTGTTATTTCGAACAAAACTCGGAACTGTCATCTCCATAAAACCGCGTGCGTTACTCGAACGCGAAGAACTACTGAGTGTTCACCAATACGGATTCCGACCTCACCGTTCCGCCGGTGACATAGTGGCTCTCATCTCACACTTTTGACCGGTTGCACTCGACAACCACGGAGAAACACACATTGCTTCACCCAACATCTTTGAGCGTTTGACCGAGTTTGGTACGGAGGTCTTCTGGTCAAACTTCTCACTTTCAGATTCTCCTCCACTCTCTTTTCGCGGACATCAAGTTTCCTCAGTAAGCGGATCATCTTTGCCCGAATTGATGGAGTTCTGTCCCAGCCATTTCCTGTGAATGCTGGCGATCCCCAGGGTTCAGTACTTTAGCCCACCTTATTCCTTCTATTTTCTAATGATCTCTCTTCCACTAAATCCAATTCGATCCATTTATTTGCCGATGATTTCGCCCTTCATTCTTCTTCTTTTTACCGCAATCCCCACAATGCCAACACCAACATCGATCGAGACCGCAGTGCAATCAGTGCATCTATAGAGTCCCACTTCAAACAAAATCTCCTTCCCGGGGCCCCCACCGCTACGCTGCATATATTGCTTTCACAATTTCTCTTCTTATAATTTCCCTAAAACATCCAACATGCTTCACTAGCCCATTGACGGGCTGTTGCTGCGTCGTCTTTTGTCTGTTGGTACTACTTAAGATCTTGTTCGTCCGAACTTGTTCTAGAAGCTTTTCTTACCAAACGTTCTTCCGACCATCACGTACCCGCAAAACTTCTCATCCAAATACAAGAAAGGAATTTCGATGATGTTAGCCCACCAGCTAGGCTTAAAATGTCTTTGACCTACCTTTCATACAGAGACACGCAGCTGACAGTTGGATTCATCGTGATATTTTCATCGTTCGCCGTGAATATATCGGCGAGCGAAGAACCGCGTAGAGATGCGCTTACGATATCCTCTCTCCGTCTGTAAAAGTTATCATCGGATAAGAACTGATTGGAGAGCAGAAAATCAGTAGTTCTTTACATTTTCCCGCAGGTATACTAATGCTGATTTTTCTGTTGACATGAAAATGTCTATTATTTTAGATACAAGCACTTTTGTGATCAATGACGAAACATCTAGAATAATCATTTTATGTGAATTCACGATTCATATTGAACTACAACTGAGTAACAAGTGATTAGATTTGTGTATTAGGATTCATCATGCAGCTTCACCGCTCAGCTCAGCATTGAAAAATATGCTAGTGTGGTGTAGATGTTCAGCAAACCGTTGAGAGTCAGCTCGGATAACCTTGACTGTAAGGTGTTCGATTCGCAATCCTATTGTTTCACCTTGACTAATAATTGAACGACTAGGATAGGTTTTGGCAGATGTATTTGTCTCACACTCCGAACAATAAATGAAAACAGTTATATGCCAAGATACTCTCCACGGACGTTAAGTAGACGACATCTTCGTTTTTATTCTGCAAACCAAGGACGCGTGTGAAAACATCTTCCGTCTATTCTACATCATATAACTAACCATCCACATGATGACCGGTTTGCTCAAAAGCAAAACAGAAGACACACCAACTGCCACTGAAGTGCATTGTTTATTAGGCACGCGAATATATACAGAAACGCATATTCAAGCAGCATTCGCATCCGACGCGCACGGATAATCGTCATCAGATATTCGAATGTTGTTAGACGACAAACTTCGATCGAACGTGTGGATTTTCACAGCCCGAGTTTGTATGAAGCACCAAAATTCCGGAGTGGAAATAACCTTATATATGTATTGTTGACTGTGTGGAAATTACCTTCGTGTTACTGATCACATGTGGAAATAGATGAACTAATTGAATTTATGAAAACGAATTATTCGCAAAACCACTACATCTCATCTACTCAATATCGGAGAAGCTAACAACGACATTGCAATTCTGAATATTTGAATTACTCATCGAAATCATGGATCAATCTGCTGATCAGTCCACGTAAAATTACGTTGTCAGGAAAGTATCTAAACTTACCTAGCTCTGTTCCATGAAGTAAAAATGTGGATTTGTCGGGGCCGTGTTCTAAAGAACACATGAAACATGTACGATCGACAAACTAAAAGTTTGTTGCTCGCTGTACTAAACCCAGAAGTCAAAAATATATCCAAAATCATCTGATGAACGCACCACCACCAAACCACATACGCGCCAATCACTTTCAGCCAAGTAATTCTTGTGCTACGTTCAGGATATGAGGCCTCGGTCAAAGACAGATGGAGCTGCGCACGCTATCCGTGGTTTGTCTCGGTCGCTGTCGCACAAAAACGTCTCGCATGACATGTTGGCGACGTGTGTGTGGCATGCAGCTTTCGAGCGTTAGAGCTGAGGAATAGAACACAGATTATTGCAACTTTATTCATTCAACTTGAATATAGGTCTTTGGTAATTCAATTGAGTCACATACAACTCCACGTGAAGCCATCATTTTTTAAATTTATATTAGTGTACAAATCCCATATGTTTTAGCTCGCGTAAAAATTCGTTTGGGAGGATATACGATTGACTGCATTATTATCTTGAATTCTGCACTGATACCATACAAAACAGTACGAAGAAAAAAATTGACTCAATTTCTCAGAATCCGCTGAGAAAAAAAGGAAAAAGTGAGTGTTGATTTTCCACAAAAGTTTATGAAAATAATCGGCTGAATTATCTGAACACTCGGTAGAGAACGAAATCGTTCTCGGTGCTTCACAAGAGACGGAATATAAGCATTTTTTTCGCACTTCAGTCAAGATGATAGAAAAAAGAGCAAGAAACTTAGTGTTCATGGAGAGCCAACAAATGACAGTTTCATGTCCACATAGTTACAGTATTATTGGTGTCACTAGAGAAAGTGTGTATTGATATCTGTAATGCAGAATTGCTTGAGCTATCGAATTTGTAAGATAAGTTAGAGCATATTGAGCACACCACTGAAAATATAAGGATATCATTGTTCAACATCACTCCTTGGTACTAAGGAGACTCGAATCTGTGTAATTGAATGGTGCACGGTGTATTCTCAACATTGGAAAAGGCTGAGTGAGATGAAGTGAATATACACCTAAAATACTACGAAGGGTTAAGAAAGGATCACTTTGCTCATAATCACTCACAATGTCTTGAGAATTATCCGACTGTTCATTTAGTCCTCTCAGGTTCACACAAAATGCCAAATACATTCACCGTTAGCGCAAAACGTGCCAGTTCTTGAGAAGCCATACGTTAGGTTGAATACGTAAGTGAGGGGAAAGGAGCGAAAGCACAACAGCTTGAAGAGTGTCGAAGTGACTGTTCAGGAGTCTGGACGATTTACCGGCATACTGAGTATTGGGAATTGGTCACGAGAATTTATTCACATATCACGCCGATAAACTAGGTGATCAACCGAAAGAATGAGGCCCTTGTAGGTCCTGTAGTGTTGAAATGGCGTTAAAGGTTGAAGGCAACTCATTGGATGTGCAACTCACAGAGTAGTTTAGCAATTTATGGTCGCAATGTACAGTAAAGGATGTATCACATCATTATACATGTGTGATGTTTTTATGATATGCGTATGTGTTATTCATTCATCCAAAGAAAAACCTCCTTGCTCGGACAATTCCATGCTGAAATACCATCGTGTGATGTTGTGATGGATATCTCACCCTCCGACCAAAATACCCAGAAACATGACTGAACGTCAAAATCAGCGGTAGTAACTATTAGGTAGGTTAAAAAGAGGGTTCATTCAGAACGGAAATATAATTGTTCTTTCAAAATACTTCAAGTATGGTATAGATTTCCTGTGCAGTGCATTGCGGAACGATATAAATTATCATTCCCAATTTACACCATTCATCCACGCAATGCTATCTAAAAGATGGAAATTCATGCACCTCGTAAAGTAGAATCATGAAGCCAAACATGAAGTATCAAGTAAAATTAGGAGGTAATAATCATGGATGACAATAACAGTGTCTGGTTGAGCGATCAGCGAAACTAGAACAAAATTTATGAATGAGGAGCTAGTTTCTGTTTGACCCGTCAGTTTCTCTTTCATGTTCGTTGCAGTGATTGGAAGGAGCAAACGAATTCAAATAATACATAGGCCTCACAATGATATGTAAATGGCGTTAACATTTATTGTGATGTCGTTGGTGGCAGAAAGAATTAGTACGAAATATTACTATTCACTACCCGATCGAGAATATGAACCATTCAATTTATCCACAGAACCTCATGCATATTGGCTACTGGCTATTGTTCCAGTAGTGAGAACTGAAATGCGATCGATATGGATTGTCACCGGAAGCAGTTTAGTGGTCAAGTATAGAATGGTTGGCCGGGGAAGCACCGGGTACGCTCAGTAGATTGGTGGCAACAACCGCAAAACCAGCCGTGTGCATTCTGGACAGTTTCATCAATTCATCCATACATAGTACCATTTGGCTCATTTAAAATTACTTGAATGCAGGTAATGTGGTGGGGTTTGTGTTTTGACCCCTTCCTGTTTGATTTGTTAGTGATTTTCGTAACGGACAACCGAGATCAAATCCGTTTTGTAGAGGCTCATCGGGTTCGATACGGAAAGACAAAATGTGGTGGATCATAGTCCGCAAAAGTAGATTACATTCATACACATGTAAATTGCTCATATTAAAGACAAACAAGATATGATAATGCTTGCCGCAAATCAGTCTTTCAGCTGGGATACTCAATATATGTGGTGCAATGATTTGTTCATAACTTACCACTGCCCTTTTCAAGGAACAAATCGTGCTACATAGTTCAGGTCAGCGACGAAAATGTTTGTATAATCCTAGTTATCCGTATTCACGCGGGTTATTTTCCAATGATGTATTTATCTTTCATAAATCAGTGTGAATTCTTCGAAGTCGGGATAACCATTTGAAACGTCAATTCAAAGTCTTTTATATCAGACGTAATAGGCAGAAGAAAAAACTTCAAACAAAACCCACTGGTCTGAGGCGATTTGATCCTCAAGTCACTCATGTTATGAAATCACGTGAAAGAAGTAATTTTAGCTCTAACAGTAATTGATCGACCTCCGAATTTCGAAGTAGTATAACAATCCAACTTCCAATTCCAACCATCCACATTTATATAGAAGTGGTATGATATAATTTGACTCCATCTCAACCACTCAATCAAATGTTTATAATCGGGAGTACCCATTATTACTGAGTCAATGACATTAGTGTCATTAAATTCTTGTCTAGACAGTCCTGGATGGCTCGGAATTGTATTCCTTTCTTTACGTACGAAGTCACACAGCTTTTTAGGAAAATACACACTTGGAGACATCATGTATCAGTAACCGGGAGCAGAATGATCAATGTCCGCACTTTGCCGCACTGAACATCACTAATTTGGTATGGCTTTTGCAGCGAATTCATGTATATATTGGTACGTATTCACTCAGTAAGATGTACTGCATTCGACTCCGGAAATCCTGAATTCTGGAATCCTATTTTAATCGTGTTTCGTCTTAGCAGACCTCTTTGTCCACACTCACTACGTGGATAAACAGTCAATATCCTTCTCACATTTTGGCATAAGCCTGCATCTTATTGATAGGTAATTATGCTTCAGCCCGGGTAGTGTTAACTTATCTATCTATCTATGCAACGATAAAATTGACTCAGAATGAAAACGTGAACTTTCCATGAACGTGCCTGCAAATCCGCCTTATGCTGACATGGCCTCTAGAAAGCTCAGCATTCAAATATGATTCGCGCACGAATTCTCGAAATAATCTGGCTCCAGAAAGGATTTTTAAACCCCTAATATATCATAAATCACCATCTTGTGAACATCTTCACCAACGATTCGGTTTTCCTTATAA
The DNA here is from genome assembly GCA_948099385.1 of Fasciola hepatica. NCBI lineage: Eukaryota > Metazoa > Platyhelminthes > Trematoda > Plagiorchiida > Fasciolidae > Fasciola > Fasciola hepatica. Next base: position 3,076,246 of record CANUEZ040000198.1, read on the forward strand.
TAATATATAATTCAAATCTAAATAGCGTGACAAATCAAGTGTTTGTTTGCCATGGAATTCAACACAATAATTCCTAATTGCCTTGAATTTTAGAAGTACAAATTTAGGTTTGCTATTGTTATACCAAGTGCATGTACACATCCTCATTAGAAAAACCTTACAAACTGGTTTCGTCTATTCAAATCTACCAACCATACGGAGTGGTGCTTCATCTTTGTCTTCTGGACCGGCTGTTGATTTTTTGCTGTCGCCCTGCTGATCCCATTGAGATGCAGTATTTCCTATCACAAAAACCTTTCATGTATATTACCAAGTATTGTGTGCTGGTAACAAGCCTGCCTTTATACCAACCATGAACAGGGATATGATTCGTAGTGCATGTAGCTGAGATCGGAGTTCCGTTTTGGTGTGTACACATTCACTTTGCAACACTGAACACAAAATTATATAGGGAGTGATGTGCAGTGAGTCATCAAAAGTTATCAGTAAGATTATTTTCAGTAGTATACTAATGAACCACACGATGTTTCATTGTGAACTCGCTGTGATTGACCTACGAAGACCCTCCGCGTGCAGCTGTTATACCCGGTTTGTTGGAAATCACTTGCGAAATGCACAAACACAGTGTTTCCAATGGAAATCCAATTGATAGCAGCGTACTCGTGTAACTCACCGATGGTAAGCGTGTGGCCACAAAAATTGGTCCTGGATGAATGAGCAAACTTTGATAATAATAAATCTTTCACTTGCTGCGTTGCACACAATTCGAATTTCTAGTTGGATATCTCTGCACTGTCAACGTAAATGAAAGGGATGCCAGAAGAACAGTTTTGAGGATATTTCATCAATTAACTTGCAGGGGACTAATTTTCCTCACTGAATCACTTGACATATATGAATCTTCGGTCTGAACATTTTATTGTGTGTGGATACCACGCATTTTCCGATTTCCTACCCAAAGTTTCGCGATGTAGCATATGAATGCAACCTTGATCTTCTCACGGACCATACATGTGAGGTAAACAAACCTCCAGTGTTACTCCCTGTTATCTCTGTAGCGAACAGATCATCGACGCAATGTAATTGTCTTTGTTCTCAAGTGTTTCAGTCAGCAATCATAAACCCTCGAAAACATGCATTAAATTGCCATTTACAGGTGTATCAACATGAAAGAACAACATTTTAGCAGTGTAGTAACAAAGTGAAATCTGGCAAGAGTCTATATCTTCGGGAATCCTTTGATTAGCAGCTTACAGAAATTTTGAGATTACGATATGAATTGCCTGTTAGGCGAATGCGTTTGAAGCATCCCCAATGAGCATCACGTAGATGAAAGTCCCTGAAAAATTCCAACAGCGCAGAGATTCGGTGTACTCATGATCACAGGATTACCTAATTGTTTGGGGAAAACAGACTGTTGTGGAAGAGAACAACGTTGCCCATCTAATTGTGAGGTGTTGTGAGTATCAGGTGATCGACGATGTCCGAATCCCGGCGTTTTGCTTCAGAACCAGTAGTGAAACATTTGTAAGATTCAACCAACAGTGGTACTCGCTTAAGTCAATTAGAATTAAACATGAAACATTTAACCCATTTCACTTAAGCCAATGGAAAGTAAACGATATTCTCTTATAATGTAAACACTTTGTATCTTGATGCAACGTGTCCCACTGAACAGAATAAACAATGACGTTAGAGAGAGTCACTTGGATAGTCCTCGTGAGTAGGTGGACCAAACTACTTGACTCCATTCAGGTAGCAGAATGAAGGCAGATTTATCATTTCAATAAATCAGCAAATTTGATGCTCAACATTCTCGATTCTTGATTCTTCAGTTACTTCTGTGGAACCAAAATTCCTGAGGTAGAAGGTAAAACTGTGATTTGCCGATTCCATAGGCGATTTCGGACTACAAGCAACACCAAACAATCATATCGTCATTTGACCCCAGTAATTCTAACTTTTGCTGTTGCGCACAGTTTGACACGTTAATAAGTTTATCGCTATTACTACTTTACTTTTTAGTTTATACCGACACTGTAAGTTGTAAATGGATAAGCACTATTCACCTTCACTCACGATTTGCGTATCTTAATCCTGATTCCAATATTAGTTATTTGTAAATGCATGATAAGTGACGACGTAAAAACTGTCAATGAGAAATTATTCATTAAAGATTCATGGTAATTTCGGTGTCATAGAAGATGACATCTAAACAAAATGTATTTCGGTGGTTCGGACCTGTCTTAAGGGAAGCTGGGTGATGCAGTGGTAATATACATACCACTGAGGTGAAAAGGCTGGGGTTCAGAAGTAGAAGCGAAGCTCGAATCTATTCTTCCGAGTGCAGGGTTGGCCGGAGAGATGAAATCCAAATGACAATCAACCAAGCTAAGTACCACTTATCCTCACGTGGAACTCGCAGGTAGTTGTGAGTAATAGACAAAACTCAATTAGTCACGCCCATCAATAGAGCAAAACCATCGGAATAGCGCGCTCAAGATTTTCGCTTTTACCAGCAAATCGCTCTGCCATATTACACACAGGTTTTACCGTGTTGTGCTGTCGTCTTCAATTTCTCATAAAAGGGCTGAAATGATGAGATTTGCGAGCACAAGTCACGTGCAACGACGTACATAGCAGAACGCGAATGCGTATACGATCACATAAATCAAGGAGAATATGCTGGTGACACAACAGTTACACGGGGGAATTAAACAAGTAGAACAAGAGAGATTCATCAAATGGAAAAGCAATAAGGTAAAAAGGAATAATTTATTTAGGTGCAGTGTTTAATTATATGCGAAAGAAAAGTAAATTTGCTATCAGTAGGAGGTTTTTCAAGTCATTGAGTTATCTTTTCTCCTTTGGACATGACTTGAACCAGACAAGGTTTGAAATTTTGTATGGAATCATTCTAGGTGGAAAGTCCCGGAATACAGACATAATGCATGAATGGGAGCGACAAATTACGTCTGTGTGTAACGGATGCGTATGACCCTGACATTTCTTGTTGGTTAGAGATTTAACAAGACTTATTATGCTGACCAAGGAGTAGGGTCAAAAGTGCACCGATCATAGATGAAGCATGACTTGTAATTACCAGGCCACGGAGTAGTGTGCTAAGGTACAGGTTCTGAAATACGAGAACAATTGCGGGGAAAGTGAGACATGATGAGAAGAACACATTGGAAGTTGAATTTGAAATTCAGTTGCTGAAATGACCGAAACTGTCTGAGAAGACAGACACATCAGTTTTCCACCACCGAAGTAACGGGAACATAAACTATTGAAATAAATGAGCGAAAATTCATGAACTAACTTTCAAGATGCATGGAGACATTAGTTTTCAAACCCTCTCGGCTTGAAAGATTCTGTAAACGAGATAGATTTTCTTGAAGTAGGCCGGAAATTTCCTGACAAGAACAATATTGTCAGCTTATTTGAACGCCTCCAGTAGGGAAAATATACGAAGGTTGCCGATTCCAGTGGAATATAGAAGAGGAAGAACACAGAACCATGGAATAATCCATAATTGTTTGAATTGATCTCAGGAAACTAGTATCCTTTCCTAAATTTCTGCACTGCGTGGGGAAAAATCTAGTGCAAGCGACTGATCGACTCGACAATAAATAGTATGAACATAACATGCAATCCCTTCCCACTGTCCCTGTTTTATTATGAGTGTTTCGTGCCTCTACTTTACGGAAGGAACCAATACCGTGGATGTTTTACCTGCAGTTTGGCATGAATGACCTTCAGCCCTATTCAACATGGAAGTTTGCGTCAACTTTCTCCCTTGATTTGCAAGCAATGGAGAATAAAGTTATTGCTTTGGGCAATACTAATCCACGGAAGATCATGTTTGGGGTTTACATTGTATTTCTTCAATCAGAGAACTGTACTTGGATGAAGTCTAGTCCCTTCTGAGGCTGTCATTTGCATGACCTACCGACAGCTCTGTGTTCGTTATGGATAAATAGCCGCTTAATTATTGGTCAAGGACCTTGGAAAGCTTCAGGATTTTCAATAAATAGGAAGCGGTCTGTGTGCTGAATCAGAGGCTGAAGAATATTCATGAAGTACACAACGGACAGATTGGACGCGTGTGTAATAGGACGGGATAATGTGGTGTTTTTGAGGAATCTTTACTATCAACTGTGGACCTCTTGTGTGTGCAGGCAAACTGGCAATGACTGAAGGTGTGTTTAAAGACAACAAGAAATGAGTTTCTCACTGCTTATAGTTCTTCTAGTGAAAGACTGCTAAATGAGCGCGTTTTCTTGTGTTATTTGCGTCGAACAGTTTACCAAAGGGTTCACTCGACAAAGCTGACATGGGTTGCGCAAGCTAGAATTCTAATGTACCCAAGAATTACAGGGGATAGCCCATCCGAGCTAGAATAAGAATGGTAATATCAGGGCTCGAGAATAATTAAAAAAATATCAGATTGAGAATAGTTTTCGGAGTCTTCAATGGGTGAATATGAAAGAGGACGGCCACAAGAAGCAAGTATTATTGTAGAATTGGGTTGATCCCCAAAATCATCATCCGTGCACGATTTAGTTTTTCTTACTACCCCGAAGCTTTGTGACGTGCTTTAGGAATTTGCAATTCTTAGATTTGGAAGAATTTGCAACGAACGACATATTCTAGCGTTTTATCTATCTTGATTGGTGCAAGTTTGGTTTGATTTGGTTTGACTTTTCATTTCTTTCTTCCATGTCATGGACTGGACATCCTTACTCATTTTCCAACAGGCACTCGCCTCCTCGAATATGGCGTGCTGAGGAATCCCGTCAGGGGGCGTGCGTTCATATACCAATAATATTATAATACTCCTCAGCCGTAGTGGCCATGTCTCCTAACCACAGAGAAGTACGGGCTTGACTGCTGCAGCGTATACCCGACTCTTGATTGATGACCAGATTTCGTACCAAATCCACAGATGACTCAGATTGGCAAATGTCAAGCGAAATTTCTGCATACAGTGACACCTGAACAGATATCTGTTCTCCCAGTAAAATCCAGCTTCCCAGAAAACAACTTATCAACCAAGTCTATGGTTCTCCAGATAGTGAAAGATTTAGTTTGGGACTAACCCAATCCTTCAACAGCGTATTGAAAAACGAATACCATGTCACTCGCATATTCAAGGTCGAAGACCTTTTAACTAGGGAAAAGTTTGATATTACTATCATCACCTGACAAAAGTGCTGTACCTGGGACCGTATCAGTCACGAAGGTAAAGAGAAAATTAGAAAGGGGTAACCCCGATGCACACAACTTATCGTGGTGAACTCGGGTGAAGGAGAACCGTAAAACTTAACACGACCTAGGCTGTTCACATAAAAGGACTTTATGTTGGAACGGAATTTCTCTGGTACACCCTCAAACGGGAGACAACGTCGGAGGATTATGTGGTCAACTGAGTCGCAGATCGCTTAAGGATCAAGAAAAAGGATGGTAGTTGCCTATAAAATGTGTGCATGTGTTCGATATTTTGTTGGAGAGTAAAGATATGATCAACATAACCGAGATCAAGTACAAACCCATCTTGATGGTTGCTAAGGCACTGTTCTCGAGTGGTAGATGAGTGATAAATGCAAGCATTTGAGATGTGATGCTAACCGAACTTAATCCCGGGTGGTTTTGACAAGTGGAATCACCATCCTTCTCTATTTAATTGCCACAATCACAGATTATTTCCAACTCTTTGGAACTTGTTCCATGTGACCTACGAAATCGAGGAGTTTTTTCAACCCAATAACAATTATGCCCCATCATCCTTGAAAATAGACGGAGGCAACTCATCCGGTCAAGCAGTCTCATTTCGTTTAGGGGGATTATGTCAGGAAGAACCTCCTTTTCTGATAGAGGACCGGTATCTACAACCACAGTTGGAGCTATGACGCTTCTTAACAAGCCTGTTGGGGATAAAAGCCACTTGTTCAGCTTCCTAAAATGCTTCTCCCAACGGACTAGACGACGCTCCTGAGTTCGAATCAGTGAGCCGTTTGTCTCTTAGAACAGTTCAATAACGCCTGACTTTCTAGAACAGGTGTTTTCACTTAGACGGATAAGATTTCAGCTGCTGCCAATCGCTGTTGCTGCTGCTCATCACTGCAGCTGTTTCCACCTCCACAATCCACTACTATTCACGGCCGTTTCTCAGGCTCACAATCAATTGGCGGTAAAGGCACCTCTGTCTTCCGTCATATCTGGAATCCGGAGGAATCATTCTGCGAGCGTCTAACAGCTCAACTGAAGATGCAGATATCCATCTCTTCTGTGGGTATCTGGTTGTTGGATTTTGGTCAGCCGTAAAAGCCTCAAATAGAACCCACTTGAATTTTGCCTACTACTTAACTGGATAATGTGCGTGTACCACTCGGTGAATACTTGTGATATCTAATGGATTGTCAATGGCAAGACCAGGTTCAAAAACTGTATGGGGAATCACAAAACAAATTTCATTCAAAGTTATCTGCACGACCATTAGACTGTGGGTGACGAAGAGCAGTGTGGTTCACTTTTCAACAAATATCTTATAGCCAATTATCCAGGAGTTAAGCAGCTAAATTGGTGCCAATGTCAACAACTGGCACAAACAGAATTCCTCTTCTGTTGAATCTCTTCCTGAAGGTAGTCTGTGTGAAGTAAGCAGTAAGTGAAGTTGTTCAATATACCTTTGTCCAGTGGGAAAAGTCATCGGTGATCACAAGACTGTAGCTTTTACCCGAGATGGATCCACAATAGTCTGTATATACCCGCTGCAACTCAAACTAAAATGAATTATACTGCGCTTTAGTAAAATGAGATCGCCAGATGTATCTAACCTTAATCCAGGAATATGCATTTCACCAGAAACCTGTTGTATACTCAATGAATCGCGTGAAGGATGTAGGAGAACGACATCAACGCGAAATTCACAAACATATTTAAAACCAAGAAGTAGAAGTCCAGGATCAGAAACCAAAAACTTACATTCAATTAGGACCATACAAGAACCGACATGTGGGAGTTTGTATCCAGTAATCCCTGGAGTATTCACACTAGTAGGATTATTCTTATCGATGGGATAAACGCAATTTATAGCATTAGGTAAAGTGATGGATTCTATACGCCCAGTGTCAACAATACGAGTGTGTTAACTACCCGCTTGAGTATGCAATTCCTGGTAATATGTGGAACATTCTCTGACAAGAGGGCTCAATTAAGTGTCGAAAACCTGGTAGGAAGTAAAGAAGTGTTAGATGATGCTGAGGGGATCGTCTGTCGATATGCTGGGCTGCTTCTACAAGCACTAGCATTGTGACCAAACTTACAACAAGCAAAACATGTGGCTTATCGACGGAGACATGTGAAACAACGACGTTAATGACCATATGAAATACAGTTGCCGAAATCGGAACATTGATGCTAAGATTTCGAAAGAATCGATCGCTCAAGTGGGGCTGATTGCCACGACAACTTATCGGCTTGGTAAAATGAGGCAAATGTCGAATGTGCCGAACTACTTGATATTTGTATTTGATGTATTTTCGGCCACCGACCAGAAGTGTGCTTCGATTCACTCAGACAACTCTATGATCATTGGCAACAGACGGGGACCAAAATGATTAGCAGTTTAGAGTTGATCCGTGCCAGCGGTATTCAAGAACAATATGGTCGATCTGAGTGCAAAGCTGTGAAGACGCAGCAAGGTGCCAGGTTACTCGGTGGAGCATTTTGTGCCAGAAATTTGTACTCGCTAGGAATAGTCCATGGTCGGGCCAGAGTTGAATGGGTCTGTCACCGTTATCGGTTCCATCGGTTGAAATGTCGAAACGGTTTAATTTATTTCTCTCCGTCTCTTCTAGGCTTCCAACTTGAACACTGAATTCACCATCAACATCCATGATGTCCGTTGAATGCATGCTACGGAGCAATTGATAACATCATAGGAGTATTCGTCTTTAGCCTCAGACGAGTTGCAGTCATTTGGGGCATACACATAAACGAAAAACAGGCATGGACTCTTCAGTCTAGTACTGTTCACATGTATAGAACCGTTCACCCGAATCGCACATAGACGACTGGTCATTGGAATCCAGTCGAGCAGTACAACCTGAATTTTCTTGCCGAGAATGATGCCAACGCCAGCCTTACCACAATCACTAGACACCAAATGACCCGTCATACGAAGAGTGAAACGGGAAACCCAGTTCGTAGCTGGTGAGCAAAGTGTTAACACTGAAGTTGGGTTTTGTTTGCGTGTTTCGAGGACACGATGAACATCCATTTTGAAGAATTCCAGGTAGGGCAGACTGTTGTTCCGTTTGACGAGGTGTGTCGATGCTGAAATCAGCTAATTGTGACATAGGCCTAGGTTGGAATATCGATTCTCTTTTTCCTTGTCCCATATGTGCTACCGTTACCGAGAGTTAGAAGTTCACCGTCACGACTCGTTGCGGCCCCTCATATCTATTTAGAATTGGGATGTGAGAGAGTTTAAGAGCAGGGAAATACGAAATGTGTTCGCCGAAGGAAAGAGGGAGATTTTTGGGCATATATTTCTTGTTGACTGCCCACAATGCACAACAGACTTTTTTTGGATACTCTTTCCGTATCCACTGACTCAAAAGTCTGACCTAGAAGATAGTGGGGCGCTAACCCAACACGAGATACTGACCGAAGCACCCGTGAAGGAACTTCCTCTGGTCTGTCGCGTAAGGTCTGTTGGTTGCAAGTATTCTTTCTTGTCTCAACGGATGCTCCTATGGTTGTCGAGGTAACGTAATGCAGCCTACTACTATAACAGACAGGTGGTCCACGCATAGTCGGATGGACTTGTGAAAGTGTATGATATGGAAACAGCTTGATGAGGTTCACCCGATCCTAAACTGTCCCTCTTCGGAGGTCACCATTGTGCAACTCATTGTCACCCCCAAACTACAGAATTTCGGTTTACAAGCGATTCAGTGAAACACAGTGACACTGAGGTACGCTCAAGCAAGTTTTGGTTTTCTTTGAAAGCTGGTAGTTTCAAATTACTGGGCGATAGCTGTGTGTATCCTGGTTTCGAGTCAGTCTGAATCCCTTGCATACGCTGGCCAATAGTACATCGTTTGATTGGAAAAAATGCAAACTCGTACATAACAGTTAAAATCAGTCAGTTTATTGCAATATGAAATGAGTAATTGAGACTGTTCCCGCTGGAAAGAACTCCACATGTAATCCTACAGTGAGCTTCGACCACGATAATATTAGATAAAGTTGGTGATTTTCCGCAAAATATGAGTTTCAACAAAGTTGGATTAAAATGCTTGTTCAAAGATCAATATACTTGAGAGAAATACAGAAGAATATGGACTTATACATTTGGGACAGCTTTGTAATCCACTGAATACGAAATGGAAGTAAAAGCAATGAAAGCGGTTTAAACAACGTAAGACGTGTTGTTGAATACTGTAGACATTTGAAGATACTCTTGACAAGAATGACCGGCAATGCAATAATAAGTGGTTCATGAACAGACACTGTACTACATCAACGCAGATCATTTTATTGAACCAAAGCCGCGTGCTTCACATGATACTGCATCATGTAAAACTGAACTACACATTGATAATCACTAAACCTCTGTTATGATTTCCAGTCTGAATGATTATTCCGAGAGTTTATTGTTGGCACGAGGAGCCTGAATGGTATGAAATGGGAAATCCACTTGGATTAACATCGAAAAGACGGACGCCGCGAACCAATCAGACAAGATAGAGGGAAAGATAATTCTTCCTGTAATATTCCGAATACACAAGCTGATAGAATGTGTCTAAATGGCTTTCACCCGAAACCACGTAATCCAAATAGGCAATAATGCCTAGGCTACAGAAAAGCGCGATTATTTTATTCCAGAAATGATTTGCATAAATGATAAATTAAAGAAATTACCTGGCAGGTTAGGATTCGATCAATCAAAATAGGCTTTAGCTGTACCCGTCCGCAGCGATCCTAATTGGTTGACGATTCTCAGCGAGCGTTGCTACGAAAATCAACTTGGCATGATCACGTGTGATGCTCGCTGAATCATCAAATCTGTCCTCCTTCAAGGGCTTCTAGTTATTTTGGCTTTCCTCGGCCGAGGTGGTCGTCGTTTTGGTGGGAGAAATAAATAGATTCCTGTCATCAACACGGTCACCAGTTGGATCCTCGGTCGTCTCAGCAGTGTGATTGACCACGTTGGCGGTCAAGCCAATTTTCGGTGCCGAAGCACAGAACAACGCTCCGGTGTCGGTGACCAGTACCCGACGGGTTGCTTCTCGGCTGAGACGATTCCGTAAAACTTGGATTACGAACAGGTTGGTTGGTGAACTCGTAAGAAACACTTCTGGCCATTTCAAGTAGAAGTCATTCAGTACACGGGCATGATTTTTGTTCACGAATGAGCCACAGAAGTCAGCGTGAACTCTCTGCTTTCGGACCACGGGTTCTTTGTCATGGTGACAATGATCGTATCCAATTACGGCCACCATCACATCCGTGAAGTCAGTGGCTTCATTTCATTCACACCCAAGTGGCCCTAATGCAGTTCAACCAAAGCCGAAATGCGAAATGTAAAATATTTTAAGACGGTCACCCTGACATTGGACACCGTCGGATTGAATACCGAATTCCTCTCGCAGTAGGAAGAACTGTAGCAACTTCCGCTTGCATCGGGTTACCACTCCTTTGTGATTGCTTAAGTCACTGATGTATAACATCATTTCGTCTGCTCCCTTCAATTTTTAACGGATAATAGGAGGGGCCGCAGTAATTATATGGTATTGTTCTGACACTGCGAATCATGCGTATCGGGGCAAGAAATCCGCCTTCATTACGGTGTTGCCTCCTCGATGCAGCACGTCGTAGCATTAGGCAGCTCAGGTAATGCCTCATCGTTGGATTACTGCAGCCGTGGATTTGTAGGCGGATTTATCTGCATTACATAGAAAATGACTAGCTTGATAGTAGGTGACGATCGTACCGTTTTAATCAGCGTACCTCCAGTGAAACGATCAAAGCTTCCTTCTACTTCTGAGAATAACTCCTCCCTGCAGCACTGAGAAAACGCTAGATGCAGATCATTCGACATTCATCTGTTACAGAACTACTCCTCTCTCCACTATGGACAGGTCAGTGGTCCGTGTCGTCCGCTCAGACGGCGCGAATGGGGTTATTATCGGTCGGTCAACGATATTTCGAATAAGACCACACCGCTTGTTTCACTGCTCTGCATCGGATGACTGGGCCAGAAAAAAAGGTTGGACTCGTGTCAAAATGTTTGGATTCAATCTGAGGTAGCACTGCGGGCATCCAAGAATTGATCATAAGTTTGCCTGATTTTTCGGTGACTGGATGACAATCACTGGTTTAAAACTATCTGGATCGGGTCGATATCCGTTTGAATTGAAAGTGAGGCCTAGGAAATCTGGTTTGGTGAAACCGAATTTTCGCTGTTTCCATACGTTTTATTCCCTGAAACTCTCCAGCAGCTGTCACAAACTGCGGTAGTGTTGGTTCTTCGCGGATTCAAATATAAGCAAAACATCCTGATATATTATCATCCCATTATTATTACGGATCATCTCGTCTATTATGGCCAGAAATATCCTGGAAGACACGTGCATACCGAACGACAATGTATTATATTGGAGCATGCTCCATGGATTGTTCATGGTTGATAATAGTTGATATTCCGAGTGCAGCGGAATTTCTGAACATGCATCAGCGAGATCAATTTATGAGAACCACTTTCCGCCGAGCATGAATTTCTGGCAGTTCTGCTGTTTATTCGTGGTTGCCGCGTGTCTTTTTGAATGTGGATTCAAGAACAGTCGATGATCACTACAAATTGGAATTGTCTGTCCATCACTTATCTATGCCACCACAATCGGAGTCACCCACGTGGATGGAACCACACACACAATGACACCATCTTGTTCCATTTGGAAAAGCACCTTCAGAACACCTTCGATCTGACCATACGGCAACATTTAGTGCTTCAGGAGCTCCGCATCATCACACACTCCCAACTTCGCAGGCTCAACTGCCATGCGACTCTCGTTATTGGAGCATTGTGTGATCAACTGCTGGAGAACAAACTGATCCACCGGAATACTGGATGTCTTTCGGATTGTTGCGCATTGCTCCAATGTACGCGGGGCCTTCAACCGTAAAATCAAGGGACTTTCTATGGAAATCGGGAGCCGTTTCAGGATATATTCACTTTACAAACAAACCAGCAATGTAGACTCGCGCAGCAGTGGAAGTTGACGATGAGTAACACCGTGAATACGCTCATCGGTGTATTGTAATAGTAAACTGGGCAGAATCAAATCGAATACGGATTTCCGCATAATGGACAAGCAGCTCGTGATATCCAACATGAATGAAAGTCCCAAGTCACAGTGGAACTGGACTGATCTGTAAATGAATTGGTTGGATTCACTCGGAATCTCTAGTGTGTATACCGGATTGTCATCATTTTCCGGATACTGAGAGGTGGCATTCATGACAGCACATTTGTATTGGCGGCATGCCTTGCAAATATGAACATTATTACCACGAGAACAACATCCTACATGACGGAAGCCGTAGGTGGAACGTAGGTGGAGTTCGGTGCGCGAGAAGGAACGATTTATTTGTACTGGTTTGTGTTAGTGAATCGCCTGTCCGACCGGCCTAGGTTGAGGCGTTTGTCTGAAACGGGCTGGTTGACGAGAGCAAACTTATTGGTAGTTCACTACGGACTGTTCAGTCGTTGCATCGGATACGCCATCGAATTGCTCGCGCGTCAACCGGGTCTCAGCAGACGTGAAGGAGAGCGTCAGCAGTAGCTTCATTTGCAACCTCGGTGACGTATATCGGCAGTGGGGCGTTTCTTCAATGGGATGAATAATTGAATACCAAAGAAACACTCCTCATCTTGTGTTTTTAGTGTCGAGACGGAATCATGAAGCTTGTACTGGGACCACAGACTAGGGAATGGAATTTGGCACTTTCTGTGACCGCAAACTGACCGGAATTACGTGGCTATATAGCAGAGCCTCCAAGTCGTTGAACGGATTTGCAGTACAGACTCTCGGGTATGCGATGTTTTTCATTAGCGAATACAGTTAACGGCCCCAGTCGACAAGACGGGTGCAGTGCCGTTCTCCTTCTTCACATCCCTGTGTATGGTACATTATAATGAATAGTGGAGATCGTTATAACTTTGCAATAGGTCAAGTGTGGTACCGATAACTGTCTGCTTTGAGCGGGTGGTATCGCAAACCGCGTATAGGATTTGTATGTAACGCCTGACTGTCTAGGTCCGGAACTTCTACCAATCTGAATATTTCCTCTTCCTCACTGTGCCATCCACTCTCGTTTGTTTCGTACTCGTATTGATCCGTAGTCAACTGACTCTATTGATGCACACGCGCATACGGTCCTTTGATACACGTGTCTAATAGTTCACATTTCTAATAAGCGCGTTTGCAGTCGGACCATGTCAGCCTCTTCACCACAGATTAGCAAGTCACACACACGGACACGCAGTGAGGCAGGTACCTGGTTACCGGCAATGCATGTGCCAGTAGGGAGGCAAGAGTGTGAACGTGCACTAGTTAGAGATAGAATGATTATATGAATGAGAACAGGAAATTCGCGCAATCAATCCCAAATAGGGGACGGTATTTGACTGATATCAGCATCACATATCCCTTCGTTCCATTTCCAGTGACGGTAAATGAAACCGCAGAACAACGAAAGTGAACGTCAGCATTTTTACCGTCCTGGTCGAATCTTTAAAGTTATAATCACACAAGACATGTGATAACGCTTACATTTAATGCCATTTTGGTTTGTGAATTTCAGGACGTAATTCCCCGATGAGATGAAGATGCAGATATTTCAGCCGCAATGCGAGTGGGCAAGCACAACGCAGACGATTGCAGGAAAATAGCATAACAGCATCGGCTGAGACGAGACGTCCACTCCTCTTTTGACGAACTCAACCAAAACTGGACAGAAGCCCACTTCTCACAGACAAACGACGGCCGCAAAATGCAAGCCCATAGATTACGCAGAGTTAAGCAACCTTTGATTATAACTTTATGACTTAAATGCATTTTACTTTTCAGACTGATTTTCGATCTCATTTGTATTTGAGAAACATGGCATTTTTGTTACCGCTTTTGAGCATTCCAAAGAACGAGCTGCCTACGAGCAGCCCAGCATGAGTAACGCCTAACTGCTTTCGCAAATTTGTCACTGTTTTCATAGCTTCCATGAGATACTTGACCTATTCCAAGGTCTGCCTCATGCGAAGAATATTTAGAACAATTTCATGGATTTAAAAACGCATGCATGAATAACAGTCTAACCCTACGAATCTCCGAAGACGCATAACATATGGTTGTTCTTTCAATAAGTGTTGATATGAATCATATCCTAGTGTGAGTTAGCTTAGGTAGCTTAGATGTTGGGAAACATGTAGGTCTTGTCGAGGAAGTTATGATTTATGACGATTGTTAGCAAAATGTATAAAGGGAAATCTGCGAATACATTCGGAATTACGCATAATGTAGGTAACACAGGATCTTTAAAATTGTAGTGTTCAAAAACGATACGGTAGAACCCCGTTGGATACGCCTGAAAAGCGTATTGAACAATTTGGTGGTAATCTCATGAAAACAAGCTTAACGTATTGGTATGAGATGGATGATGCTTGGGAGGTCACATCGCTCATAATTGTCAAGATTTCTGATGAAACGTTCTTCCACACGCACAGTAAATTTGAAAACGTTTCAATCATCCTCATCATTGGAGCTCTTTAGTTGGAGGAGCTAATGGGGATAAAAGTTTATCTCTACGTAGCTCATATAAATCGGGAAGAAGTTTTTGCTTTTTCAGAGAATCTGAGACAAACGTTTCTGGAGAGGTTGGTTAGATAAATCAGAAAGAAAGTGACGGGCGACAAATCGACCGTGTTCATCATATTGGTTATGGACTTGGCATTAAACTGACCGTCGCTGGTCGAATAAACATCACGGTGGATTCCAAATCCTCCTATGGTGATTGGTGAGTTCGAAACCTGTCGGCACCGTCGATTATTACTCCACTCGAGAGCCTCTAATGTTCAGTGCCTCCCCTAGATATTGTATCAATATTATTTAACAACAGGAAGTGAGTAAAGAATAATGAATGATAAGTTCCAAAAACCAACTTGCTTATGCTTTTTTGTTATGGTTCTCTCGCCACATGGGCAAACTGCAAGGGAAAAATGACGGCAATGGGATCATGTAGGGTAGTCAGCATATATAAATATATTCTTCGTCGGACTGATATCAAAGAACGTAACAAGGCAACAATAACATAGAAGGGACTTATGCATTCACTTGCATGAAACAACAATTTAGTAAGCTGAATACGTTTGTTCGAATGATGGACACTTTTATCCCATAATTTCTTCCCTGGAGTTTAATATTCATTGACCGGTTTCATCGGTTAAAGATTGTTCTTCCAGATCATGAACTAATCTTCTTTGTTAATTCTTAGAAGTCAAAGTCGAGGAACATGTTCAGTTGACTGAAGCTATTTTATCTAATATTAGATATATCTTTTTTTCATTTTTCTGGACTACAAGTAGACAGTGAGCAAAATTGAATGAGTTGAATTTTTCAAGGGGACTTGCAACTTACATTATAAAGCACACATATCCTGCATCTCCGATAAACTAAACGCTCCACTGTGAGTTTCCTAGAGTTGCAGTAGGCCCATTTCGGTTTCAAATGGTCAACAAGTAGATGACAGTGGGGTTGAGATTGATAAGCTTGAACATCAGCACGAGTAAGGATAATTGGTGGATACAGGTTAACTCTACTTGATACAAGTAAGTTGAATATGAGCAACATTAGTTTTGATATAGGTTACAAACTGGGTGTGACTATCTGGGCCCATAGTAATAGTACAAACTGAGGTGAACTGCATTTGGAATTTGTACTTCGTTTAAATCACTGGCTAGCGGGATCAAGTGGAATGGGAGGTCTTGTGATTGTGTGATTTCTATGCAATATGACCGAGAGTGGTCTTGAAAAATGACCTTTAGAATGAGAATCAAATATTCTCAGTTCGTGTGTGGTGAAGGAGTAAATAACACTGAAACAGTGTTTTTTTACTTTGAAAGGAGAGCAGTGCAGCGAGCAGGCTGTGAGCAGTCACACTGGAGTTCGAATGATGAAATGGTAGGGTCCTGTTGTTGCACTCATTGAGTCATTGTACTCTTGGAGTTCCCTCTCTTTTTGTGTTTTAAAGATCAAACACGAGCAAATCCCACGGGAGACACTGATCCTTGCATACTACTACTCTGTGGGAAGTCTTACTAGTTGACTTGTTCTTGTAGGGCGTGTTAGACTTTCTAAGCGAGGTTCAAGCCACCCTGCCACTCAATGATTAGATATTTTGTAAGATATAGCTAGATGCCGCGATTAGTGGGGCTCTTGCATCCACAAACATTCTCCATTGACCTAATTCCATTATTGTGGTTCTCCTCTTAAACATTTCACATTCATTTATCCGATATTGGTCCCTTTTGAGATTGCCGCTACGAGATATCTATCAAAGCCACCACACACAATGCATGGTAATGGTTATCTGAACAGAACAAACCTGTACTTCATTGTATTGCATCGAGAATTTCAGTAGGCTAGCAAACTCAACTATCCGCCGAAAAGGAGCAAAACTGATTTTCGCCACAGTGAGATGAATAGAGGGAAAATACTACTGAGAAGAATGCCAGGTTCCGTGAAATTCCTCGGTGTATATCATTTTGTCAGTCAGAAAAAGTTCTAAATTATACACTGTAGATGCGCATTGGATATTTACACGAAATGCGATAAGTTCAAACACGAAAACTGTAAATGAAAAGGAACAGGTGACGGGTGGTGATCAAGCGATCATCATAAAAGTCTCCGAACCCAGAGGCTGAAAATTGAACGAAAAAGTGTTTTGTGAAATGTTGGGAATATGATTTTCGGAAATAGGCACACTGAGGCCGGCTACCTCTGGGTACTCTGGGTGCAATAAAGTAATGGGGGGTAACGGAAATCAGTGATCAGTAGTGGTGATAATGAAACAAACGGGAAAAACAAACCAAAATCTGAACATCGACTATCGGGCCATAAGCTTCTGAACCAGGTTAGATTAGTGTTGAATTTCAAGCTGTACGAAATTAAATTTGTCTAAAATGTTACCATATCCACCAGTTGTTGATATTTCGCGATGCGCGGAATCGTGTGTATGGAATGTTCGTACTGATTATGTACACTTTATCCGTAGAAACTAGTACACTCCTGTGTGTTGGATGTTTTTGATTTACCTTGTTCCAGGAGCTCTCTGATTGGTCAGAGAGTGACTTTTGATTGGCACACTGTAAATCAAGCAAAGTGACTGTGAATATTTACCAATGTCGGAATTTCTTTGTTGCACACTCTATCAATATACTGACTGCTTTTCAAGAAGAACTGACTTTTGACATCATAGAGGTTTGCACTCCAACTTTAGCTACTGAACATGGCTGCAGCAGACACGTTTTGACATTTTCTATTATCTGACAAGAAAAATCGCGTTTTATAGTCTGCTTGATAACAAGGGTGGTCTGATAAAACAGAGAACGGTCCTACGGCCTTGTAGACTTCTGGTTATGGGATTTTGTACATAGTTCGTGCTTGCGCATGGTTGTGGTGGAAGAGGTATATATCCCATAGTCACAAAGGCCCACTCATCAATCAAGGATAACCGGCAAACAGACCCTGGGAATTGAGAGGCGCGCCACACAAGTTCCAAATAGGTCAGGTCCGGTACCAAGCAGGGCGATAGTGTAAATGCTGTCCACAAGCGGCTCTCTCGTTATTCAGCTGACTGCCGATTGTGAAATCGCATTAGTTTTCTGCGGATCACAGCCGACATTGTACTGCCCTCCGAGAACTGGAGTTTGTGGGTCCATCGTGTGGTATGATGGTCGGCTGAGGAACCTATCGACCTGCTCTACTTGTCACTCTATTTTTCTCTTGTGCTCAAGTATAAGATGGCTGGTTGCGCTGCACAGGAATGACTCTCCTTTGCAGCGCCTTCCGATGCGTTACGAATGAGGCGGAATAGCTTGTTGGAGTCACTAATTGCTACTTCCGACTCCACAGTTGCAGAATGTTTGATCCATCACCGCTTTCAATCAAGCTTAACGGAGAGCGAACCCCCCTTTTGCAGTATGTAGTTCTCGCCACTTCCTGATTTCTGGGCTTCGTTTGTTTGGCTGACAGCTGAAATGGTTTACCAGAGATCCAGTCTGGTAACCGTCGTGACCTAGGACTTCTCGCGTTGACTCATCCAAGGGGCTTAAGAGAGCCACTCAGTTCCAAGCGATGTCTAGAATGTCACATTTCTCGATCTCATTGAATATCTCTTAGAGATTGGCGTCGAATTAATCATCCAAATCACTGTCGAGATTTTGTGGAAGCCCTCGAAACGTGCAACAGGTAGTCTCGGGGGAATTGGCTCCCAAGCCATCACTGTACTGTTGGATTTACTGCTAGTATCGAATGTGACTTCGTGGCTCCAAAATTGTTCTGCCTTATCGCTACGATAAAGCTAGCAAGCTATCTTTTGTCCTGCAATATTTATGCACCGATTGTCACAGTTAAGCATGCGGACTTCTGAGAAACAAGCCATGTAGACGTTTTAGTTCTTGTTCTACAGCGTCCACATTGTGAGGCCGCCAACGTAGTAGAGTCCTTACATTCCAACAAGCTGCGCAAGCATGTTTCCGACAGTTAAGTATTCCAGTTTGTTGTCTTGACACCTCGACCACTGGAGCACGAGGAGCGTCACTTGCCGGACAAGCCTTGGCATGATCAGATGGCATGTTTTCCAAATTATTCAAAGAGGTTCTCGGGAAACGTGTGCGTGGCGGTGTTTCCAGCACTGTTCAGGGATGTTGTATTACTCGATTGTCCAGTCAGCAGTGGAAATTAGATTAACGGTGACTAATCCAGCCTTTATTCAGATGATCTCATTTCAGTCTCTGAACATCCAAATGCAACCCAGAGTGCAGCACAG
Source organism: Fasciola hepatica (assembly GCA_948099385.1). Taxonomy (NCBI): domain Eukaryota; kingdom Metazoa; phylum Platyhelminthes; class Trematoda; order Plagiorchiida; family Fasciolidae; genus Fasciola; species Fasciola hepatica. The sequence continues at coordinate 3,095,362 of CANUEZ040000198.1, forward strand.
TTGTTCGACATGAGCCGGTGGCCTGTTTTAAGGCTAATTTGTGGTTTGCCCAGGAGTGGCTACAAATGCGTGCGTCAGATTTTTGGGGCCACAGGAGAGATGGGTAACTGATGGGGACCAATGAAATGGAGGACGCCCTAAGGGACACGACAGTTTACCACCACACAGACGCTACCTCCCAGGCTTTCACTAGCATTCGTTTTGAAGCATTTGATTCCCAAAACATATCGGGCTACATAACGTCTTAAGTTCGAATAAGCCCGGAAAGTTCCGAGTTGTATTCGACTGTGCGGCTGTTCGTGAGAGCATTTCACTCAACGAAGTTCTTACACAAGTAACCGATCCAACTGATCATTTGGTAGAAGAACCCTTCAGGTTCCGTTGATATGTCATAGCCCTTTAGGCTGGAATTGAATAGATATTCCAACGAATTAGGTTTCCAAAGTGTTACAGGTGATCTGTAGGCTTCCTGTACTGGTCAGATTACCATGTGCGAAGCAATGCGATTGTTTTGTGAAAAGAAACCTCATCCGTTTGGCACTAGTTATTCACCGTTTTGTGCCAAACTGTCCTTAAGAAGCGCTGCTGATGAAAGAAACATTAACATTTTCATAAGTATTATATGCGATGACTAATAACTTTTGTCTGGACTGTTGATTGTTGTCACTGTAGTATGAGGATTTATTGCGATAATTCAAACAGATAGGCAACACTTAACTGAATTGGTGTCGTAAAGACTTAGACTACGAGCAGAATTGATGAACGGATGAAAATCGAGTACGTACTTTTTCATCAGCAGATCATCGTTGGCCATAAGGCATTAGGTTTCAATTGAGATATTCAGTATGACCGTTCCGAGGTTCCCATAACTACTGGGGATTACCTAGGATTTTTTGCTTCATTGTTTGATCCATAACCATTCGTAGTGCCCATTTTATTGCCTTATAAAAGGAAACTTCATGATGTTTGTCACCAGAATCTAGAGTAGGTCACTGAAAGAACAGAGACTGTCAAAATGTATGTTCTTCAAGAAAAGCAATCAGTACGAATGCAGTTTGCAACAAGAAAACCTCGAATATTTTTATCCATTTGGTGGTTTTATAGGGCTTCAGATTGCTCGATTCATGATGCTCCAACAACTACTGTCAAGCTGGGACCGCTATATTTGTTCGAAGTGTCAGCAGCCACGGAAACTGTGTTCGAGCTGTTTCACACGCACAATTTTGGAGAAATTATATTAGTGGAAACAAATCCCGATAGATGCGCTAAAACTCTCAACATGAACACGTTAGAACAAAGGCTGCTCGACGGTAAACGATGTCTTTATGCTATAGCTGCTCTGCATTGCAGTTTACCTAATGGTAGGTTGACAGTTCTACCAGCTCGCCCACAACTCACTGAATATTTGAAGCAACACCACCACCAGATTTCAAGATCTATAGGCACGGGTCATGTTTGAACTCGCATCGAGAAAGACTTCTGAATTTTGAAAGCCATTTCAACCGTGAGACGCGTCCTCAATGAGTACCTAATATGCCCAACCCATAGCTCAAGTAATAACACTCTTGTCCGATTTCCTATGGAAATGTGGGAGCTACCTCCTTGAGGAATACGATGTCAATTATTTCGAACCGTTTCGTATCAAGGTAGATATTATTGAACACAACAGATATGGGTGTCGAGCAATCCACTTGGAAAGCGTGTATAATATGACTGCGAATATATTTTTCATGACAATGATACGGTTTATAACCGGACGCAGTATACCCAAGGTGATGCAAAATGATGGTGGGTCTGACGTTGAGGCCGCAGAATGTGCATTGAAAACTACGTCGTAGGCTGTGATAATCGTGAAATTGTTCAATAGGGTACGTTACGCTATGAAATTGATTGACACATTCAGCCCTGAGGTGCAAGCTATGTGGAGGCTAGTCTGATTTTGTTGGCAGTCAGTTCACATCAGCAACCGAATGGCGAGGAATCATCGACATACATGTTGGAGTTTGGACGTATCATGAAACATAGATGTTGAGTCTCCGTGTGTGGAGACCCAGAGCATCCACACGCACTTTGACTTAGTGATTTATATTTGCTCCCCTCAACACATTCCTTTGTGCAAGGAAGACCAAGTCAGTAGAAACGTGAACCAAATTTGATGTCAAGCAGAATATCTAGATGCGATATTCAGGATACATTGGAGTCGTGAATATCTTTCTACATAAAGGGCTTGAAGATTAATCCGACTTGTAAAGGGGAGACGTGATTCCGATTACTGATGGAATTGCAGCATGAAGCATATGCCACAAAATATTCAATACTGAAATGTTTTCGGCTAATGACGAGTATGTTCGTCAGATCAAGTGTGGGAACCGCATCATATTTTGAGGTTTGGGTTATACATTAATTCTGTTTCTTGAGAAGTACATGGGAACTGGAGGATAATATAACTAACGTGATGCAATTATTTTGTTTGCTCCCGTCCACCGCTTACGTAAAACATTTCAGTTTATGTATCGCTCAACGATGAAAATGATACAAATAATTGGGTTAGATTGAAAGGTTCAACAGCGGGATGGATAGGAGGAGATCGGGGTCCTTTCGGTTGGTGCCATAACAAACATACACTTGTGTCAACCATTTGTTGTGCACAAATTGCTGAGGGATGCATTCTGATGGACTCCGCTTCAAAGAATGCTCACAGCTCCAAATTGGGATTGCCCAACACAATTTTAGGGGATTAGGTCGGGCCAGCTTTGTGACCTGATGCAAATAAACGTTGCACAATAGAAGAATCCGAAGATGTGACGTTTTAGTTGCATGTGCTCGTTAGTCTTTTCGACTATGCGCGGACCACCAGTCCGTCACTGTGATGCCTCGCATAAAGCCGACACGGCAACAAGAAGCAAGTTTCTAATGTTTTATAATTCAGAGGTGACAGCCTCTTTATCGAAAAATATATAATTATACCTTAGGTCAACCATAGGACACTCGTAGACTGTGGTGCAACTACTTATGTTACTGATCACCAACAGGAACGGATTCAAAAGTTATTCAGCCAGTCTTGCCGATCCCAATGTCTCACATGTTTTATATCAGACAGCTTACAGCTACGGTGACGCATCCACAGGCAGAACGCATAGCTGCTTGGCTCAACCAGCGTCGGAGAACATACCCAAATGGTTGGAAAAATCGATGACACCGCGCAATGCGGCCACACAGAATGACGTCAGAGCTTCGGCCTCTTTCAATTGCGAAATTCGTAATTGAATCAGGTTTCAAAGTTCACGCGACCAAATCCATTACATTGATGTTGCTCATGTTGATGATGAGCCTAGCACACAATACTCCCGTGTATGTGAATCTGCTTGAGATATTCAGAGAATAAACTGTTCTCTAATCAGGTCATACAAATATCTCCTAATTTAGGTCCTGAGAAGGATAGGATTTAAACTTTTTTTATGATGCGATCAGGCTCCGTGAAATTGAAACTGGATGTTGTTAATACATAAGCACAAGGGTTTTTTGGTTTATCCCTATAATCTACTGGGTTTTCTCATTCTTCTATCTAATGTCCTTATATTTTTGATAGCTTCTTCGAAAGACACTCACTGGTAGAAAAGATACATTGAGTGAGTAAACCCTCTTGTTGGACGCATTTGTGTGTTCAATGAAAACATGCAGCCTGAATAGTATGGGCTAGATTGGACACTTTCATTTCATCACGTTTCTATCACATGATGTAGCAATGTGCTCATGTCCAGAACTGAACTAACCGCATCCTTTCCCGATAAGTTTTAGATAAAGCATGAATAGGAATTAAGATTTGGTTACTAGATGGATTCATTCTACCTAATAAGTGAATTCAATTAGGCCTGTAAAGGTATAAAATCACGTTGGAAATATAAATTATAAATTGTTTGCTTTTATCGGATGCATTACATTCACATCAATCTGCTGGCTCACTAGGACGTTCACTTATTCATAAGGAAAATTTTTCAAGTCCATGCACACGCTACCACAGATTCATATTATTGAGAGAGGAAAGGCAACTTCTGCAGTGATTGAACACTAATGTAATTAAGATATGATCTATAAATAAAACGTAGAAAAAATGAAATCATTTCTCATTCCGAATATACAACCCGGGTTCTCCATCAATAATGTTACGCAGAATAACGATAGCACACCTTGTCATCAAGCAGTCGAAAAGCAATCTGTCTACCCATGAGTTCAATTTAGAGGTGGCAGGTCGGTCTCAATCGCCCGTTCTCCATATTCCAAGTCAGGACGATGTTATTACGCTGCCGGAATACATGTTTTGTTCACCTCTCGACTATTTCTCAATTTACGAATGAAGCGCAGAGTATCCGTACATTTCCAGCTCTCAGTGTGGGGCAGGTGACGTATGTTGAACAACAGGAAGACCGTCTTGACACATACAGGCTCATCACCAAAGTCGGTTAAACAAAATACAAGTGAAGAGCTGACAAACGACAATTACCACCTCTTCCATGGAATCGGATAATTCGATCAATAATAATGGAGACCCTCTGCCGATATAAGCTGACAAAGTAATAGCAACAAGAAATGCCAATGCTCAAAAGCAACATTTCAGATATCTGAATGTATTCTAGTTACCCACAAAAATAATTTGACTAATCATAAACGGCACGCATCTGATAGTTATCAACACAATATCTGTCGTAACACTGATAACACCAATACTGTATGGGCACGAATTTGTCAATTGTTGTAATCAAGATTACCGACTATTTTTCTGCTTTTCTATCACCCAGTGTACAAAATCTGTAAAAACGTTCAATATTTTATCACAGGTGAAACACTGACAACTAGTTGTTTTGATACCGAGTGTTCTGATGTCCTAATCAAGTATCCTCACTCAACCGTATTTGCCAAATCAGATGAATATTCACTAGTTGCAGGAAAATATTGTTCAAATGTAACCATGAACCAAAACAAACAGGTCAGTACAACACTGGTAACCATTACTTCAAGTTCAATTTCACATATGAACAACGTTCCTCTAATTTATCTTTTACCCTGTCATAGCAAGTAAGTAATGAACATGGGCGTATCTCTCACTGAAAGCTCACCTTATCAAATTATAAATTGGGAAAAACGTTTGACAATCATTACTCGCATTCCACAAACGTAGTAGAATTGTCTTGTAACTTGGCTGTCTTCTCCGGTTGGGCAGCTTTCTGGGCGCGTCTCTCGCATGAATGATCACCACAATCACATCAATTTTACCAATATCACCAATCAACTACGACGCTCGCGTCAAACTGATAGCCAAGTTCGAATATCGGTGAATATAATGACAGCAGTCAAAAAGTTGATCTCCACTTGCGCTGCGTGAGCATACATAACCTGGTTCATGCGAGATTTTTTGCGACAGGAAAATGAGTATTCATCCTGATTGAATCAAATTTGTTGCTTCATATACTTCGGTGGATCACGTGATGGTGTCGCGTTGTTTATTGGAGAAATGTTTTTCTAGTGTTTCCAGTAGGCAAATCCCTATGACTGTCTGACTGGCAGTGACGTAATGCCTTGTCTTCAAACAATTTGTGGCAGTCAGTGATCTTTCATTGATCGATGACGAAATCGTGTTGAGTTTCGTTCTCAAGCCACATGTGAATGTGTTAAACCATTTATGACGTGTGATCGGGGAATAACGTAAACATAATAACCGGTTCGGTTGTATAGTAGATTTGCGGGAAGTTGGCTTCAAACGATTGTTGATTTGGTTGATCCTAAAGTTTCACTTATGAGGTATTTATAAATTTATTTTCAAGCCCAGTGGAAGACTATTAATTATCAGCTTGATTTGATAATAATTTGCCAGGAATTATGCTGGATACGCAATTGACATCAGCGTTTCAATAATTCGAATGATTTCTCCCTCCAGTGGCTTTGTCGTCCAAATCTGCTCTAGCCCGAGAAACAGTGTTTGCACTGTGCTTATCTTGTACTTCTCTGGAACAATTTCAGTGCAGAATAGATAGTGTCCTTGTAGACAGATCTTTTATTTGATCCATTTTCTCAGTGTTCGCTGTGGATAGGTCACCTTATATTTGAACAGAGATTATTCTAGATGATCAACTGTCCTTCACAACATAACAGGATTTCGGAACCTAAGCAACCATTTCATTAGTTTTCATACAACGGAGATTCGGTCACTGACGCGACTACTCCCTCTGTCGCGTCTGTTTTGTCATTTCGACAACATGTTTTATTAAAAATGTCAACAGACCCATGGGAAGTTTCTATCAGACTACATTCGAAAAACTGCTGACAAAGTATTCAAGCCGCGTTCTTTACCAGTTCCTGAATTACCAAATCCTATTTTTCGATTATTTTCTATGAATTTGTTTTTATACTGGCTTGTGCATGTTTAACTGATCATATGAAGAAACTCTCCCTACGTCAAAACGTGTTCACGGCTGAGACAATAATTCTTCCTTGAACAGTCCGCAATGATATTTCTGACAAATTAAATGAATGATGTTATATGCTTATCGCATACGCTCAGAAACAAGACGGATTCTGTACAGACCTCTACCAACAGTGATGTAGTCTCTTTTCAGCAGACCGAAATAAATAAGGCAGAACAATATGGAAACATGGGAAACATACACTTATGCACGAATGAAGAAATAACAGATTGCGAAGAAACGAACTTTTGGACTTCATGAATTTAAAATGGCGATCGATGAAATTTCTAGACAGCAATGTCTGTATGCAAAGACCAATGCAAGTTCTCAAAAACCGTGATAATTCCCATGGTTTAAACGTGTAGGTGAGGTAGATTCAACAGTGGTGCTTTATTCTAGAAAACGTGATCTGACAGTGGAATGAATGCAATCTAGACATTTGTGAGTGTTTGCCACAAGACTAGGCTGCTCGGAAATGTTTCCTCTCGTGAATTATTTTCATCGGCGTACTTGAAGAAACGAGCTGAGTGTGTGACAGCTGTGACTCATGGCTAAGATGTTCCCATTTGTAATTTGATGCTTCTGTTCCATTCTGTTCTATTTCAAGCTGTGTGACTGTGTGAAAAGATTGCACAAATGTGCTGGTTTCATGTGCTCCTGCCAAATGAGCGGTCCTGTGTTTCGATAGTGATTCCCTATGAAACGGAATTTCGTACCAATCCATCAAGACAAATGTATACTCACATCGCCTGGTTGCTCTCGACCAAATATATACTGGCGTAAAAAACACTCAAATAAAATCTACTAATTTCATTCTATTTGGATGAAATCCGTAGGAATTGATCTGACTTCATATGGTCTAAAATAACCACGAAATAATACCCGCTTCTCCAATGGTTTGCATTTTATTGAACAGCTCTTTTCCGTGCCTGCACAATGCAGATTATGATCGATCACCTGAATGTTCATCTCGTTCACTAGCCACAAACCCAGGATCTTAAATGTTGATTCTGAGCACGTAATGTGGTGTTGTTTCGTGCGGATTGAGACTCAATCGGCGCTGGCCGAAATCTGGCCTTTGGCATTTCTTGTTGCTCTCACTTTGACAGTTTATTTGGGAAGAGGGACTCCACTAGTATTCATTCAATGATCCGATTCACTGGAAGAGATGGTAAATGTCGTTTGTCCGCTTTTCACTAGACGTTTATTTTACCAACTCGGGTGATACGTTTGTGTGCGTTGATACGGTCTTTCTGTTGTTCGGCCTGCGTCACCTGCCCCACACTGAGAGCTGGAACGCACGGATATTCTGCCTTTTACTCGTAAAATGAGAAATAATCAAGAGATGAACAAAACTTGGATTCCAGCAACGTAATACATCTTTCCGTTTTCGGATATGTGTAACGGGCGATTGATGTCACTCGTTTACCATATCTGCTTCACTGCTACTTCTCAATTCAATTCATGTGTTGACAGATTGCTTTTTAGCTGCTTGGTGACAAGGTGTGCTATCGTCATTCTTCGTGATATTATTGACTATATATACTGGATGAGAAATGATGTCACCCTTGTTATTTATTCTTCATCGAACATACCTTAATTAATTTATAGGTCAGTCACTGCAATAGCTGCCTTTATGATTATGTGACCGTCCTAATGAGCCATCGGATTGATGATGTGTAACAAGTAATAAGTAAAATGAATTGCTATTTATTTATTTCATTTTGCCTACTTATTAACTCAGTATGATTTGACATGCAGTATTTGGCCAGCTGATTGGGTATCAAAGTTGTTTTACTACGCTGTCCAACAATAAATCCAAGATGACCGTCACATTTTTATTTTACAACAGTTTCGCTTGATATGGTGCCAATTCGTCACTAGCTTCACATGTGTGTTGCTGATGCACATAATGGTCCAATAACGTGCAATATTGCTAATCGCTATATGTAAGCATTGGCGGATCGAATACCAAAACGTGTGGGAATGATCATTGGAAAACGGTGGAAACGTGAACCGCAGTTTTATGATGCACTTATTTAGTTAATGCACTTTTACGGCTTCATCAAAACTAGTCTGTTACTGTTGATTGGACGATCATTTCAAATAGCATTGTGTTTTCCATCATTCACCAATCTCATTTTACGTGTGGCGTCGTTCAAGGTGTCTTTTTAGTTGATATATGACCTCACGACCCAAGGTTGGAATCATGCCATCTTCGGAAACAATGACCTCCTCGGTAGCTCACTATTGGTCGTGTCATTTTGGGAATCAGTTGTTGTACTATTGTTGTATGAAAAGACAAAATGTAAAAAGCGCATAACGGGTAAGCGGTGCTAAAGGTGATTGTTTGGTAGGGAAAGGAGTTTGCATGTAAAACGTGCCTGCTGGAGTTCAGTATTGTTCCTGCCACATGTTCACTCTTCTGATCGAGGCTGACAGCTTGTTGCATGTCTGCTTCATTTCTCACTGGGACTGGTGTGTGATGAATTTCCACCACAACCGGTTTAAAAAACTTCCCAAAAGATACCTCGACGTTAATTGCGACTAACAATGAAAGCTGTTTCTAGTCAAAGGCAGAGTTCACATAATATCAAGAAAAATGCGTATTTCACTCTATCCGTTTAATTCGACTACTTCCCGTATGCTAACGGATCGAACATCTCGACAGCAATTTTCATCACTGGTACGGACCGCCACTTGACGAACGTGTTCATGGGCACCACGAATTAGTTCGTCGATAACTCCTTTTGGATGGATCCCCTAGGACTGTTTTCACCTGGGAGCAAAATGTATTCATCGATGCGCAAATCCGTTTAAGCGATAACCATTTGTGGCACAATTGCAACGTTGGTGAGTACCCTTGTCCTCATTCTTTCCAGCTGGCACAGAACAACCACTGCACCTGAAATCGTCACTTCGTATTCCGTGTGCTACTCGTATCGGTACTGTTTCGGTTCCACGTTGAATACAGTAAATTGTCACATCATTCCCCTGGAATGTATCTTCCCTATTCGTTCAACGGAGAGGATTACGTTGGAATTTCGATGTGAGACCGGAATAAAATCACGTTCATAAGCCTCGCTCAATCGTCTCCCGAAAGATGATGTTTAGCTTTTCAAGTCATTTAGTGGTATAATACGCGGCGTAGTCCGTGATTATGCTCCCATATTGCATCTGCCGCTCAATCTGCTATACTTATACGACAACGAAACAATAAGTTGAAAGTTATAATCGACAAACGGAAAATGAACGCAACCAGTGGTACCAGGTTTGTGGCTGGTGAACGAGATGAACATCCAAGTGATCGATCACGATCTGCATTGCGCAGGCACAGAAAAGTGCTGTTCATTACAATGCAAACCATAGGAGAAGCGGGTACCATTTCGTGGTTAATTCACACGAGAAATAGTCAGATAAATTCCTACGGAATTCGTGCATAGAAAATGAAGTGAGTAGATTGCATTGAAGTATTGATACGCCAGTATATATTTGGTCGAGAGCAACCAGGCGATGTGAATTTACATTTGTCTTGATGGATCGACACTTCGTATACCTTTTATTAAAAGTGGTTTCCCCATGGATGTCCGTTGGATTGGAATGTCACAATAGTAAATCACTACATCTCAGAGCTCTTGGTGATGGGAGTTCATCATACAACAGAATGATTGAATCGATCCACAACATTCTCATTTCATATTTCCACAATACTCACCGAAATTAGGATTTCCCTAAAATACTACAATCATTCCAATTTCTTAGAGATTCTTTTCTCGATAAAACATCATCATATACGAGCAACATGTGAAGAAAACAAGCAATGTAGTTCGTCTTCAGTTTATAAGCAGTAAACATTTTTCACGAATCTGTTTATCGATTGTTCTGAAAATTAAACACGTATTTTTCGCATTATATGCTCAGCGATTCCTACAAAAGTACAAATGTACAATGAATTTCTGTGCCATATATCAGTTCGTGTAATCAACTGTATATTATGTATATTACTCGGTATCGAAGAGATGATTTATATATGCTGAGAGCATCATGTGAGCTCACATATTTTCATATTATATGCATGACCAATTCGGCGGTGGGACACCCACGGCAATATCAAGTATTATCGACAATGTGACACTGAAACTTGTAGTGGAGAATTACACGTGGTCCCAGTAGGTCCAATGTGTAACGAGCCCGAAGACAGTGAATTGCTGTCTACTACAGAAACAACCGGCAGTTCGAAAATTCAAAGGACTGGTCTCCAATATGGTAATCAAATGTTGTAAACTACTCGACCATCACCAGCCATTCAGAAAACGCAATATTGTAAGAGCATTCTGGAACATAACGGTCCTTAAAACATTACAGTATGTGATAGTGTGTATGAAGTTTGGTAAAAAGCAGCGAGAAAGACAGAGATGCATAACGACAGGAACAGGAAGAGTACTGCGTTGAAACTACGCATTGATTACTCCTCATGACGATACAATAATAAAAGCTGAATGGATTTTTACTATTTTCACAGTTTTCGTCTCAATGTTGCAGTTGTTATGGTTTCACTTGCAAACATCAATCATTTGAGAGTCATCAGGATTGGTTTGAAAGCTGTCATCGACCTGATCTTGTGTCCAATATAAGCCAAGTGTTGTATTATTGCGCCGCTGTTACTGTCAATATAAGTATCTTCCAGATGAATGCTCAAATTCATTTCGCGGTATTTAGATATAAAACCTGAAGTACTCACTCACGATTCTTCTGTTCCTCAGATGGCCAATATATACAACCACTTTCTATCTCATATGTGACTAGCAGGGTGAAACCTTTCCAACCCCATTGGAGTAAAAGTGATCATCATAATTCCATTGTATGACCCATTAAGATCAAACCTTACTAACCCACCGTAATGATTTTCAGTAATCTGTTACTGAAGACTATGTGCCGTCGTGTTTATTGTTGGCACCAACTTGGTCAGAACTAGACACTGTGTGAGCAACTTTTATTAGCAACGTTTCACACAGAAATAACTGAACGTCCCAAGTCACCAATACTGAAGCAAAACAGATTGTACTCATATTACCCTGCCGCACATAAATAATTAGGCACAACCTTTGAGAGACAGGAAACACCGGGATGCACAAAACTGATACCTCGAAAGGCAACGACACTCTTTATCACTACGGAATTCTCGAAGCGTCATCGCGAAGCAAGACGGCGAAATTGAGCATTTTTAGCGACGACCAGCACAAGCTTAATTAGGTCACCACTATTACCGTTTATGTTGTATGTTCGGACGAACTTACGGAAAACGTCAAATGACCAGTCGGAAAGGCAAGAACACTATGGAAACTACTACTACGGAGTGAATCGAAAGATCCAGTTACTGGGCTACTGAACTGTGTTTCAGTAAAAATAGCCTTATGGATGGAAATGGCGTGTTTAAAATGCAGAAGAAAGGTGACTTTCTATAAACATGACTATATTTGATGGAAAACGAATTTAATCCCAGCGTAATCTCAGGTTAGGAGACGCTGGTTTAGGTTTTTGTCATTCCGGTTCTACCAAGGACACATTTATTTGAAAATAATAAACGCGCTGCTATCATAACATTTTATGAGTAACTGAATCACAAAGAGGTACAAAAATATATTTTATCGAAAATGTCAGCCTTGGAGTCATGTACAGGCAAAGTTAGCAAGATCTCGATGCAGTGATTTAGCGGTTCGCATGAATACATGTAAGTGAAGGCAGATAAGACAAACTGAAAGTATAATAAATAATGCATTCAGGATCGGCATCACAAAACAGCGTCAATCAGAATACAAACGTGTTACTCACAGGAAGTTCAATGCTGATTTTTTGTCTCTCGTTGATTATTCTCAGCAGTTCCCTTATTAAACTTCGGAAGTTGGGAATTAGAAAACAAATAAACAAAAATTCTCAATTTCGACTTCTCAAACTGTTTTTTTCCTAAACCGCAATCACCTTATGGTAATAGTTACATATATACAGTCTTGTTCACCAATTGAATTTGCACTTTTCACCTCTGCGAAAATAATTACGAGAACTTTATTCTATCAAAGCACTGCACGTTGGAAAATTCTGTAACATTTTGAATCCCCGATTTGTTATTTTGTGTAAGCTAGAATTCAACGTTAGGAAGAGGATTATGTTTTATAACGTAACCAAATCTAAGTGTTGCGCTCCAGCCAAGTCGGATTTTTATTCAAGAACTTATCGACACCAGAGTTCTTCAGATTTATTATTTTGGGCTCGGTTTTTCTGCGCAACTGCTATTCACTTAAATCCAACTTCACCAGTGTTTGGAACCAGAGTTCAACTTCTGGATCAAGTATTGAATTTAAACGGATTAAAGTGGCTGCAACATATGTTACACATGCCCACCGACAGACTTTTTCGGCGTATGCTGTTCACAGAAATTATTATTCGCACGAAGAAACCGAATCCTATATAACAGAATAATCGAATTGCCTTTTGACACCGAAGAGGCCAACGCTGCGAGCAGAAGTCGAACAGGCAAGATTCCCGCACGGATGATTACCCTTCTGAGCGGTTGCCGCCAAGTTGCTCAGAATTTTGCAGTTTTTCAACATTTTTAGCTCAAATGTGACGAAATCATCCACTAATCACCAAGTGCCTGAAATCTGCCATCGAACACATAAGCGACGCAGTCAATATGGTCAGCATATTTACAACCAGGCAGATGCCAACAGCGTCAGTGAAATAGATGCTCTCTCCCCGTACCCAATCCAAATTTATCTATTGAATCACATGGACATGTTCACCAGTCTGCACAGACAGAAATGGGAGACAAATATGTCACCAAATAAATGATCAAATTCCGGTATGACCTCAAAAGATGACGGATGGCAAGTTCACACCAATGATGACATCTACGAAATCAAATGCAATCAGACCATGAATTGGGCCACGTATAACTAAACAGAAACAGTATGTAAGTCCATACAATTAGCGTAAATTCATGTGCAACATTACAAACACCAGATTATTCAGATATGCTGAGGCCTTTGCCATTCCTGAGCATAAACCGAAACTGTGCAAACTGTGCGTGAATGTCCTATCAGTTTAGTCCCACGTTGTCGACACAATTTATTCCCTTCCTCATTATTGTTGGCTCCTATCCCTTATTACTGACCTCAGTCTTATCTCGGTATCAACAGTTCCTTCACTGATGATAATTAACCACACTGACCGAAGTAAACTCGTTTACAGATGCACGGCAATTGTAAAGGATGCATTGTAAAAGCCTGTTTTTGACTCCTTTATACAAAATTTTGGTGGACAGTCATTGCTTTCTATTATGGTGAAAGTTTGCCGGCAAATTTATGACACTTATTTTGTTGTTTGAGGTTCATGTTCTCACATGTTTGTGGATAAGCGCCATATACGAAATAGTAAATTTATTGAAGTTGTCATGCTCACGCAGAGGAAATTAACCGAATAGACTTTGCACGTAATGGTCATCAACTGGTAAGAGCATGTGGCCTAACAAGTTTGTTTACAGTCGAGCATTCCATTCGGAGCATGGATTCATTCAGAACTCTAAATTTGCATATGAATTCCGATAATTCCTTGATTTTGTTTCAACAGTAGGAGATGCGAACCAGGATTTTGCGACGAATTGCAACAAACCAAGATGCGAAGAACTAGAATCTTTCAGAGGATAACTGGGCTTTCAACATTTTGTTCATATTAGCAGACGTTTCGCAACTGAAGCATCTATCAGCATCAATGCAACCAGTGGATTTCCAAGTCATACAGTATCTCACCACCTGCCGCGTTTTGCTCTTATATTCACTTTTTTTATTTTTACGCTGCTAGCTCCTACAAGAGGATGAGCCAAGACGGCTTGTGCATGTCCTCAGCAGTACGTACGCGGTGTGTGTGTGTAGATGAACTGTTTATAAGGGATCTTGGGAATTATCTCCGAAGTGACGTCCCTAGCGTTATTAATCTATCAATATGTTCAACTTGTTCTTATGAAGGATTCCTTCATATTATCCATTGTGACCCGAACAGATGACCAACATTATTGCTTCGTAAAATGACTCCTCATTTAGTATACACACTCAACTCACTAATAAAAACACAGCATCGTTGTTCCATACATGTTGGGAGTAATTAGTAGTACACACCTGCCGAGTTCACTCTAGGAGTGGAAACAGAACCTGAGCAATCCGGGCTAACTCTCTCAACGATTTGATTCGCAACAACAAACTATAAAAAACAACCATGTACCATGCCTCTTCGAAAATTCGTAAAGTAAGACTGCTATTTATACATGTTTTGAAACCTTTTAAGTGATGCCGAACATGAAAATGGTCAAATGTCTCAGTGAAGCTATGAAAACAGTAACAGAAAATTGCATCTCATGCACTGAACTCCACCTTTGTTCCACCTACAGCTTCCGTCATGCAGGATACTGTTCTCGTGGTAAGAAGGGTTGTATTTGCAAGGCTAGCCGCCAATCTAAATGCGCTGTCAGGAATGCCACCTCATAGTATCCGGAAAGTGATGCCAATCCGGTATACACACTAGAGGTTCCGAGTGAATCAAACCAATTCGTGTACAGATAAGTCCAGTTATACTGTGGCTTGAGACTTCGAATCATGTTCGATATCAGGAGCTGCTGGTCCATCACTCGGAAAACCGTATTTGACCTCATTCAGTCCAGCGTTCCCATATATTACACTGATGTGCTCATTCACGTTGTGATTCGTCGTCGACTTCCACTGTTGCGCGAGACTACACTGGTGGTTCGTTTGGAAAGTGACTATATCTCGATACGCTTCCCGATATTCGTGGGCAGTCCGTTGATTTTAGTTTGGAAGCCCCGCGTACATTGAAGCAATAGACAACAATTCGAAAGTCACTCAGTATTCCGGTGGATCAGGTTGTTCTCCAGCAGTTGATCGCACAATGCTCGAATAACGAAAGCGCCATGGCAGTTGAGCCCGCGAACTTGGGAGTGGGTGGTGATGCGGAGTTCCTGAAGCACTCAGTGTTGCTGTATGGTCAGATCGAAGGTGTTCTGAAGATGCTATCCCAAATGGAACATGACGGTGTCATTGTGTGTGTGTCTCCATCCACGTGGGTGACTGCGACTGTGTTGGCGATGATAAGTGATGGACAGACACTTCCAATTTGCAGTTACCACCGACTGTCCTTGAACCCCTGTTCAAAAAGATACTCGGCAACCACGGTGGAACCGAGAAACTGCCAGAAATGCATGCTCGGCAGAAAGTGTTTCTCAAAAATTGATATGACGGATGCATGTTCAGAAATTCCACTGCACTCGGAATAGCAACCATAACCAACCATGAACAGTCCATGGCTTTTTCTCCAATATAATTCCTTGCCGTTCCGTATGCATTTGTCATCCAGGATATTTCAGGCCGCAATCGACAAGGTGATCCGCGGTATCCATGAGATGATGACATATCAGGATGGAAAGCTGATTTCTGGTTCCCCATAAGAAAGAACACTAACGCCGATTGTGACAGCTGCTGAGGAGATTTATGGAATAAAACGTATCGAAAAAGCGCAAATTTGGTTTCACCAAAACAGATTTCCTTGGCTTCGCTCTCAATTCAAACGGATATCGACCCAATCCCGATAGTTCCAAACCAGTGATCGTCAACTAGTCACCAAAAAATCACGAGAAAATACAATCGATTCCTGGATGCTCGCAGGGCTACTTCAGGTTCATTCTCAATTCTTTGACGTGAGCCGAACCTTTTTTTCTGGCCCATTCATCCGATGCAGAGCAGCGAAACAAGCAATTTGGAAAAAAAACAGCACGTGTTCTTGTTCAGAATATCGTTTGCCGACCGATACTAACCTCGTTCCCGCCGTCTGAGTGGACCACACGGATCACCGACTCGTCCAAATTGGCAATAGGTGCACATCGGACTGAAGTTTACAATTGTCACCGACCACCAATCTAATCAGCTCTCATTTGATGCAGATAAATTCGTCTCCCATTCCAGGGCTGCTGTGACTCAACGACGAAGCATTACCTGAGCTGCCTAAAACTACGACGTCCTGCATCGATAAGGCAAAACCGTCATAAAGACGGATTTCCTGGCACAAATACCATTTCATTACTGCGACCGCTCTCATGTTCACGTCAAAATTGAGGGGGCAGAATAAAGGATGCTACACTTCGGTGACTTCAGCGATCAGAAATGGGTGGCGACCCGGACTGAAGCGTAATTTTCTTCACTTTTTCGTTCTGTGAGTGGAATCAAGTATCAAATTTGATGGTGTCCAATGCTGAGGTGACCAACTTGAATTCCATTTCCATTTCACAAGTCGGGTTTGGTTCAACTGTTTTTAGGCCATTTGGATGTGAATAAAATGAAGCCACTGGCTTGACAGATTTTTCGGTAGCCGGAATTGGATGCAGACATTTGCACTTTGGCAATGAACCCGTGGTCCGACAGCAAGGGGTTCACTGACTCATTGTTCAGATGTCCAGAATTGTTCCTGATTAGTTGGCCAAACAACTTGTTAGTAATGCAGATTTAACGGAAGCGCCTCAGTCGAGAAGCAACTCGTTGGGTACTGGTCACCGAAAATGGATCGTAGTTCTGCAAGGCGGAGCTGAAAATTAGCTTGAGAAAATCGGATGTTGCCATTTGTGTACAGCGCCACGCCACCCGTGCTCTAATGGTGCATCAGAAACCTTGGTGCGCTTCGTGAAAAGTGCCCTATCATCAGGGATTGCGAGAACGTTGCCCGACTTGGAGGTGTTCCTGGACAGTTTCCTGTTGCAATACCGAGACGCAGTGCACACGACCACCAGGGAGATTTCAGCCGTTCTGTTCAGGTCCTGATAACTACGGCCATCGTTGACATGTCTTGATTCCGGAAACCTCGCATTAGATCACTAGCAACGAATTAACTTGAGGGGTCAGTTGCAGATAACTTGCTCAGTCGATGATCGAGATAACGTAGGTGGATGATGAACCGGTGCACCGGCGCCACATCAGTCAAATCCATTTCAAATGGCGACCGCCAAAGTGGCCGATCACACTGCTGAGACGACCGAAGATCCAGATGGTGAACGTATTGATGACAGGGATCCATTTATTCTTCTAACCAAAACGACGGCGGTAGCCGCCGAGCCAAAGCCACCAGCCCCAGTTCGGATATCAGTGCGACTGAGGATCCCAATAACAAGGAGAACCTGATAAAAGAGAGATGGGATGATTCAGTGAGCATCAAACGTGATATGACCAAGTACATTTTCATAGCTACGCTCGCGTTTGGGATCCTCAACCAATTAGGATTGCCGTGGACGGGTACAGGTGAGCCCGCTGTGATTGATCAAATTCTAACCTGCCAATAATTTCTTTTGCTCCATCATTTTTACAAATCTGTTCTGGAATAAAGTTATCGTGCTATTTCGCAGCCGGGGCATTCTTGCCATTTTGGATTATGTGGTTTCGAGTGGAAGCGATTTTAACACATTCCACCAGCTTGTGTACAGGGAATATCACAAGAAAATTTAGCTTTCTTTCTTGTTCGAAGTCAGAATAATCATTTATCTTGGAAATCATAATAGAGGTTTGGTGAAAATCAATGTGTTGTTGAGTTCTATATAATGTAGTACTAAATGAATCGCGCGGCTTTGGTTCAGCATAAAAAGCCAAAGAGCTGAACGGGATGAACTACTTAAGCCAAAGATGAAATCATGACTGGCAGGTCAATGGGAAACATCGGGTTCTAACCACTGTGCCCGAGGAGAAGACACTCCAGTGAATGAAAAAGGGAGAAACAATTCACCGATCTGAAAAGCTTCACTTGATGGACGTAGGAGTAGCGTACCCCGGTTTTATATCGACGGCGAGAGATCATCGCACATCATTGAACAGCTATCACCAAACTAATCTTGACATCCTTTGACGCCAAATATGTTATCCCTTCCACGTTTCACTTTCTCTATTGGGTGCATTGGGCTAAGGACTGAATCCAAAGCGTGGATCGGTAACAAAACACCATTGAAGACAAGACAGAATACTTGCACATTCAGAATTCAAGCGACAGACCAGAATTTACTCCACGGGTTCTTCGGTTATTTTCCCGTGTTTGGTAGCGCCTCATTATGTTCTGGGTCATAGTTCCCAATTAAATGTCCGTTCTGTCTTGTTGGTAGTCGCCAAATACGATATGCCCAAGAATCTCCATCGCTTATTTCGGGAAGCAAAGTTCTTGTTTATCTGCCCTTTAGCTCTCTCATCCCAATTCTGAATACATATGGGAGGCTGCAATGAGCCGTGACCGTGAACTTCTATTTCTCGGTACCGGTAGCAAATAAGAGACAAGAGTAAAGAGAATCGTTGTTCATTGTGTCCTCAAAACACGCATAATAGACCTTACATCAGCGGTAACACTGTGCTCACCTGCTTTGAACTGGACTTCCCATTTCACTGATCGCACGCCGGGTCATTCGGTGTCTAGTGCTTGTGGTAAGGCTGGCGTTGGCATCCTTCTCGGCATGAAAACTGAGCGTGCACTGCTGCACTGGATTCCAATGACCAGTCGTCTATGTGCTAAACGAGTGAACGGTTCTATACATGTAAACATCACTACACTGAAGAATCCATGTCTGTTTGTCGTTTATGTGCATGCCCCAAATGACTGCAACTCGTCTGAGGCTAAAGATGGATACTACCATGATTTGTATCCATTGTTCTTTAGCATGCGTTCAACGGACATCATGGACGTTGTTGGTGAATTCTGTGTTCAAGTTGGAAGCCTAGAAGAGACGAAGAGGAATAAAGGAAACCGTTTCGACATTTCAACCGATGGAACCGATAACGGTAACCGACTCATTCCATTCCATGGACTTTTCCTAGCGAGTACAAATTTCTGGCACAAAATGCTCCACCGAGTAACCTGGCACCCTGCTGCGTCTCCACATTTTTGCACTCAGATCAACCATATTGCTCTTAGTTTCGCCTGGCACGGATCAACTCTAAACTGCTGATCATTTTGGTCCCCATCTGTTGCCAATATTCACATAGTTGTCTGTGTGAATTCGAATCTACCTCTCGACGGTGGCCGGAGATATATCAAAGACGAAAATCCTTGCCGGCCGCTACTTGACGATGTTGAAGGATCTGCCTCAAACAAGAAATATTGTGAGAATCAAGACTATCAATTCCTGTTTTGTTTCCCTGTACTCTCTCTGTTATAGTACATAATGGTACCCTAAATGATACTGCCCAGATAAAATTTGAGCTGCGTTCCATGCAACTGTGATGTTCCTGCTCATCATTTGTTTTGTGCAGTGTTCAGTCTATTCAATCCATTTGATTTCACATGTGGCGTCACTTAGAAGATTCGAACAATGATTGCATCTGAAATGAAACTCATATGTAAGTTCTAAATCCTAACCGGCTGTCGACTGCATTGAATGTTACTTTAGTTCGTATTTGGCCCGAAACCATTTGGGCGATGCGAAGAAAACAATGTTTTTCTTTCATTCCATTTGCAGAAATGCATACAATCTCAAGAGAACATCGTCTTTTCCGGATCCCACCATCAGTCTACCACACGACAAGTTAAGAATCATCATTTTGTAGCATTTCATCTTAGTCATTTTCACTGCTGCTGGGAGAGCCATACAGAACAGCCTCACAAGACCTGAAAACTTATCCGTTCGTGGCTTCATTCTTCAACTGGAGACACAGGCAACGGTATGCGACTAAGGTTCGACATGAGAACATCAACTGTGCAATTGCTTGATTGTAGGAATCAACCTTCCAGTTCGGAACAGAGGCTGTTGCTTGCAACTGATCAGACCCTTCATCATGTTAGCCGAATTCGTGAAAAGTATCGAGAAGTAAATGCTGTTTTGGAGTCCACACTGTTCAATTCTTCCAAGAATCAAGCAGTTCGGCACACCCAAATTTGCCTCATTTTACCAGGCCGATACGTTGTCGTGGCAATCAGCTCCACTTGAGCGATCGATTCGTTCGACATCTGGCCATAAAAGTTCCGATTTTGGCAAGTGTATTTCATATGGTCAGTGACTTCGTTGTTTCACATATCCCCGTCGACAAGCTATGTGTTTTGTCTGTGGTTAGTTTGATCACATTGATAGTGCTTGTAGCAGCAGCTCACCATATCGACAGACGATCCCCTCAACATCATCTGTCACTTCTTTACTTCCTACCAGATTGTCGACAATAGCATTAGCCCACTTTTCAGAGAACGTTCCACATATTAACCACGAATGGCATATTTCACAGGCTAAACAACACATTTTTGTTGAAACCGGGATTGTAGAATCCATCATTTCACCTAAAGCTATAAATCGCGTTTATCCCATCGATAAGAATAATCCTACCAGTGTGACTATTCCAGGGATTACTGGATACAAGCTCCGATATTTCGGTTCTTGTATGGTTCTAATTAACCTACGTGACTCTGATCCTATTGAATGTAAGTTTTTGGTTTCTGATTCTGGACTTCCACTTTTTGGTTTTAAAGTTGCTCGTGAATTGGCACTCTCCTAATCTCTTCACCCGATTCATTGAATATACAACAGCTTCTTTTAAAATGTCCTCAGGTTTCTGGTGGAATGCACATTCCTGGATCAAAGTTAGAGATATCTGGCCATCCCGTTTTTCCAAAGCGCAGAATAATTGCTTTTGGTTTGAGAGAACCTCTCCGTCAAGCAATGCAGTCTGTGTGAGCGAGGAATAACTGGCTATGTGGAGTCGTCTGACTGGGCCACACCAATTCCGTTAGAGGATCACAATGGCCTGCCCACATCGAAAGAACAGCTAATCACTAACAGCGGCTTTTACACAAGGTACGTTCAAGAAGTTCAAAGTGACTTCTTTGAACATTGTTCCGCGAGGCGATAAAGCGGGTACATGGAGAATTTTGTGGATCCTTCTCGGGTAAGTGCTGCCCTCCTGTGATCATTGAGGCTTTTCCCCGCTGATCAAAGGAATATTGAACATCTTCACCTACTTCTGACTTCACACAGACTACGCTCAGAAAAAGATTCAACAGAGGAGGAATTCTGTTTCTGCCAGTTACTGACAGTGGCACCAATTCAGCTGCTTAACTCTCGGATAATTGGCTAAAAGTTCTTGGTTGGAAAGTAAAACACACTGCTCTTCGTCACCCGTAGTCTAATTGTCTAGCAGAGAACTTTGAATGAAATTTTTTTTGTGATTCTTCATACATTATTCAAACCTGGTCTTGCCATTGACAGTCCATTAGATATCACAACTGTTCAACGATTTATCGATGCCCAGTATCCAGTTTAGTAGTGAACAAAGGTCCAGTGGGTTCTATTTGAGGCTGTGACGGCTGACCAAGATCCAACAACCAGCTACCCACAGAAGCAATGGATATCTGCATCCTCAGTTGAGCTGTGAGATGCTCGCAGAATGAATCCTCTCAATTCCAGATATGATGGAAGACAGAGGTGCCTAAACGCCAATTGATTCTGAGCCTGAGAAACTGCCGTGAATAGTAGTGTAATGTGGAGGTGGAAAAAGCTGCATCGATGAGCAGCAGCTGCAATCTTGTCCGTCTAAGCGAAAACACCTGTTCTCGAAAGTCCGGCGTTATTGAACTGTTCTAAGAGACAAACGGCTCACTGATTCGAAATCAGGAACATCGTCTAGTCCGTTGGGAGAAGCATTTTAGGAAGCTGATCAAGTGGCTTTTATCCGCAACAGGCTTGTTAAGTAGCGTCATAGCTCCAACTGTGGTTGTAGATACCGGTCCTCTATCAGAAACGGGGGTTCTTCGTGAGCTAAGCCACTTAGATGACATGAGACTGCTTGACCCGATGAGTTGCTTCCGTCCAATTCCAAGGATGATGGCTCATAATTGTGATTGGGTTGGCAAAACTCCTCGATTTGGTAGGTCACAGGGAACAAGTTCCAAAGTGTTGGAAATAATCTGTGATTGTGCCAATTTACAAGAAGGATGGTGATTCCTCTTGTCAAAACCACCCGGGAATAAGTTTGGTCAGCATCACATCTCAGATGCTAGCTTTTATCATTTCCCACCACTCATCGACCAATTGCGAACTGTGCCCTAGAGAGCATCAAGATGGGTTTGAACTTGATCTCGGTTGTGTTGATCATATCTTTACTCTTCGACACATTTTGGAACACAAGCACACTTTTATCTGGCAAACTGCCCTCCTTTTTCCTAATCCTTCAGCGATCTCAGACTCAGCTGACCACATAGATCATTGCCTCATGTTGGAGGTTGTATCAGAGAAATTCCATTCCACCATAAAGCCCCTTTATATTAACAGTCTTGGCCGAGTTAAGGCTTACGGTTCACCTTCACCCGAGTTCACCACGGGAAGTGGTGTGCATCGAGGTGACCCCTTTCTACCTTTCTCTTTACCTTCGTGATTGATATGGTCCCGGATGCAGCAATTTCGTCAAATTATGATAATAATATCAAAAGTTTCCTCAGTTGAACGGTCTTAGAACTTGAATATGTGAGTGACGTCGTTCTCCTTTATGAAGATCCAGGTATGTTGCAATTTTTTATGAGGGGCATGAATAACTGTGTAACATTGGTCGATATGCGCTTTGTAAGCTGCTGTTATAAGGTTGGGTTGGTACAAATGTAAACCTTTCACTATCTGGAGAACCATAGAATTGATTGATAAATTGTTTTCTGGGCAGCTGGATTTTACTGGGAAAACAGATATCGGTTCAGGTGTTATTCTGTATGCAGAAATTTCGCTTGACATTTGCCAATCTGAGTCATTTGTGGATTTGATACGAAATCTGGTCATCAATCAGGGATTGGATGTACGCTGCAGCAGTCAAGCCCGTACTTCTCTGTGGTTAGGAGACATGGCTACTACGGGTGGAGAACATGAGAAGATTATCGGCATTGGAACACCGATGTGCACATGTTACCTGACAGGAATCCGCGGCACGCCATACATAATATCCTCGTTGTCTGGTTTTCGATTGCTTCAATTTTCTCAGTGGTGTTTTGATAGCTCATAGCCATCCTGAAGCCCTTGATTCCCAGCTTCTACAAAAACCGCATCGTTTCCTCAGCCTTCGTGAACCCATACAGTGGTATTGTCACCGGTGTGATTTTCAGCACCAGTGACGCCAACCGTGACTTTCGCTTGAAAATCGATGAAAGGTTCCATTATTCACGGCCATCATCGCATTACCTTGTTCAAACTGATAATCAATTCAATTGGTTCATTCACGAACCAGAAGGCACATCGCAGTAGACGCCCGACTAGCGGCCCAGAAATGTGTCTTCTATCGAGTCCTGACGCAAACTATGCACGGAATTCCCTCAAACGAATGAATAGAAAAAACCGGTGTAGGCGAGTTTCGAAAATGTTCCAACGGTGAGGTGCACGGTTACTTCAGGAAAGTCAATTCACTAAAACGTAAGCAACCGAGGAAAAAAGAGTGAACTCCCAATCAGGCGTCAGAGATCAGTGAGAAAATAAATCAATTACGTCTGCTAATGTGTTATTTTCAGTGCTTCACCAGATTGAATCTGGGTTAACAATAACGACAGCACCGTTTGTCCGATCCTTCATGCAACGAACGTTCCAATCGACTTCAGTGCGTCAACAGTGTTTATGATGCATATTGAATATTCTCCCCACTGATACTCTCAGCCATTTTCGCCATATGCTTTTGCGAAAAGGAATATGGAATATTGCACACATACGTAACGGGATGTGAAATGTATATGCATACTAAGTAGATAAATGCATAAGTAATCCTTTGAATTGAAACTAACTCCGTGACTGAGTTTGAGAAGCATGGACAGAATGGTAGTCAATATGGCTGGGGTGAGGTGGGGGTTACCACTTCAATGAAGTACCGATAAAGATTGACGTGAGGAAGCGATCGCCCCGGCAGGAGAAACTGAAATGACTGTGATGTTCATTTGTAATGATTATATGAAAAGATCGTATCTAGCAAAGGATGGTGGTATCTTCTCACATCTGTACCTATTCACAAGGCTTTATTTCACTAACTAAGAATGTAAACCAGACCGTTTAACTGGTAGCAATGTAATCACAACACTTTGTCGTCAACCGACGCCAGTCTGATGAATAATTGATGGTTTGAGCGAAAGTACCGAGGGTGATTATTATTGGTCCTTTTATTTTCGATGGAAACGCCACAAATACAAAACGATCCCAATTTACTCAAAAGTATTAGGAAATTCGTATTTGTAGATACTGCTAAATTTTCTAGCTCGAACGAGTCTTTACCATAAAGAGGTGTTAGAACTTGAAAGATTGCATGTGAAATCCCTTCTCTGAATGTATCGCTTTGTGTATTTTATTATAGCTGCAAACAGAACTATGTAAATTTTAAAATCATTTACCTTGGCAATAAAATACATCTGGCAAAATAGTAACACCTCGCATTTTTCAACTGAAAATCCAGTTGCTCTCATCGGATTTACTCGATTGTATGCACGCGTGCATACACATACACACACAATATTACCGATTGAAGCTATGACAGGACACATTTGGTTGCCAGCAGAATATGCCAGTCACCAAATGTTATACTTCTTTCATGAGGATGAGAGTAAGCATCAATATATATATATATATATATATATATATATATATATATCTACATATTTACATATGTATGTATAGGGATATATATTATTAGCTAGTATCTGTAGTCGTGTGGACAAAATTCCCTCGGAAGCATACGACTGGTTTCGCGGGTGTTGCTGCTCATCAGGTATGAGTACCCGGTACTCCTCTGCTCACTTGTCTCCATACTTGTGCACTCATATATCATATGTTCAATAAGATCTAATTTGAATCGTGTGGAGTGGGGATAGATACACTTCACTGAAGAGCCCACAAACGAATCACAACTAAGATTCATCATGTTTATTCGTGTCTGGTTCACTACATACTACTTAAAGTCTATATGAGCGCCTACACGTGCAGCATGGATATAGACCTTTATTCATTGAGTTTAATGTATATCATATATATATATATATATATATATATATATATATATATAACATTACTGAATTGTGGCAAATTCGACATGCAATCAGGTCCTTTGCAGACGCGATAAGTTTCGACTTGTAACCTCTCTTTTCACACTTTGATCGAAATTTTTCCAAACGGGTGTATGATGAATGATGACAGGGTAGAAAATATTTGCAATTGCATGTATATATTTTTGAATAAGGTGCAGAGTACCAATCCTTCGATAAATGGATAAAATGTGCCGCTTAGGATCTCCGAAAGATTTCTTCGTTGTTCCTTGGATGGAAGAGAGTAGGATGAGTACACAGTAACCAATACTGACTGATCTTTGTGCATGAGAGAGAAGAAAAAGAGCTGGGAGATCACAAATACTGTTGTATGATTTCGGAAATTGAATTTATTCGGTCCTTTTTTTCCTTTCACAATCGATAGTTCAGATCACATTCCATCAACTCCAGGTACGAGATAGTAGATCCTAAAAATTGTTTCGGACACGGTAGAAACCAGAAGACCCAAAAGATGGTCAGCGACAATGATTATCGAAACACTAGAATGTTTCGATCACTTCCAGAAGTTAGAGTTACACCAGACGAATTGAACTAATAGAGCTACGGTTCAACCGTCCGCGAGTGGAGCAGTCAAAATATTCGCAAGCAGTTGGCTGAAATCAGTTGCCGTTGGTGTGAGTGAAAAAACAACGAAAAGTCCTGTGACACAGAACTGCTTACAAACTAATAAGAATCAGGAATTTGTTAGGTAATTGTGACTATATTGATTTCTGTAAATGAATTCACGCGAGTGAATTTAGTCATCTCCGGAGCGATACTCCCCACCGAACTCATATTCCTTAACTGACAAAGTCGGCGAAACAATAAAAGTGACTAGTTCGTTGCATCCTGTGTGTGCCCCCTCTTTCCGTTTCGAGCACATGACTAAATTCATATAAAACGTTTTACAATCATGAACTTCTTATAAGGCATAATTTTGGTCGTGGACTTATCAAAGGTTTGCGTATAAAAAATCAAAGCTGTTTTGCACACCACACACAAATAATGTTGTGCACATTTTATATGGATTAGTGTATTTTGCGTCTTATGAATTACATATCTAGCTTGACTACAGCCTAATAATTATGAGTTCAAAGTATTTTCAAATCTACCAGGGATTATTCCTCGAGAGAAGTAGAAGAGACACAATAAAAGAAACTTCATATTGTTCTCACTGTTTTAGCGACTTCTAACAACCGCAATTGAAATCAGTGTATTTCATAAATCCACGACAGTCGAAGTGCGGCTTCATTGATTTTGTGGCGTTACTGCTCAGATTCAGTACGTGTTTCAGTGACTGAACACTGATTACCAACAACCTAGACCAAACTTCCGTATTGCTGACACGGTGTTCTCAACATATTCTACCAATGAAACGAAGGGATTGGTGATCAAACACCGATAATTTCGGTTAAACATTTACCCCAACGGTCGTGTTTCTGAACTATAAAAACGAACGAAATTACCTGTGACTGTGCATACTCGACCGGTGGTGAACTTTAGGATATCATGCCAGCATCAACAATGAGGGAGGTTAGTAAAGACCAGTGGCACCTTCTGCATGCGAGACGACACCTGATCCGTTATGTGTTCACCTCATGAGATGGAAATGCCTCACTCGCAAAACGTTTCTACTCCAACTAGGCCTTGCTTCACTAATAAAATATTTCCATCAGGGCTAACCCAGTACACAAGAAGCAACAAAACATTCTTTGTAGTTCCTTCGCAGCACATTTTATCCATTTGCGGAATGATTTATAACCTGTATTCGTTCCAAAAAGTAGACACGGTGATCGAAGAATTCCGAATGGTTCAAAAATTCTGATCACTTGTGTCCCTGAAGCAGGAGAAGAATAAGATGGCAGTTTAGCTCTTCTTTACTTATCGTGCAGAGTGGTACTAACTGCCTTATCTCAGGTTCAGGCCATGTGGTCGATAACTCAAGTCAATGATCGCCCTAATACACCCGATTTACGGTGCATTTTTAATACATGCGCGACTTACAGAAAGGAATTGCTTGAGTTTTCCAATTCGAAAGTATGGCATTGTATCTTTATTATAGGACAAATATTACTCAAAACACCATTAAGATGAGACTATAACTGTGAAGCAAAGCAACTCGTGCACACAAATGACGTAAGAATATCGTTGAATGTTGGCGTCGGAATTTCCCCGGATAGTTCATTGGAGCGCGGAGTTGATAGATCATTAGAAAAATCGGAGCTCGATTGTGACTGATGGCATGCAGCCCAACATGCAACGATCAATTGGATATCGGAATGGGCAACAAGCCTTCGGATAAGTTGGGGCGGTATGCAAATGAAGAAAGGTTGATCTCGCTACAAAATAATGTTTTCTACGGACTAAGCCCAGTGGCTCGACTGGAAGTCCCCTTTGCATTGGATCGGACGAAAAAGGACGTATACCGTAGTCTCCAGGACCTGCGCATCAAGCTCAAATGGAATATTTCCTGGGTGGTTATGTTGAAAGATAAGTTGGGGACCACAAATCCGAGAACCTGGATGATTTGGAACATCGGATCCAATTTGTATGCGGTGTGATTCCAACATCAATGCAGGATGCAGTTCCACACAATATGATTCGACGACTGACGATTTGCCTGGCTCAAGTTCGGGAAGTTCTTTGACACCGTATGTGGTGATTGCCCGGCCAACAACGAAAAACAGTTTGAACGCCTGCCCAAATAATACCTCGACGTTAATTGCGACTAACAAAGAAAGCTGTTTTCTAGTCGGAGGCAGATTTCACATTACATCAAGTATTAGTTCGTCGATAACTCCTTCTGGCTGGATCCCCTTTGACTTTTTCCACCTAGAAGCAAAATGTATTCATCGATGCGCAAATCCCGTTTAGGCGTCAACCATTTGTGGCACAATTGCAACGTTCGTGATTACCGTTGTCCCTATTCTTTCCAGCAAGAACAGACCAACTACTGCACCTGAAATCGACACCTCGTATACCTTTTAATAAGAGTGGTTTCTCCATGGATGTCCGTTGGATTGGAATGTCACAGCAGTAAATCACTACATCTCAGAGCTCTTGGTGATGGGAGTTCATCATATAACAGAATGATTGGCTTGACATTGATGATCCGTCCAGTCTCAGCGATACAGGTCAGCAGTGATTCCACTGTGAGAAACTGGGTAGCGGAGGCATTATCTGATAACACGGTTGTGGGAGCACTTTCCAACAACGAGAGCATTCTTTGAGTTTTCAACGTATAACATTCATGCTCTATACCATCGGAAAATCCATTCCAATTCACGCGAAAACGTGAGAAGCTCTTACAAGACCGTTTTTTCTCGTCAAAATTCTTCACAATCAGTTCAGCGATGGTATAACCCAGAGGCAGGATGAGTACCAATCAATCGGTTACGGTAGGTGCCACAGGCACACAGCCGCCTAAATAAATCAAGTCTTCATACTCGGTGAATCCTAAGGGCTTCAGAATACTTGTCGCCTTCGGTGGGTTTAACTTCGAAGACTCTAGGTCCTTTTCAAAACGTTGATGTTGGGTTATTCTGATTGATATGAGTGGAGCATCACCCAAGTACTTCACTCTCATAGGTCCCAAATGGACAGTGTACTTCCGTCCAAACCCTAATGAAAAAATGGAAATAACCAATCTTCTAAGCCGAGCTACTTCGTGCATTAGCAAATCTTAGTTTTATAAAACGATACGAGGGTTCCTGCGAAAGAGACAGTGCAGTCACTAAGAATAACAAAACGATTTATTTCCACTTCTGGTATTTTTTATCAGACAATGCAAACACAGATATTTGCGTCATTGGATAAACAATAAAAATGCCTAACAACTTCGACTTGAATCCAAACGTTCCTTTCAGGCATCAGTTCCCTGACTGCGCCTCCAAATGAAACATCCGCTGGTTTCCCAACGGTCGGAACATATCGCCACCCACGGTGTGATATACAGTTCTCTATGAGAGCAATTCCATTGGTCATAACGAATGGAAACGAATGGCAATGGCATTATTTATTCCCTGCAAAACAATGGTGGGATCCGTCTATGGAACAAGACGATCTTTATGCATTTGTATCTCGTGAGTAATGTCATTCAAAACCGTGTTCCAAGAACAGCCGCAACTAATTCAGGTCGCGGCATGGTGAGAAATTTGCACGGTTTTCCCACCATGAAAAGGTAAACAGGTCCACAGTCACATTGAAACCGCAAATACCCAAATTCACCATAACCAGACAGAAGCACAATTCGAATATCTACTCGAATAACTAAAAATATTCAAACCCACATATAAAGATGCTCAGACTTGGGTGCAAGCGGTGCTGGTTGACTTGGAACCACAGTAACTGGTCACATCTTCCAGACATCAGTCACTCACCACATCTGAGTGCCTTTCCACCATGGAAAATCTACATTTCAAACAGGCTTCGTAATGTTCCGCCCAAGCAATGATTCCGGACAAGTGCTGACTCATTGGAGTGAATATGAGAAAATGGGGACTGTTCTTGACTATCGCGGCAAGTTTGTGAGCCAATATAATTGCGATGAACCTGATGAACTAGAACAAGAAGTATCGGCAGAAGCACACTTTCTACTAGAAAGACATTTTACTTGTGAGACCACAGCTGAACATCTGAAGCCAAATGGAACTCAAAACCCACATCCGCATGGTCCACCGAAACAACACACCAGATGTTTCACTCAGAAAGATAATATAGATGATAAATTCATCACAACACGAATTGACGAAATGGGTGTTGAAATCGCTTGAGAAAGTCCATGAATCATTGGCCAGAGACACTATCAAAAGAAATTATCGAAATAGTGGAGATCTTTGAGCCAGATAATTGTGAAAGGGAAACACACGGCTTTATTTGATGTCCTATCACAGTTCACGAACTTCCCTTTACGGAGGCCATACATATCATCTGCTACTATGTCGAGCAAAATCAACTCAAAATCGGTAAACCAGTCCCATTTCAGGAACGACAACTACTACCATGCTCAACAGTCGTATCGTGTTTTTCCCTTGGCCGAGCCTACAGACAAATTGGCGCAGTCGCAATGCGGAGCTCATTGGATTCATTTTGTCAGGAAATAGTTTGGCTCACTTTTAGGAAAATACGAGCTTGTTCATGAATGCAGTGTAAGCGATATGAGGTCCCATAGCCACAAAAGCCCACTGCACTATTAAACATAACCGGAAACCAGACTGTTCGGCTTGAAGTAGGGGACAGCATAAGATCCCAATATGTCAGATTTGGTCACCAGCCGAGTCACAATGGATTTCCTCCTGCCACGAAAAATATTGTCGTTCGAGTATTTAAAACCTCTGACCTCCAAAGTGTCAAGTGAAAGCTCTGCTTCACCGATCGCAGTTTGGTGTATCTTGCTGGTGAAAAAGGCTTTTTTGCCGAGAAACAGGACGATGAGTACCAAGAGAAAGAAGCGAATTGGTATTGATTCACAAGTACCGATTTTTCCTTGGGATTGTTTTGATATAAAAGCGGGGTTGGAGCAATTATTAGGAATAATGAGAAATCCCTCCACAATGTGTTCTGGTCCTCACTGTAGAACTCGGATGATGGAGGGCAATATTTGGTAGGCTATCCGACAGCCAATTTGCGGATCATACAAATGAATAACCCGAATCTCTTTATCAACACGGAAATTCCAAAAATATAGGATGTTGATGTTTCTATACACCGGAGAAGCCACTGTTCCATTACCTCTGAAAATGTTGAAACTTTTAACCCACTCATTTATCTAATAAATTAAATACGTTCTCTTTGTCCATTGTATTCAGCAGGGAATGGCATTGATGACGCTGCCTTTTATATTCCTTGGGATCAGGCCGTCGGGAGGCAATCTGGACAATTGGCACCATAAATGTTGAACAAGACTTCGTTATTTTGGACGATGTGATTGGTTGGTCTTGCTGGGAGTCCGAAATCGCGTATGGAAATATCAAATCACAGTTTTAGTTTTCTACCTTAGGAATGTTGGTTCTGGAGAAGTAACTGAATAATCAAAAAAAACTGATTTTTAGGCAAGTATTCAGTGCTCTTCATTTCGGGTCTACTGATTGCCAATGCTCAAGGTATGCGGTATCGCAGAATTTTAATCCTACCGTTTAAAAATATCGCAAACTTTTGGATTTCGACCAAAATGTGCTATTCACGAGCGACCCTAATATATCCAACATATTCTCCAAATCAGTGGTGCTCCTCAACAGTAGCGTTAGGATAGTCAGTTGCTCTTATTCAGACGTAGACTCGGGAGTGGGCCTATTTGACATTTGGTGTAGTTTCAAGGTACACCCGCCCATTTCCATTTTAAAAGTATGCCGTGTTCAGTTATAGGATTTTCAGAGTCAAATAATGGTTTGGTTGATATCATGGTGATTAATGAAATAGATATTGAAACAAACATGTTCGGTTTATCATGGAAGGACCAAAGCGAGCAAAGCCAAGTATTTGTGACGCACCATAATGTATTCAATCAGAGGCGAGCAGCTGGAGAAAATGGTGCACTCAGTCAAAATCTATAATGTGCAGTAGTTAGCAGCACTCTTGGAAATTTTACTTGGTATTCCCAATGGGAAAATTCGCACGGACGAAACCTGAGAGTTCTGCTATAGTAGTAACAGTGATCTCAACTGTACTGACAACATCGAGAATGTGTAGCATCAAAATTGCTGATTTTATGAGACAATGAATCTGCCTTCATTCTGCGACTTAAATAGAGTCAAGTTGTATAGTCCACCTACTTACGAGGACTATCCAAGTGACTCTCTCTAACGTCATTGGTTATTCTGTCCAGCGGGACACGTTGCACCAAAATACGATGTGCTCACAGTATAAGAGAATATCGTTATACTTCCCATTGGCTTAAGTGAAATGGGTTAAATGTTTCACGTTGAATTCTGATTGACTTAAGCGAGTGCCACAGTTCGTTGAGTCGTACAAATGTTTCACTGCTGGTTCTGAAGCAAAACGCCGGGATTCGGACACCGTCGAGCAGCTGATACTCACAACACCTAACAATTAGATGGACAACGTTGTTCTCTTCCACAACAGTCTGTTTTTCTCAACCAATTAGGTAATCCCTATGATCATGAGTACACCAAGTCTCTGCGCTGTTGGAATTTTTCAGGGCCTTTCATCGACGTGAGGTTCGTTGGGGCTGCTTCCAACACATTCGCCTAACAGGCACCACATTTTTTATTCTCATAATTTATGTAAACTGCTAATCAAAGGTTTTTCAATGATATAGGTTTTTGGAAGGTTTCACTTTGTTACCACACAGCTGAAATGTTGTTCTTTCATGTTTATACACCTGTAAATGGCAATTTATCAGACATTTTGGAGGGTTTATCATCGTCGACTTATACACTGGAGAACAAAGACAACAATATTGTGCCAATGATTTGGTCGCTACTGAGATAACAGGGAGGTAACACTGGAGGTTTGTTTGCATTACATGTATGGTCCGTGAGAAAAGCAAGGTTGCATTCACAAACCACATCGCAAAACTTTGGGTAGGAAATCGGAAAATGAGTGGTATCAACACACAATTAAATGTTCAGACTTAAGATTCATACATGTCAAGTGATTCAGTGAGGAAACTCACCCTTGCAAGTTAATTGATGGAATAACCTCTAGACTGTTATTCTTGCTTCCCATTCATTTACGTTAACAGTGCAAAGATGTCCGACTGGAAATTCGATTAGTTTGCAATGCAGGGATGAAAGATGTATTATTGAAGTGTGCTTATTCATCTAGAACCAATTTGTATGGCCACACGCTCACCATCGGTGAGTTACACGAGTGCGCTGCTATCAGTTGGAGTTCCATTGGAAACACTGTGTGTGCGTTTGTGCATATCGGCAGTGATTTCAAACAAACGGGGTAAAACAGCCACACGCGGAGTGACTTCAAGGGTTAGTCGTGATGCTTTCAAAGTGAACATCGTGTGGTTCATTAGTATACTAAAGGTAACAATCAAACTTAAAGCTTTCGATGACTCACTGCACATCACTTCCTATAAAATTTTCTGTTCAGTGTTGCAAATGAAAGGTACACACACCAAAGCTGAACTCCAACCCCGGCTACTTGCTTTACGAATTACATCCCTGGTCATGGTTCGTATAAAGGCAGGCTTGTTACCAGCACACAATACTTGGTCATATACATGGAGGTTTGTGTGATAGGAAATACTGTATATCAGTCGGATCAGCAGGGCGACAGCAAAAAATCAACAGCCGGTCCAGAAGGCACAAATGAAGCACCAATCTTTATGGTTGCTAGATTTGAATAGACAAAATCGGTTTGTTCATTTTTTTCCAATAAAGATGTGGATATGCACTTGATATAACAATAGCAAACCTAATTTGATACTTCTTATCTCATTTGGAAACAATTTTGATGACGTCGTTCATCACCTAGAGGTTATCCATACAGAAATATTTTTGCATTTCGGCATTCCGTGGAATCCAAATCTACTGGAATTCCCGGCTACGTAAACGGCACTCCTACTAGTGTTTCTGTCTTTTATCTGGGTAGTCACAACTAATGATCACGTCAATGTTTGTCATTTACTTCACGATATGACATTTCAATTTGGTTTTACGAAGGAGTACACATACTATAGAATGAAGTAAGGTCATTGCCTACTCAGTTGTGAATGAATATAAAGAATGAATAATCTGGTGAATACACCAAATTTACTGAATACAAAAATATTTTACTGACTCAGAATCGGGTTTGTTCAGTGTTATTCTCCAATTGCAGCCAGTAAGAGAAACGATTTGACTTGGTGCTTGTGGTAAATTGACGAACTATCACACATATAAGGGCAAAATACCTAACGTATTTCGGGATGAAAAGACCACAGTGAAACAACACATAGCTAGGCAACCACTGGTTGTAGAACAAAACCGTAATGACAACAAACATGTCTTCAGATTGTGAGCATTGAATAGAGCTACATTTTGTTGGATATAGCAGTAAGGTTTTGCAATGAATGTGTTTTGTGGCTAAATAAATCATCGTCGCAGAGTTAACTGCTAAGTTTTGAATGACTCATCTAAGTGAAATATGAACCAACCTAATCTTGAGAGAGAAAACCCAGCAGGATTCGTAAGCGTTTCATCCACATCACTTGTTAAAGACGTCTCCAATAAACATCATAAGATAGTAGGTACAATCAACAAAGTAGTATTTTGCGGCTCTCCTGCTAGAGCAACAGAAGCCGCAAGCGTCGATCGCACGTGCAATGAAACTTATCCGCCTGACGAAATCATCCGATCCAAGGATTTGCGCAACCAAAATCGATGTACCGAGCAATTCCGGCATATTCCTTGTCCTTCTCTTTCACAATGAGAGCTTAATCACACACACACACAGACACGTGAGTACACCGACGGAAGAAATATTTTTATTCAGCCCGAAAATTGAAACGCTTGTAATCCAGCAGGCTGCAGACTAACCGGTGAACATCGTATGCAAACCTACCAAGGTAATGTACGCATGTACTACTGAACCTTCTGAAAATGATGAAATATTTCACCGACTTTGCTATTCTAAAGGATTTATTTCTTTCTTCACGCGTACACCATTTCATTTAAGCAGAACCATTCAGCTTCGACTTAGGTTACTGCAATGATCGTAATGGCTTGTGGTTGTGTTTTTGGTCAGGCCGACAAAGTAGACTTATAGGTGCCCTTGGTGAGGTAGACCCAAACTAAAATAAGCTGCTGTTGTTGCATGACCCTAGATTATTTCAACACTGTTCTCTGATAACAAGAGAAACGAAACTCGTTTAAAAAAAGAAATTATTGTAATGACTTTCATAACAACCAAACACTTGATTTGCCACTCTATTTAGGTTTGAATTATACATTATTATAAGGAAACCCGAATCGTTGGTGTGGTCGTTTAGAAGATGATGATTTCTGATATGTTGGGGATTAAAGAGTCCTTTCTATGGGGTGATTATTTCGAGAATTCGTGCGCGAATCACAGTTTGAATGCAGAGCGTTCAAATAGCCATGTCAGAATAAGGCGGGTTGGCAGGCACGTTCATGGAATGTTCACGTTTTCATTCTGAGTCCATTTTATCGTTGCATAGATAGATAGATAAGTGATTACTACCCGGGCTGAAGCATAATTACCTATCAATAAGATGCAGGCTTATGCCAAAATCTGAGAAGGATATTGATTGATTATCCACGTAGTGAAAATGAAAAACAACGTCCGCTTAAATGAAACACGATTAAAGTAGTATTCCAGCATTCAGGACTTTCTGGAGTCGAAGGCAGCGATTCTTACTGAGTGAAAACGTACCAATATATACATGAATTCGCTGCAAAATGCATTCTGAATTAGTGATGTTCAGTGCGGCAAAGTGCGGACATTGATCACTCTGCTCCCTGTTACTGATACATGATATCTCCAAATGCGTATTTTTCTAAAAATGCTGTGACTTCGTATGCATAGAAAGAAATACAATTTAGAACCATCCAGGAATGTCTAGACTAGACTTTATTGACGCTAATTTTATGGACTTAGTAATAATGGATACTCCCGATTATCAATATGAGATTGAGTAATTGAGATGGAGTCGAATTTTATCATACCACTTCTATATAAATGTGGATTGTGGGAACTGGAAGTTGGATTGTAATACTACTACGAAATTCGGAGGTCGATCATTTAACGTTCCAGCTCAAATTACTTCTTTCTCGTGATTTCATAACATGGTTTAATTAAAACTCAAATCGCCTCAGACCAGTGGGTTTTATTTAGTGTTGT
The DNA here is from genome assembly GCA_948099385.1 of Fasciola hepatica. NCBI lineage: Eukaryota > Metazoa > Platyhelminthes > Trematoda > Plagiorchiida > Fasciolidae > Fasciola > Fasciola hepatica. The sequence continues at coordinate 3,131,736 of CANUEZ040000198.1, forward strand.
TTCTTCTGCCTAATTGAGAAAGGTTTTTCTCAAATTGTTGAATTAGACGAGAATAAATTCATATCTAGACGCGAATGAATGGTGTTTTTTATTCTTGTATGTGACAGTGTAGTTATTCAGAACCTCATCCATTGAACACAAGGAAATGCAACCGAACTCCTCATGTGATGATGGATATTGCACTACGAATACAACCTGGATAGGTTTTGGAACTAGGTCCGGAAGAAAGATCGTATTTTGATCAAGATTTTAACCGGACACTCAAGCATGATGAACCTTAATAACAAAAAATTCAACAGCGTACTTCTGGATAACCTCTGAATGAATTTTCGGCTTACCGCATGCCAAATCCACAACCTAAGTTTAGATCAAAAATAATAAACTGGAAGTATTTCATTGGTTCATTGGTTTTGGTTATAAGAAATTTAAGATTACTCACCATTTCAATGATGATGACGAGTTTTGTGTCATTTTAAAAAGAAACTTTTAGTTAAATAAACGCTCAGTCCACAGTTTCTTCATAACCATGACGTGTAAGAATATGAATCAAAGGGAAAAATATGAACAAGAGAAACAGAAATATCGAAGCGATGAAATTTGTGGAAGGATGATGGAAAAAATAAGTTGGATGATCGTGAATATAGACCTCGAGATTTGAACACACACTTCTCAGTAACTATTTTAAAGTCTATTTTTTCCAAAGCTGAAGTCATGCTAGCAACGTTTTCAAATCCGGATAAGGCTTGGATGGTTTGAATGTATGCCGAATTCGAAGAAAACAATTACACACAGTGTGTATATTGGGAAAATTTGAGTCTCATCCTCAAACATCTGCCATGCTCAACAGTCGTATCGCGTTCTTCCCTTGTCCGAGCCTACAGACAAATTTGCGCAGTAGCAATGCGCAGCTCATTGGATTCATTTTATCAGGAAATGTTTTGGCCCACTTTGAGGAAAATACGAGCTTGTTCATGAATGCAGTGTAAACGATATGAGGTCCCATAGCCACAAAAGCCCACTGCACTATTAAACATAACCGGAAACCAGACTGCTCGGCTTGAAGTGGGGGACCGAATAAGGCCCGATATGTCAGGATTGGTCACCAGCCGAGTCACAATGGATTTCCGCCAACCACGAAAAATATCGTCTGAAGTGTTGAGTGAAAGCTCTGCTTCATCGATCGCAGTTTGGTGTATCTTCCCGATAGAAAATGCTTTCTTGCCAGGAAACAGGACGATAATTGCCATCAGAAAGAAGTAAATTGGTATTGATTTTCTAGCATTTTTTCTATATAATTAGTTTCAATAAACAGGGAGTTCGAGAAAATCCTGGGATTATTTGTAAAATCTACCAGTGTGTGCTGGTCCTCACTGTAAAGCTTGGATGATGAAAGGCAATATTTTGTGGGCTATGCGACAACCAATTACCGGATCATACAAATGATTACCCCGAAGCTCTTTATCAACACGGAAATTCCAAAAATATAGGATGTTGATGTTTCTGTACACGGAGATGCCACTGCCACATTACCTCTGAAAATGTTCAAACTGTTAACCAACCCATTTATCTACTCCAGTAAGTACGTTTAATTTGTCCATTGTATTGTGAAGGAAACGGTATTGATGACGCTGACTTTTTAATTCCTTGTGATCAAGCCGTCGGGAGTCAATCTGGACAATTGGCACCATAAAATTTGAACATGACTTTGTCATTTTGTACCTTCGAGTAATTAACTATATGCAATATTACCCCTCAGTGAGCTTGATAATACGGTACACTCATAGGCGAGAATTTTGCCAGAGTGCAGAATCTAAGGCCAAGACAAATAGCCATATGCCAGTAACCAACGTAGATGTATTGATATTTTGCCTACTGATGAGTATTCCTGTGAGTAATATCGTTGTTCACCTCATGAGATGAAAATGCCTCAGTCGCAAAACATATCTCCTCCAGCTAGGGCTTTCTTCATAATAAAATATTTTAGTTGGGGCCAACCCAGTACAGCAGCATCAAACAAGAAATTCTTTGTAGTTCCCACGTAGCACATTTGATCTATTTGCGGAATGATTTATAACTTGTATTCATTCCAAACAATAAACATGGTGACAGTTTTGTTCTTCTCTACTTATCGTGCAGAGTGGTACTAACTGTCTTATCTCAGATTCAGGCCACGTGGTCAGTAAATCAAGACAATGATCGTCCTAATACTACCGAATTAGGGTGAATTTCCAATACATGTGCGACTTACGTAGTAATCTGAAAGAAACGAATACAAGCTTTTATTGAAAGGTCCAGAGGGATTCGTGGGGGAAAAACAAGCAGTTAGAACACTTAGAATAATGTCAAGGCCGAATAACAAGATCGTTCATTATTGCGTCGTGGTCTACGAGAAAGTGGACATGGTGAGGGCTGAGGATATTTCCACATGTAAACGTGTGTGAATGAAGGATTTTAGATTTCGAGCCAATGAAAGTGAGAGATGCGGCTCTATAGAGTGTGGAGGGAAGACAAGGATTTGTGTTCGATGGTGACATGTTAATTTGTCACACGAATCAAAATGCCTGCTGATGATGTATTCAGTGAGAATATATCTATTGTTGACGCAACAGCGGGTAGCAATTTTCGAGATTTGGTGGTAAGATGGAAATTAGACGGTAGAAGCGTTAGGTATATTTTGGTTATCAGAGAAAAGGTATGGAATGTTATTGAGAACAGAATGGGAGCGAGATCCGAATTGAAGTTTGAACGTCAAATCAACGCACCTAAGGATGTTAGGGAAAAGAGAACGGGAAGCAGACAAGCGGACAAGCTCATTCAGACTGTTTCGAGGAAAATGCAATCCTTCGTTCCTATTACAGTGACAATGCAAATAAGGAATAAACTGTATGCCACTGGAAAAATAATCACAAAGGTCTTTTCAATTAACGCCGTCAACCGCATTAACACGTACAACATACAGCAGATTACCGCGATTGGGGGAACCAAATGCACGTTCGTAGTTAAGAAAACGTAGCCTCACAGTACAGCCATCGTGATCACGCGTAAAAGCTGATGAATTAGCAATGGATGCATTTGCATCACGTGTTGACAGACAGGGTATATAGGGAAATTGTGTCATGTCACGAGAGTGAACTTGGAGAATTATGCAATGGATGAGTGCATTCTTACTTACTTTCAGCAATGCAAATGTTCAATCTATCTGACGGTATTTCTCGGATGCTTTCTTTGATACAGGTTGAGTGCGTATAAATATCCGACGATTGGCAATCACCTCAGAATCAATAAGACGAGATGGGATATGATTTCGAAAGAGCAAGCCATTAGCAACATTGGTGTTATTTAGTCGAGGCTATCAGATTCACGGCACTAGGCTTGTCATTGAACAGTGGGATCAGAGGCAAGGTTGACAGTGTTTAGTTCATGGGATTCCAGATATATTTGAAGAAGTGAGGATGTGTCGGATTTAAAAGTGAACAGGTGATTAGAATCTACGACGCATAGCCTCACATTGAGCCTGGCAAAGCACAACAGATAAATGGCGTTTCACATCTCACAGTATTTCACGAAACCCAACACTGTGTATGCTTACAGGTTATTCAGATGTCTTATTTCAGTCTTGATGAGTGTGAATAGCCTTTTACGGCTTGATGCCAGTCAGATGTTTGTGCCTTGCCCCTAAACCCACGGGAGAGGGAAACCTGTTGTGTTGAACATAAAAGATTTCCATGGGGCAACACAAATCATGGAGGTTTGGGTATCGGTTAGTTGCTCACAGAAAGAGAAAGCCTCGTGTAAGAATTAGGAAAATCAGTGGAGGTGGCAAATGTCCCAAGCTTTTTGAGATTCTCCAAAGTGCAAACTCGTTTGCAGACAGTGCGCGATGACTTTAGAAAGCTGGTGAAGGCTTTTTCTTAGCAAACACACTTTTGTATCAATAAGTGTAATACAGTGATCAGAAACTCCAATAGAAGCACGTGGAAATACTGCGAAAATACTTCAATAATTTACTAATACTGAATGCAAAAGGGCATCGAAGCAGTAAGAAAGTGTACAAGACTCAATACAATGCAAGGTGATTAGAAAGGATAAGTCAAGTCTACTGAAATCAGCTGCCATTCTGCACAAGGACTGATTAACACCTGTATTGAAATAGTTGGGAACGCTGTCAATCAGCTGATTGATATCATCAGCGGGAGTATCTAGTAAACATAAGAAATACCAGGGATATGAAGTTGAAATGTTTTTAGAGGAAGCATTCGATCTTTATCACGCTCAATTTGAGTGAGATGTGATAAGATTTGCACCACATTCGATAGTTAAGTGTGATTCAAACCGTGATTTCTGGATAGTGTGTGGACATATAATGTGCTAATATTTTACTTATTTCAAGAGACATAATGAAGACAGCTGTTGTAACCAGTCACAGACTGTTACTTGGTTATATATAATTGTATCACAACCAGTAGGCAGTAAATAAATCATGCAGATCAATTTACAAATGAGGCATGTGGTAAATGTTTTAGGCAGTACGATCATTTGTAACAATCCTAAGCTTCACGTTGTGCGAATCAATGACTCTAAGATCCCCGTTTTGCTCCCAGAGATTGGATTCTCAGCGAGGTGTAGTAAAAAATAGCAAGAAAATATGATTTCTTGTGCTGTGTGCTGCGGAAACGATAGCATCAACCAAAAGAGATCGGATTCTCAAACTGACTGCTGTGATGCCACCTGGTAGGCGAACTGGTAGTGGAGAAATGAAATTTTGTTTATGGCTGAGTGGGAGTTGTTTTGTGTCTATGCTGGCTCTTTGTCATGACCACGGTTAAACAGTTGTGGGATGTTTTTATGACTAGTAGGGTGGTTGACCGTGAGGGAGTGTCAACTGAAGGTAACTATTCAGTTGGACTAAAACGCTACACAAGTACAGAGATATGCAGAATTACACTCGTTAAATACAGCTCATGGAGGGGAAGTAGAAATCCCGTATATGTGAACGGCTGAACGTGAAATCAGACTTTTCTATACAATCGGCATGTTTCAACAAACGTATGCATAAAGAACATCATTTTGGGAGTTTTCTGAACTAATATTACCATTATTTTCTAACTAATGAAAGTCATGAGAAGATAGCCGGTAGCATAAACCTCTGGTTATTTTCATGATAGTTCCCGATTTGGATTTAGCCGTCAACACTACCTTATTGTTACAACATAAGGGTTAGTTGATTTTAAATACTAGTTAACTGAGTGCTTTTAGGTGAATGAAAATGCACGCGATCTACGGGCACGTTTTACAAAATCGGTCAATAAAATAATGTGCATTTGTTTGGCGAATAATCGGTGAGTACATACACCGTTTCGTCTGTGCATTCACGGGCATGTATCTGTGTTTGCACATGGTGTTCATTTTTATAGCGATCGTTTGCATTTCGTGTATTTCTCGAATCGGTACTGTTTCCGTACCACGTTATATAGAATACATCGTTGCATCTGTCCATCGGCTAGCATCTTCTCTATTTGTTTGATTGAGATGATTTCTTTGGAAGTTCGCTGTGGGGCAGGAATAAAGAAACGTACACAAGCCCTGTTTGAACGTCTCCCAAAGTTTGTTTAGCATTTGGAGTGATCCAGTGGTATATTATGCGGCTTAGTCAGTGATTATGCTCCCATGTTGGATCTGTCGCTTCATCTGCTAATCCTTATACGAATACGAAACAATCAGTTAGAAGTTATACTCGACAGACGGAAAATGACCGCAACCCGCAGTACCAGGTTTGTGGCTAGTGAACGAGATGAACATCCAAGTGATCGATCACGATCGGTAACGTGTGGGTACGGAAAAGCGCTGTTCATTACAATGTAAATCACTGGGGAAGCGGATATCATTTCGTGGTTATTTTACTCGAGAAATAGTCAGACAAATTCCTACGGAATTGATGCAAATAAAATGAAGTGAATAGATTTTATTGGAGTGTTGATACGCCAGTATCTATTTGGTTAAGAGAAACCCGACGATGTGGATTTACATTCGTTCTAATGGATTCGTACGAAAATCAGTTCCACAGGGAATCACTATCGAAGCACAAGACCACTCGTTTCGCAAGATCACATGTAACCAACACATTTGTACAACCGTCTACCGAGTTTCTTTTCACACCGTACCACAGCTTGAAATAGAAGAGAATGGAACAGACGCTTCACAATAAAATGAGAACCAATATGTTTCTGCTGGTTATTCGATTTATTATGGCACGGAGAAGAGAAGGAAGGTGGGCGAAGCTATGGGTAGACTATATTCCAATTTGCATTCAAATAAGGTGAAACCATTCCACTTTGGACTTGTTTTATGTTTTCTATCCATATACTTCTAATTCCCTTACCAAAGATTGTTATTGTTATCAACAATTCTCATGCGTAAAACGGTGATACAGTTTCATGATCACTATCCGACAAACCGTTTCCCAAATTTATAACAAGGTAACAATTCGGAATTTAGGAACTTCCCAAGCGGCAAGCTTATCAAGCCTCTTTGTTTCACCAAGTTCACCAAAACGTCTCGTTCGGACGGTTATACTTGTACAGTATTCAAGCATGGGGCTAGACCTCGGTCGGAGGTGTTGATTAATTTGATCAGTCACAATCATTCTCACACCAAAAGGGTCCAGTAACCAAACAGGATCCAAGAAAGTTCACACAGTTTACTTTTCTCGTCGGAGTAAAAATTGATTGGACCTGATGAACTCCATGGCCTTCAAAACCCTGTCGGATGTCCAACTGCATATAAATCCTGGCGGTTCACGTACGAGGAAGTTGCGCAGAAGTCCATTTCATTACAGAATCCCTCAGTGATTCGCGAAAATTTATCAGGCCAGCCTTCGTCGATCACACAACAACATTTTATGGTTCACAGCAAAAGTCGCTTCTCAAGAAATTAGAATCCATTATCTGCCCACGTACTCAATTAACTGACTGGCAGGTTTCTTCTCAGGAATAACATAACGTATCTCTCTTCGTAGATGTCTGTACATATTTGGTCTTGTTTCTGGGCTTATGTGATATGCATGTCACATCATCAATTTAATTTGCCGAAAATATCGTTGCGGACTTTTTCATCCAGTCTGATAATAAGATCATAAGAATCAATTCAAAGATTGGAATGGTAATTCAGGCACTGGTCTAGAATGCAGCGTGAATATTGTTCTTTATTACTGAGGATTGGTGCAGTGTACTGGGTGCACAGAACAAACTTCTAGATGAAACAGTATCCTGTATATCTCTGGATAGGACCACTTGGAGCGGGCCTTTTGCTGAGGGAGGTAGTTGGTAGAACAGATCAATGAAATTGGCCAGTCCATGACATGATATGAAAGAAAGGTATGGAAAGGCTTTGTGAATTGTTGTAGACTTCCTGGGTGTGGTCCCACATGGGGGTTAAATGCATTTGATTGGCTCTTTTGTAAGTGCATTATTCATCTAATGGATATAATTTTTCGTAGTTATCTCCTTGTTTGAGCTGCAGTTGAGATTCCAAATGTGAGATAGAAACGAGAACTACCATAACCACTTCGTGAATAATAGGTGTTTGAAACAAACTGAACTAAACTAAACCAAGCTGAGGAGAGCTGAACTGAACTGAACTGAACTGAACTGAGCTTTACTGAAAATCGCTTCATGTTTGCATGAAGAATGATTGCATCAACACAAAATGCAATCTGTATTCAGAATACATAGTTTTTTGAGTACATACTAGCCCTCATCGGTTAATTACTTACAATCATGTACGAACACATGACCATAGTCTACTAAGAATTTTAATTAGGCAAGAGCCTTGTAGAATAAAACGTGTGGCATATCCCACACACAGTCCTGTACCAAGTAGAACCAAACCACATCTATCCCAATGTCAAATAAATTCTGAGTAATCTGATGTGAAGCAAATTATTGCACAGGGTAGATCGGCATTTTGTAACTACCACTTTGATATCGTCATAATGATGGTTTTCAAGAGCAACCAGAAAAAGGTTTTAATGTCGGAAAACATGGAGACGAAAAACAAAATGGATGCACGAATATGATGAGGGGGTTGTTCCGAATAACCTCGAATCCCCTATAATTGCAAGTCCAATTTGCCCACCAGACAGCACATATACATTTTCAGAAATGGGACTTCCTAAAGCTGTGTGCTGTAGGCCATCATAAACTACTTTTCGTTCCTTCCAAACATCGATTCCCATCAGCCTAATATATCTTGGTTCCTTCGGGCGATTTTATTCACCCAGAAGCTCATTTTGTTATCGTGACACAGAATTCAGACATCGGGTAGCGAAAATGGTGGAGGTGAACCGAGTAGACGATGTAGACCAGTATTTACCCCAAACAGGTTTATTCTTTACTTACTATTCTATTCACCCACGAAGCTTTATTGACACAATATGACCAAATGTTTCTCATTTTCTCTGATGGAAACTCTCAACGGCAGTGACGATAACTTCAGTCAAACGTTTCTTTTAAAATCGCTCGGTGTGTCATAAACACGGGAAATACAGATAACGGAACGAGTAGTCTCATCAATGACCGAATCTCTACAAAATAGTAACTGATAAAATGGTTCACAAGGTTACGAAATCCAGTCACTTTCTGAAAGGCAGTTGACCATCTTCAATAATATTTGTTCAAATATGACGTTGCCTATCCCCAGCGAATATTGAGAAAATAGTTCAATTAAACGAATTGTCTTCCGGAATGAAACCTGACCGATGAACTCTCTAAACTGCACTAAAATAGTTCCAGAGAAGTACAAGATAAACACACTGCAAACATTGTATCTCAACATAGAGTTAATTTTGACGACAGATACACTGGTTCTAGAAATGAATGGGATTAGTGAAACGCTTATATCAACTGCGTATCCAGCATTATTCCTGGCAAAGTATTATCGTCTGAAGCTGATAAAGAATGATCGTCCACTGAAATTGGAAATGATTTTTGAAATTCCACACGAACGAGATGATATAATCAAACTAACCAATAAACTTCTGAAGCTATTTTCAGGCGTATCTACTGTATTGCCGAACCGCCAATTGTGTTCACGTAATTCCCCGATCACACGAATATATTAAAGGATCCACCGTCTATTCACATCAAGTTCAGCTGCACATTCCAAGTGAAATATTGGATCACAACTACCTACACTGGCCGTACCGAGTCTTAGTTACGTCATACAATGACTCAACACATTCCAGTGTGACTTGAGAATTAAACCCAACACGATTGCATCATCATTCGATGAAAGAATAGTGACTGCTTCAAGTCGTTCGGAGACAAGGCCTTACGTCATCACCAATGATATTCCCCAATGGAGAAACTAGAAGCACATGGCATCATGAACAACTCGAAACCATCACGTGATCCAACCACGTTTCCAAACCGATAGACTTGATTCACTCAACGTGATTACCCATTTCGCTGTCGCACCAAATCTCACATGAAGAAGGTCATGTGTGCTCACGCTATGCAGGTGGATATCAGGTTGTTGACTGTTACCATTTGACTCAAAGATATTCGAACTTGTCGATCAGTTTTACGCGAGCATCGTAAATGATTGGTGGTAGTGTTAGTGGCGATGGGATTTGGTGATGCTTCATGCGTCAAACGCGCCCAGAAAGCTGCCCAACCGCAGAAGACAGGCAAGTTACAAAACGAACCTACATCGTACATGGAATGCGAGTAATGATCGTGGAACGTTTTTCCTAATTTATAATTTGATTAAATGGGCTTTTATTAAGAGATTTGCATATGTTCATTATTTTCCAGTTATGGCAGGTTAGAAGATAAATTAGAGGAACGTTGTTCATATGTGAAACTGAACTTGAAGTGACGGTTACCAGTGTCGTATTCACCTGTTTGTTTTGGTTCTTGATTATATTTGAACAAAAGTTTCCTGCAACTAATGAATATTCATCTGATTTGACAAATACAGTTGAGTGAGGACACGTGATTGAGACATCAGAACAATCGGCATCAAAACAACTATTTGTCAACGTCCCATTCGTGATTAAATATCATACGTTTTATGGATTTTGCACACTGGATGATAGAAAATCAAATAGATAGTCGATAATCTTGATTACAGCAATTGCCAAATTCGTGTCCATACAGTATTGGTGTTATCAGCGTTACGACTGATATTGTGTTGATAACTATCAATTGTTTAGTGTTAGTGATTTTGTCACATTATTTTTGTAGGTAACCAGGATACATTCAGAGATCTAAAATGTTGATTCTGAGCACATAATGTGGTGTTGTTTCGTGCGAATTGAGACCTAATTGGCGGTGGTCGATATCTGGCCTTTTGGCGTTACTTGCTGCTATTACTTTGACAGTTTATTTGGGAAGAGGGACTCCACTAGTATTCATCCAATGATCCGATCCCATTGAAGAGATGGTAAATGTCGTTTGTCCGCTTTTCACTAAACGTTTATTTTACCAACTCGGGTGATACGTCTGTGTGCGTTGGTACGGTTTTTCTGTTGTTCGGCCAGCGTCATCCGACCCACACTGAGAGCTGGAATGCACGGTTATTCTGCCTTTCACTCGTAAAATGAGAAATTTATTGGTCAGTCACTGCAGTAGCTGTTTTTATGATTACGTGATCGTCCTAGTGGGCCATCGGATTTGTGATGTATAACAAATGAGAAGTAAAAAGAATTGCTATTTATTTATTTTATTTTGCCTACTTATCACCTCAATATATTTTGACATGCAGTATTCGGCCAGCTGATTGGGTATCTAAATTGTTTTACTATTCTGACCAACAATAAATCCAAGCTGACCGTCAAACGTTTATTGCACAACTGTTTCGCATGATACATGTGTATTGGTACTGCACATAATGGTCCACTAACGTGCAATATTGCTAATCGCTGGGTGTAAGAATTTGCGGATCGAATACCGAAACGTGTGGGATTCACCATTGGAACACCGGTGGAAACTTATACCGCAGTTTTATGATGCACTTGTTTAGTTAATGCACTTTCACAGCTTAACCCAAACTAGTGTGTTACTGTTAATTGTGTTTTCTGTAAATCACCAGTCTCACTGTAGGTGTGGCGTAGTTCAATGTGTCCTCTTAGTTGACTTATGACCTCACGACCCAAGGTTGAAATGATGTAAAATGCGCACAACGGGTAAGCGATGCTAAAGGTGATAGTTTGATAGGGAAAGGAGATTGCATGTAAAACGTGCCTGCTCGAGTTCAGTATTGTTCCTGCCACATGCTTACTCTTCTGATCGAGGCTGACAGCTTGTTGCATGTCTGCTTGATTTCTCACTGGGACTGGTGTGTGACGAATTTCCACCACAGCACACGTGTTTTTGGACTTAATCGATCCACAAAATTCTCATTTCATATTTCCACAATACTCATCTGGCAGAAAAACTAAATTAGGATTTCCCGATCAAGAGAAAGAGAGGCCGACGAGGCCCTATTCCACACGTCACTGCAGTTTTCAAGTGTGGGGCTAGTTTGAGTTTTGTATATCCGGAGATGAGCTAGTGTGAAAAAGCTTATGGCGCAAACAGAAAACCAATTTCGCACTCAGCTCGAGAAACGAACTGAGATAGGCAAGCAGACCAAGATAGAGGAGTTATAGATGAGCCGAGAAGAGAGGTAGAATCTGTGGGGCGCAACACATTCAAATCGAGGTTGTGGTGGGAAAAGGACGATAATTATTCGGGTCAGAAAGATCATCGGTTTTGGGAATATGAAAAATTGCTATGTGTTTACAGGGGATCGGAATATTAGAAAGTCGGAAAATGTGTGTGTGTGAGAGAGAGAGAGAGAGAGAGAGAGAGTTGAATGACGACGAAGGAAATAGGCCAATTCGAATTGCACATTTTAAGGAGGATGAATGGTATGCCGTTTTGATCGGGTGGTCTGCATTAGTCCAGAGAATGCAGCATTTGGCTTATCTTCAAAAACCAAAATGGGTTTGAAAATGGGAGACAGAGGGAACAGAATGGAACATAGGAGTAGGATACGTAGGTGAGATGGAGTTAGTGGTGAACCAGGAAGCGAATTGTCAACTTTCTCATATGGTCCACGAAAAAGATTGACAGAGGAAATACATATGTGAAAGACATTGGAAGGGCAAAAATCGCGAGAGACTACTTTGGCAAGGAACCAACGTTTCAGGCTACCGTTGGCAGATGAGAGTAAGCGTTCGGTTTCCCAGCAGAAAAAGCTTTTTCTGGCTCTATGTATGGTTAGTGAGCATCTGTTCCTTGGCTTGCAAAGAGCAAAGGTGAGTCCTTTGTGGGCGAGCCGAGCCAATGGAAAAATGTTGCACACTTCATGCGTACAGCACGATCGCATGCGTGGTTGAACCAGTCGGATGATTCGGGTTTGCCAGGTTTGGACAGGTGAGTAATAAAAAGTTGCATAACCTGAAGAACAATGTCGTTGAAGTTAGAAACGGAAGAGAAAATGTCTGAAGTAGACATCGCAAAATCTATCTCAGTTGGTTGAACTTCAGCTCCAAATTATTTATCTCAAAGTTGGTGAAGTATGGAAGTGGGTAGATCTGATGTAACAGGAAATAGTATAGTGATTAGATGAGTCAACTGGAGCAAGGGCAAATGTGCCTGAGATCAGGGAATGAACAAAAGTGAGAATAAGTTCAAGGGTATGAGCATGATCGCCAGCTCGATAGGGAATACGTGTGAGGAAGTCAACAAGTTGGCATAGGTTGTTGACCACGGAGAAGTGTTCGGCTTCGCGCCCCAGAGCCGAAGTGTCCGATGAGTGAATGAACCAATCTCGCTTGTGAACATTGAAATCTCATAAGGTGGTGACGAGTCAGTTGGATCTGCCACAAAATAAGGTCAATGTTTGAAGGTGAGATATGAAAGAACGATGAATCGCTACTGTTGGGTGAGCGGTGAACTACTCAAAAGCAGTGATTACAAAAAGTAAGTCGAAGCTCCAGCCACATCAACTGAAATTCGCGAGTTGATATTATGCTTCTCTCCGCGAATGCTAGTGAGAGTGACAAGTTAGTGCTCATCTTCCGAGCGAGGAGGGCAAGCAAGAGGAATCATTCGATTCGAGGAATTGGACCTCTGACGGATAAAGGCGAATTTTATGAAAATTCCCATGCCAGTAAGCTAATATCTGCTTTAGAGTGCGTGCTGAATTTCTCATATCTCGTAGAAGACGATAGTTTCTTCGTGTCACCGTCCAGGGTCACAGTAATTCTTAAATAAATCTCAAACAATTGAGTATTCACATTCAGAATGATGAAAAGTTCCATTTACGGAAAATTGATTCATGAGTGTATGTCCATAACACTACTGCAATCAAGCTCATTTCCACAGAATGTAATTATTTTCGCAGGAAACATTTTATTACTTCCTAATATTTGAGGTCGCCGCCTATATTGGTAGCAAACAAAAAGTAGGTTTTTACAGCAATAAGAAGGCTAACAGCAGAGAAAGCAGTCTTCTGCACTGAACCAAATATATGAGCATAACCCCCTATACATGACCGCATTCAAAGAAGGAGAACGGCCCGGCCACTTTCATGAATGCTCTACCGTTTCATGCTGTGTATGTGCGGCTAATAATCCTTGTATGATACTCATTATTATTGTTGAGCTGACTTGTTTCTTCTCATTGATGTCTGAAATAAAATCTCCTCTATTTAGTCAATCTTTTCTACTCCTCGAGGTCTGCTCGTATCCGTTTATATGCTTGACGTTTTGCATGTAATTCATTTGCAAACGTGCATTCTCAGTTACATAATGATGACGTGAAAGTTCACTGATCCTTAGATGAAAAGAACCATAGAAAGAGGAAAATGAACGAATCAAACTCAAGAATTAGGCTGAATTGATATAATATTTTCTTAAGCCAGTTTTACCAGAATGCATGACTAGAACTAGCATCAGACTGACGCGACAATGAGAGCTAAATGCGCATCGGGTTGAATGTTCAGGATTATGTGTGGATTGACCACAACTTACCGATAGGTGGGATATTCCAGGGATAGTCGCTTAAACTCAGCTCGCATGTTACCGTCCATGGTGAACCAAAGGCACCAGAGCACATATGAGAGTCAACAGAAGACATGCCGTGGTCAAACGGTAATATTCCTCGTACTGACTGCATCGTTAGTTCCTGCTGCATTGCCTGATGAGCAGTGAGTGGTGAGAACAGGAACATCGGAAAAATGGGGACTTGACTTGTTAATATTGAAGGAATCTAGAGAAATCAAACATTATTTGGTGAGGGATGATGAGTATTAGATGGACCACCGCTCAATATGGTATCTTAAGGAGAGCACAGATTCATACCACGATAAAGGTAACTACACCGTTTTAACTAGAAGGTTAGTCGCTGTCAATTCAAGTGGAGCCGAAAATATTTCATGGAAATAGAGGAGCAAGTCACATACTTGGTGACGATGCTTTTAAAAATACACGACGTATGGTAACGGATACCTCAAAATCAAACAAAATTCCTACGTTATTAGAAAACAGAACAAAGGGGGAGAGAAAGGATGAAAACACACAAGGAGGAAAAAAGAAAACCTCGTTGTTGGTCTAACACAGAATTCCTTGAGGGTTCCCAATTAGAATGATAAGGCAACTCGATTAGAGAGCATATTTGCCCCGAAAACACGATTCGGATGAAAATATTACTTCGAAGTGATGCAAACTAAGCCCTAAAATGATAGGATTAGGAATTCAGTTGGAGTCAGTCTTCATATTTCCTCCACTGCAATAAGGAGATTCAAATCTGGGTAGTTCAGTCGTACGTGGAGTTGGATATCGGGCTGGGCAACAAGCTTTCGGATAAGGAAGTGCGTGAGACAAATGAACAAAGATTGATCTCGCTACAAAACTATAATTTCTACGGACTACGCTCAATGGCTCGACTGGAAATTCCGTTTGCTCAGGATCGGACGAAAGGAACCTATACCCTGGTCTCAAAGATCTCTGGATATATATCCAACGGCATATTTCCTGGGCGGTTATGTTGAGATGAAATTTCACGAACTCCAGATGGTGAATTTAAATGAGTTGGAAAATCGTATCCAATCTGCATGTGGTTCGATTCCAACACAAATGCAAGAGGCAGTTCAACATAATATGATTCGACGGCTGACGATTTGCCTGGCTCAAGTTGGTGGCGTTTTTGAGCAGCTTCTGTAACGGCAAATACGGCGCCTATCAGAAATAGAAAACGAACTATTAGTTTTGTTCAGAGCCGAGGACGATCAAACAGTCTTTTTAAAGACCAACACGACCAGATTTTGCTTGATGATCCCGGTTTTCAAAACCAGGTTTGAGGTAATCGTGGTCCAGTCTTAAAGGTCGATTCCGTCTAATCGGTCCGAAAACCATAGTGCAAAATGGGGCAGTTCAATAGGCAACAGTCACTCTTCAATTTCCGATATTTGACGATAATAAACAGTGTAACAGTCTGAGAGCTGGTGGTTTTGTCAGAACGATTAAGTACGGAAATGACAAAGAGAAATTATTTGACACTAAATTTCAGGCAACAGTTTCCTGATGAAACATCCGCAGGATTCTCACCAATTGGAACATATCGCTACTCACGGTGTGATCGATGGTTTCCTATGAGAGCAATTCTATTGGCCACAACGAATGGAAACGAATGGCACTGACATTAAAAATTCACTGCAAAACAATGGTGCAATCCGTCCATAAAACAAGACGATCTATGTGCAATTGTAACTCGTGAGTGATGTCGTTCAAAACCGTGTTTCAAGAAAAGCCGCAACCAATTCAAGGGGGTTTTCCCACTATAAAACGGCAAATAGGTCCACACTCAGATTGGAGCCGAAAATACCCAACTGGACCATAACCAGTTCCTGATGCGGCACTAAATATGTGCAGCTCTACTGTCCCATATGGTGGGTATTTCGTTACCAGTCATCTATCGACGCGATTGACAGTAATAGATTGTACGTTCTTTGATCATTTCGTCCATCTGTCTCGCTCAAGTTCAACCGGTTCAACTGGTTGCATACACCACGAAAGATCTGCTTTGCTGGCGGCAACGATCTCGCTGCATCTCAACGTGGTATATACTGCAGAACGATTAAGTTCAAATGATTACAACAGTATTGTGCGAAAAATATAGGGAGAATTCGAATTGTCACCATGGTAAAGACACATTACGAACCGGCTGTTTCTGCTGATACCATATGGGTCTTCATCGATGTATGGCTACAGCTTCGGCAAACCTCAATAGCCTTGCATTCCTTATCACGTATATGACCCGAAACGGAGTGTTTCGGTCACCTGGATGTTGCGTCATCTGAAGATGACGAGCGACAGCAGACGACCAGAACTCTTGACTTTGAACATTGTGAATATGCGTTTGATCTGACCCTGATTGCATCACAAGACGTTGTGCCCGATTTGGAATGTGTTCAAGTTCTCGGTTAGACAACAGTCGTTCTGTTCCACCCACGTGGGTTTTCCCGCAAATTCTTAAATCAGATTAGATTTGGCGTGCAGGGGTAGACGTTATTTTCACCGACGGCTTTGAGGATCCCAATCGTTGGATGAACAATTATAAGGTCAGTAACATATTATGTTCTAGGAATCGCTGAAGCAAGTCGCCGTTTGAGCAGGCATTGACATCATCAGATTTGAATGGAAAACAGAGGATGACTAGTGATTTCTCTACTGAACAAGTCGTTTATCCGGCAACTATAGGCCTGCTGTGCCTTCTGATAAACGTATGGGGATGAGCGTTTTCGGTCGACGCCTCTTTTAGCTGTTGCAGTTCGCTGTCACTCATGTTTCCGTTCTACTCTCCGAAATGGTGTTCGGACCAGGCAACGTTTATATTCCCTAGGCACAAATCTGTTAGAGTGCAGTTATAGCCAAATTGGCGAAATGGGTTCTCCAATTGCCTAAGCCCGTTCATGATTTAATGGCCAGCGAAACTGTCAAAGAAATTTTCGCATTGGTAGAGATCTTTGGGCCAGATCATTGTGAAAGGGAAACACACGGCTTTATTTGATGTCCAATCACAGTTCACGAACTTTCCTTTACGGAGGCCATACATACCATCTGCTACCATGGAGAGCAAAACCAACTCAAAATCGGTATACCAGTCTCATTTCAGGAACGACAATTACTACCATGCTCAACAGTCGTATCGTGTTCTTCCATTGGCTGAGCCTACTGACAAATAGCCGCAGTCGCAATGCGGAGCTCATTGGATTCATTTTGTCAGGAAATAGTTTGGCTCACTTTGAGGAAAATGCGAGCTAGTTCATGATTGCAGTGTGAGAGATATAAGGTTCCATAGCCAAAAAAGCCCATTGCATTATTAAACATTACCGGAAACCAGACTCTCAAGTGGGGGACCGCATAAGTTCCCAATATGTCAGATGTGGTCACCAGCTGAGTCACAATGCATTTCCTCCTACCACGAAAAATATTGTCGTTCAAGGATTTAGAACCTCTGATCTCCGAAGTGTCAAATGAAGTCTCCGCGCTACCAATAACAGTTTGGTGTATCTTGTTGATAGAAAAGGCTTTCTTGCCGAGAAACAGGACGATACGTGCCATCAGAAAGAATCAAATTGATATTGATTTTCAAGTAACTTTTTTTCTAATAAATTAGTTTTCTGGATAAAGAGAGTTGGAGGAAATCCTGGGATTATTGAGAAAATCTACCACAGTGTGTTCTGGTCCTCACTGTAGAGCTTGGATGATGAAGGGCAATATTTGGTGAGCTATCCGATAGCAAATCACATGATCATACATACGAATAACACGAATCCCCTAATCAACACGGAAATTTCAAAAATAGAGGATATTGATCTCTCTGTACGCCAGAGTTGCAACTGCCGTATGAATTCTTGACTTCCTAAACCGGTATGCCTAGCCATCTATCCGCTCAATTATATGCGTATAATATGCCCATTATATTCGGAAGGAAATTTTATTGATGACGCTGACTTATTACCGCCTGCGATCAGGTCGTGGGAATTCAATCTGGATCATTGGGTTCATAAATTTTGAATTGGAATAAATGATTTTGGCCTATCGAAGAATGTCTATATGCTGATGTTTATCCGTCAATCATGGGTACAAGCCTAAAGACAGAACAAGTTCATGGTTGACACACGGTACAGAAACTACATGAATAAAGTAAGGCATGATTATTCATAAGGAGCAAAACGTCCGACGCACACGTGAATCGACAAAACAGATAAATGATGATAGTTAGGAAGTAAATAATATTTCAGACTGAATTTTAACTATAAATAAACGAGCAAGCCGTTACCAATACAGAAACGTCTATGATCGAGACCTTTGTTCGTTGTCACAGTTCAGAAAGCAGGAGGCAAATAAAACACGGCTAAACACTGAATAATGGGATTGTAATTCATCTCTGTTGTAAATCCGTAGTCAGTTTACTGTATCGTGTGCAATCGGATGTCCCAATTGTCCCAGTCATCGATACACGGAAATACGAAAATAATCTGAGTAGGAAAGCTGCTCGAATTTCACATATAATTCATTTCATCTATGATTGAATGATGTGAGGCGTTTAATGGACTAGCTGGAATGTGAGTCGACTACTGGAACACCCTTATGAGGAAAAAAGAAATAGTGGACCTGAGTAGTAATAGGAAACGATGACGTGCCAAATAAAGTGTAAATCTATTGTCCGTGACAAACTAGTGGTTTTCGAACCGTTTATCTTCCCGGTTTGAGTAGGCTGCTCTCCGTCTTCTATATCGTGCGTACTGTTCTTCCGATGACAAAAACGTTTGGACATTCCTTCAGGCCGATGCAATTCTTTCGTTTGTGTGCTTATATCTACTGGCGCAGTTGATGGGCGGTGCGGTAAACAAGGCAAACGAATCAATGTGGCATCTGACTTGCATACTGTATCAGATAGTATAGGACCTACACGAAGAATAATCTGCGTATTTTATAGATCACAGTTAGTCATGCTGCCGTGGCAGATGCTTTTTGTTACGAACGCACAAGTGATCCACAACGAAGACTACGAAATGATTGCTTCTACTGTGGTCACAGCAAAGCCAGTCACGAATGAAACTGCTGCGCGCTCGTTTGGATCGGTGGACAGATTACTTCATTAACTGAGTTGTGTGTGATCAACTCTCAATTTGGTAAACCTTTCCATGACCAACTATTCCGCTAGTCAGCTCAATGTTGCCCGATTTATTTGACGTCAGTTTGACTTTGCTGACCTCATCACTTTCATTCTGTGGCTGCAAATTTGATTTATTTATCCAACCCTCAGTTGATATTGATCAATTTCCGTTTCGAGGGCCACGTTAGTTGGTTACAGAATTCGATTGACCAAACTGAGTTCGGTTTGTTATTAGTTGACCTATTGCGTGCAAAGTTGACCTCAGAGGTCAAACCCGGACTGTATTTGCATGTGCAAAGTAAAAGTCTTTGATCATTCAAGGGATTCATAGTGGCCTCGATAGAGTTGAGGATAAGACCGTTATCTGGCCACCTTATTTACCTGAACTGACATTTCTATTTCTATCGACTTCTTTATCAAATCCGACTGTACTCGGTCGCGGTTCGCTTTTGATTCGTCGTTGCGATCGTTTGCATTCCTTGTGTTTCTCGTATCGGTACTGTTTCGGTTCCACGTTGAATAGAATACATTGTCACATCTTTCTCCTGGAATGCATCTTCTTTATACATTCAACAGAGAGGATTACGTTGGATTTCCGATGTGAGACCGGAATAAAGACACGTTCATAAGCCTCGCTGAAACGTCTCCCGAAAGAAGATGTTTAGCTTTTTAAGTCATTTATTGGTATAATATGCGGCGTAGTCCGTGATTATGCTCCCATATTGCATCTGCCGCCCAATCTGCTAATGCTCATACGAATACGAAAAGGAAAGTTGAAAGTTATCCTGGACAGACAGAAAATGAACAGAACCAGTGGTACCAGGTTTGTGGCTGGTGAACGAGATGAACATCCAAGTGATCGATCACGATCTGCATTGTGCAGGCACGGAAAAGTGCTGTTCACTACAATGCAAACCATTGGAGAAGCGGGTATCATTTCGTGGTTATTTTACACGAGAAATAGTCAGATCAATTCCTGCGGAATTCATGCAAATAGAATGAAGTGAGTAGATTTTATGAGAATATTGATACGCCAGTATATATTTGGTCTATACTATTCAGATTATTGATGAACCAATACCTCCCTTTTCGAGAGCAACTAGACGATGTATATTTACATTCGTCTTCATGGATTGGTACGAAATTCGGTTCCATAGGGAATCACTATCGAAACGCAGGGTCGCTCGTTAGGCAAGATCACATGTAACCAACACATTCGTGCAATCGTGCACCGAATTTCTTTTCACACAGTCACACAGCTTGACATAGAACAGAATGGAACAGAAGCATCCAATTTCAAATGGGAACATCTTAGCCATGAGTCACAGCTGTCACCCACTCAGCTCGTTTCTTCAAGTACGCCGATGAAAATAATTCACAAGAACAAAATTTTCCCAGCAGTCTAGTCTTGTGGTAAACACTCACAAATGTCTAGATTGCATTCTTTCAACTGTGAGATCACGTTTTCTAGAAGACGTCACCACTGTTGAATCTACTCCATTTTACACGGTTTTAGAGAACGTGCATTGGTCGTTACATACAGGCATTGCTGTCTGGAAAGTTCATCGATTGCCATACCCAATTCCTGAAGTCTAACAGTTCGTTGCTTCGCAATCTGTTATTTCTGCATGCATACGTAGGTGTATGTTCCCCTTGTTTCCATACTGTTCTGCCGTATTTATTTCCGTCTGTTGAAAAGAGACTGTGTCACTGTTGGTAGTGACCTGTACAAAATCGGTCTTGTTTCCGGGCGTATGCGATAAGCATATAACATTATCTATTTCATTTGTCGGACATATCAAAGCGGACTGTTCAAGGATGAAGTATTATCTGAGCTGTCAACACTTTTTGACGTACGAGGACTCTCTTCACATGTCCATTCAAACTTGCTCAAACCAGTATAATAATAAATTCATAGAAAAAAAATCAAAAAATGGTTTCGGTAATCCAGGAACTGGCAAAGAACGCGGCGCGAATACTGTATCAGCAGTTTTTCGAATGTCCTCTGATAGAAACTTCCCATGGGTCTGTTAACATTTTTAATAAAACATGTTGTCGAGATGACAAAACAGACGCGACAGAGCGAGTTATCTCGTCAATGACCGAATCTCCGTGATATAGGAATCAATAAAATGGTTGCTAAGAATTCGAAATCCTGTTACGTTTTGAAGGACAGTTGGCCATCTAGAATAATTTCCGTTCAAATATAAGGTTACCTATCCACAGCGAACACTGAGAAAATGGATCAATTAAAAGATGCCTACAAGGACACTATCTAAATTGCACTTAAACTGTTCCAAAGAGTACAAGATGAGCACATTGCAAACAGTTTCTCGGGCCAGAGTAGATTTGGACGTCAGAGCCACTGGTATGAAAAATCATTCGAATTATTGAACGCTGATATCAACCGCTTATCCATCAAAATTGCTGGCAAACTGATATCAACTCAAGCTGATGAAGATAAGTCTTTCATTATGCTTGGATGTGAAATCAGAAATAGCTTACAGAGGAAACGTTATGATCAACGAAATCAGCAAACGTTTGAAGCCAACTGCCAGCGAATCTAATATATTGCCGAACGGGTTATAATGTTCACGTTATTTCCCGGTCACACGTCATACAAGGAATCAACATATTCAAATGTGGCTTGAGAAAGAAACTCAAAACGATTGCATCATCGATCGATGAAAGATCACTGATTGCCACGAATTGTTTGGAGACAAGGCACTACGTCACTGACAGTCAGACAGTCGTAGTGATTTCCCTACTGGATAAACCAAAAAAAACATTCTTTCAATGAGCGACGCGACACCATCACGTGATCCAACGAAGTATATGAAGCAATACATTTTATTCAATCAACATGATTACTCATTCCGCTGTCGCAACAAATCTCGCACGAAGCAGGTTATGTATGCTCACGCAGCGCAAGTGAAGATCAGCTATTAAACTGCTGTCGTTATATTCACCGATATTCGAAATTGTCTATCAGTTTGACGCGAGCATCGTAATTGATGGGTGATAGAGGTAAAGGTGATGTGACTGTGGTGATGTTTCATGCAACAGACGCGTCCAGAAAGCTGCCCAACTAGAGAAGACAGGTAAGTTACAAAACAATTCTACTACATTTATGGAATGCGAGTACTGATCGTCAAACGTTTTTCGCAATTTATAGTTTGATAAGGTGAGCTTTTATTGAGAGATATGCACGTGTTCATTATATATGTGCAATTGAACTTGAAGTAATGGTTACCAGAGTCGTACTGACCTGTTTGTTTTGGTTCATGGTTATATTTGAACAATGTTTTTCTGCAACTGATGAATATTCATCTGATTTGGCAAATACAGTTGAGCGAGGACACTCGATTAGGATATCAGCACACTCGGCATCCAAACAACTAGTTGTCAGTGTTTCACCTGTAATAGAATATTAAACGTTTTTACAGATTTTGTACACTGTGTGATAGAAAAGTAGAAAGATAGTCCATAATCTCGACAACTGCAATTGACTACATCGTGTCCATACAGTAGAGGTGTTATCAGTGTTACGACAGTTATTGTGTTGATAACTATGAGTAACGTGGTGGTAATGATGACGTCACATTATTTTGTGTGTTGCTTCTGAGCACATAATGTGGTATTTTTTCGTGCGGATCGAGACTCAATCGGCGGTTGCCGAGATCTAGCGGTTGGCATTTCTTGTTACTCTTACTTTGACCGTTTATATGGGAAGAGAGGCTCCATGATTATAGATCGTATGATCCGACTCCATGGAAGAGATGGTAACTGTCGCTTGTCCGCTCTTCACTTGTATTTTGTTAAACCGACTTGGGTGATAAGCCTTGATGTGCCAAGACGGTCTTCCTGTTGTTCAACATACGTCTCCTGCCCCACACTGAGAGCTGAAATCGTAGGGATATTCTGCGTCGATTAGGCGATTTGAGAAATAGTCGAGAAGTGAACAAAACATGGATTCCGGCAGCGTAGTTCATCGTTATGACTTCGGATATGGCTAACACGCGATTGAGATCGACTGTTTACCACATCTGCTTTACTGCCACCTCTAAATTGAACTCATGGGTAGACATATTGCTTCTCGACTGCTTGATGACAAGGTGTGCTATCGTAATGCTTCGTACCATTATTGATGAAGCACTCGGAGTGTATATTAGGAATGAGAAATGATTTCACCCTTCTACGTTTTCTTTATAGGACATATCTTAATAACATTTGTGGTCAATCACTATAGAAGTTGCTTATTCTGTCTAAATAATAAGAATCTGTGGTGGCGTGTGCATGGACTCGATAAAATGTCCTCATGAATAAGTGAACGTCCTAGTGCGCCATCGGATTGATGTGATTGTGATGCGTCCGAGAAAAGCAAACAATATGTGGATTCTATTTCCAACGTGATTTTATACATTCACAGGCCTCATTGAATTCACGTATTAGGTGGAATGAATACATCCAGTTACCAAATCCTAAATCGTATTCATGCTCAACCTTAAATGTATTGCGAAGGGATAGGTTTGAGTTCAGTTTTCGTCATGAGCACCTTGTTACATCATGTGATAGAAACGTGATGAAATGAAAGTATCCAATCTAGCCCATTGGAGGTCATAATACTTAGGCTGCATGTTTTCATTAAACACACACATGCGTCAAACAATAGGGTCTACTCACTCAATGTTTTTTCTCTACCAGTGAAGGTCTTTCGAAGAATCTATCAAAAATATAAGGACATTAGATAGAAGAATGAAGAAACCCAGCAGATTGATGAAAGATAAACCGAGGAACCCTTCTGCTTATGTATTAACAACATCCAGTTTCAATTTCACGGAGCCTGATCGCATTATATAAAAGAAGTTTAAATTCTATCCTTCTTAGAACCTAAATTAGGAGATATTTGTATTGCCTAATGAAAATGACGCGACAACCCGATTATCTCTTTCCGCCACTCATGAGATGGAGAACACGGTTATTAGGGAAGAAAATAATCAGCGTGCATTGCGAGATCGTGATTGTAGCGTAAACGTGCGACGGTCAAATGAAATTCTTGTTTGATAGCGAGCCAGTTTTGTGATATGCCAGTTTTGCAAGCATAATATAGGCCTCAAGGAAACTCATGACTTTTGAACTTGTGGTGATCCTGTCGAATTAGGCGCCCGTTGCTCAAATGGTTTGAGTTGGTTATTATGTTTCCGGATAAGATTCCATGTAAGTTCAGAATTTGAAGATGTCTTGATATCATTTGTTTCTGTGTCAGGATGTTGTTATCCAATGTAGTGTCCCGTTTGTAAGATTTTATTTCTGAAGGTATGTCTTTCATTTTTTATGTGTGCATATCTTCTTCATGTTTACACGGCCTGATTCCTTATCTTGTTGGGGGGGACACCGTTTGTTCTATTCTACCTAATCCCTCTGTTACTCACGAAGAAGAACTAGTCAATAGCCTACCCACTTCAGATGTTGTAATATTCAGATGTTCGGTAAAATGTTGCCACGCACTATATGTTTCAAAGTATTTTAGGAAGGTCGCTTTCTACAATTCTCCAGTTTCGCACCAAAGACCTACAATCATGGTTTGGTTCGAATCCCTTTCGACGGAGCTTGGGAAATCTGCATCAAAGATTAAGTGCAAAATGAATAGGAGTTCATAGAAAGAACGTTGCTGGCCAATTGATATCCCGATAGGTTTATCGAGCAACATCGAAAACCGAGGCAAGCAAGCGGAAATATTGTAACAGAGATCAGCCTCGTTTATTTGCTTAACATTCGATTGTTCATACGAATTCTCGCTATTAAGCACGGTAGTAGTTTGACAGTTGCACGTGCATGCTACACTCACGCTCTGGTAATACATCCTGATCACTTCCTCCCTATGAATCGTGTTCTCCATCTCATGGGTCGTGGGAAACAATACTCTGGTTGTCATGCTGGCTTTATGCGAGGCATCACAGTGACGGACTGGCGGTCCGTGCATGGTCGAAAAGACTAACGAGCATATGCAACTAAAAAGTCACATCTACGGATTCTTTTATTGTTCCAACTTTATTTGCATCAGGTCACAAAGCTGACCCTACGTAATCCGCTAAAATTGTGTTGCGCAATCCCAATTTGGAGCTGTGAGCATTCACCGAAGCGAAGTCCATCAGAATGCATTCGTGAGTGATTTGTGCACAACAAATGGTTGACACGAATGTTTGTTTGTTATGGCACCAACCGAAAGGACCACCTTTCGAACTCCCTGTTGTGGCTTTCAATCAAACTCGAGTAATTATATGATTTCTCTCGCTGTGTGGTATATAAACTGAAATGTTTGAGGTAGGCGGTGGACGAGAGCAAACGAAATGCTTGCATCACGTTACTTATATTTTTCTCCAGTTCCCATGTACTTCTCAAGAAACAGAATTATTCTATATCCCCACCGTCAATATATGATGCGGTTCCCACACTAGATCTGGCGAAAATACCCATCATTAGCCAAAAACATTTCAGTATAGATTATTTTTTGTGCCATATGCTGCATGCTGCAGTTCCATCAGTAATCGGAATCACGTCTCCCCTTACAAGTCCCATTCATCGTTCAGCCCTTTGTGTAGAGAGTTATTCACGACTCCAACTTACCCTAAAAATCGCATCTAGATGTTCTGCTTGACGTCAATTTTGGTTCAAGTTTCTACTGGCTTGGTCTTCCCTGCACAAAGAGATGTGTTGAGGGAAGCAATTATAAATCATTTAGTCAAAGTGCGTGTGGGTGCCCTGGCTCTCCACACACGGAGACTTAACATCTATGTTTGATGATACGTCCAGACCCCAACATGCATGTCGATAATTTTTCGCAGTTTAGTGGTTGATGTGAACTGAATTCCGAAAATATCAGTCTAGCCTCCACATAGCTTGCCCTTGGTGGCTGAATATGTCAATCAATTTCATAGCGTAACGTATCCTGTTGTATAATTTCAAAATTATCACAGCAAATGACGCAGTTTCTATACACATTCTGCTTCCTCAGCGTTAGACCCACCATCACTTTACATCAACTAAGTTATAATGCATCTGGTTATAAACCGTATCATTGCCAATAAGGTAATCATGCAAGAGTGTCATTACTTGAGCTATGGGTTAGGCATATTAGGCACTCACTGAGGACGCGTCTAACGGTTGGCATGGATTTCGAAATTCAGAAGTCTTTCCTGGTGCATCTACTTGTGGAAATATAGATGTCATTCATCCTTTTCAATCATGACAGCGAATAACATGATTGTACTTTGAGAGTAGTTTCAAATTCCAGTCCAAACATTTCTTGAGAAACAACAAACGATGGTCTACTACTGGGTGACAAAAAGGAAGCGCATTTCTCACAATACGTCACGGTAAACCATCGATACACTTATTCCTTTCTTTACCTTACTTACACGCAACTATCTCCTACTAGACGACGAGGTTGTTTCATGAATATATCACGTATCAAAGCTGATCGATCGGAAGCAGTGTAGAGTCTAAATACGATATTGATGGAACGCACTCTACCGGCTGGTCATTGATGGACCGCTTTTGAGCTGATGGCCATCAGTAAGATTATTTACCTTCAGTTTTCGTGGTGTTTGATTCTAGCGCGATAGATTTTAAGAATAAATTGCTTCCATGGAATACTAGTTAAAGCGTAGGAGGTATCGTCTGTGTGGTGGTAGACTGTCGTGTCCCTTAGGGCATCTTCCATTTCATTGGTCTCCATCAGTTACCCATCTGTCACCTGTGTCCCCAAAATTCTGAAGCACGCATGAACAGCCACACCTCGGCGAACCGCTCAACAGGACGCAAATAAAAATTAGGGTAACTAAGGCCTACATTCCTAGGAAGGAGACGATGTTCGGTATGCCAGGACAGGTACTCGCTAATGGGCGGACGAGATCTACCAACCCATCGGCTTCAAAGGAAAGCTATCCAACCTACTCCACCTGGTATTCCGGAATGAGCAAATTAGCCGAACAACAGGCCACCGGCTCATGTGGAACAGCTCTGTTGCACTCTGGGTTGCGTTGGGATGTGCAAAGGTTGAAAGGAGATCGTCTGGATAAAGGCTGGATCAGACATCGTTAATCTAATTTCCACTGCTGACTGGGCAATCGAGTAATACAACGTCCCTGAACAGTGCCGGAGACACCGCCACGCACAAGTTTCCCGAGAACCTGTATGAATAATTTGGAAAACATGCCATCTGATCATGCCAAGGCTTGTCCGGCAGGTGACGCTCCTCGTGCTCCAATCGTTGAGGTGTTAAGACAACAAACTGGAATACTGAACCGTCGGAAACAGGCTTGTGCGACTTGTTGGAATGTATGGAATCTACCATAGGTCGGCAGCCTCACAATGAGGACGCTGTAGAACTAAAGCAAAAACATCTGCATGGCTTGTTTCTCAGAAGTCCGCATACTTAACTATGGCACTCGGTGCATAAATATTGCAGGACAGGAGTCAGCTTGCTATCTTTATCATAGCGACAAGGCAGACCAATCTGAGAGCCACGATGTCACATTCGATACTAGCAGTAAATCCAACAGTACAGTGATCGCTTGGGAGCCGATTTCCCTAAGACTTCCTTCTGCACGTCTCGGGGGCTTCCACAGAGTCTCGACAGTGACTGCGACGATGAATTGGACGCCAATATCTAAGAGAAATCCAATGAGATCGAGAAATGTGATATTCTGGACATCGCTTGGAACTGGATGGCTCTCACAAGTCCTTCGGATGAGTCAACGCGAGACGTCCTAGGTCACGACGGTTACCAGACTGGATCTCTGGGAAGCCATTTCAGCTGTCTGATAATCAAACGAATCCGAGATATCAGGAAGTGGCGAGAACTACATAATGACACGGGGAGGTTCGCTCTCCGTTAAGCTTGATTGAAAGCGGTAATGGATCAAACATTCTGAAACTGTGGAGATTGCAGTAGGGATTAGTGACTCCAACAAGCTATTCCGCTATATTCGCAACTCATCGGATAGGCGCTACAAGGGAGAATCATTCCTGTGCAGCGCAGCCGGCCATCTTATATCTGAGCACAAACGAAAAATAGAGCGATGAGTAGAGCAGGTCGATTGGTGGCTCAGCCGATCAACATACCACATGATGGACCCACAAACTCCCAGTGCTCGCAGAACAGAGATTTCACAATCATCAGTCAGCTAAATAACGAGAAAGCCGCTTGTGGGCAGCATTTACACTATCGCCCTGCTCGGTACAGGATCTGACCTATTTGGAACTTGTGTGCGCACCTCTCAAAACTCAGGGTCTGTTTGCCGGTTATTCGTGATCGTTGAGTCGGCCTTTGTGACTATGGGATATATACCTCTTCCACCGCAATCAAGCGCAAGTATGAACTAAAGACCAAATCTCATAACCAAAAATCTACAAGGTCGTAAGACCGTTCTCTGTTTTATCAGACAGACTATAAAACGCGATTTTTCTTGTCTCATAATAGAATATGTCAAAACCTGGCTGCTGCAGCCATTTTCAGTAGCTAACGTTGAAGTGCAAACCTCGATGATGTCAAAAGTCAGTTCTTCGTGGAAAGTAGTCAGTATATTGATATAGTGTGCAACAAAAAAATCTCAATATCGGTAACTATTCGGTTGCTGTGAACTCACTTGCACCAGTCACATTTTTCGATTTACAGTTGCCAATCAAAAGTCAATCTCTGACCAATCAAAAACATCCAATAGACAAGAGTGTACTAGTTTCTACGGAATACACTGTACATATTCAAAACAAACATTCCGCACACACGATTCCGCGAATCGCGAAACATGAACAGCTGGTGGATATGGTAATATTTCAGACGAAATTAATTTGGTACCGCATGAAATGCAACACTAATCTAACCTGGTTTAGAAGCTTATGGTCCGATAGTCAATGTCTGAATTTTTGTTTGTTTTTTCCCGTTTGTTTCATTATCACCACTACTGGCTTTCTTCTCAGTAGTATTTTCCCCCTATTCATCTCACTGTGGCAAACATCAATTGTGCTCCTTTTCGACTGATAGTTGAGTTGCTAGCCTAATGGAATCCTCGATGCAATACAAAGAAATACAGGTTTGTTCTGTTCAGATAACCATTACCATGCATTGTAGGTGGTGGCTTTGTTTGTTATCTCGTACCGGCAATCTCACAAGGAAATAATGGAGGAGAAGAGAGTATGTAAAGAGTACGAGGAGAACCACATTATTGGAAATAGGTCGACGGAGAAAGTTTGCGGATGCAATAGCCCCACTAATCGCGGCATCCAGCCATAACTATCAAAGCATCTAACCATTGAGTGGCAGTTCGCTTGAACCTCGCCTAGAAAGTCTGACACGCCCTACAATAACAAGTCAACTGGTTAGACTTCTCACAGAGTAGTAGTATGCAAGGATCTGTGTCTCCCTTGGGATTCGCTCGTGTTTGATCTTCAAAATACAAGAATAGAGGGAACTCCATGAGAACAATGACTCAATGAGTGCAACAACAGGACCCTACAATTGCATCATTCGAACTTCAGTGTGACTGCTAGCAGCCTGCTCACTATACTGCTCCCCCTGTAACGTAAAAAAGCAATGTGCCAGTGTTATTTACTCATCCACCACACACGAATTGAGAGTATTTGATTCTCATTGTGACGGTCATTTTACAAGACCACTATCGATCATATTGTATCGAAATCACACAGTCAAAATACCTCCCATTCCACTTGGTCCCTCTAGCCAGTGATTTAAACTAAATACCAATTTAAATGCAGTTCACCTCAGTTTGTACTATTACTATGGGCCCAGATAGTCACACCTAGTTTGTTGCTCATTTTCAACTTACTCGTGTGAAGTAGAGTAAGCCAGTGTCCACCATATTTCATTACTCGTGCTAATGTTCTAGCTTATCTATCTGAACCCCACGGTTATCTACTTGTTTACCCTTTGAAACCGAAATGGGCCTACTGCAGCTTCCGGACACTCACAGTGGAGCGTTTAGTGTACCATAGTTGCAGGAAATGTGTGCATTCTAAAATACATCTCGTGTCATGTTGAAAAAAACAACTAGATGAATTTTGATCACTGTCTACTTGTAATCCAGATAAATGGAAAAAGCTATATCTAATATTAGATAAAGTAGCTTGAGTCAACTGAACTTATTCCTCGACTTTGACTTCTAAGGATTACCGAAGAAGATCAGTTTATGAGCTGGCAGCACAATCTTCAACCGATGAAACTGGTCAATGAGAAATAAACTCCAGGGAACGATTAATGAGACAATAGTCTCCATCATTCGAACAAATGCATCCAGCTTACTAAATTGTTGTGGGCCAGTAATCTACAGTGCCAACAGGATTCAAACTCACCATTCACCATAGGAAGATTTGGAATCCACCGTGATGATTATTTGACCAGCGCCGGCCAGTTTAATGTCAAGTCAATAACGAATATGATGAACACAGTCGTTTTCTCTCTAACTACTCACTTTCTGAAATGCCCAAACAAAATCTCTAGAAACGTTTATCACAGATTCTCTGAAAAGCCAACAACTTTTTCCTGATTTATATGAGCTACATAGAGATAAACTTTTATCCCCATGAGCTCCTCCAACTAAAAAACTCCAATGATCTGGATGATTGAAAATTTTTCAAATTACCTGTGCGTGTGGAAGAACTTTTCAATAGAAATCTTGACAATTATGTACGATGTGACCTCCCCAGCGTCACTCATCCCATACCGATGCGTTAAGCTTGTTTTCATAAGAGATTACCACCAAATTGTTGCATACGCTTTTGTAGGCGTATTCAACCGGGTTCGACTGTATCGTTTGTGAACACTACAATGTTAAGGGTCCTGTGTTACCTACATTATGCGTAATTTCGAGTGTATTCGCAGATTTCCCTTTATACATTTTTCAGAAACAATCGTCGTGAATCATAAATGTATGGACAAGACTTTCATGTTTCCCTCCGTTTATCAATCTCAAATGTTATAAGACTATCTTTCATATTATCTATTTTGACCCGAATAGATGACCTACCAGGTTATTTCTTGAAATGATTCATCATTCACTATCAACATCCAGCTCACCAATAAAACCCTACCATGGGTGCACAACTGTTACATCCATGTTGGGAATCATTAGTAATGCCGATCCACCGAGTTCACACCAGGAGTGGAAACAACATCTAAGCTACCCATGCTAACACCCTCAAGGATTTGGTTCATATCATCACTTATTGAAAAAACGACACTTTTGTATGCGTCTTCGGAGATTCGCAAGCTTAGACTGTTGTTCCTGCATGCTTCATTTTAAATCCATGAAATTGTTCTAAATATTCTTTGCAAATGGCCGACCTTGGAATAGGACATCTATCTCATGAAAGCTCTGAAAACAGTGACAAACAGCTAGGCGTTACTCATGCTGGGCTGCTCGTAGGCAGCTCGTTCTTTGGAAAGCTCTGGAGCAGTAACAGAAAATTCATGTTTCTCAAATACAAATGAGATCAAAAATCAGTCTGAGAAGAAAAATGTATTTAAATCATAAAGTTATAATCAATAGTTGCTTAACTCTGCGCAATTCTGTGACTTGCATTTTTCGGACGTCGTTGGTCTGTGAGAAGTGGGCTTCTGTCCAGTTTTGCTAGAGTTCGTCAAAGGAGGAGTAAACGTCTCGTCTCGGCCAATGCTGTTATGCTATTTTCCTACAATCGTCTGCGTTGTGCTTGCCCACTCGTATTGCGGCTAAAATATCTGCATCATCACCTCATCGGGGAATTACGTCCTGGAATTCACAAACCAAAATGGCAATAAATGTAGGCGTTATTACGTGTCTTGTATGAATAAAACTTTAAAGATTCGACCAGGACGATAACAATACTAACGCTCAATTTTGTCTTTTTGCGGTTTCATTTACCGTCACTGAAATTGGAACGAGGATATATACAATGCTAATATCAAACAAATACCGTCCTTATTTGGGATTGATTGCGCGACTATCCTGTTCATCTTCATATAGCCATTCTATATCTAACTAGTGCAACGCCACACTCTCGCCTCCCTACTGGCACATGCATTGCCTATAACAAGGTGCCTAACTCACTGCGTTTCTATGTTTGTGACTAGCTAATCTGTGGTGAAGAGGCTTACGTTGTCCGACTACAAACGCGCTTATAAGAAATGTGAACGATCAGACGCGTACATCGAAGGGCCGTATGTGCATGTGCATCAATAGAGTCAGTTGACTACGGATCAATACGAGTACGAAACAAACGAGAGTGGATGGCACAATGAGGAAGAGGAACTATTCAGATTGGTAGATATTCCTGAAACGCTTCCTGATATTCCTAGGCAGTCCTTTTGATTTTACCTTTGAAGGCCCCGCGTACATTGGAGCAAAATGCAATAACCCAAAAGGCATCCAGTATTCCGGTGGATCAGGTTGTTATGCAGCAGTTGATCGCACAATGCTCGAATAACGAGAGTGGCATGGCGGTTGAGACAACGAAGTTGGGAGTGGATGGTGATGCGGAGCACCTGAAGCACTGAGTGTTGCCGTATGATCACATCGAAGGTGTTCTGAAGGTGCTTTCCCAGATAGAACAAGACGGTGTCATTATGTGTGTGTCTCCATCCACACGGCTTTATCCGATTGTGGCGGCGATGATGAGTGATGCGCAGACACTTCGAACTTGCGGTGATCATCGACTGTTCTTGAATTCACATTCAAAAAGACGCGCGGCAACTACGGTGGAACCGAAGAATTGCCAGAAATGCATAATTGGAAACGAGTGTTTCTCATAAATTGATCTGGCTGATGCATGTTCAGAAGTTCCGCTGCACGCGGAGTCTAAACCATTATCGACCAACAACAATTCATGGATCATGCTCCAATACAATTCCTTACTGTTCGGCATGCACGTGTCCGACGGGGTATTTCAGGCCATTATAGACCAGGTGATCCGTGTTATCAATGGAGTGATAATGAATCAGAATGTTGTGCTTATATTTGAATCCGCGAAGATCCAACAGTACTGCAGATTGTGACAGCTGCTGGAGAGATTCAGGGAAATAAACGTATCGAAAAAACGCAAATTTGGTTTCAAAAAATCAGATTTCCTAGGCTTCACTGTCAATTCAAACGGATATCGACCCGATTCAGATAGTTTTAAATCAGTGATTGTCTTCCAGTCACCGGAAAATCGGGCGAACTTATGATCAATTCTTGGATGCCCGCAGTGCTACTTTAGATTAAATCCCACGAGTCCAACCTTTTTTCTCTGGCCTAGTCATCTGATGCAGAGCAATGGAACAAGCAGTGTTGTCTTATTCGAAATATCGATGACCGACCGATATTAACCTCGTTCGCGCCGTCTGAGCGGACGACACGGACCACTGACGTGTCCCATGTGGAGAAAGGAGCAGTTCTGTAACAGGTGAATGTCGAATGATCTGCACCTAGCGTTTTCTCAGTGCTTCAGGGAGGAGTTATTCTTAGAAGTAGAAGGAAGCTTTGGTCGTTTCACTAGCGGTACGCTGATTAAAACGGTATGATATTCACCTAACATCAAGCTAATCATTCCTCATGCAATGCAGATAAATCCGCCTACAAATCCACGGCTGCTGTGATCCAATGATGAGGCATTACCTGAGCTGCCCAGAGCTACGACGTCCTGCATCGAGAAGGCAAGACCGTAATGAAGGCGGATTTTTTGCCACGATACTCATGATTCGCAGTGTCAGAACAATACCATTGAATTACTGCGGCCCCTCCTTTGTCCCAGTAAAAACTGAGTGAGCAGACGAAACGATGTTATTCATCGTTGACTTTAGCAATTAGAAACGAGTGGTAACCCGACGTGAAGCGGAAGTTGCTACAGTTCTTCCTACTGCGAGAGGAATTCAGTATTCAACCCGACGGTGTCCAGTGTCAGCGTGACCTTCTTAGAATATTTTTCATTGGTTTTGGTTGAACTGAATGTGGGCCACTTGGGTGTGAAACAAATGAAGCCACGGATGTGCTGGTAGCCGGAATTAGGTACGACCATTGTCACCATGACAAAGAACCTGTGGTCCGAGAGCAGAGAGTTCACGCTGACTTCTGTGGCTCATTCGTGAACAAAAAGCATGCCCGAGTTCTGAGTGACTCTTAATTCGAATGGCCAAAAGTGTTCCTTACGAATTCACCAACCAACTTATTCGTAATCGAAGTTTTACGGAAGCGCCTCAGCCGAGAAGCAACTCGTCGGGTACTGGTCACCAAAAACGGATCGTAGTTCGGTGCTTCGGATCCGAAAACGCGGCCGATCACACTGCTGAGACGACCGAGGATCCAAATGGTGACCGTGTTGATGACAGGAATCAATCTATCCATCCAACCGAAACCACGACCACATCGGCCGAGGAAAGCGAAAATAACTAGAAACCGTTGAAGGAGGACAGATTTGATGATTCAGCGAGCATCACACGTGATAAAGCCAAGTTGATTTTCGTAGCTACGCTCGCTTAGGATCGTCAACCAATTAGGATCCCTGCGGACGGGTACAGCTAAAGCCTGTTTTGATCGATCAAATCTCCACCTGCCAGGTAGTTACTTTAATTTATCATTTATGCAGATCAATTTCTGGAATAAAATGATCGTGCTTTTCTGTAGCCTGGGCATTCTTGCCTATTAGGATTACGTGGTTTCCGGTAAGAGATTTTTAAACACATTCTATCAGCTTGTGTATTTCGAATATTACAGGAAGAATTATCTCTATCTCTATCTTGTCTGACTTGAGAATAATCATTTAGACTGGAAATCATAACAGAGGCTTGATGATCATCAATGTGTAGTTGAGTTTTACGTGATGCAGTATCGTGTGAAGCACGCAGCTTTGGTTCAATTAAATAAACTGCATTGAAGTAGTACAGTGTCTACTCATGAACCACATATTATGCATTGCCGGTCATTCTTGTCAAGAGTATCTTCAGAGGTCTTCAGTATTCAACAACACGTATTACGCTAATTAAACTGCTTTCAAATTGCGAGAATTTACTATTGATTTTATTCATTGCTTGTACTCTGATTTAGTATTCAGTGGATTACCAAACTGTTCAAAATGTATAAGTCCATATTCTTCTGTATTTCTCTCAAGAATCTTGGAGGTTAAATAAGCGCTTTGTTCTAACTTTGTTGAAACTTATATAAGGTGGATAATCACCAGCTTTCTTCAATATTCGTGTGGTCAAAACCCTCTGTAAGATTAGGTGTGGAGTTCTTTTCAGCAAGAACAGTATCAATTACTCATTTCATATTGCATTCAACTGACTGATTTTAACTGTTATGCACGATTTTGCGTTCTTTCCAATCAAACGATGTACTATTGGTCAGCTAAGTAAGGAAATCAGATTGACTGAAAACTAGGATACACACAGCTATCGCCCAGTAATTTGAAACTACCAGCTTTCAAAGAAAACCAAAATATGGTTCAGCGCACCTCACTGTCACTGTGTTTCACTGAATCGCTAGTAAACCAAAATTCTGTAGTTCGGGGATGACAATGAGTTGCACACTGGTGACCTCCAAAGTGGGACAGTTTAGGATCGGGTGAACCTTTTCAAGCTGTTTCCATATAATCCGCTTTCACTAGTCCATCCTACTATGCGTGGACCACCTGTCTGTTATAGTAGTAGGCTGCACTACGTTACCTCGACAAACATAGGAGCATCAGTTGAGACAAGGCAGAATACTTGCATTCATCAGACCTCACGGGACAGACCAGAAGAAGTTCCTTCACGGGTGCTTCGGTCAGTTTCTCGTGTTGGGTTAGCTCCCCACTACCTTTCGTTGTCAGACTTTTGAGTCAGAGGATACAGTGAGAGTACCCAAATACAAGTCCGTTGTGCGTTATGGAAATTTGATATCCAATCACTGTTCACAGATATTCTCTTTAGGAAGTCCATACGTATCATCTGCGACCATGTAGAGCAAAACAACTCAAAATCGATATAGCAGTCCCATTTCAGGACCGAAAATACTACCATGCTCAACAGTCGTATCGTGTTCTTCCCTTGGCCGAGCCTACATACAAATTGACGCAGTCTCAATACGGAGCTCATTGGATTCATTTTATCAGGAAATATTTTGGCTCACTTTTAGGAAAATACGAGCTTGTTCATGAATGCAGTGTAAGCGATATAAGGTCCCATAGCCACAAAAGCCCACTGCACTATTAAAGATAACCGGAAACCAGACTCTCAAGCTTGAAGCGGGGAACCGCATAAGTTCCCAGT
Source organism: Fasciola hepatica (assembly GCA_948099385.1). NCBI lineage: Eukaryota > Metazoa > Platyhelminthes > Trematoda > Plagiorchiida > Fasciolidae > Fasciola > Fasciola hepatica. The sequence continues at coordinate 3,168,186 of CANUEZ040000198.1, forward strand.
ATGTCAGATTTGGTCACCAGCCGAGTAACAATGAATTTCCACGTACCACGAAAAATATTGTCGCTCGAGGATTAGAACCTTTGACCTCCGAAGTGTCAAATGAAAGCTCTGCGCCACAGATCGCAATTTGGAATAACTTACAGAGAGAGAAGGCTTTCCTGCCGAGAAACAGTAAGATAAGTGCCATCAGAAGGAAGCAAATTGGTATTGATTTTCAAGTACCATTTTTTCTATTAAATTAGTTTCATAAAATACGGAGTTCGAGGAAATCCTGGGATTATTGAAAAAATCTACCACAGTGTGTTCTGGTCCTCGCTATAGCGCTTGGAATGATGAATGGCAATATTTGTGGGCTATCCGAAAGCAAATCATATGATCATACAAATGAATACCCCGAATCTCTTAATCGACACGGAAATTTCAAAATTTTAGTAGATGCCACCACCACATTACCTCTGAAAATATTGAAATTGTTAACCCATTCATTTATCTACTCAACTAAATGCGTTTTATTTGTCTATTTTATTCTGAAGGAAATAGTATTGATGACGCTGACTTTTTAATTCCTTGTGATCAGGCCGTCGGGAGGCAATCTGGACAATTGGAACCATAAAGTTGAACCAGACTAAAATATTTTGTACCTTCGTGTAATGGATTATATGCTTATATTACCCCTCAGTGAGCTTGATAATACCGTACATTTTACAGGCGAGAATTTTGCCAGAGTGCAGAATCTAAGGCCTAGACAAAAGGCCAAATGCCAGATGCCCACATGGATGTATTGAAATTTTGCCTACTGATGAGTATTCCTCTGAGGAATGTCGTTGTAAAAAGAGTGAACAATTTTGCGCTTTGTTTTTCACCACGTAAAAAACAAAATGTCATTCAGATATAAATTTTTTTTCAGTGAGTCCCCATCAGCTAGACATTCTTTCACATTTAAAAATTTAAACATTTGACGTATGAAGCAAATATTTCACTTCATTTCCAGTTTTATTTCCAACGACGAACCGATATTGAATGAAATCATTCTGGTCACGTGCATATTTTGATCTTTCCTCTATCTATTTTTTATCCTGAGCTCTGCTCCATGTAGGTTAGAACAGTCGCTTTATCGTAGCGGGCGTATTGGATCAGGAAAACGAACTCACAAGAAAGGAACATCACATTCATGGATGTGTTACCAAACCTATGTTGGAGTGATGGGTACAAGTGACACAAACTACATGAATAAAGAAGAGCATCACTGCGGATTAGACGCAAAACATCCGTCGCACACGTGAATCGACAAAACAGATGAGTGATGATAGTTAGGAAGTAAATAATATTTCAGACTGAATTTTAAACGTGCAAGCCGTTACCAATAGAGAAACGTGTATGATCGAGACCTTTGTTCATTGTCACAGTTCAGAAAGCAGGAGGTAAATAAAACACGGCTAAACACTGAATAATGGAATTGTAATTCATCTCATGGCCTTTCCCGGGAAGCTAGTCCGATTAATCACGAGCGTTCACTGGAGCGTCAGCTGCGGTCGAATGAGTGTGGACGTCAATGCGCGGTACACCTTCCAACCGATGATCTGAAAAGTCTGTTCGTTTATACCTCTGCCAGCTTTTTTCACTGCTGGGACGTGAGATCGGTGTATTCATCAGGTCACATATTTGAACTCCATCAAGTAATGTCACAACCCTCTCAGTTTCTTGTGTCACCGTAAGCAGTATACTGAATTACATTTTTTGTAATATTTTGCTTTCCATCTCACTCACAAAGCCATTGCGTATCATCAGTCAAATAGATCACTTATTATTGGAAAACAGGACTGATTACTGCCTGTTATCTGCATTTGATCGAACTGTCAAGTTCCATCGGACAATACACACGTGGACAACCCATTGATCAATGAAACGAAGATCTGCTTCAGATTTGCTTGAGAAAAGTAGTCAGAAAATCGAATAATGGAGACGGATATATGGATGAACAGTGGCTGTAACCCTGTCACAAATAAGTATGCTGTGATATTTGACCGCGTTATGGTTGTTTCGACTGTCGAGCGATGAGGTTTCAGTGCCTATTTGGAATGAAGATGCTGCACACTCATTTGGATCAGTGGACAGATTACGTCATTAACTGAGTCCAGTCTGCGCAAATCTTCATTTCATAAATTTCCCATGGCTGAAATTATTCTACATTTCCCTGTTGCATACTGTAATTGTACTGATTGCTCTCCTCGAAGAACAGACATTTTGACAGTCTTTATTCCTTCAGTGACCTATTCTAGATTCTGGTGACAAACATCATAAAATTTCCTTTGATAAGGCAATAAAATGGGCACTACAAACGATTATGGATCAAATAATGAAGCAAAAAATCATAGTTAATCTCTAGTCGTTTTTGGAACCTCGGATAAATTAATTGAATGCAGAGAACAGTCATACTGAATATCCCACATGAAACCTAATGCTTTATGTTCCGCGATGATCTGCTGATAAAATTTGAAGTACGTACTTGATTTTTCACCGTTCATCAATTCTGCTCTTAGTCTAGGTCTTCACGACAGCCATTCAGTTCAGTGTTGCCTATCTGTTTGAATTATCGCAATGAATCCTCATTCTGCAGTGACAACAAACAACCGTCCAGACGAAAGTTATCAGTCATCGCATATAATACTAATGAAAAAAGTCAAGGTTGCTGTCCTCGGCAGCTCTTCTTAAGGACAGCTTGGCACAACACGATGAATAACTAGTGCCAAACGGATGAGCTTTCTTTTCGTAAACAATCGCACTACTTCTCACATCGTAATCTGACCAGTAAAGGAAGCCTATAGTTATCCTGTAACACTTTGGAAACCTAATTTACTGGAATATCTATTCAATTCGAGTTAAAAGAGCTATGACATATCAACGAACCTGACGGCTACTCCTAACAAATGATCAGTTGGATCAGGTACTCGTGTTAGGACTTCGTTGAGTGAAATGCTCTCACGAACAGCCGCACAGTCGAATACCACTGGGACCTTCCCGGGCTAATTCGAACTTAAGACGTTATGGGGCAGCAGGAATACACGTTTTCTTGGGCATCTTCTTGTGGAACTATGGATGTCATTCATCCTTTTCAATCATGACAGCGAACAACATGACTGTACTTTGAGAGTAGTTTCAAATTCCATTCCAGACATATCTTGATAAACGACTAACGATGGTCAAAAACTGGGTGATTAAAAGGGAAGCACATTTCTATCAATACGCCACGGTAAACCATCGATACACTTATTCCTTTCTTTACCTTACTTACACGCAACTATCTCCTACTAGACGACGAGGTTGTTTCATGAATATATCACGTATCAAAGCTGATCGATCGGAAGCAGTGTAGAGTCTAAATACGATATTGATGGAACGCACTCTACCGGCTGGTCATTGATGGACCGCTTTTGAGCTGATGGCCATCAGTAAGATTATTTACCTTCAGTTTTCGTGGTGTTTGATTCTAGCGCGATAGATTTTAAGAATAAATTGCTTCCATGGAATACTAGTTAAAGCGTAGGAGGTATCGTCTGTGTGGTGGTAGACTGTCGTGTCCCTTAGGGCATCTTCCATTTCATTGGTCTCCATCAGTTACCCATCTGTCACCTGTGTCCCCAAAATTCTGAAGCACGCATGAACAGCCACACCTCGGCGAACCGCTCAACAGGACGCAAATAAAAATTAGGGTAACTAAGGCCTACATTCCTAGGAAGGAGACGATGTTCGGTATGCCAGGACAGGTACTCGCTAATGGGCGGACGAGATCTACCAACCCATCGGCTTCAAAGGAAAGCTATCCAACCTACTCCACCTGGTATTCCGGAATGAGCAAATTAGCCGAACAACAGGCCACCGGCTCATGTGGAACAGCTCTGTTGCACTCTGGGTTGCGTTGGGATGTGCAAAGGTTGAAAGGAGATCGTCTGGATAAAGGCTGGATCAGACATCGTTAATCTAATTTCCACTGCTGACTGGGCAATCGAGTAATACAACGTCCCTGAACAGTGCCGGAGACACCGCCACGCACAAGTTTCCCGAGAACCTGTATGAATAATTTGGAAAACATGCCATCTGATCATGCCAAGGCTTGTCCGGCAGGTGACGCTCCTCGTGCTCCAATCGTTGAGGTGTTAAGACAACAAACTGGAATACTGAACCGTCGGAAACAGGCTTGTGCGACTTGTTGGAATGTATGGAATCTACCATAGGTCGGCAGCCTCACAATGAGGACGCTGTAGAACTAAAGCAAAAACATCTGCATGGCTTGTTTCTCAGAAGTCCGCATACTTAACTATGGCACTCGGTGCATAAATATTGCAGGACAGGAGTCAGCTTGCTATCTTTATCATAGCGACAAGGCAGACCAATCTGAGAGCCACGATGTCACATTCGATACTAGCAGTAAATCCAACAGTACAGTGATCGCTTGGGAGCCGATTTCCCTAAGACTTCCTTCTGCACGTCTCGGGGGCTTCCACAGAGTCTCGACAGTGACTGCGACGATGAATTGGACGCCAATATCTAAGAGAAATCCAATGAGATCGAGAAATGTGATATTCTGGACATCGCTTGGAACTGGATGGCTCTCACAAGTCCTTCGGATGAGTCAACGCGAGACGTGTTAGGTCACGACGGTTATCAGACTGGATCTCTGGGAAGCCATTTCAGCTGTCTGATAATCAAACGAATCCGAGATATCAGGAAGTGGCGAGAACTACATAATGACACGGGGAGGTTCGCTCTCCGTTAAGCTTGATTGAAAGCGGTAATGGATCAAACATTCTGAAACTGTGGAGATTGCAGTAGGGATTAGTGACTCCAACAAGCTATTCCGCTATATTCGCAACTCATCGGATAGGCGCTACAAGGGAGAATCATTCCTGTGCAGCGCAGCCGGCCATCTTATATCTGAGCACAAACGAAAAATAGAGCGATGAGTAGAGCAGGTCGATTGGTGGCTCAGCCGATCAACATACCACATGATGGACCCACAAACTCCCAGTGCTCGCAGAACAGAGATTTCACAATCATCAGTCAGCTAAATAACGAGAAAGCCGCTTGTGGGCAGCATTTACACTATCGCCCTGCTCGGTACAGGATCTGACCTATTTGGAACTTGTGTGCGCACCTCTCAAAACTCAGGGTCTGTTTGCCGGTTATTCGTGATCGTTGAGTCGGCCTTTGTGACTATGGGATATATACCTCTTCCACCGCAATCAAGCGCAAGTATGAACTAAATACCAAATCTCATAACCAAAAATCTACAAGGTCGTAAGACCGTTCTCTGTTTTATCAGACAGACTATAAAACGCGATTTTTCTTGTCTCATAATAGAATATGTCAAAACCTGGCTGCTGCAGCCATTTTCAGTAGCTAACGTTGAAGTGCAAACCTCGATGATGTCAAAAGTCAGTTCTTCGTGGAAAGTAGTCAGTATATTGATATAGTGTGCAACAAAAAAATCTCAATATCGGTAACTATTCGGTTGCTGTGAACTCACTTGCACCAGTCACATTTTTCGATTTACAGTTGCCAATCAAAAGTCAATCTCTGACCAATCAAAAACATCCAATAGACAAGAGTGTACTAGTTTCTACGGAATACACTGTACATATTCAAAACAAACATTCCGCACACACGATTCCGCGAATCGCGAAACATGAACAGCTGGTGGATATGGTAATATTTCAGACGAAATTAATTTGGTACCGCATGAAATGCAACACTAATCTAACCTGGTTTAGAAGCTTATGGTCCGATAGTCAATGTCTGAATTTTTGTTTGTTTTTTCCCGTTTGTTTCATTATCACCACTACTGGCTTTCTTCTCAGTAGTATTTTCCCCCTATTCATCTCACTGTGGCAAACATCAATTGTGCTCCTTTTCGAATGGTAGTTGAGTTGCTAGCCTAATTTTATCAAGTAAAAATATAGGTAATTTTTAGATATCATCCAAATCGTTTGAGTTAATGTCATCAAGGAAACAGATCCCAAACACTCGAATTTTGCGATAGACAGACAATTCAGGATGATTGGTGATAGATCTATCTAAAACAGAATTTCCTCTGTTTGGTGAAATACAGAGATCAGTTAAATGAAACGCAGCAAGCGGTTGGGTTGAAGCATGAATAAATCCCCCATTGTGATGTGCAAATTGTTATCTAGAAAGAAACAAGTGAAGTTATAAACGAGACGTAGGAAAATAAAATGGTGTTCTGTGTGCAAAACTAGGCTACGTATAGGTTCGAAATGATGGTACTTCTACAGCGAGAAAATTTAGGAAGGCACAGAATAACTAAACAATCAATACTGTTCGTTCAGTAGAAATAAACCACTTCAGACTTGACACACAAACTTGACATACTACTGCTTGCTACATCAAATTCTGTCTCGCCGGAGCAGTTTGGACCCATCTATTGACATGAACGAGTCAGCAATGCATGGGTTTAAACACAATTCTCGTTGTCAAACTACACAAATATGAACATGAATGCGAGAATGAAGAACAGGTTTTCAAATCCAAAAAGAGAACGCATGTTGGTACTGATCACAGAAGCGATGGATTGCGTCGCTTGACGAGTGCAGGTAAAGACAGTCTGTCAACCAGCATGGATGCGTGTTTTGGGTCGTGAAGGCGGTCTTTCATATAAATGACCCGTTAAATCAGATTATTCGGAAGATCCGATGTTCTGTTTGGATAGCCGTATTCGTGAGTGAGTATAGCGTTTTACAGTGATCATAGCGAGAAAACTCCTCCAGGTAGATAGGATGGTGATAACACGGCAACGTGGAGTAGACAGTTAAATTGCTTGCGTTCACCACTGAGGAATTACCTCTGCGGAATAGTAATTTTTGACTACTTTTCCTCTCTAAATATTCCTGCGTGCATTAGGACAGAACCCATTGAATACTGTTCTCAGATGCATGGATTCTATAACGGTAAAAACACTAGCTTCCAACTCCTAGTATATGCTCGTTTTTGTTTCTCAGGTCGTCCCGTCAACCTGCTATATCCACTAAACCAGGTTCAGATGAGCCCAGCTAAGGACGGTGTGTACCGGACTGTGGCCAGTTGGTTCAGTGACTTGTAGACGAGGAAGCCTGATTTATAAGTCCGAAAAAGCGAAGTTAGTTGACTACGTGCACTAATAAACGGTCCGTTAAACACGGATCCATATATGCCTCAATGTAGAAGCGATCGAGCCACAATGTACAGTTCGTTCAAGAAATTTTTAAAACCCGTCAAATGAAATATCCATCGCACGCCAGTTGGCTCGAGAGCATAGTCGCTCGTTAGATATGAAGGCAGACAGTTAGGTTAGATGGGCGGTGAAAGGTTATCAGTAATATTCGGTGTTTAACCCAGAATTGTTTGACAGTGTAGGACGGTCGGTTTTAGTCACGAGCCACGGGAGAAAAAGGAAAATAGATCAGTGATCGAACAGAAGAACCAACATCACAGGCAACCCGACGTGGATGAATAATTTTGTGAATACGTAAAACAACCTCATGGGAAACGCGGGACATAACAGGCATAAGGACTGCGCAAGCTAAACCATTACTCAGAAAAAAATATTCACTGATGTGTAACAAGATAATTCGAGACGGATAGATGAGGCGAGCACACGTATGGGTTAAATAAATAAACATCCATCGACGGCAATAAACATGGTCTGGAATTCGCGAAACACAGCTAGCGTAGACATTTACACCGGAACACGTTGTTGATGGTGGATCCACTTGATACATATAACGGCCCTAAAGCCAACATCAGCCTGGTTGTGGTACCAGTATATATCTGTAGTATTTCTCAGTTAGTGGGATATGATTTCGTGAATAAAACTGAACATTGCACGACGTGGGAATTTGACACTGTAAATAACAGAATATTACATAAACAAACATATCTTCAAACCAGTCTGTAACACACGTTTGAGGAATGCGTAGCCAACTTCACAACGGATCCCGAAATCAAAAGGCGATCATCCGTGATATTATACGACACTATATTATTGAATGAACAATGACACCAAACGGAGACAAACCTCAATTATGAGATCACAAGGTCTCATCAATCGAGAAACCGAATTGCGACGTGCGGGCGAGGAGCACAAGCGTCACGCAGGTCCGGAACAAGGATATGACAAAGTAGGGCTCTGGGCACGAACAAACAAAAATTGGCCATAAAAACAAACAGTGCGTAAAGACACGTCAATAGTACAGGCAAGTGAGCGATGTTGAGTAAAACATGGAACTGCAGAGGTTTTAGGGGGATTTTCCATGACCCGTCTTTACGCCGCCCACCAAAATTCTCCCGAATCCTTAGCAGAGTCAAACGTTTGGTATAAAGGCTCTGATTCTAACTACCTACCTGGACCCTGCTGTCAACGCGCGTGCCTAATGCTTGTCGTCAACGTTCTACTCATGGTCGCACCTAATCCGGTGGCCCGGCCATTCTACATCTTCCACGAGAACAACTGACCGATGGCGGGCGTTAAGGGAAAACAGATGCCGTCCATGGAAGAGCCGTCATGTACTGGTTGTATGTGCTTGCGTGAGTGTGTGTGTGTATGTATGATGTAATCGCCGCAACTCCCACATACGCAAAAGACATTCAGTAACGTCGAAAAAACGGCGGACACTGTCACATGTTTGATAGGTGTTACGGAGTATAGTGTGCATCAGGTATGTGCGTATGTGTCTGGATGTACAATAGAATTGCATGTACCACCACATATAGGAAAAAATTTTCTGTGGCGTCAACGAAAGACAGTGAGCACTGTAACGTGTATTGACGGAGACCATGTGTTACAAACGAGTATAATGTAGGTGTGTGTTTGCGTCGGTGTGTACGATGTTTCGATACATCAGTGTGTCGTGAAAGCTCCCATATATGGGGGTTTCTTTACCCACCTCGAAGACGAATGCGAAATAGTCTACTAAGCCTCAGAGTTATCAGCTTCTCCGCCTTCACTCTCGAGTAGGCTGATAGTGCGTGTGTCGCGAATTAGCGCTCCGTTGGGTGTCATCACCTTCACCGTTTTTATCATTCCGTCAGTGCTCTTGATGGTTTCCATAACCACTCCGATCATAACCACATCCCCAACTGTGAATGGTCTTGTTTTGACCAACCACTTCTGTGGAATCTGCAGAGCCGGTATTTACTCCCGCAACCAGCGCCTCCAGAAAACCCTGGGCAAGGTAGTTTGCCTGCTTCCATCTGTGAAGTAAGCTCTCACGAAAATTTACCGGCCCTTAGAAACCCTCGTTCAACGTTAACGTCAATAAGTCGTTCAAGTGAGCGCCAGATGGATGGGGTCGCCGATCATTGCTGGACCAGAGGGCGGTTGTTCAGAATTCTCTCTACCTCAGTCACAACAGTGTTCAGCGTCTCGTCGTCGGGCGGCTGTTGCTCCATGAGTGACAGCAACATCCGCCTAACAGACCGGATCATGCGTTCCCATACGCCGTCGGGGTGACTGGCCTGCGGAGGGCAAAAATGCCATTGTATACCGTAGGCCACGGTTTGATCCTGTAGTTCGTCCTTGTTTATGTTTTTGTGCCAGCGCTGCAATTTCCGGTGAGCGCCCCACAAAGTTCTACCCATTATCTGAGCATATATCGGCCGGTACGCCTCTTCGGTTGATAAATCTCTGCAAGGCCCGTAGGAAAGATTCGGTCGTCATCGAATGTTCGACTTCTAGGTGTACCGCACGTGACTTCAGGCACGTCATGACACACCGATATCGCTCTTCCAATCTTTTCCCGCATTTTATCCACAAGGGCCCGAAATAGTCCAACCCAGTGTTGCTGAAAAGCCACCAGCCCGCAGTCAATCTGCACTCTGGTAGCGGGGCCATGTGTTGTTTGCCCGCCATGGCATTGCTTCTCCTACATCGCACACAACGTCGGATTACACGTTTCACAGTCGCTCTTCCTCTCAGCAACCAAAGACGGTTTCGGGTGACGCTCGTAAACTGACCTTCCCCGGCATGTCCCTCCACGGCGTGGAGGTGTTGGATAATTAGCTCTACCACAGGTTGTGGAGCCAGCAGCAGCATAGGGTACTTCTCGTCGAAGCTCAGTTGAGAGTTGGTCACCTACGGTTCACCCGCAGAAGTTCATCAATGATTTTGGGGTTTAAACGCTTTAATTCGCCCCTTGGAGGCAATATTTCTTTGTCGATTGCTCCCACTTCTTCCGCCCTCTCGTGTTCTCGGGCGAAAACCTCTCGTTGTATCATTCTGAAAATATCGTATTCTGCAGCTTTTCGCTCGTCGGGACTTATCAGACCCACTGGTATCCGGCCTGAGGGGCGTAGCCCTTTCATGAATAGTAAATTTCTCTTGAACCTGGCTAGCCAAACTAACGCACGAAATGTCTTCATCCATAAAGAAAATCTGACCAATCGCGATAAAATGGATGTCGCTTTGACGACGTTGGCCGCTATCACTACACCTTTGATCTCCAGTTCCAATTTCGTAGGGGTTTTAATTCGGTAACGTGCCAGTCCTGTTCAGGCATTTGCAGGATTTTTGGCCCCCTCGTTCACGTGCCTAGTTGCCTGAATTTGGTAGGACCTCGGGAGCACAGATCAGCTGGGTTATCGCCAGACCTGACATGCTTCCACTGGTTCATGGCTGATTCGCCGTGAATAATCGTGAGTCGGTCCGCAACGAAAGTACTAAACCGGCTCCGGACGCTGTTAATGTAGTGAAGTACTATCGTTCAGTCCGTCTTAAAGCTAACCGACCAAATGTAGAAGTCGAAACATCTCACCGCTTGTACCGTCTTGACTGCTAACACGGCTGCGCTGAGTTCAGGGCGTGGGATTGAGACCGACTTCAGTGGAGCAACGCGGGCTTTAGCAAACAGGATCCTCGTAGTATATTGTCCATCTGCCGTGAACCATCGTCCGTACATCACAGCTCCATAACCGACTTCGGATTCATCGGAAAGGGCATGTAATTCTGCTATCCGTGTTGCATGACCAGGAGCCAAACAATGTTTATTTCCTTATGTTCCCCAATTTCTTCAAGGTGTGCAGAAATTCTTCCCAGTCCAGCCGGTCTAATCGGTTCAGTGACTGGTCCCAATCGACTTTCTTACGGCACAGCCGCTGCAGCAAGATCTTTCCGGGTAGCAGCCATGGTGGAACGAAACCGAGCGGGTCGATCAGACTAGAGAGAGCGGATAGTATACCTCGACGGGTTACTGGCAGCTCGGGGACGCTTAACTCGAAAGAAGTAGTCCTTTTTCGAGTCTCATTTTATTTCTCGTGTGCGTTAGATTTGGAGTGGAGAACCGTCCAAATCACTAACACTTTCGGCTGTCTCGTGGTTCGGAATGACTACGAGCACTTGTGAAGCGTTCGACATACCTTTCGTTAGTTGGAAGCTGCCCTCTTCTAGCAATCTTGTTAGGCTCCAGAACTGCGCTAGGGCCGGGTCTACATCATCGAATGACCCATGATAGTCGTCCACGTAGAAGTTTATGATGAGGCTATCTACCACCGACCGGTGGAACAAAGCTCCATGTTTGTTCGCTGATTCTCGAAGGTCGTAGTTTGCACAAGACTGTAATGATGTGGCTCCGAAGAAGTGGACGGTCATCCCATAATTTATCAGTGCGTTGTCCCGGTCGTTCCCTTCCCACCAAAGTAAACGCAAAGCATCTCATTCTCCTACCGGTATTTTCACCTGGTGAAACATTTCAATGATATCGGCGGATAAGGCCACTCTACCCACTCAGAAACGGCACAAAACGTTGTGGTCCAGTCAGGTCCTTGTAGTAGGCGATCATTTAACGACTTTCCCCGGAACTTTGCTGCACAGTAGAAAGCCACGCGCAGTTTTTCGGGTTTCTTGGGGTTGATAACCGGTCGTGAGGTAGATACCAGATACCCTTTCAGCCGTCGGTGTTAGCAGGCACCTTGTCAACGTATCCGAGAGCTCCATGGCCAGCATCACAGAACCTGCAACTTTCTTGCGTTATGGCATCGCGTGAAATGGCGTATGTACTGGTCCAAGGCTGATATTTCGGCTGTTCCTGAGCAGTGATTTAAACCTGGCTAGTATTAGACTTGTTTGCTCGGTTACTGTCCGGATAAGTCGGTCAATTCTACTGTTGGCTATTTTGGTTTGCCTGTCCACATATTCGGCCAGGTCTTCGAAGTTAGCCTCCCGGTCGCCTTGGCTTATACGTTCCGCCTCTTCCGCCCACGGACCCTGTATTTCGGAAGAGACGTGACGGACTATGCCTTCCAAGGCGTACACTGCATTCAGGTCAGTCTTGTAACCTAAATGACCGAATGCTACTGAGCAGTTCTGCAATTTGATCATCAGGTCGGCCGTTGTGTAGACGTCGCCCTTGGTTCTTTTTGCCTCTACCATCACGCCCTCTATTGGGTTACGGGCTAATTTGAAAGGTTGGCCAAACAGGTTCACTCAAACTTTTCCTTGCTCATGTGTAGCCTTTTTCCGGTTCGGCCATGGTACACCCATCGACAGCTTCCCTTGCTCGGCCTCAACAGTAATGAGTTAGATAGAGAAGCTTTTGTCCAGGGTCGGTTATCTTATTTTCCAAGAAAGTTTCGAACTGCTTGACGAACTAACAGTAGTGTTCAGATAGCTCGTCAAAAACCGTCAGTTCTACTCTTGGCAGATCGATCGTTGGTGGCGTTGATGTTGTATAGTCGGCGACCGTGTGGAGTTTATTATTTTACTGTGCTCTGATCTATGGGAAAGGTCGTAGTCGTTGGTCTTCTGCTCACGTTTTTTTATCTACGCTTCTGTTCTGCTTCCTGGGCCTGTTTCCTAGCCGATAACAGTTGTTGTTCTGGGTCTAATATCCTCAGCTTAAATAGATCGACATCCTTACAATCCATATTGCCCTCAGTAACGCATGAGCCAGCACTGACAGGACTAGGCGATCTAGCATGAGCCAAGGAACGAAAAGTACCCAAAACCTCCCCAGTGACTTGCCGCATTACATTCTGTCCAGATTCCAATGGCTTTGATCCTTTTTCTTGGTTTTTGCGAGTTTTCTCGTTCCAAATTGGTCAATTACCTATTGTAACACACGTTCGAGGAATGCGTAGCCAACTTCACAACGGATCCCGAAATCAAAAGGCGATCATCCGTGATATTATACGACACTAGATTATTGAATGAACAATGACACCAAACGGATACAAACCTCAATTGTGAGATCACAAGGTCTCATCAATCGAGAAACCGAATTGCGACGTGCGGGCGAGGAGCACAAGCGTCACGCAGGTCCGGAACAGGGATATGACAAAGTAGGGCTCTGGGCACGAACAAACAAAAATTGGCCATAAAAACAAACAGTGCGTAAAGACACGTCAATAGTACAGGCAAGTGAGCGATGTTGAGTAAAACATGGAACTGCAGAGGTTTTAGGGGGATTTTCCACGAACGTTCGTTACACAGACTGCCACCCAACAGCGATTCGCAATCGTTCCTTTATGTCATTTGTATCAATTGAGATGATAGACAATCAAAAATGCCATCGCATTCATCGGTCACGAAAATATGAGTTATATATTAAATAGAACATATGCTCAATGAGGCATTTTTGGTTGGTTGGTTGGTCCGACGCCTCATTCTCATTCAATAAAACGCTTTTATTTACTTACATCTCTACATCCGGGTTATCCGCTCCATCCAGCATACCTCTTGGACTGATTGCGAAAGATTTTAAAATTCTCGTCAGGTCCCTTTAACAATAATCTCGACATAGTGGCATCTCTTGGGATTTGCTCATCTTATTTATCGCAACCCAGCAATAAAATGCATGTTTGAATTTCTTCCGCAATATTTTATGAGATTGCACACAAGCCCTCCTTCCCGATCTCAAAAATGGTACATCATTGTCTTTCATTCGATAACAATACACACATACATTTGTTCGCACCAGAGCATATGGACCCTTTGTGTTTTATGGCTTGCTCGTTTCCCAACAACCCATATTCCAGCATCACCGACTTTCTAAGCTCGTTCTCTTCATAAAACGCTTTTCTTCTGATGCTGGTTTCGTATTCACTCGCAGATATACAAAGCACATACTTTGGAGACAGATTCCCTAGATACACTTCTGGCCTTAATGACAGGGATCTTTCGTCTTTTAACTAAGATGAATTTTGCCTCATCAATAAGCTCAACCGAAAAATGTGTAGTCAATTTCAAGTGATGTGATTTTTTACACACATTATTATGTCTAAACGATTTAGCTGACTTGACTTGACTTAATTTGACAATATGTTTTTATAATTAAATGAGAGAAATGGACGTGAAAACGAGAGTAAGAATAATCAAGATATTGACAATGAAAATAACACAGTCACTGTCCATAAAACTTGCTCGACATGTACTTGTTCACAACGATCGTCGAGGGCACGCTGATATTCTGCCCTACTTGTAATACTTGGAGCCGTCTTCCAATTTATTCCGCGTTCAATCCCCCGTAGACATTGGGGAAAATAATGAATTTCTTCCTCCTGTCATTGCTTTGTTACTTAGTGATCCTATAACCATGATGAATCAATTTCATATTTTGTTGACATTATCGAATTTATGAAACGGTGATTTGGTTCGTGACAGTTGAAAAACGCCCTTGAATTGTTCTCAAGCAAACGCTTTGAGCAGAAACTCATCACTGGAGCTAGTATTATTAGAAAACAATCGCGAAGTGCACACAACACTTGCCAGATTGCACTGATACTACTTCAGCGCAAAAATAAAATTTCCAAATTCAAACGTCATATTCTAACTACCCCATTCAGCGCATTATGTTTGTTGTGCTGTTCTTTAGGCAAATAGCGCAGACACCTTAACTTCGTGAATATTCGGATAACACGTTTAGTTTCCGATAATTATCGGTGGAAATTTTTATGTCGAATTGTCGATAGATTTATGATATTTACTGGATCCAAAACAAGTATTGCCTACGTAACCGCACCTTCAAAAATATGATGGTTGTCCGAACGGAATCTGATCCACTGAATCCACTGAATTGGAGACGATTTTGAAAAATTGCCTATCGCGATATTTGGACCAAGTGCATTCGACAACGGAAGAAACTCCAGCCATGTTGCTTATATCAAGCAGTCTTAGGTCGCTACTTAAATGGTTGGATTTCAGCGATTTGACATAATTCCAAGGCGATAATCTCCGACCAGCCAGTAGGATCATGATGAGCCAACTTAGTCAGACCATGGTCAAGATGAAGGACCTCAAAGACTCAACAGTACACTGACACCAACAAAAGTCAAAACCACTTTAGAGAAGCTCCTGATTGCGCAGCAGGAACCGTGACCAAGAATGATGATCTTGTTCATCTAAACGAGAAGACGGAACGGTCGATTGAACGCAAACAGCCTACCGCACCGGTTCGAAAATCTGTACGTAAAGCAAGCCAAATCGACGAGAAAATTCTGAGGGAGGAAGGTTGTAGTGATTTGATCGTCTACACACGCGGTCCAGTGCGATGTAGCTTTATTTCCAGTATCCAGCTCATCAGGTTAATCCCGACGGTACTTCTTAGGTCGTGTCAGTCCAACGAGGTTGCATTGTGATCAAGCAGGACGATTTTTGCCAATAAGTTCAAGCCCATTTGTGTACATGAACAAATGAACACCAACCAAATGTGATAGAATACATTCTTGCTATACTTTTCTGTTCTTGTCGTTCTTCCAGTGCGCGTATTCCGGGTTCAGGTTATTTCATTACGTACATTAGCTTGTTAGATACGATTCATACAGGTACCATGCTTGATTTCCATTTATCTGGTTGGGAGTGTTTGTGTTGGATCTCTGAATGATATATGGTAATTACGGGTTTTGAAACAATTATTGTCCTCGTAGCCGCACCTACAACAACATGACGATTGTTCGAACCGAATCTGAATCACTGAATCCTCTAAAGCAACAGACCGAATTGAACGTACATTTGGCAATTGAGAGTCTGCTTGGTGATAAAGACTGCGCTAATCCATGAAGTAGTATTGGTGAACTACTAAATCAATCAATGGAAATTGAACAGACGCTATACAGTGTGACTTTTATCTGGTGCGCAAATATCTGTAGGTCGTGATGAGCGACAAGCCAGTGCTAATGGCAAAACTCACAATGCTGCCAAACTGTATCAGTGACATATTACATGTGTATTTTCGGTCCACCATAGATTCAGGATCTGGTGTTAAAGTTGAATTGTGAGCAGAGAACAACGGTTCACGAAGCAATTGGATTATCCAGTTCGAGTTCAACAGAGTTTTTTCGTGAAATATTAGACTGCGTTCTTTCATTATTATTCTTTGAACGTTTCGTATCTGAGAGGTACTCAATACTATAAGATCAAGACATTCAGCCATGATATCATCTGAACAGTTGCTCAGTTTGAAACACATACTGCTTTATACTGAGAGTCACTGATTCGTTATTTTGGCATGTGCATATTCTGAGACGAATGCAAGTATCACGTATACTGTCGGCTAACGATTTATGTCAAAGTACTTATCTTATCGCATTCTGCATTCATACTGCAATCATCATTCTTGCTGTCGAGGTATTTTTCAGAATACTAAGACACAACCAGGAAACCACGAGTTTTGTTTCGTTCATCATTTACCACGCAAATATCTAATTTACCATTAAACAAAACTACTCTTGCATTACGCTTGTGCAATAGATATATTTTGAACAATAATCATCAACAGAACTTGGACTTGGCTTCGTGCTAACGCAAGGTCTGTTGCGCACCACGAAAGCGTGCTTCAATATTATTGATTTCCCAAATTGATTTGTGGTTTGAGGATGCCCTTGTTTTTTCGTACAACTTTTAGTTTGTTCAATGTGATCGCACAGCATGAATAAAATTGCTTTCTAAAATCTGAAAATATCCTCGTGACGATTTTGGATAGACGTTCTTACAGGAATGTAAATTTTGGAGCTCGCAATATAGACAATGCCGCATAAGCGACCAAGCATTATCTGTTCAATTTCACATAGAAATAAGCTTGGTGCAATATCTAAGCCACGTTTGCTTCGCATTATGCGCCGTGTTTCTGTTATATTCACTGATGATAATCCGTACGAGGAAAATCATAAATAATCATGCTCAAATGCCCAGTGTTGATAGCTAGCGTACCTTTTAAAACAGCACAACAATTTCCTCATGGAAAAGTGCACGAGAATCGTATTTGAAGTCCAAATTACTGTCTGGTCTGAGTATCTAACGGATGAATACGCCTCCTCTCGTACTGAATAAGTAACGAATATGGTGTGATATTTGTGATGAACGGGAATGATGCAATGAAAGCTTGTATACGCATAACTTGCAAACACGTTGACATGTGTTGCTTTGATCTATTCGTGTGTGTGTATGCATTGTGTGTATATGCGTAATCGAGAACTGTACGTGTAGTATTTACACGCTTGTGACACGTCATGTTTGGATTCGTGCTAGTGAAGCATTCATCATTTTTTCGATGGCAATCAATCCCATTGTGAATCAAAGACCTCATGACTAAAGCTATCAAGTTGATTTTAAAAATGGGTGGTACATGATAACTCTGAGAAACGTTTCATTTCTATTTTACGAACCATCTAACTGAAAAATTTCGAGATAACTCTGTGCTCAGATTTCGTCTTACCAGATTATGGATGGGTGTATTTGTACCACTTTCTTGCAATGAGGATTTGGTATTGTTACTATTATTAGCACCCCAATTGATTTCAGCCATCAAAGAATTGTTTTTCTTGTGATTATAACTGATATCATGTTCACGACCAATATATCTCAATTATTTGTCAGATTATTTTATAAATTAAATCAAAACATTTAACTCACAATGAAAACTATGGATAATAAACTACTTTAAACCATCCGCCTTGACAATTATCCCATAGAAGTCTCAAACTATTTCACCGTAATATGACTAGTCGTTCTCTGGTACTTTGTTTCGACGGCGTAAAAGATTTTCCTCGTTTAGGGTCATGTCACCAGTCCACACTGTTTGCTCGTCGATACACGATATATATACTGAAACTGAGGAGAAGTACCACTTATATTTGTTTTTCTCACACTCATTTAAGAGTCTAGAATAATGTTGCTAAGTTGTGAAGAGAAGTGTGGGGTATCAGCTTGTACAGTATTACATAAGGTGAACAATCTCCAGGCGCCGCAATAAAAGATGACACACAAATCTCAGTTCGCGAATTTGTGACCCTGAATCTCCCCTGTTGTCACGAGATACGTTTTTTTCGGTTACACTCACCTCCTAACTAACGGAGTAATTTACACTTTAAATCTGGAATACACCTATGACTGAGAGGTGTTTTAGTTTCTTATGCATATTAACTTAAAAACAAGGACATGAGGCCGGAACTATCTATGCTTACATTACCGCGCCATAACAGATACTTGTTTCAACCGTTTTTATAGAGTTGTCTTATTCTTTGTTCTTGTCTACCCAAGCTATAGGGCCGAGATCCTCAGAGGTTGGTTTTACATCACCACTGCTCGGTATAACATCGTTCCACCATTGGATCTTCAAGGTTGACGACCCGTTGACCGCACAGCAATTGACTTCTATGATGGGTGACTTGGTTCGTGGTTCAAGTCGCATTAGTTTACTCCCAATTCGAGGCACAGTGGGGCTCGGAGGATGCACACTACTGATGATTTATAACAAAAGTAACATGATGGTGCTGTGCTTCTGTGGATTCTATAGGTAGTTGTAGTGTGTTACCGCATGATGAATCGCTTGGAATCAAATCAAATTTCAAATTATTTAAGTTCGTGAAAAATACACTCATTTCTATTTACAATGTGAGAATCCATAACAGAAAACTGAAACGATACGATAGTGAGTGCTTTTCATTTTTGTATAAGCTCATCTAGATTTGGCTATATCGTGACATGGTTAATGAAGTTTTGAAACGCTTCTGAATCCAAGTGCCGGATCAGTGGCTTGTACATTTTGATAATTATCACCAGCGTATGAATGAGAATATGTAAGTCAAGATATAGTGACAAAATCGGCAGGAGTTAGTCGGTCCTGTTTCTTGTGGTTGTAGCAATCACTCTTCTTCCGTGGCAAATCCTGCAGTGGACGAATGACAACGTTCGAAAATGGAATGAGAAATCGGTATAACCGTCGTGGTTAGCGGTTTTTCGGCGACAACAGTTTAGCATATGAGTAGAATCGCGTCAATATAAATAAATTGTGGGCTTCTACAGTACTAATTGCAAAAGTAATTAGTGTCCAGGACAACCTATGTATCAATTGATCAGGATGATGATTTTAGCATGCGTATAAAAAGAGCGGTCACTTCTGTCAGAACCTTCTCTTCCAAAATGAATACGAACATAACCTGCATATGCGTTTTCTTCTTGGTGCTTGTACAGTAAAATCCAATAAAAATCGGCGTTTAAATTTCCAGTTGCGCTGGAATGAATGCACACTGTCGTGAATGAACCAATATCCACAATAATCTCACAGAGGTTAGATGGAAAAAGGAGATTTTAGTTCAGAACTGAGTGAAGTAGAACATTTTCCCATAGATTTCTCAATAACAGGCTTGTAGTCAGTGTGTGACATAATCAGCTTTCATTGGGCGAAACAGCGTGAGTCTGAAGAAACTGTCGAACCCTGGGTAGATGTGTGTCACCTCTCATCCATAATTTGTGGTATCCTGTTCCGGCCTTTGCTATTCAGAATGTGTCATTCCTGGGCATAATCAAGCAAGTTTCTCTAAGTAACTGATCGAATCTGACCATAGGAAAATATAGCAATAGGATTGCGCGTCTCACATTTTAATATCGAACATAAACGTATGGAAATACCAGGACAAAATGCAGCTGGTGAAATATAAAAACGGACATGATTCTAGTTTTCTGAAACAACATGACTGACAGTGAGTTAATTCTTGGTCAACAGTGGCGACTAACTTTGTATTGTTGGACATAATGAGATTATTTGGGAAACAAGACTGAGGTAGTCGGATCTTCCAGTGAAGTCAGTTATCATCAAACATTTGATGTCTTGCATCCCGGTGTTTGAATATTCAGTAGTGCAAAACTGTCCAAGCTGTCTAAGTTCAGTGTCGATGTGTTCAGGATTATATAAGAAGCGAGCAAGGTGGGTAACGATGGATTGCCGTTGGGCAGTCGTATGCTTATGAATAGTTTCATATTTACTAATACGAATGGAGTAAAAAGGAACATTAGCTAATTTTTTCGTGAATCGGGTGATGTTAGTGATACGAAACTCTCTCAAAGAATCATTTTCGCATTTTCTGATTATGTGATAAAATATAGTCTTTGAGATTTCCACGAGGTATACTACTAGCATGAGATAAGTGCATGAGAAATTCCCTTGTGGTGATGTCTCCGGCTAATTACCCAGAGAAGGACACGGGGAAAGAATACGAATTCTGAGACAATGTGCATGCAAGATTGCAGGTCAGTCTCCTAAGTTTCGGTAAAGGGCAGGCAACGTGTTCAGTCTATAAATATAATGGGTGATCGAAACCTCGGGGTATTTGGCAAATAACAGTTTTCTACTGGGGACATTTTTTTCGTGAATATCTGAGATAAATTCCGACAAGCCCACATGCTTACAACCTTTGAAAAAAGAAAGGGGAAAATCTGGTCATTTGTATGTAATTCAGTTGAGGCCTTGAACTTTGAACCAATGCTAAAGATCTAAAATATCAGACTGGATTTCGAATACAGCTTCTTCTGCATAATTCGGCACGAAACATCAGTCTCCAATAGGCATGCGGGACTTGTGGGTTAAGAACGGGGGACAGGATTGTGTTTTTAGGACACCTTGGATTCCATCCATGATGGAAGACCTATCTCAGTGTTTTGTGAATTTCTACCAGTTAAAAACATGAGCAAATGATAATCCGATGATTGAGGAGTTCATTCTGTTGTGTGGAAGATGATCGAGAGGGTTTTGTCGATCAATACTGTGAAATAGCTCATGGTAATAATGAAAACTGGTGAAGATTTTCCCGGTACTTGAGTTATATACCTCAAGAAAGAGCTACTTTGTAGCAGGGTCCGATGTCCCCAGGGGATGTCTACGAGTAGTCCAAACTGAATCAAGATTATTATTGAAGTACAGACCAGTGTAAACATCAGTTTTAGTAAAAAGGTTAAAAGGTTATTAATACCAAACTGCATCAAGAATCTCGGCTGAGAACGGTTGAAGTCTCCACAAACAAGGCACAGAGAAATAATACATTAGCTCTAAAATTTGAAAGAAGAAATCCCAGGAAAACGTCTCTAAACCCGATAAGGCACGCGAAAGAATTGATAGCATTCTCAAGAACAATTGAGCAATGTCTTTTCATCTGTTTTGGTTTGCACAAGATTACAGATGCACCCATCTGATAACTCGAGTGCATAAAAAGCACCTGAACAAACGTACACCAAATACCTTCGCTCAAGGCGACAAACCATCCTCCACGCTTCTTACGAGGCGAGACTCTGTTAACTCGGTAGAAAGTAAAATTTGGATAATTTGGTCATCAGCATTGTCACTGAGTCGCGATTCTTGTTGCAGTATGATTTCAAGCTGCTATTATTCCGCACGGAGAATAAAACCGTTCAAATCACTGAAATGTCCGATGAGTAAGTACACATTTGAACTGAGAATCATGAGCATGCACATGTGTGATGATCTTGCTGCCGTAGGGCTACCTTAATACTATACTGCGCCTCTTCGATATTTCTAAATCATTTGTACATATCCATTTAATTCTGTGTTGATAAACTCAATGATGGAAATGGGAAAGATACATGAATAATTCGAAATATCCCGTCAACAGTTGTTTTTGTGAGTATTGATTGCACCGCCGGCAGTTTCTGGGTGGAATCAGTGTTTGGAATACGTCTGATTGATTCAAACGACCATACTGCCGTAATAAATGATCCTGAGAAAACGCCGATTTAGATCTCCTGCCTAATAGGCCTTGTCCTTTTCATCCAGATCATACAAACAGAAATGGGATAAAGGTCCGAGAGATTAGCACTTTGCGTACTCTGGCCGACCCTGGACTGAAAACGTCAGTACATATTAAGGTGCGGTAATGAGAACACTGCATTCAAGTTCATTATCCTGGAGTTACCCTCCTACAATGCGTAAGGAAGGGAGATTGAGTTTCGCAGTGTTGATGCATAAATAAACAAACGTTTTGTGTCTAATATGTTCTAGAAAAAAGAGGTAGGTGATGCATCATGATAAGAATCGCGTCGCCGAACGCCAATAGTTTCGGCATTCAATTATGTAACGCTACTCTGAAAGACTGAGTCAAGTCAAATTTTTGGCCTGATGCAATGAAGCGTGGCCCCTGTGGGTTGTCTCATCAATTCCGACAGTCAATCTGCCATGAGTTTTGACACTCTTTGAACCGAGCAAAGATTCGTTCTGTCAACGCATACGTCACAGACGCAGCAATTGAACTGAGAGAGTCATTAGGTTCAGTCCAATTGTTTGAGTGATTTTAGAAGAGCAAACCCTCTGGTCACCTGCAGCCATTGCAAATGCATCGATTCGCAGATGTGTATTTGGGCTTATTTATGATTTCGAATGATTTGGGTAAACGCGTGATAACGTTTGATGGGCAAAATGATAAAACTTGGCTCTTTTTGACCAAAGTCATTTTCTTGTTCGTGAGTGTCAACTTCTCGTGTTACTTCACAAATTTTCCGGGTAACTTCTGTTCAGTAAGGTCCATTTCACTGAAATGTTTTAATTTGGCTGTCGACAAGAGTGAACAAAATGCCAACATATCGTTACCTATTTCCTGCTCCAGAACTCCGATGTTCAGTAGGTTGCTGGTGAAAGCACTGGGATGAGTCCATTACGGTCACATTCCAGAAGTGTTTCTTTCGTCGTTCCCTCTTTGTTATCAGTGTTCTGCGTTTCAAATGTATTGAGTAGGGAAGGTAGTATCCAGTCACCGAGGAACATTAGCACTTGGTTCTGTGATGGATGGGAATGGGAGCTACCAGGGGAGCATTTTCAGTGAAGGGAATTCATCTATGGAGTGATATATATGTGTGATGCTTATTGCAGAATTTCGACAAGTAGTTGCAAACCACCTCAAGCAGTTTAGCAACATGGAACTGAATATCTCATATCCCCAATGATTTGTGGGGTATTTGAAAAAAAATGTTAGGCTTAGCTGTGAACTGCACGCACTTTGTATTACGATGCTTGAAAGCTTGCATAGCTCATTACGGATTCACAGTGGTGAGGGCAGTAGCAGGCACAAACAAAATAACCTACTTCGGTGATAAAACCACACGCCTTCTCCCGTCCATAATCGAGAACAAGATTGGGACCAACTATTGTCTGAACCGACCGGACCCGATTCAGCCAATCGAGTTGCTATACATTAGCCAACCAGGAAAGGCGCTCATCAATAGCAGTTGAGGCAATGAGTTCGCAGGAAAGGATTTGTTCATTATCACCGCATATCCTATGTGAGTGAGATATTTTGAATAAAGGAGCCAGTTAGAATGTGAACAGACGGTCATATTGACCCTTGACCTCCGGTTGGCATTGTACTACGGTCTACTGAATGACAAATGCGTTTTTCACTTTATTCGAATAAACTCGAGTCTCTTGTGTGGTAGTGCCCTGTGCCTCCTATCTGGGCTGGGTCGATAACTAATCAGTGGCAACTGGGACGAACCCAAGCGTTCACTTAAGATAGAATACGTCCAACCAAACGGAGATTTTCATGCAAATGATCCAGGCAAAATAAACTCATTTATTAGTTGACAAATGATGGACCAATGTCCATGCAAATATTTTTGGAGGCGAACTATCTGCCATTTTATTTGCCAATTTTAGACGCTAATAATCAGGAAGTGGTTTATTCAGTGTATGCAATAGAGGCGTAATACATGTGTAAATCAGATGAAACTAGCTGGGACAACCATAGACAAATGGAAGAATATCTTGGTTGGACTTTGTTTCCCATAATATAATACCAAGAACACGATATCGAGCAGAGCAAAATGGCATTCAACATGTTGATTTGGTATTCATTAGAGTTTTAGCGTAGGGCGCGAGCGACTTTGGCTTTGTTCGTAACCAACATTTTAGTTCGTATCTAGTTGTGTGGAAACCATTGAATTGTTCATCTGGACGAAAGCCGTACAACAGTGCAACATGAACGATGCCAGTCGAACATTTGAATTAGCTGGTATCAGACAAGCTGTCAATGTCCTTTTGCGTATTGTTCCTACGGTTAATCACAAAAGCGGCTTATCTACATCATTACCATTATTACACGTTTTTTTTCTCAGTTTATGTCAACTCCTGATTTTGAAAAAAAAACTGACAGGTTTTCATCCACCAGAAACTCCGGGTCTAATTCTCAATTTATAGATTTAGGGAGTCCGAGTTCAACAGAGGTTCCCCATGAAATACTAGCCCTCGTTCTTCCAGTATAACTTATTGATCTGACGACTTGAACTGATTTTTCCGCTTGGATGATTCGGATCTGGGGAGCAGTCGTGACCATAAGATCAACATACATTATTCTACATTATTCTTTTGAAAAAAGAACGTAGGGAATGAGTATTTGTCAATTCTGATAAACATTCTCAGAATCGACACATGAATGCAAATAATCTGGTTCTAAGGCATTTCTAATTTTTTCTCAGTTCAGTCAAATCATCCAGAAATAAATTTAAACTTTGCTCGTGAAAATTCTGTGGAGTTGTTTAGATAATTTGTCGAAATTACATGTAGTAGACAGCTTCACTTTTGAGCATGCCCGCAATCAACATCTATTCGAAAAGTAAGATGTGAGGGCCATCTGCACACGTGTTTTGAATAATTATGTAATTTATATGGAAGATAAATTTTATAGACTACATCCGCCTCCAAATTTTCTGACTTTGAAAGTTCAGCTATATCACCAACTAATCTAATTACCCTTGCATGGACCTGTACCTTTGGAACAGAGGAACCTCACGTTCTAGAAAAGTGAATATTGGGTGCCTTCCACTAAGGATCAGGTTTTCACTTCAGCCAATCAAGGAAAGCGGAAATCGATTAGTAAAACACTTACTGGAATTAGGTGACAATAATTTCTATCCTATACACTTGCACTTGCTGCAATTGTGTGCTCTATAAAATCGCAAAAAGTATGTCGTGCAAGACCAAAAAAATGAAATTCTTCACTAACGTGATTGTCTTATTGTGCGTGCTGTACTCACAGCAAGCAGGCGAGTCGAATCAAGATCTTTTATCAACAATAAATTACCCACATTACCAAACATAGTGGTATATCCGGAAAATATCATTTATTTACTTTACTGCGCTGCAGATGTTGTTCATCAAATTTATTAGAATAATAAGTTTGAGAATTCGGTTAGGATACAGCTACATTGGGCTAAGGATAAACAGTTTAGTCGTTTGAAAAAGGGTAATAGATCTGGTATGCTACGACTTTGCGTGAGAGGACAAGAATAAACTATTCGACAAATTACGCCAAATAACTTCG
Source organism: Fasciola hepatica (assembly GCA_948099385.1). Classification (NCBI taxonomy): domain Eukaryota; kingdom Metazoa; phylum Platyhelminthes; class Trematoda; order Plagiorchiida; family Fasciolidae; genus Fasciola; species Fasciola hepatica. The sequence goes on from CANUEZ040000198.1 coordinate 3,193,764, forward strand.
ACAATCGGAAAAAAATTCCAAGTAGTCGGCCTCAAGAGAAAGTGTAAATTCACGGAAAAAGTGAGGAAATTCCAAAAAAAACTTAGACGTCATGGAGCGTGTGATAGAAATTTGAAATGACGATAGAACCAACAGCAAAAACCACAACACGAAAAATTGTATAACGATCGAAAGAAAGAAAATCGGGAGAATAAAAAAGGGGATAACATACGAAAAAAAGATTAAAAAAATGAAAAAGTGATACACGAAAATATACCGAAAAATAAAAAGAGATTAAAGAAAATAACCACAAGAGATGGTTAAAGATAAAAAGAATTTAGTTAATTACAGTCGCAAAGAACGAAAAAAAGGTGAGCAGTGTTATTGATCATCTTGGCATTGGTCTCATTCACTTGTTCAGCATGATTCACTTGATTGACGGTGTGGAACAATACGGATCATGCTACCGTGTTCTCGTCCCAATTTGATTGGTCTCTTTGCTACAACAAACAATTCGCATCGGACTACTTCACTGTGTCCAACAGACGAACACTTTTCCCAATTGGTTTTTTTATCCACATTTATTTGCTAACGCAAATAATCACGATCCGGTTGGATATTATGATTGAAAATAACGGGAAATTCCTAGGCACTGAAAATTATCCGCTCGCAAATTACCCCTAGTTAGATAGATCTAAATACTCGAAAGATTCGATCATGAAAACACAAATCAAAAGTATATTTATGTTATCTTCTGAACTATTCGAAGTGAGCTGTAAATTTGATCATTCTGTGCAATAGCACATTCATCTACTTGTTGGCCATCAAATGGTCCAATATGGAAAATCAATGCTCATCCGACCAATGAACAGTGCATGAGCACTATGTACACGTGTTTGATCTCACTCACTTGTTCGTAATTGGGAGAAGTGCATATTGATCGACTGCCAACTTCCATCCGAGCACGAATTGGACGATTGATAGTCTGATCGGCCTCTTCTGCGTGATCAACACATGAATGAATAAGAACTGAGAATGATCCATGTGATTTTTCAATCCAAATTCAAATGGGATAAATATGGACTGCTGATTACCCACAAAAGTCCACATGAAACCAATTTGTAGTCATTTCACTTGAACATATTTCCAAACAAGTTAGAGGAAAAAGCAAATTGGATAAGTCCCACCTCTTTCACAATGGAACAAATACAAGCAAACAATCAAGCAATTCATATTGATTTGTCTTTTTTCCCTAACTGTTCGGACTTGTGAACAAATATATTCACACTCGACATGTGGCAGTCGGCAAGAGAGAACAGACTCACTCGCTCACTCGCTCTCTCGCTCTCTCGCTCGCTCTCTCTCGCCCTCTATCTATCACTCCCTCCCTCCCTCCCTCTCTCTCTCACTATCTCTCTGCCTAGTATATCATTTCACTCCACTCAAATACGACAATTATTCATATTGCATCGTTGTTCTCATTTGATTGTATAACTCCCCCGATCACTGTACATTGTTCCTTTCTCATCTTTTTTCATTGTAGTGTCAGAGGACGGTAAACAAGGTGAGCTGTGTAATTGATCATCTTGGCATTGGTCTCATTCATTTGTGTGGCTTTATTCTCTTGGTGTTCTATGTGGAACCTTCATATTCCTTTTGCTTTATCTTTTCTAATTTTCCTTTCTTTTTTTCTCTTCGGATCTTTTTTTGTTTCCCTCTTTGTTTCGCCTTTGCCCTTTTTTATTGTTCTTCCGTTTTTCTTGATATTCTTTTCACATGTCATCGTCTATCTCTCCGTGTTCCGTTTTGCTTTTGTCCTCCCTCTGTTTCCTGTTACTGTCCTTATTTCTCTACGGCCAGTTTTTCTCTTTTCTGGCATCTTCGTTCATTTTTCTGCTTCTTCTTTTGCTCCTTTTCTCTTGTGTTTCTTCTGCGTCCATTTTTCTAATTTATATTCCACTGGTATCTCAATCATGAAATTTCGCTCCACATACCTCCGGACGATTTCTTTTTCTGTTACTGACTCACCCACCTTGGCTTTCATATTGAAATTTGCATCTAATTCGTTTGTTGTTCAATTGAACTAATCAGAGCACATTTTGCGTTCGTTCTGTCGCAATACTGAAAATACAACGAGAAAAATGCACTTTTCTTCGACTGACCCCTCTTCCTCCAACCACCCACTAAACCAGCAGGAACAACTACAACAGGTAAGCTCGACTTGATGCACGAAAATTGTGTCAGGTTTTCCTAGAAATGAATAACATCCCGTTATCCCGTATTCCCGTTTGAATTCCAGTGAACCTTTATCCAATAACATATATCGCCATGAAATTGCTTGTATACCCCAAAGACATTTTTTCATTGGTGTAATTTTGTTGCATGTGAATGTGCCTTTTCAGTAATTTGCTTCCATTTTATTTCTTTTCAGGAGGCAACTCGAGGATCACCAATCGCATGTCTCTTCTCGTATTCTCCATAACGAGTCTGGGATTGATCGGGTAGAGTAGACAAACACTTACTAGCTGCATATATTCTGCTACCGCTCGCCAACATTTTCTATGCGTTGTTTCATAACCAATAAAAACATTGTGAATAACTCCTGCAAAACCCAAGTCTTTCGAATTGATTGCATCCGTTCTCTCATATATCCGGATGAGTGGAAATCCACTGCTTTTTGGAGAGCTTCGCCTACTCAGAGGAGACATTTATGAGCTGTATTACAAACTCCCGTGTCTAAACGGTAATATAACGTCTTATGCAATGTTCATTGCCACCAAGTCTACCTATGAGAGACGGGACACAAATAAATAATAGAAGGAAGAGGGACGCGTCTTGGATCTCAAGTTTTGCAAAAAACAACGAAGCCTTTTAAGGATCCACAGCTTAGCGATACAAAAGCGTAAGTTTGCCAAAAGTTATCATGAACTCGATTATAAGCCCTTGTCTCCTCGATAATGTAACATATGATTGAAACTGGCTCGCAAAATCTCGAACAAAAGAATCTTATTCAAAATCATATGTCAAACTTACATCTTATTCTAATCGGTGTAATGACAAAGGTTCAGCCGTAACACATGGATTTGCCATGATATATCAAACACTATTTTCGAAACGATTCAAGTAAACTATAATGCACGGAACATTGTTGTACGCACACTTTATCTTAGTGTAAATGACCAAAATTTCAAAACATTGGTCGCATCAATCGCAGAACTGGCATGCATTAAGGTTTCTCCCTAAATGTAGAAGAGCAAAGGTAAATTAAAATTCCTAGTGATTTTCAGCGTGAACTTAGAATTAGGACTTGATTATGTCAGCAACCAAAAATGTGATGTTATCGCTGGATGTGTGTTACTTCAATCTGCGTCATTTGCACACAAACGTTTATACTGGGATCTTTTTGATTAGTTCATATACAATTCATTGGTTCATTTATTGCTTCACTATTCAGTTTCTACATAAAAACCTAAAGTTGTTAACCCATGAAGCACTATTCACATATTCGTTATGCGTTCAGGAATCTTCAGTAGTGCTTATCCAATGAATTCAAAATTATCAAGCTTGAATTCAAGATCCACTGATTAGAGCTGGAACATCCAGATCTGGGTCACAACGGTTTGCTCCTCGCAAACACCTGATAAACATTCTTGTCGTCGATGGATTTACTAATCTTAGCCTTCAACTCATGATGCACTGTGACAGCAAAAACATTCACAACGTGGTCCTAAAAATCGTGAAGCCAGCGGAAATTCTCTGCTGAGTATGGTTACTTGTGCAGCTTCTATTCAGGAATACAATTTATATTTCAACGATAGCCAAATGTTGTCAACGCATTACCGCCGATGATATGCCTTGCCAAGTTGGAAGATAATGCACCATTCTCCATTTAAAGCGGGTCACTTTATACTTGGAAATATCAACTAAAATTGGTGTTGTTTGTTCAAACAGTAGAACTAAAGGTTCATACGGTTGTTAGTCGTTCATAAATATTTAGTAACCGACACTAAATCAGCTGATGGACAGTTTTATTCAACGCATTGGGATTTGTGAATCAGCAAACTCTCATCCTTCCTAATTTCAGCTCATTTTGTGAGCTGTTGACCAGTTCACGATGTCTTACATCAACTACAAGGGCAAGGCGGAGAGGAAATCAACCGTATGTATGTATGGGGGAGCTGTTGGCTGCTTACAAAGCGAGAGTAGTAGGTCGCAGATTGTGTCCGTCAGAGGAAAATTGGATGACACTGGCCTGAGCACCTGTATCAATCAGAATCTGCCCTCCAGGAAGCCAATAGAAAATGTGGAAATGGCGACCAGATTAGGAGCCAGAGACAGCGGTCTGTCTCATTTCCCGAATCCGTTGTCTTGGAAGCAAACGGTGACTGGCATTGGCCAGCTTGCTCCCCAAAATGTCTTCGGTACCAACAGTATGATGGTCAATACGAGGAAGCTAGGTTATTGCGATAGGAGTTTGTGTGGGACATCGAACGGCTGTGAGTGTCATGCTGGGGAACAGCATTTATCTGAGGATCCGGTCGTATAAGACTCCTGCAAAAATGCAGTGGAATTATCAGTGGATCATCAGTGTCAGACATGATACTTAGACGCAGAAAAGCGAACTCACTATTTTGCAGTGAGAAGGCTGACGCGATGTTACTGCAAACGCGTGTATTCGAAAAGTGAGCGATTAAACCAGTACACGAACGGACCGTACGTGCGTATGTGTGCTTCAGTAGAGTCAGCTGACCACGGACCGATAGGCACACGGAGCAAGTGAGAGTAGACGGTCCAGCAGAGTTGAGATAGATTTCAAATCGGTGAAACGTCTGGACTGAGGCGTCAAAATAAGCACACGACTGAACTGTACTCAAATAAGACAATTATTCATATTGTATCGTTGTTCTCATTTGATTGTAAACCTCACTCGATCATTGTACATTGGTAATTTGCTCAGCATGATTCACTTGATGGGCAGTGTGGAACAATGAGGATCATGTGTTATCTTCCCTGTTCAGTTGCTCTTTCCTGCTGCATTCTCCTCCGTTTCCGTGTTTTGTTTTCTTCGTTCTCTTTTACTCCTATCCATACTGTTCCCCATCCAGTTGTATAATACTTCTTTTGAACTGCTCCACGTTTCTTGCCTTTTAATGTTGATTTATTGTCGTTTTGATCCCTGTTGGATTTTTGCAAATTTCTAATTTCTTATCAACCAATGATCTTTATATATGAACAATATTTAGTTCTCTTTCATGTTTCGAGTTTTGTTTGTTTTTCGAAGTGCTTACTCAGTCCAATTTTTCCTAAATTCCGTGCTGCGGAAAAACCAAAATACGAAATGGAAGTCAAAATACTCTCTGAAGAATGATGTCTTGTTCACTAATTAATTCACTTTGACTTCCACACTCAAATTTGCATCCGATTGGTTTGTTAGTTTGGTGAACATTTAAGCACACCTTTCGTGTTCGGTCTCCCTCGTCATTCTCAATACAACAACACAACTTCAAGTCACATCCACCAACCGCTATTCAACCTTTCATCAATTGCTGGACCGGAAAAAGCGATTACTACAGGTAAGCTGGACTGATGCAGGAAGTTGATGTCAGGAATGTTTGAGAACCATTAACATTCCGAATGGATTCGGGGAAATTCCATTACTCTATATTCATGTTTTAATGTTAGCAAAGTGATGACCAATCGATTTTATTAGCAAATTTCGATTTCACACTGTAGATGAAACAATAATTGTAATTGTTTATTATGGTCCCTTTTAAATATTGCACAAAAATGTGACTCGTTGGTAAACTGCTTCTCTTCTTATTCCGTTTACAGAAAGCACTGAGCGACACGCCAGTCGCATGAGTCTCCTCGTTTTCTCCTGAACGAGTCATGAATTTTTTGAGTAATGTAAACGCCCAACTTTGTCGCGGACATCCTGCTTAAAGTTAAAACAATTTTCTCTCCTTTCTAAAGGCCTAAAGGTAGGTTAAAGTTTCAAATGTTTCTGAGCTTGGAGTCAGGATCCGAAATTGATTGTGTTAGAACCCGAAATTTTGATGTTATCGCTGGGTGTGAGGTACATCAATCTACGTCGTTCACATACACTTTGAGGAATCGTCAGTGGTTCTTTTCCAATGAACTAAAAACCGTCGTTCTTGAATTCAGCTGGACCGTCTGGATCTGGTTCACAACGGCTTGCTTCTTGCAAACCCTACTCGGTGGGTATTTTAGTCGTCGGTGGATATGAACATACTCAGCTCAGCCTTGACATCATGATGCACTGTCACACTAAAAGCATTCACAATGAAGTCCTAAGTGAAATGAAGTTAGCTGAGATATTCTAGCGAGAATGACTACCGGTTCAGCTTCTATTCAGAAATATAACTGATATCTAAACGCCAGCCGAATATTGTCAACGCAATGATACTAATGATATGTGTGGCCCAGTTAGAGGATATCTCACTGACTAAAATTGGTAATGTCTGCTCAAACAGTGGAACCAAAGGTTCATTCGATCGTCAGCTGTTCAATAGTGTTCATTTGCCGACATCACATAAGCCGATGGACAGTTTTATTCAACGCATTGGGATTTGTGAATCAGCAAACTCTCATCCTTCCTAATTTTAGCTCATTTTGTGAGCTGGAGACCAGTTCATCAATTTGAAGGACGAGTTTGCAGTTTCCGAACACAGGATTATAGCTTTGTTTTATTCGCGTTGCAAATATAGAACTGCCTCAGCCTCGACCCGCGGTGAGAAACTGCCATTGTGTTGTACGTTATTGGCACGAATTCCGTTAACAAATTTTGGTTGGCATGTTCAAGCATGTTTGTAGAATTCTTGTATAGTAGAGTACTGTAGTATAAACTATGTTGAGGTCTATTAGTAGAAACGAATATCCCGGCGTTTGTAATTTCCGTCATATCTGACACAAACTGTGTCAATCTCATTCATTTCTTTCTGTATTGAAACAGACTTGAAGGGCATAAACTCATAGACACAATCGTACTGGATGTGTAACATTGATTTCTTCACTGCTCTTCTCCAGCCCCTTGGCTGCCTATTCAGCGTTTACAACGCTTTAAAATACACCTCATTGGAAGGTCACAGTGGAAACGCAATGATGGTTCAACCACGTCAATCATGATTCTGCTTTTCATATGCCTTGAGATTCCACACTGCGCTCCTTTCTTCCGAAAACGGTAACCTAGTATTCTCCGATCTCAAACTTCTCCACTGAGACCAAATACTTCCAAATGCTGCCCGGAATTCAACAGCGCATTATTTTTGCTTCCAAAGGCTTTTTGAGTTTTTTTCCCAGGAACATTTTTGCAAAATGCAATGCATTGCCAACAAGTGGCATGGTCCCTAAAAAAGGGCTTGTCTGCCAGTATCCCTGGTATTCCAAATCACATCCTTAGGGTTCGATCCTGCGGACTTCTGAAAGTAGTCCCTCCTCGGAGATAATTGGAATTCCGAAAGTGGCATCGCCCACTCCATCAATGCAGAAAAAAGGCCATCTCATCAACCATTAGGTTTGACGTTGTGTTGTGAGTTGAACACAGCTTAATACCAATTTCAACTACACCTTCCGGATTGATTTAACCCATCCACAATCAGCCACTGCGGAAGTCTGAGTCGTGAAATTGGAGAGTTTGTTAGGTCCGAAGAGAAAATGAATAAGAGATAAAAATAAACGGGGTTCACAGAAGCCGTTGTGAAGAAATCCATGCAGTCATTTTTCTTACGAGGAAGTCAGAAATCTACACCATCGACATACTGGCTGCTATTGAGATTAGCTGAAAAGTGGAGTTTATCAAAGCCAAGGCTAAAACGAATGAGACTGGGTTTCAAGCAAGTTGGTGAAAGTGCACGAGCGGTAGGAGGGTTGGTCAAAGATGCTCTTTCAAGTGCATCTTTAGGATGAAGAAATGACGAAAAATAATAAGTGCTGATGGAGGTAAGTTTAAACACTTTGTCAATTCTCCAGCCGTCGAATATTACTTGATCCAAAGAGGTGTCGCAGAGTGTTGAAAATAGCACAACTTTTAGAAAACCAAGAACCGATGAAAATGGATATTTGTGATTTATAATTATTGTCATTCTTTATTAGCAAATCCTGATTGCAACACGTACTGAGAAATTTGGAAAGGCGGTAAAAAAACTGTCCGACAAAATCGGTGGGAATCACAGGTACAATGTATTTGATGTCGAGAACATCATATCAAAAACTGGAGATACACACACTAGGAATCGCAACTACAGCAAATTCCATAGAACCTGACTCTTGGTCTGTTAATTACAACTGAAACAGTTCAAAAGCACTTGTAGATATCCATTTCTAAAAATCGGACAATCAGAAAACTAAGAAAAATGTGAATGTCAAGCTCCCAATAACAAGTAGATGCGGAAAATGTCTGTAACCAAGCAAAGATTCTTTCAACTTTATTGACCCATATTCAGCAATGTTTGCAATGAAATACTTAGTTTTGCCTCGTAGTTGGGTTTCCGAGTTTTACGGAGCATACAATACGTTTATATATCAGTAGTAGGCCTATCTAGTTACGCAATGCTTGGGTTGATCCATGCCAACTAGACCAAATTGATCAGATTATTCACAAAATCGAGACAATATCCGTGAAAGTATCACCCGCACGACTTTAACAAAGTAGTTAGCTTCAAGTGATCTCTTCTGGAATGACAGTTGCACGATAGGTTTAGTGATTTGTAAATACCGATGTCGATGGTCTTTATTACATGGAGGTTATCTTGCCAAAGGTAAACCCAAACGGTAACTACTGTCGTTGATCCCAGTTGCCAAAATAGAAAGTCAAAACTCTCAGGGTGGAACTGAAATTATTGGGTATAGGTCGCATAGCTTTCCTCAATAAAGTTCGACTTATCGTGAAGTCAAGTTCGTTACACTATGATGTCAAGCCCAAGACGGGCGTTGATTTTCATGGTTAACTGGATGCGTTTTAACTGAAAACAGAAAAGTTCTAGCCTTTATACCAATCCGACATTTTACATTACATTCAGCTTAAGCAGTAGCAGAATTGTGCACAATAATATTAGCGTGACAGTCACGTGTTTTTTGCTTGACCAACGTTTCTAGTATAACCATTTGGTGATACCCAAAAGAAGATGCATTTCATCCAAGATGCAGAAGCAAAACAGAAACTACCCAGCACTGTAATCAATTTTTTCATCCACTGTTCAAGATTCACCAAGTGTAGGGCAGATGACTTGACATAAATATACGTGGAACTGTGCGAAAGTGGGTATACCTTGCTAACAATGAAGAAGTCTTTGGACGTCTCACATTGATGTAAAACCGTTATACCTTCGAGTGAATCGTACTCAACTTCTGGTGAAACCATCAAATAATTCAAAGGCATTACCATGCAAATCACTCACATTATCGAAAAGGTAAAAATTGTTTCGGAAGAAGTACGAATGAGTAAAGAGATAACAGTAAATGAAACTGAAATCTTGCTTCGATCAGAAAGAAGTTCCATGTAGAGGGCAGAGTAAATTTGGTAAAAGGCATTCGGAAACAAAGTAATTTATAAACGCAGGCTTATCACAAAATTGCTCAAGCCTTCATACTCGAATGACAGGAGAACGCAATTCGCGCACACCGCAAATTACTATTTTGTACTTTGTATTCTGATGACATTCTCATTTGTCTTACTCGAGAGTAGCGTATACGTGCATCTTGAGCCTCCAGCATTTATGATCTACTTCTCCATGTTTAATGTACTGTCACAGTACAGACTTATGTTTTATTGATGTATAATGCTTGAACATTCTAGGTTTATATTCCTGACTCTGCTGTTCAGTGACTACGTTTCGATTGTAAGACGAATTTGTTCTTGGTTGTTCACTTGGCTGTGAGTTATTAGCATTTATGTATTCCTATGTATTGCATCATTTAGAACCACAAAATTACGGAGAACTCTGTTATATGACTGGAATTTGTTTTACTGCCCATGACCGTGTACGGCCCATATCGTGTGTAAGGCCAGTGAGACCAAGTCCAAGTAATCGGGATAGTTGCTGCGCACACTGGACAAAATCAGAACGGCGACAATTAGTGTTTACTTTTACTACGAAGGATCTAATAGATTAAACTCAGAATAAATTAATGACGCATGGCATAGAAAGATCGAGCATGGATGTGGAGCGTGATTCGGTGAATGAATAGTTAGAAAAGTCGGAGATGTTGGGTGAGATATCAGTATTTTCAGAAAATTCAAAGTTCAATTTAACTTTAAATTATTGGGTAAATTTATGAAACCAGGATGTCAACCGAATATAACTCTGAACGTTTTTACGCAAACGTTATTTGTGAATTTGGAGCTGAATATATGTGAATGCTGACCGAGTGGCAGACCTTTCTCCGATCAAAATACCTTGTTAGTGCTTGTTCACGCATCATCAATGCTCAGCACTCACTGACAACAAAATAGAAATCATTACTTCGTCAGATGTAATAGAAGACTTGCTAATATCTGATTGCTTGAATGAGCTTACAACTTCGGGGAAATTTTTGTCAAAATATATATCAGCTCTCCTACTATTCTGTAGTTGAGGAAAAAAGGCACGGTGAGTTAATTCTAAGGAGTTGTTACTTCTGTTTGCAATTCCTGAAGTCTGAACACGAAAGCAAATATCCTGTTATCTTAACATTTTGAAATTGTTCTTTGTTGAATAAAATCGTTTATATTTTCGAAGATTTTACACACTGTGAGTATAAAAGTAGGCCCCTTATCAATTATGTGATGCTGTACTTGATTCGCTTTAATTAATTGAAGTGGCTCCACCTGTTCCCCAGCTGAACTAAGAAGTCTTCAACGAGCGGAATAGGTTTTGTAAGTGTAGTGAAGATCTGCCACCACGACCAGCAGTCGCATCAGCCGCCGAAGATCTAATCACTGAGTGGATAACAATACAGTGTTTATGCAAGTTTCCTTATGTCCTTCAAATAATAACTAGACAGAATTCACTACCAATGTGAGGCTCTCACCGAAAGTAAAACTGATGATCCTTGTAATGTCACTGCTTTGACAACTGCATTATTCAGGGAACGCGTGATCACAAAATCAATTCTCTAGTTCTCACGTCACTACTGTTGGTTTTCGGGCGATGAAGCCATAGACAACCGATAATGCCCCAACCAAAGAGAAGGGCTTGAACGCGTTTTCCAGCAACAGCGAAATTCATTTTCACCTTTGTATTCGATTGCAGTGTTCATTGCTTCGCGAGCTTACTTTGTATTCTTGGGCCTTTTTCAACCGCTGTTTGGCCAGCTTTGTCTCAACAATGTTGAATCAGAGAGCGATTCTGCCACGTGCTGAGTCCGGATCTGTAGACCCTCGCGAATGAGAAGGAGTTAGCTTGCTTGAGTTCGGAAAGCCCTTCAGGGAAACTATTCACCGCAGATTGTGTGCTTGATGGGTTGCACAGTATGAATGATGACGATCTATAAGTGCTACCAGGGTGACACAATGCACTAGCATATCCAATCTGATTTCCAGTAGGACGGTCTCGAATGGTCACAATGCCACCCGACAGTTGGCCGCGAGGTCAAATACCGCAAGCACAACTCCTGCGGCGGCAGCTCAAACCAAACTCCACACCAGTACTATAGATAAATCGTCATAGTAAAAATAAAACCAACAGACTGCTACTGAAAATCTCAGTTTTGACTTCACTATATATTTCAGTCTGCCCCTGCATTCGTGCCACTACTCAGGAGTGGTACATGACATGCTGCGTCACACCCGTAGTTCACTGGCCGCATGCACTTCAATTGTTTTTGAAAGATAATATAACCAGCAAATACCACGGCATTCTGGTTTATCTGTTCATCCAACTGGAAATTGTTTCCAGTCGATGTTAGGCAACAATCTCGTTTTAGATATTGTCGGTTTATTTGTCATTCTGTCAATCACAGTTTAAAATTCTCACGCCCAACAACACTTGATTGACGAAAAGGCTGCCACGGTTTGGCTGCGTTTGGGTTTATACCTATAGTAGGATTGCACGTGAGTGTGCGTGCGTCAGTTGGGTCAGCTAACTACATATCGATAGGCGTACGAAGCAAACGAGAGTGGATTTCATTATGCGGGATGCAGTGTCTTCCGTGATGGTTGCACGTGTACGATCTGCAAAGACAGAAAGAAAACTCGGTGAGCCGGATCTCAGTAAGTGTATCAACAAGCATGGCGATCTATCTGAACATATTACAGGATGGTATAGACGGGCCGAAAAAAAATTCGAATCTGTAGACGTCCGGAGCGAGGAGTAAAAATCAATATGAGCACAACAGTACTGCCCTTCCAGAGCATCGGATAAATGTGCATAGATGCTCGTGTAAGAAAGACTATGGGAAATAAAAAAGCACAGACTTACCAATCCTGCGGCCAGAACGGGTTGGGAGAGGAGAGACAGTGTCAGCCTCTTGCGGAGTACTCAGATCGGTAAAACATGAAGACTGGCATCATTGGGAACAGAAGTAGAAGTTTCCATGGTGGAAACTAAAGCCATATAGTCCGAATCAGGGTGTGTTACTTTGAGGTGATCAATAATGTCAGTGTCTGGCCGACCAGCTTTATCAACGACAAAACATTTATCGTTATGGGAAATGATGTAAAATGGGCCTGAGTATGCTGGATGCAACGGGGGTTTACCAGCATCACAGTGAATGAAAATATAAGAGCACGTAATTAGACAATTGGGAATGCAGGTGGGACGAATGGAGGGCCGAGTTGAAGGCGAATGGAGTGATTTCATGTAAAAACTATGATTGTCGAACAAAACCGGCGGGATCGATAAATATAGGACTGCGTCTGAAAAACTTACCGAGCAATTGTAGAGGTGTGCCGAACACCAAATCAGCGGGACAAAAACAAAAATCTTCTTTCGGGGTAGTGTGCATAGTTAACAGGGTTAACGGAAGCGCGCCCGTTCAATTTACAGAACGAGAGGTGGAGATGAGAGAAGCTTTCTTTTATCCATAAAAGCGTTCCACTGATCTATTGGATGATGGGTTATGTACAGTTGAACGAATATGTTGAAAACCAAGGCGAGAAATGAAATCATAGAAGAGTTTGGACTGGAATTGTGCTCCCTGTTTGTGGTGATCGTAGATGGAACACCAAACCTGGAAAACCGACAGTGTAAAAATGTTTTGGAAATTGTTTCACTGGAGGTGTCAGCTTTAGGGACAACCATGGGCCACTGCGTAAACCGATCTATGCATGTGTGGAAAAAATGGTGTCCGGCGGCTGGTGGTAAGAAACCAACAATATATAAATGGACATGGGAGAAACGATCATTATTTGTCGGTTTTTGTACGTGGGTGGAAAGTGCATGTCTGTGAATCTTGCTTCGTTGACAGGGTATACACGTTCTAGATAAAACACGAGCATCTTTATTCATATTCGGCCAAACATAGCGATTGGAAATAAGCCTGATGAAGGTTTGTATTCAAATATGGAGTATGGATTGTGAACGCGTAAAAATCAAGCGACGAAGGGAACAGGGAACAAACGGGTCCGGCTTGCTAGTGGACGTATTGCAAACAATTGTACCATTTCCGTCAGGTAGGGGTAAGTCTTTTACCATCAGAGAGGATGATGAGTGGAAGCTCTGTAGTTCTTGGTCATTCTTTTGAGCCTGTGCTATCTCGTACCTACTGAATGCTGTTGAGTCGTTTAGTCGATGGATGCCTGAACCAGAAAGAACACCAACCAAGTGTTTTCTTGATCCCTGTGTATACCGAATATCGGTGGTATATTGGAAAATGTAGTCAAGGTGTTTAATTTTCCTTGGCGAATAACGCTCATTGCTTGAAGTCAATGCATAAGTCAAGGGCTTATGATCGGTGTAGACAATAGAGCTTCTACCTCCCAAAATGTGTCAAAAGTGTTTTATTGCAAGCAATACACGGCCGAATGTGCTGTAACGAGACTGATGCGGTTGCAGGTTTTGAGAGAAGAACGACAACCACAGTCTGACTCCCCTAACTATCCGTAGCGATTCGGTACCAAAGGTTATTTGGGAGGTATATGTCCGCAATACGAGAACAGCGTTGTCATCATTGCTTAAGTGTGCGAGCGTAATAACTTTGAACAGCGCTTGCTTAGACTCTTCGAATGCCGATTTAGCTTCGGAAGCAACTTAGAACAGGAGCAGCCTTCTTTAAATGTTAAGATAGTGGTTGTAAGATCTCCGAACAGTTTCGGATGAATCGGTAATAGTATTTGACAATGCCCAAGAAACGACGTATATCCCTGAACGGTTTGGGTTCCTGATCGTCGTGGATAGTATTTACTTTGTTTTGATTTGGTCGGATACCTTCACTGTCAACGTGTTTGTCGAGGATTTCAACAGATTTGGCACCAATGATAGATAAGGTGTTGACTGCGATACCTTAATTTCGGAAGCTTTGGAATACCTGGCGCAAATGCTTGCTACGTTGGTTTTCATCCGTACTAGCAACAAGGACGTTAATAATAATATAGACGAAAGAAAAATCCAAGCCACGAAGAACTTGATCTGTGAATCGCTGGAATGTTTGAGCGGCTTTGCGCGAACAAATGAAACAAAAATAGTATCGTGATTGCGGCATCTTCAGATGCGACGGGAATTTGGTAGCACTCCTTCACCAAAAATGGCTTTGAGAAAATGAGTTTGCTATACAAACAGTTGGAAAAGTCTTTAATGTGTTGAATTTGGTAACTGTCGTGGACCAGGGCGTTGGTGAGGTCCTGATAATCACCACATGGGTGCCAGTCACCGTTGTGCTTCAGGACCATATGTAGTGAAGAGGCTCAAGACTGCTCCATGGCAGATGTTCAAATTCTGCTTTTGCTATTGATAGACTTTCAGGTAGAAAACGACGAGGACGCGCTGGGATTGGTGGACCTTCAGCGGCGATGTGATGTTGGACGCTGTGTGGTGTTTGGGAGATGGACGTTTTTGGTTGGGTGACTGCCGGTGAATCGTTTAAAATGGGGAAAAACGGAGAGCGTACTGTCATTGGACGTATCCCGAGCGATTTGATGGAGGTATTTGTGCCAATTTTTTATTGAACTTCTTGTTGGCCAGCAGAACACGATGTCTTACATCAACTACAAGGGCAAGGCGGAGAGGAAATCAACCGTATGTATGTATGGGGGAGCTGTTGGCTGCTTACAAAGCGAGAGTAGTAGGTCGCAGATTGTGTCCGTCAGAGGAAAATTGGATGACACTGGCCTGAGCACCTGTATCAATCAGAATCTGCCCTCCAGGAAGCCAATAGAAAATGTGGAAATGGCGACCAGATTAGGAGCCAGAGACAGCGGTCTGTCTCATTTCCCGAATCCGTTGTCTTGGAAGCAAACGGTGACTGGCATTGGCCAGCTTGCTCCCCAAAATGTCTTCGGTACCAACAGTATGATGGTCAATACGAGGAAGCTAGGTTATTGCGATAGGAGTTTGTGTGGGACATCGAACGGCTGTGAGTGTCATGCTGGGGAACAGCATTTATCTGAGGATCCGGTCGTATAAGACTCCTGCAAAAATGCAGTGGAATTATCAGTGGATCATCAGTGTCAGACATGATACTTAGACGCAGAAAAGCGAACTCACTATTTTGCAGTGAGAAGGCTGACGCGATGTTACTGCAAACGCGTGTATTCGAAAAGTGAGCGATTAAACCAGTACACGAACGGACCGTACGTGCGTATGTGTGCTTCAGTAGAGTCAGCTGACCACGGACCGATAGGCACACGGAGCAAGTGAGAGTAGACGGTCCAGCAGAGTTGAGATAGATTTCAAATCGGTGAAACGTCTGGACTGAGGCGTCAAAATAAGCACACGACTGAACTGTACTCAAATAAGACAATTATTCATATTGTATCGTTGTTCTCATTTGATTGTAAACCTCACTCGATCATTGTACATTGGTAATTTGCTCAGCATGATTCACTTGATGGGCAGTGTGGAACAATGAGGATCATGTGTTATCTTCCCTGTTCAGTTGCTCTTTCCTGCTGCATTCTCCTCCGTTTCCGTGTTTTGTTTTCTTCGTTCTCTTTTACTCCTATCCATACTGTTCCCCATCCAGTTGTATAATACTTCTTTTGAACTGCTCCACGTTTCTTGCCTTTTAATGTTGATTTATTGTCGTTTTGATCCCTGTTGGATTTTTGCAAATTTCTAATTTCTTATCAACCAATGATCTTTATATATGAACAATATTTAGTTCTCTTTCATGTTTCGAGTTTTGTTTGTTTTTCGAAGTGCCTACTCAGTCCAATTTTTCCTAAATTCCGTGCTGCGGAAAAACCAAAATACGAAATGGAAGTCAAAATACTCTCTGAAGAATGATGTCTTGTTCACTAATTAATTCACTTTGACTTCCACACTCAAATTTGCATCCGATTGGTTTGTTAGTTTGGTGAACATTTAAGCACACCTTTCGTGTTCGGTCTCCCTCGTCATTCTCAATACAACAACACAACTTCAAGTCACATCCACCAACCGCTATTCAACCTTTCATCAACTGCTGGACCGGAAAAAGCGATTACTACAGGTAAGCTGGACTGATGCAGGAAGTTGATGTCAGGAATGTTTGAGAACCATTAACATTCCGAATGGATTCGGGGAAATTCCATTACTCTATATTCATGTTTTAATTTTAGCAAAGTGATGACCAATCGATTTTATTACCAAATTTCAATTTCACCCTACTCGGTGGGTATTTTAGTCGTCGGTGGATATGAACATACTCAGCTTAGCCTTGACATCATGATGCACTGTCACACTAAAAGCATTCACAATGAAGTCTTAAGTGAAATGAAGTTAGCTGAGATATTCTAGCGAGAATGACTACCGGTTCAGCTTCTATTCAGAAATATAACTGATATCTAAACGCCAGCCGAATATTGTCAACGCAATGATACTAATGATATGTGTGGCCCAGTTAGAGGATATCTCACTGACTAAAATTGGTAATGTCTGCTCAAACAGTGGAACCAAAGGTTCATTCGATCGTCAGCTGTTCAATAGTGTTCATTTGCCGACATCACATAAGCCGATGGACAGTTTTATTCAACGCATTGGGATTTGTGAATCAGCAAACTCTCATCCTTCCTAATTTTAGCTCATTTTGTGAGCTGGAGACCAGTTCATCAATTTGAAGGACGAGTTTGCAGTTTCCGAACACAGGATTATAGCTTTGTTTTATTCGCGTTGCAAATATAGAACTGCCTCAGCCTCGACCCGCGGTGAGAAACTGCCATTGTGTTGTACGTTATTGGCACGAATTCCGTTAACAAATTGTGGTTGGCATGTTCAAGCATGTTTGTAGAATTCTTGTATAGTAGAGTACTGTAGTATAAACTATGTTGAGGTCTATTAGTAGAAACGAATATCCCGGCGTTTGTAATTTCCGTCATATCTGACACAAACTGTGTCAATCTCATTCATTTCTTTCTGTATTGAAACAGACTTGAAGGGCATAAACTCATAGACACAATCGTACTGGATGTGTAACATTGATTTCTTCACTGCTCTTCTCCAGCCCCTTGGCTGCCTATTCAGCGTTTACAACGCTTTAAAATACACCTCATTGGAAGGTCACAGTGGAAACGCAATGATGGTTCAACCACGTCAATCATGATTCTGCTTTTCACATGCCTTGAGGTTCCACACTGCGCTCCTTTCTTCCGAAAACGGTAACCTAGTCTTCTCCGATCTCAAACTTCTCCACTGAGACCAAATACTTCCAAATGCTGCCCGAAATTCAACAGCGCATTATTTTTGCTTCCAAAGGCTTTTTGAATTTTTTTCCCAGGAACATTTTTGCAAAATGCAATGCATTGCCAACAAGTGACATAGTCCTATAAAAAGAGCTCAATTATCCGTATCCCTGGTATTCCTGATCATTCCATTAGAGTTCGATCCTGGCGACTCCCGGAAGTGATCTCTTTCCGGAGACCACCGTTATTCCAAAAGTGGCATCGCCCACTCGATCTATGCGCGGAAACATTGATCAGGATAATCAAGGTCTTAGGTGTATCGTGCGTTGTAAAATGCATGCTACCAATTCGAATTGCACCATGCCCATTGGTCTAATCCATCTCACATTTTCGTTGCAATGAAACCGAACGATTTGTAGGGGCTAAAAGCGTAACTTCACAGACTGCGGTGGCAGCTCACACCAAACTCCACGCCAATACTACATATATATCGTCAGAACGACAATGAAACCAACAGAATGCAACTGAAAATCTCAGTTGTGACTGAACTATATATTTCAATCTACCCCCTACATTCGTGCCACAAATCGAGAGTAGTATATGACATGCTGTGCCAAACCCGTAGTTCACTGGTGTCATTGACTTTATTGATTTTCGAAAGAAAGTGTCACCAGTGTATAATAAGGCATTCTGGATTACCTGTCCATCCAAATGAAAAAAATAACACAAGAGAACTGTTCCCAGTCAATGTAAGGCTAAAATCGTGTTTGTAAAATTGTTGTCATTTCAAGTTTAAAAATCTCACGCTGAGCAGTGTTTGAATTTACTTCTGAAAAGTATATTGTACCAACTCCGGGACACCATTTAAATGCTATCACCGACGGTCTGATGTTTACTTTCAAACAAGCCACTCCTATCAAGTAGAGTGGGCTTGCGTCAGACCAACCTCCAACGGCGGGCCTAGATTTACGTCATTTCCCACTATGTTTCACGAGTGCAAGACCTTGATTTACTGCTGCCCACTGATCTGCGTTTATTCACCTCATGTCTGTGTTCGTCTCGTTTCGCTGTCTCAACTTATATCGTTGTTCACGCAAAACTTATTTCCACCGTGTACTGCGATCCTCTAGATATTAGTTGTTACGCACTCACAATCGTACTTCACTCGCACTTTGTTGTCTGCCCGATGACCAACTGTGATGCCCGTTTCTCCGTGCAGTAATTGATTTCCCTTTCTCCCCTTTGCATGTCCCGTGACGTAAATAGACCGTTTAGCACTGTCATTTAGACCTGAGCAAAACACTGAACGATACTGGTCATCCTTCATCGCCTGTTTCATGAGAACAACAATACTGAGAGCTGGCGTACCTCCTAAAACAGCACAACAATTTCCTCATGGAATAGTGCACGAGAATCGTAGTAGATGTCTACGTCTCCTCGCGTACTGAATAAGTAACGAATATGGTGTGATATTTGTGATGAACGGGAATGATGCAATGAAAGCTTGTATACGCATAACTTGCAAACAAGTTGACATGTGTTGCTTTGATCTATTCGTGTGTGTGTATGCATTGTGTGTATATGCGTAATCGAGAACTGTACGTGTAGTATTTGCACGCTTGTGACACGTCATGTTTGGATTCGTGCTAGTGAAGCACTCATCATTTTTTCGATGGCAATCAATCCCATTGTGAATCAAAGACCTCATGACTAAAGCTGTCAAGTTGATTTTAAAAATGGGTGGTACATGATAACTCTGAGAAACGTTTCATTTCTATTTTACGAACCATCGAACTGAAAAATTTCGAGATAACTCTGTGCTCAGATTTCGTCTTACCAGATTATGGATGGGTGTATTTGTACCACTTTGCTGTGATGAATACCTCTTAGTTTAAAAGATCGTGTGCCACATGACATCAAACTTGCTGCATTTCCCATGGTTCTCGAAGCAACTTCCTTGAATGAACGCCATCTGAAAATTGGTGCTAGAATTGAGAACTGCTTCAACTGACCTACAGTCGGAAATCCCCCAAAATCATTTATGGATATTGCCAACGCTTACCATATTAAAACTACCGAGAAAAACCACTGTCGTCCCAAATACGGTTATTTCTGTCAATATGACGAGGGAGGTTGAATCAAAGACAGCATGAATGTGACTTTAAAATGATGTCCATGCAAATTTTTCCTTATGTAATATAAAGTGTTACTTATTGGTTGAATTCGAATATAATTTATGCACGTTGTTCGTGGTCACTTTTTCGTTTTGGAAGTAAGAGAGAGGAACCACTGGCGGTGACTTATCCAGAGGTTTCCACACCGACACAAAATTGACGGTTACCGAGATTTACTAACGAAACCTTGAAACCGGTTCTTTCAACTGCTTTAATTGTACTTCAACCATTGTCGCTAAATTTCTTATTCACGTTCGTATCATGAGTTCGCAAGAATACACCGGATCTGAGTCCATAGTTACAGTCTATAACGGTTCATTCAGTGCTTCAGTTTACTCATTCTAACCTCTCAATGACGACCTATTTGCAATAACAACAGAACCGTTGGAATTGAAAGCTGGATAAAAGAACTGTAATTAGCAATATTTTGTTGACTGCTGAGTATATTATTCTTGATGCCGTGCCTCCCGTGTGGTTAGTACGTTTACGATCTGCCAAAACAGAAATAACATTCCGTGAACCGAGGCTCAGTGAGGACATAAGCCAGTATCTATCCCTTCACCGGCTGCCGGAATTTCCTTTGCCGGTTATTTGGTCTCTGGACACTTGGTCGCCAGAAATTTGAATGAATGAACTACGCTATATTCACTTAGGTTTAGCGGAAGCTGGCAGTCACGGGACTTGGAGCGTGTGAGTGATGATGATTCGTCCATCGGTCGATAAAGCGGCCTGTATACAACGTGAACGAACAGGACGATTTGTTACGCGCCAAAGGCTGTGATCGGTATCCGTCACCTAGCTGATAGGTGTTTTCTCCAGACTTGGGCTTGCAAATTAGGGCTGCTGGAAATGTCCTTGAAGGCAGTCGGTGGTTAAGACAAGGCTAGTAATGAATGCTGTTTTGCTTGCTGCAAGTAGCTGGTAAGGTGATACGTTCTATTTACATACTAATGTAGTCAGGAAATGCAAAGGCTTGAATTCCAGATTCACCGGGCTCTGTTGTGGTAGACCGCACTGCCATTCCAGCTGACCTTAGTTTCAAGCCTTCAGCTTTAGGAAATCCCATCTGAAACTGTTATGAGGCCACAACGGTCAAAATAAATAGACTGGGATGCATTTGGATAACAGCATATTGCTAGCCTTTTCGCTTGTCGAACCGAGATCAATTTATGCCTTTGTAAATCTGGATGATCAGGTGTTCACTATAAATTCCGAGAAAGGCCGACAGGATGGGCTACATCTAATACATTTTCTAAGGGTATGACATAGGACAGATTTCAATGAATAGAGCATAGTTCAGTCATCCAAATGTTTAGCGACCGAATGACCAACGACCGAATGTCCGTTTGACCCATTTTCCGAACTTATCTTTCACCGATAAAAAGGGATATCGCGATCAGTCTGTGCGCGTAACACTGCCCTCCCAACGGAAAAACACTGCCCTCAGTGTTCTTTCCATAATTTAGCAGGTCAGTTGGCATGGTCTGTTTTCAGGGTTTGCGGAAAGAGCTGTTTGTCAGAGATCTTGGAAAGGTTGCCAAAAGGGATTAGTCCTCCGAAGTGCTTTAAGTAACTTACAGAGAAAACGGCAAGGGCCCTAATAGATGGCTTGTATTAGGCGAGCACACAAATTATTTCACAATCACTAAAACGCCAGTGACAATTCCTTTGGCTTGGTCTTATCGAGACGACAGGTTCTACTTCAGATGGATCCCGTTTATGGGTCCATAATTTGTGTGACCCAAAAGACTAAGTTGCTCAGGTAAAAAAGGGGTTCTCCAGCAACTTTATTTACTCTATAGGCTTTGAAAGTGTAAGAACACGATAATGCCGAATCAGTTCCATGAAGCCCTATTAGCGATCACGGAGACTGTCCGTCATTTACGGATGCCGGAGTAACAGTGGTAGTCTACGAACCAGAAATGCAGAACTAGGCGGTTTTAAAATCTGAAGCTCCATCTTTAAAGGGGAAAACTTGGGTAGGAGAACGACTTGAAGATCAGAGCAAACGACGAACCAAACGAGGGCCACAGACAAAAGAACGGACTGCGAATTTTTCGGAGGCTTCCCGAAGCTGACAAAAAAGGCCGTACGGACTACCAGAGAAGAATCAGCGGGATCTCTGGCAGCCAACAATATAGCCCAGGTGAGGTGCTACCGATGAAGCTGTCAGCTGAGACAATTAGACCAACCGGATAGAAATGACGCTCATAAGAATCTAGCTATTGGCCACGGGCAACTGGCCAGAACGTAGCCGGAGCACTCAAGCAGCCGCAACCGCAACGTTGGTGCCGCGCAGTCTGGAAAAATGCCTATAGAAACGGTTGTGTATTTTCACGACTTTACTTGTTCGGATATTGGAATACAGGTATTCTACTCGGTATTGTCGTCATGGTTACATATCTACTGTAAAACTGATAGAACAGCCACCAACGATGCCCATATTCGGAAGAAATTTAAAGGGATCAGCTATAACACCAGAGGCCTTTGGGCGTTTTGACCTAGCCTGAGAGTCATTGATGAGTTTTTTTTATCAAAATGGCCCTGAGTAACTTCTCGATTCATCGTTCCTAATGAAAAATCCGTCCCCGATGAATACATGAGGAACCAGGACGTGCAAGCCATAATAAGCTAGCAGACACCTCCCGTTATCTTTCTGCGGGAACTCGCATGAATCGAGACAACAAATGCACATAATTCCTGCACAGAAGGTGGTCACTTCGAAAAATTTAACCCTGAGCCAACGAGCCTCGTTGTAGCCAGTGAAAACCGGATTTCCCAACGAATTACTGGATATGGATAAAATTGATCCTTAGTCCTGGACGCAGAATGGCAACCGCTACATCCTAGTGTTGGTGGGTTATTTCACCAAAAAGTACGAGCTAGTACTCCTGAAGAAGAAACACGCCGGCATCGTCGAGAAGACTATTTTTTTGTAAATTGATGATACGATCGGGAGCATCTGGTCAAATACATCCGGATCAATGTTCCATTTATGGTTGAACCGTAATGCATGAGTGTGCCTTATCTTAAATTGCTTCGAGACTATACTAATACCTTGTCACCCCGAAGGTGATGGTGTCCCTGGACGCACCAATAGAACCATAAAAATTTCTTACCAATGTTTGTCAACCACCAAACATTCGAGCAGTGGGATATTGTCCTTGCACAATACCTGCTGGCGCACCTGGCGACCATTGTAATATGAACAGACCAGCCACCCCACTACAAAGTTACGGGACGCAAAATGCGTCGTCAATCGCATACTCAAATTCCAAGCACCTCAGATAATATTCTCTGTGCATCACCGCATTTTCGTCGACCGCAATCTGATTTTTCACATGCACATGATTTGGCACGTCATCATTCGTAGGCAACCCAAATGTACTAAAAGTCTTGTTACTATCGGCGAGAAACATCAACATTTGTGACCTAGAGAATCGCGAATGACTTTCGAAATATGTTCTGCAAACCGGCCTACTCTCGATGTTTTACCGAAAATGGATAGGACTTTATGCAGTCGACCAGGCACTTGCTGATGCGATATACCGCCTTACACTGCCCAACCGCTCCGATTAGTTCTCTATGGTATAAGCAAATCGCCTCAACGCGGTCAAAGTTGTTTCAGAAAGCGCTGAGGCTAGTGCCCGTCGGCATGGGGGGGTGGTAAATGTCGTGTATTTGGTAAGATTAAATAAACCACCAGTGACTGATTATATTTTTTGCATTTATCGTTGAGACGTGGCAACACTGATCGTGAATGATCAGTCGAACGAGCAATCCAAATATACACACAAACACCCTCAATGATGGAGATTGTAACTGTGACACAAGAATTGACCCCACTGGGCGTTACCAATCTTAGAGTTTTCCGTACTCCTGTTTCGTAACAAACCGTGAGGCTAACCAAGCGTTCTGCTTGTGTGTTTCCGAGCGAACGTGTAATCCTGTGTGTGCTCGCTTATTATGAGCCACCTATTAGGGGCCTTGTCGTTTTTCTTTGTAAATTACATAAAGTGCTTCAGTGGAATACTACACTAAGTTGGGCAGATACAAGTGTCACTTTTCATGTCACGTGGTCATATTTTCTTACGTGTGGTTACTGAATGGATGGATCTCGTGGTCGTTTAACTCATCATGCAAGCCCGATACGCTCCAAGTGGTCAAGTGTATTGGTGCGGCACTAGCAATTAGCTATCACCACTCACAATTAGTTAAACGATAATTATGTGTAATGAACTTAATAACTATTTCTAATTGTTATGTCGCTCGTAGTCTGGTAGCAGTTGTTGAATAAATAATGGTATGTGTGTTGACTTTCCATTTTATGAAAACGTTCGGTTCGGAAACCATCACTGTAACTGCAGTGGCCACTAGTAAACATGAGCCGCATGTTCAGGGATACATGTTGCAAATATATGTCGTGAATATATGTTTCCAAATATGGTTATGCTACTTAAGTAGGGGTTGTTCAGAAAACAAACAAGAAAATACAATTCAAAATAACTACGGGCCCGTTAATTGTGGTAATTCTTACTGCTATCGCTCAGCAGTAATAATACTAAAAAATTAAACAATCATCAGTGCGATAAAGCACATATTTCGATAAACCAACAGCACGAGTTTGATGAGAAGCAAACACATTGGCCAGAGAAACGGCATTAGGCCTCAAAGTTGATGACGATAGACCATCAGGACCACTAACTGAGGTTTTTTTGAAAGTACGAAGAAATCTAAATAATTCTTCGGTAGAGGACGAGGTTAAAGGGGAATGTGCTTCTGGAATAAACCTAATTGGATAGTCATTTGATGAGTAGATGAATGCACTGTTGATGCTGTCAAAATCCGCAAAATTTCATGTATTGTTTTCTTTCCACAGAGCAGCCGAATTGTTTGCCGGAGTCGGTTATTGTTGTGGCAACATAGTGTAAGGAGGACGATGTAATGGGCCAGGAAACCTGTACTTCAACGGCCAAACGAGTCAAGTCATGGAAAGTACAATTGTTTATATAGCAAATTTTTAGATCATGCGGCACCACCATTGCTCTCGTGACTGCTTGAGTGTTTCGGTTGCTTTCTGGCCAGATGCCTTTAGCCGACAGCTTGTTTCTATTCGGCTGGTTCAATTGCCCCGGTTGCTGATTTGCTTTACAACCCTTTATATGGGTCATTTTGCTCGTTCCCAAAAATACCGCTGCTTCCCCTCTGCTAAACCGTATACCCTTTTCTGTCTGCCTCGTGAATCCCCCGACAAATTCGCCGTTTGTTCTTTTCTCTGTGGCTCTAGGTTGGTTGCTCCGACCGACTAGGTATTCATGTCATTTCTATGGCCCCAGAAATTTAGCAGTGGGAAAAAGCCTGCTATTTTACCTCAAGTTAGAAAGTGTATTTATTTTATTCATAAGGAGAAAAATGTATCCCACATCACAATTCTCCCGAAATGTCGAAATATATTCTCGCCGATTTCTTGAGAATTTCGGAGTGGCAGAAATGTCCCGTTTCTGAGTGTCAGCACGAGTCGAGAGCTAAATTGGCCGCCTTTACGAAAAGCTAGAAGTTCTCAGATAGAGAGTTCACAATATAGAAATGAAACGCGCTGTTCCATCTTCAAGCACAACCCAAATTTTCACGTAAGAACCCAATGCATCAAGTCACGAGGCTTTGCAGTCGCAAATCGTGTTCCTTCCAATAGCTTGAGTAGTCATTGTATCGCTAACACGGACTCTGACGTGAGGTGTAACGGGCACAAACAGGTCACATGTGGCATTCAAGATTCCGCACCGACACACACATACACACACGCAAACAAACACGCACTCACGTGAACATATCATGGAAGTGTTTTGCCAGTTCTAAGTGTACAAGCATTTTTTACGTCATTCACGCTCATGACAAATATCACGCTATATCAGATACTGAAGCAGTATCCACAACGGCATATTCATTCGTCAGTTACTCAAACCAGACCCGACTATGTATATTCACAGTAGGACTGTTGTGCACCATCCGATGAGGCACTTGTTGCGTCGGATAAATAATCAGTGACCGGAATATTTTTGATGAAATAATTTGTACGGTCAATTGACAAAAACAGTACGGAAAGGAGGGCACACAATGACCGATCACTGATTGGACCGAAGTGAATAAGGTTGACTTGTGAATATTCGAATATTCGATTCTTATGATGCGGGTTTGGCCAACGCCGATTGGTTACCTGCGTGGCAGGTATACGGCTTTCTTTTTCGTGTGATCAATTCATATAATTTACAACTTCACAGCACTGCACAAAACATTTAAATATGAACGTTCCTTATCATCCCAGTTCAATTTAAAATAAATGCAGAATCTATATGCTTTCTTGTACGTTAAACGTCTCACAAAATATGAACTGTATTATGAACTGTTTGTCTCCAGTCTGCTCCGTGGTCCACTAGGAGGTGCACTAATAAATAAGGCTCTGACACTCTGTTGGGTTGTAAAGTTGCTTTCTTTACCATTTTGACATTTGGTGAGCAATACCTTACAGGCCAAAACAACCTATTTCGTTCAATTGCAAACTTCCATATGACTTCCTATTTTTCTACGCTGAGCCTTCTGCAGCTGTCCAGGTGACTGAGCGGAACAAATACTCGGTGGTGTCGAATGTTTTCTTTTCATCTATTCTAAAGTGAATTTAACATTTAAATTGACTGTGCTGAAATATTAGAATAGTAGATTTGTGTCAGCTCCGGTATGTACCACACACGAAAATGCAAAAGTTCCGGGTGTATATGGCACAATCACTGATTGTTGAATCGAGTTGATTATTTTCAATTTTTGCCATACAAATATCAGCAAAGTAGCATTCCGAATGTGACCTCATTCCTACCTCGTCCTAATGATGGCGTATTTCACCGTCAGATTTCTATTGGATATTACAAATGCAAATAAATACGAACTGTTTTGGTTCATTACACGAGATGTCCAACTCAGTACTGTTAACGTGCGCGCATCCACTAAACTAGTCGGTTTTTCGATGGTCAGGGTATTGGGGAAGATTAGGAGGACGACATGTGGCATCTTTGCTTGCCTTCCGAATCTAGGTTGCCCAGATTTGCCCAAACGGAGTTCGCTCAAACACTGAAAATTCCTTGGTTGACCACCTATCCGAAAACAAGGAACAGATAAGCTGGTCGTAATTAGGGCAACGATAACGCCCGATCACGGTCCGTAGTTGTGTCTGCGTCTCCCCTCCCTCACGTTATTTTTGACCTACTTAGATTTGCGGATTTTTGCTGTATTCACTTAACATTGTTCAGGCAAAATGTAATGCGATGGCGTGGTTATGAGTCACTCAAAACGAGCTAGTTACCAACCGTGTGTTGTCCCTCGTGTGGTCTGTAGGATTATTTGGACAGAATAAAATCCCGTAGGGATTGTCCGAAAAGTCTGACTCATGCAAGTTCTGACGATCTAGCTATCTACTTCGCTACTGTGTGATAGTTTGTGAAATAAAACCATTTAGTGAAAAACATCAATGGTTTTCGCGCCTAATAGAAAATCAGGATAAGCAATCAATACCTGCATCGCATCTTAGGCAATGCCAAAGCTATTATTATTCGTATCTGCAATCCTCATTTTTCGGCTCAATAGCAAGTTGTGCAAGTACTTAAACACCTATGAACCACTTCCTGTCCCCAACACGTGTGCATCCACTCAAGCATTGTATACTGCGATCAATTACACGCACACATGCAGTCGTACCTACAGATCACTTTCGTCATTTCCCTAAAACCCCCATTTCCATAACAGAAAATGAGCTTGTTCACTACGTGTTTTTGCTGTTGAAATAAATGTGTTTCTGCTTTGGGTAAACATTTTCATAGACGTTGAGGTATAGGGGCTCGCAAGATCCAAACCAACTCACAGTTAACCAGACAGTAAGTGCCTCATTCCATGTGCAAATCTGCTGGACAAATAAGTCAACCTTATTCACTTCGGTCCAATCAGTGATCGGTCATTGTGTGCCCTCCTTTCCTTACTGTTTTTGTCAATTGACCGTACAAATTATTTCATCAAAAATATTCCGGTCACTGATTATTTATCCGACGCAACAAGTGCCTCATCGGATGGTGCACAACAGTCCTACTGTGAATATACATAGTCGGGTCTGGTTTGAGTAACTGACGAATGAATATGCCGTTGTGGATACTGCTTCAGTATCTGATATAGCGTGATATTTGTCATGAGCGTGAATGACGTAAAAAATGCTTGTACACTTAGAACTGGCAAAACACTTCCATGATATGTTCACGTGAGTGCGTGTTTGTTTGCGTGTGTGTATGTGTGTGTCGGTGCGGAATCTTGAATGCCACATGTGACCTGTTTGTGCCCGTTACACCTCACGTCAGAGTCCGTGTTAGCGATACAATGACTACTCAAGCTATTGGAAGGAACACGATTTGCGACTGCAAAGCCTCGTGACTTGATGCATTGGGTTCTTACGTGAAAATTTGGGTTGTGCTTGAAAATGGAACAGCTCGTTTCGTTTTATACATTGTGAGGTGTTCTACTGATGACTGATGGGATATTTTAAACTTCGATTGTGCCAACTCCGTTTCTGATTTACGTTGTTCGTGGATTTCTACCGCGAGAAACGGGCCTTCTCCCAAAGGCCCTGGACTACTGCGATTAGCTTATCTCGATGCAGATTATTGATCCTCATTCTTTTTCCTTTCACGATGACTTCATTTCAATGAGCCGTAACAAATGATTGATATAATTGAGGGTGATTCATGTAGGAATATGGTAGTTTTCTGTTGAAATAAGGTGTATTGATAGATAATGGTCTGCTTTATATTTATCTCCTGCGATACCACATGTTAAACCACTGTAGACCGAATATTGCCGTTAATTTTGATTGCGTCTCCGTAATCACCGTACGGTGTTATTTGGTCCCTGTTACCCCGATTCCGCGCAAAGCAAATGGTGTCTCAGTTTCAGCACTTGTTTTCTCACACGCGTATACAACGGATTCGTTTCTGACCGTGTGCTTATTTTATTGAAGTGCACGACAATCGTAGTTTACCGGTGATTTTAAGAATTCCACAATAGGGCACCATGAACGATTTGCTTTCATTGAAATCCTGGTCTAAAACATTGGTGTTCAACCACAAAATCATGCGAACTTGTGACAGACACAAAGCAAGGATATTCGAATATCTTTGATTGATTAGGGAAATCCACAAATCCCATTGATTTCCTTTTTGCGTGACACGTTGATGCATGAACTCCAATACAATTTCTGCTACACACATTCTCCGGTTACTTCAAAGATTAGGCGAGCACACATTTTGCGAATGTTACCAAATTGTGCTGTAATGGGCCATAAATGGTCAAAATTTGGATTTACAGAGCTGTATCCTTGATTTTAGCTTGTTTAATTGGGCTCGTATGACCACATCACTGTTGATTGTGACATAACGATAGCAAAATGCTGCTCACCATGACAATAGCTGGATGTAGTAGTATGGCAAAATGTGCATGCTGCTTGCTGATGAGTAAGTGATTGATTACTTAAAACAAGTAAGGACGGTAATGGAGCACTGATGCCCGGAACTTCGCCACACGGACAGAAGGGGACAGGATGGAGGAAGGCAAACAAACCACTAGATAGCATTGTTGGATCGAATTACGGCTGTCTTCAA
The DNA here is from genome assembly GCA_948099385.1 of Fasciola hepatica. NCBI lineage: Eukaryota > Metazoa > Platyhelminthes > Trematoda > Plagiorchiida > Fasciolidae > Fasciola > Fasciola hepatica. The sequence continues at coordinate 3,223,355 of CANUEZ040000198.1, forward strand.
CTACAATAGATTAGTATTATTCAACTGAGCAGTTTTGTTACTTTTTGTTGGTGTTGCTGACGTCTGAAACAGCGATTCTCTTTTAGTCGAATTGTTTACTTGGTAGGACTCTTGAACCATGACAGCAGTTTTATTAGAAAATTCTACGGTCATAATGTCTAATAAATGAAATTGTATAAAATGCAGCCCATTGAGTGCCATTTTCAGCGACGGCTCTTGTGAATTTAAACAAACTCTGTGGCTTTCTCGTCACATACAGTGGGTGTACCGATTTTAAATAATCGAAGTGATTGATTTGACAACGATTGGCTGTACTACATTTTGTGTACCTGATCAGTATCTTTTTCAAATTATTCTCAGCATCACCTTTTGTCACCCAGTATTCGCTACTGTAAAGAACATAGTATTTTATGCTCCCACTAGTCGTTTCTATGAGAGCTGGCAAAGATCAAGTTGAACTAAGAAACCAAAGCGAAGCGGTTTGCAGACTGTTTTTTGTCGTAGATCTCCAAGAAAGATGACTGTTCCTGCATTCGTCAATACTAACACTCGGACTCTGTTGGAAAAATACCTTCCTCATCAACTCTCTGAAGTTTCGGATCCACCCGAACACCGGTGTGACCTGCACCAAAAAGTTTTAGTTAAATGAATGTATTGAAGATAAACTCGTTTGCCTTGAGATTTTTAGTGCCTTCGAACAAACGCAGAAGACAGTAAAAGGAAAAGACAGATGATGGTGTTATTACTTATATTAATTCCGAGTGATCTGGCAAGTCTGAAGTTATTTTTAATTTCTCGTGTAACGGTTTTGACTTCGTGGTTATTGAATGTTACCCTAAGCTCCCCCTCCCTTTTTTGGAGGCCTTGTGGTCAGTTACTTGTATTTAGCCCCTTGCTACTTCCAGGAGGACTTTTACCTAGTCTTTCACTACTTTATACTTAACCTGAGTCCATTGCTATCCAACTGTTCTTGCTTTGTTGTTAGTGATTTTATTCATGCATCTACGTATATTTTACTTGCTTTTGGTCTAAGTGACTGCTGTCCTATCCCAACATGAGGGAACGCTGTTTTTGATGGAATCATCACAAAATATCTTGAGCTTTTTCACACACAACTAGAAGCTACTGTTTCAGTGAGTGTCCACTCTCTCATTAACATCAGACCCAAAGTTCATTCACTTTCAGAGCAGTGTTCACTTGTTAGGACTGAACAAAGAAAGGTAACTGCTAGAAATCTCTCACTCACTTGCATTACTATCCTTCAGATATTCATTTCGTTTGTTCCATCCTGGTATATTTTCGACTGATCTCTTTGGCCGCTATACTTGAGGTATGTGAATTATGTTGTTTCATGTAGACTGTATTTTTAGCCACAGCAGAATAGCTTCTCAATTGCTGAGATCTCTGAGAAAATGAAAAGATTGTGCTCTAAATCTTCAGGGCCAGGCATCGAAGAAACGACACCTAATTTCGATCAGACATTTGCCCATCACTTCTTTCTCAAGAGCAATAGCAATTTTCCTGGCGAAAAAGCCCAATTCTACCACACAGATGCCCACAGCCGCGTTTATTCATTCCTCGTCGGATACCCTACCGTCTCATTTTCCATCTGTTCCCTTAATATGAGACCATTTTCGTCGAAAGTAGTCTCCAAGTTCTTTTGAACCTCAAAATCAGCTTTGCAGTTGGTCCAGATAGTTTATCCTCCACCGTTCCCAAATGTAGAGCGCGCTAGCTATCCAGAATCATGATTTCCCTCATCATTAAAAAAACGTGATACTGGTGCCATTTCTAGCTCCTGAAAACCCGTGATACTACTGCCGTTTTCCAAACACTGAGCATTACAATTTGTCGAAAAACTTTCATCGTATCGCCATCACTTCTATGTTCAAGTTGACCGAGCGCGCTATCCTACCTTCTTTTCTCTCTGTATCAAAGGACTCTCACAAAATTGCATACAAACTCACCGGAAGCACTCTGGATTCAGTTTCTCTATTTTGCCAATTCATTCCATGAAATCCATTCGATAAATTTTCCACGACTATTTCTCCGCATTCGGTTCCGGTAATCTTTCACTACTTATTCAAAAGCTGGGGACCTTTGGCTAGGCCACTTCTTTACGCGCGTGGTTGGAAAGCTAATTTTCCAACAGAACTTAAAATACAGGTTCATCGAGTCCGTTGATTAAAAACGCAGGTGTTCCTCAGGAAACTGTTCTCTCGCCCCCCCCCCCCTTCTTTTCCCTTCTCCACATACGACAGCAGCTTGACCACTGCACAACCTGCACATTTTTTTAAGTACGCGAGCACCCCGTGATCATTCGATCGAACTTCAACCAAAAGGACCTCAAACATTTTTCCGATAACTCATATAATATTCAGAAATTTTTATCCCATTCTGTAATACATCTCAACACTTCCAAATGTTATGAGTGTATTTTCCCCAATTCTCGTTTTTCCCATCCAATCAATAATAAACAGCGTCCTCATTTCCAGAGCTGACTCGGTCAAGTATTTAGGTACCAATTTACACACCACCAATTTACCAAGATCTCATATTGATGATTGCGGTAAAAACTGAGTTGACGGTTCTTCCAAATTCGTAGGCTAAGGCAGTTTGGTTCGACATTAGGTGCCATACTTTCTTTTGTTCATCATCTTATCCACTGCCTGATTGTCTCTCACTAACGGAAATCAACCTCCATGGTTATTAGTGTCATGGAGGCTCACAATCCATCGCACCACTTCCAGATGTAGTCTGCTGTTGATGTCACTAAAAATAAACATCTCTCACTCCAGAAAATTCAAACTAGTGTTCATATGGTGTGTTTCTCCACTCCTCAAAATATAACTGTTCAGTCAGGAAAATGCCGAGAGACATAATCAGAATAGTGCGAATATGTGCATTAAAAATTCTGATCATGCGAGGGATGATTGTCTGAAGTTATAGAACAACTTGTCGATACTTCAAGAGAATATCGTTTTATTATTACACACAGGAACATTATTCATTGTTGGAGGCAGGCACATTTGGACGGTCATTTCTCCCCAGTCAGCTAAATTGGGATGATTGGTGTATTTTCAAAACTAACATGGAATAGACAGCATACCAATTTCTTTTTCTCGGTTATTGTCTCCGAAAGTGCAAATACGTTGAATGTAATCTATCTATTATATAACTCTGTGGAAAATGTTGTTACGAAATTGTCTCTGAGCCCTTTCCTCAAATACTCACTCAAAGCTGATAAAACAGAAAGATCACCAGAAAGTTCTGTGAGGCATTATGAATTCGACACCTCATTTCTCAGTTTGAAAAGAAGGGCAGAGCGTGATGTGCAATCGCTTCATCTCTGGTGAAATTCCAAATGGTGCCCACGTGAATAAAGTCAATAACTAGGAGCTATTTTTTCCCCAATCCAAAACGTCTATTTCCATGCTCTTCTGGAAAATGGTTGTCTGCAAGGCATGCCGTTTCGAATTATTCGACTCTTGTTGATTATGCAGCTTTTAAGCACCTCCCTACATTTGAAGTTTTACATGTGTTACAGAACATTTCAAACAGATACGATTCGCATCACCATTGACAAAGGGAATTCCAATTTGTTTTGCGGTCAAAGTAAAATGGCGATAATGCTGATATGAGATTCAAAATCGTATATTTCGCGTCTCACTGCCGAGTGACATAACTAGACAGTACCGCTGACTGAAGATTTGCATTATTCCACTTCCTCGGCATTGTTTGCTCCGGAATCTTGAGGATTGATAACTGCCCACTGAGAATGTATTTGGCAAAAAGTATGTGAGCTTAAACTAAGGATCAAAAAAAGTGCACCTATGCAGCCCGATTCTGGAAGGGTGGTGAACCCCGATGGATTCTATCAGATGTTGAAATGACCCTTAAAGGGAACCATCTTGCAACCATGCATTCTTAGCGCTGTATCAGTACTCACAATAGTCACTATCACCATAGTACAAGTACAATTTGATTGGGATCAAAGAATGAAGTTTGTTTATCTGAATAATTTTCGGAGCCATTGTGAACGAGGTTCAAATTGGCTTTTCTCGAAAACAAACTTGAAAACACCAAGGAAACTCAACACTGTTTTGAAGAAGGAGGGGAAGGAAAACAACGTGCGTATTTATCATTAAATAATAAATGTACTGCAGAAGAATACTACAAATCACCGACGTAATTCTATGTGAGATAATTCAAAATAGCGACGAATCGGAATGCTGATGGACTAATTCGAGGATTGGCGGAGAGATTGAAAAACAGACGAGTTTAAAAACATTCTTCAGCGTGTCTTCAACTACCAATTTAGTCAAATATTTACTCGCTCTCTCTGTGTTTAAGTCAGCTTGTACGCAAGCCGTGGAGCATACTGACCAACGAACTTGTGAGGGTATTTGTGAAATCATAGTCTTCTGGTGTACTGCAACTTACGTGATCGGCTATTACATACGTTTGTTATAGAGTGGAGTAAGGGCATGGTGTCGATGGTTAATAAAGTGGTCAGCTTTGAGTGTAACCAATAAAGGTAATTGTTTTCGATACGCTGTCAACATGGGCTCGACCTGTCACCACAGTTCCTTATGACGAATGTATTATGACCCTGCCCTCTATAAAAGGGTATGCTGCATCTTGGAAGGCCACTGGAGCGAAACTAGGGAACTGCGTATGAGGCTTCCTCCATACCTCTTTTCTATAAACGATTGCGTCGTTCCCCGGATAGATTAAAAGTGACATGTTCACACACAATTTGTGGTTCATTTTCGTACAAAAATGAACCCCAAGTTTGGTTTCCATGATTCGGGAACACACACCAACTCTGCTTGCAATAGGCAGTTATCATCTTTAGCCACCCACAAATATAAAAAAATCATTGCTCCGTGTAGCTTTTTGCCAAAAACTGCCACTTTAAGTAGTTGTATTACGACTCAGAAAAATACTATCAACACCGGAAGTACCGCTGACAAGAAAAAAACGTTTCGCAATATCTATTTTATTTACGTTAGACGGAGTTATGCAACAAACAATCTTCGTATTCAAATGCGAAATGGGTGAAGAGTCGTATAATTTGTCAGCCTTCGTCGTCAGTTAAAAGATACCTGATCGTTGGCCAAATGCCAGCCAGATTGTCCTGATGAGCAGTGAACCACCTGTGGACAGTTACTGTCTCCAGTAGTGTCTCATGCTCTTTGTATTGCATTGGAGACGTCTACATTCCAATCCAGAAGAATGAGCCATCTTTTTTTGCAAATATTCAGTAGACAGAGACAATTCCAGTTGACAAGTCTATGGTTTTATTATCGCTTGGATTTATTATGTTGAGCCTTGGATTATAGTTTTCAGAGAAATGCTTTTTTTTGGGGGGGGTATCCTGCCAATGATATTCTACTCAAGTTCTAGATTAGGACTATTCTGGTTTAGAGACGTGAATGCTTACGGTGGTTTCTGCTTTAGAGACATTTTTGATTTATATCTTTTAGAAACACTGTCCTTCGAGTGGATCGCAAGATATTCGTAGCTATCTCCGCAAAACGTCCTAGTAATGTTGCTAGTGCTTTTAAAGCACAGTTATGAATTAGTTTATCTTCCTGGAAGCCACGAGGTTATTACAGATGCTTTGTCCCATGCGTATGCAGTGGACCATGGAGCTTTGTCATTGGAGACTGATAATATATCAATGATTGGCTAGAGTTCAATCGTCAGTGATGATTTCTTCGAAATGCAAATAGTGATTGTTAGCAATGGTACAACTTGACAATTTACTGGTATCATTCTGATGGGATGTTCTTTGACGAAACATAATTTCTCGACAAAGCTAGCATTTATTTCACGGATAGGAAATGTTTCTCTGTTGGAGAAGGAGTGACGATCAAGGATGGCTGGTTATCATTTCCGGAATCGTTTTGTAGCCATTTTATGAAGCTTCTCATTTTGTCACAACTCGGAGGCAACGGTATTATTTGGTGAGCAAAATATTTCCCTTATCGGCTCGGATCGATAAGTCGGACAACACAACACTTTTTCCAACATGAGCCTTGTCACACTCAGCGAAACTTGTCTACTAGCCTTTGGAAAACTGGGACCACGGATAACATGGGGCGTGGGACAAAGAACACGAATATACTTGCGGTTATTTCGAACAAACATGAACAATTAGCAAAGCATAATATTCAAGGAAACTGTTTTCCGGCAACGAACTTTAAACCGTGGACTGAGGGGGCGGAGAAGATGTTAACATTAGTGGATAAAACTGGTAATGCCTCTGTGTGACGGTATTGTTATAGTAAAACAATTCATACGCCATTATGCGATGCAGATCTGTAAAAAGATAGGTCAAATTGGCAATTGGACCATTACCACCAATGTCGTTAGGCCGTTGGGGAGCAACGGTGCAATCTCTGGTTGACGCACAAAACTGTCAACATCAGCAAATAGACTACAAAAAGCATTATTACGACCATCGGATAAATGCGCTGCAGCAGCGGGAGTCCGGAGAAGAATTAGGGTATCATAATATTTGCAGGAGGCCCTGCACACTGGGAAAAGAACATTCAGAAGATTTCCAGGGTAGAGAACTTTCCAGATTGAGATGGACAGCAAAACTTGATTACTTGGTTGAAGATACCCATAAGCATTAGGCCACTACCCTGGAGAGCTAAAATAACTTGATATGAACCCGGAAGAACTAGAGACTAAAGCTCGAACCTAAGAAGAGGGGATGGAACAGTGAGAATTAGTATCGTATCTCAACACAGCGCATCTTGGCCAACAAAACACTCTAACCACCACAAGCTTGGTGAGGCATAATTGTCGCGAGTAGCAGTAAAGCAATCAGGAATCTTCCAGATAAGTAATAACTCATCGACACACAAGGAATGGCTCAACCAATGGTTGTAACATATTCAGGGTAAACCCCGAAGTAGAATTAAGCTTGCTTTGGTAATCCCTGGACCACAAAGGTAACTCCAAACTCTGGCTTTTTTAACCCGACTTTCCGCGTGGCATACTCTTTGTTTTGAATTGACAGTCAAAAAAAGGCTTATTCGTAGAATCCGTGGCACTATAAAAAACGGGCTTAGTCCGCTCTAATTGTACATTTTTCTTCAATCTTCTATCGACGTTTATAAAGTTGCCAGAGTAAAACTTCTCGACTGAGTTTCGTTTGAAACATTCGAGTGTAGATTTTGAGTGGACTGCTGCTAGTTTTCTCGGGTTATTTCCAATGTGGAAGACAAAATCAATCGGTAATGAACACTGAGATTGTTCAAGATGTACTGTGGTACAACAGGGACTCCGCGATTCAATTTGATTCATTACCGCATAATTCAAGCCTAAGAATCTCAATAAGTGGGAACTCAACACTATTTCCTTGGTTTTATCAGACTTCGTTGAATGAGTAGAAATTTGATTGTCATTAGTAAACAGGTCGATTTGATGACTGCACAGTTTCAGTCTGATAGAGACTTTCGTAAACCCGGATATTCAGGAGATGCCTGATAGGCTCCCAAACAGCCTAGGCTTGACCATCGTTGCACAATGTCAGATAAAGTGTACAGGCAAATGAACCTGCGGCACATTATGATTTTACATGTGTGTCTGGTCTCCTAGCTAGGCAACACAGTTCAAAACGTCCGTGATGAGCTTATCTAATCCGGTTCATATGTTTCCGCGGCCGATCACTTCCCCAGTGAGCAGAGGGTAATTGACCTTCGACTGAGATCTAGAAAGAAAGAAAAATTGGTGATTGAGGTAATTGGCATTGACGGCTAGAACAAGACCAACTTGAAATACTTTAAACAAAGCTTGAGGCATGAAAATCGAGATTGGAAACTATGATGTGTTCCACGGTGCCCGTCAACAGTTGTCAATATATGGCCATTGACTCAGATCCAATCTGATGTTTGAGGGGTGATATACATCTTTGTTATTCTAACTAGCAAATAGTTCGAGAACTCACTCCTATCAACGAAGTCCTTGACAGCAGCTGCTTATGTGGCAGAAACTGATGACAGAGAGTGAGTAAAACTGAAAACGGTAACCTTCACATGAGTGTTGGTTTTGGTTTGTGAAATGCCTTCTACTCAGTCGTATGATACTCATTGTAAGTCTGAATTAGAGATTTTGACAACTAACTACGCTGTGGTTCATAACCACCTCTCTGTTCCACAGTACTTTTATAGTCTACTGATAGTTCTGCAAGAGCAAGTTTTCAAAGGATTCTACAAAATTCCCTTGACGATCTACTCAGGGTTCAGGTGAAGGACGCCAAATGAGAGAACTGTGTCATCTCACATAACTGGTTTTGCTACTGGCTACCATTTCAGCAGTGAGACTCCGATCTGAATATTGTCAAACTTTATTGACATCAGTTAATTTTCTTCATGCTCTGTGAGAACTTTTTGAATCTCCACCAAAGTTAAATTTGAAGAAGAACATAGCGGATCAGCCCTGTCTTTTTTGTTTTCAGATAGGTTTGGCTGTTTACTAGTAGGTGCATGGTACGGATTATAAGATAACAATCATTGCAAAAGCCAAGATATCACTACCTGTTCTATGTTCACGAGAGTGGTGTTGGTACCAGTGCGTCTTCAATGAAATCATTTTGCAATAATTAGGTTTCCATCTTTGTATAGCTGTTGCTTTGAAAAACCTTGGTGAACGTCAATCGGTGGCAGGAAGGATCACAGCGAATGCAGCTTTGAAATCGATATAATGCTTCGTTCCCGGCAAACTAATTAAGATGGAAAAGGCTGGTTGCTGCCTCGTCAGTGAGGTTTGTTGATGTGCCTTCCATTGGTTAACTTGGAAGTTCATAGCTTCATTTGTGAATCCATTTGCCACGATTAAAAATATCTTCAATTTCTCGAAGTGAATGCAATTGAATGATGCAAGATATTCAATCAAAGTGAGGTCTCGCTTTCCCTGGTGCTGCCTTGGTAACAAAACGACACATGGAAACCAGGGATTTTTACTCAACTACAAGACAGCAACAAGAGCATGATGAGATACAGCTCAATCGCTACAGATTCTGATTGTGCGCAGTCATTCTGCTGTTCACTCAAAAAATCCTCAATTCTGTGCTGACTGGTTGACCATCTTCAGTTCGATCACTTTCTTTTTCGGAACTCCAGGTTACATTGATTCCTGGCTAAAACCGCCGTTGACTCGCATTGAAGGTGGATATTACAATGCATATCAATAATACTCCTCGAGTTATTACAGATTCACGATCACACCGACAATCTCGACTGTATCTGTTATTTGTTTAATTTGGTTGCACACTTCATGGGGACCAGTGGTTGCCGTGCGGTCATTAGGATGAGCAGCGGTTAGGTGACTGAAGCCCTTTATTTCGAGTGTTGTACTATTCAGAAAAATGCATTGTTAGCAGGAGCAGCGTGACTCTTGTGTAATGGAAATTTCATTTCCATTATCATATAATCAAAAGGACGTAAATGAAAACGGAAAGATTCCATATGGGTAAGTAATATATATATATATATATATATATATATATATATATATATATATATATATATATATATATTATAGAGAAGTCAAGGCGTACGCTGAGTTGAAAAACGTTTATTGTGACGTTTCGATCCAAACTAGGACTCGTTGTCAAATGTGAGTGAATGAGTGTGTGAATGGGACGGCTGGTTCCGCGCGTTTTTGGTGTGTTGCTGGTCTGTCCGTTTCTCGGTTTTTCGCCATCGGTTTTGCCAGAGTGACGTAATGCTTATCAACCTCGACGTGTCGGTTGAACGAGTTGATCGAATGGAGGGCTTCGAGGACCAGGCGCTCCCCCTTCTTCTTTGCTCGGGCGACTACCCTTGCGCTATCGATTTTGACCTCGTGACCTGTCTCTGCGCAGTGGTTGAAAATCTGTGAGTGTGGGTCGGCGCGTCGCAATGCTAGTTTGTGTTCGTGTAGGCGAGCACGTAGTTGTTTACCTGTCTCGCCTATGTATTCCTTATCACATCCTAGGCATGGGATAGCATAGACCACTCCTGATTGATCGTGCTGGAAGTAACGGATAAAGAACAGGTAAATGGAAGCAGTCAGGTAGAGTAACTTATTCTAATGAACCCTAGAGAACACCAGCATTCATAAACAATGGCTGATATCGTGCCCTTCGCTTGTGACGTATGTAGACTTATTACTGCTAGCACGAATTTCACAAAACAATGGACTGTTGACTGCCGAAAATGGACCAATAATCCGGTAAGTCAGCGTGTTGGTAAATTTAGGCTGTTTTCGACATGTACAGCAAGGTCAGGTGGGCTTCCGCAATCGTCAGGAGATGCTAAGATTGAATCACATCCTGCATTTTACCAGAGGATATAAGAGGCTGAGATTCGAATGTATTGTTGCCAATATTCTTTTTGAAGTCACAGCTGAGGCTGAAGTGTTAAGAAATGATAATTCCCCAAATTTGAAAATGAAGTAATTTTGGGAAATTGCAGCTGGAGACACCGCCAGGCTCGGGAATCAGAAAGTCATATCTTACTCAATAAACACAGAAACGTTTGATTACAGGAAAGCCATCATTGAAACACACATGTTTGGAACGATGGATCGGGAAACATTTGTGCAAACGATTCAGTGTGAATGAATGATTTGGAGGTGGAACAGTCATTTATTTGTGATTATTAAAAAGAAAAGATTGCTAATGAGAAAAGAGAAAGAGGAGCAAGTGATGGAGTCGGACAAGGTGGAGTGGGAGGTACACGGAGAAGCGAGATCCCGAATTTCTCGGAAAGGTCCTAGACTGGAGGAACGGAAGGTTTACAGATAAAAGAAGAGTTGAAGTGACTCAAATTTCGAGATAAACTCTTGTCGTCAGAAAAACGTCGGCTACTGCCGCTTACCAGAAGTTCAAATTGCTGCCGATGTATTAATGCTGCACTTCATTGTTGGAAAGATAGCAGTTGTATACCGTCTGCAGACCACGTTCGTATGAGGGGAAACTGAACCAACTAAGCAGATTGGCAAATTATTGAATGGGTTATAGATTTCCCGGTTTGATTAAATGCGTAATGCGGTAGATTCTCTTCATAGTATATCCTGGTATACATTGCACTTAACCCACTTGCCGTTCTAACTGTTGAAAGAACTGATATTTTCGAACCCCTGTCAGTTTGCCGATTCGGTTCTCCAAATAGTGCTCCTCAAATTTTACGGAAGAACCCGGCTAGAATAACGATGCCGTCTGGCGAGGGAAATAAAGTAAAGTGAAGGTTCGATATCAATGATGGACGACGGCGATAGTACTAAAGAAGAAGAAAGAACTTTGGTCCTGTTTGGACACGTTTTCAATGCTACAGAATAGCGAAACAGTTGTAAATAAGGCGTAATTGGTTCTAGGGTTTTACGAAGGATACACAGTTCCATCCTTAGATAGTGCGACGAGTGTTTTAACCACGCCTGCTGGTACTAGCACCCATAAAGTTTACATGTGAGATGCGGAAATCAAAGACTGATAGAGGGCATGTGCGCAGACACAAGCTCCGGAAAGAAGGGTAGTTGTGAAAGTAGACCGGAAGTTGTAAACTGGCAAAAGGATGCGGCAACTGTAGAAAATGTTGTACAGTATCATAAACATAGCGCTTCATTTCTTGTTCATTGACGAGTCCAAACCATGTTCAATAAGCTGTGCATTAAGCAGTCAATATGTGAATCACCCCAGTTGGTATTTTCACGTCAGGAGTTCGATGAAACCGCATATATAACCCCTGGTGGGTTTCGATGGGGGGGGGAAGCACATTGTTAGAGTTCTCTAACTGGTTTTACGGTAGTGTGCTATTTGCACATGTACTGGGAGATATTGCATGAGATGCAGGTTTCTACACCGCGCATTTCGAAAACGTTCTTTTTTTCAAATATAGCACAATAAGTTGGGTTTCATTTTAGTGGAACATACAGCAGCACTGCTTTATTAATAGTCGGCCTGGGAAAGGCAAAATTATGCCAGACACGAGAATGTTTTCGGTCAATAAAAGACGCACATTTCAGACAAAATATTGCTTGCAGGGGAAATCAAGTTTCATTCGCATTGAGAAAGTTTGTTTCCAAAATAAAGGGGCAACCGAGTGACGGAAGGAGGCTGCATTTGCGAAGTCATTGGACTTATTATCGGAAAATTATGAGAGAAAAGTATCATTTCTGTATTTTTTTATAGTGAAGTGCCTCAGCTTCATTCATACGGGCCGTAAAGTGTAAATTATCTTTGTCTGGCGTCCGGTGCTCGAATACCGCCTACGTCGGCCATATTGGTGGTGAGTATGCATCCATTGGTCCCCGGGATCGTTCCCATATCACTCTAATTGGAGAATGTTATGTTTGTTCCAGTGAGCCAAGTGTATACAGGCGCAACTGTACGTGAAGAAATCACGTACTACTTTTCGATCTTCCTAAAATAAGCAGGTAATCACCTTTCATCAAACACGTATACGCGCACACTGACAATCGCTGATGACCAATTGATCTCGATGAGTACTGATTATTGCGAAGCAGGTGACTCTGCTGATTTGCTCACCAAAGTTTCTGCTTGCTGGTATGCATGTTAGATATGGCTGGATTTCATGATTACCTGCCTACGAACCCAAGGAGAACAACGGGTTCTTGTCCATTCCGAATCTGAGACTTTTAATTTTGGGCTAATTCTAAAGTGCAGGGTCACCTGGAGTTCAAGGAACATATCCACAAACATACCGTCTGGTAATCAAAGAAAAGGCCAGTTGACAATAACGTGCAGAGAAACGATATGACAGGATCATATCAGTCAAACGATCCCCGCCGTTGAACGGGAGCTGTCAATGAAACAAAATTGTGGTTCCTCAGTGAACTCTTCTGCGAGGAATACCCACTTACAGGTGCACAAGTGAGATCACTGTGAATAAAATAACATGGGAATTACCTATTTATCGACCTCAAATATTTTTTATTCAACAGTTCATTGATACATCGCTGAAGCCTAAAAGACGTACTTTGTTTTTGGGACCGCGTAATCCAGGAATTTTCGCTAACCCTGCTTTTACAATGATCCAAATGTTAGAGGTCGTTTACCACGACGGGACTCAAGCCACCCATCCACGTCACCCCTGGTTATATCTCGTGTATTGTATAGTAGGAGCAATAATGGACTATGCGTACAGACGTCGGTTAATTTAGGAATTTTGTAGCTATAGTACAGAGTGTACAAAAGGATGGGTGATTTACTTGAGTGAGTTTTATTCCTGTTAGGATCACATAATTTGACACTTTGGGTCACTTCTGAAGTCGTCAAATGTGACAAACATTTCTTTGAATTTCATCCCTGGTTACGTAAAGAAAAGTTTGACCCGATAAAGCGTCCTTATGAACACGTTCGGAGATACACCGCTCATTTACTTCTAAATTGTTGCTGTCGAATGCTATAAGTTAGAGATTATGAAGTAAGCGTGCGCGATTGGAGTCCCACTTCAGTTGACTGCACTCGTTGCCCGATGTACATTGTTTTGACCAAGCTTGTTGCCACTCCGTATTTTATCTGACTTGATCTGAATCTTCCCTCCATACACTGAGTGTATGATTATGAGTTCTTCTTTTTCCTTCTCTACTGTTTTTGGTTATCGACCAATCATATTTTCTGAAACTCAATAGGGACCTGTTTTTGTTATGTTTTACACACCTGACTATTCGGATAATCCAACTGAACCTCCACAACTTGCTTTGGAAAATCACTAACCTAACTTAAACTAACTTTTGGTATTACCATAGCTGGAACATTACTGCGATCGAGTCTTACTCTAGAGGTTCTTTCAGTAATACAGTTGGTAAAAGGTTCGGTAAATCTGATCGACTAATTTACAGGTAGTCACAAATAATAAATCAACAGCTTCCGCGTGCACTCTGAGGTCTAAATCTAACGATATGGCTTAAACAATATATTTCTGAATTGGAGCAATCATTCCGAACACTGAGCGATGAGGCTGTGCTTTTCTTGATAATTTGCTGGCTGTCAATCAAAACACTTCTGTTTTTGCAGTGAAATTTCCCATGTAAACAAAAGGTAATATGTACGTTTGCGTTTTAAAAAAATAAAGAAATGTCCATATAACTGAAGACATGGATCAAGGGACCCAGTGTTTCAGTATGAAATCTTTGGAATCTGACATCATCACTTTTAACTCTGGCGCACCGTGAGAGTCTTTGCTGGAAAAGGACGCGTTCTGTTATTCACAAGTGCAGTTGTCACGCACTGAATTATTCAGAAGTCCAACCATTGAATCGATTCGTCACCGACAGTCCACAATGTATCCCTGAAACGATCATGAAACAGGAGATTTCAATCAAGCTGCACTCGTTGAGCAAATAATGAGTAGGAAGGAGACATTTCAACCAGTTATTGAATCACGGAATTTTGATTGTTGGCTTCATTTAAATTGCAAACGTCGCACTTGTTGTTGGAATACCGCTACGCGAAAAACCAGTCAATAGTAATCACACTAAAGTAAAGACTGTTACCGGTAACAAATAAGGTCCATCCGCATTTACCTTGACATGTCGGCCATACTCTCCAGTTTAAATAAGGGGTGCTTTCCACTACCTCGGGACTCATGCTACCGGCCGTGTACTCTACTCCTGATCCCGGATTTGCGGTGGTAAAATTGGACGAACAATATTCCCCAGTTGTGAAAGTGGATGATGCTAACCCGAGTGTTGGATGTGATGTTCTTCCGAGCGGCTTCGGACGAAAATGGTTGTTGGTTGAAATGGAGGCTGAATTTTGGCCAGAAGGTCTGTTTTCAACATATAAGGAAGTTTTTTTTTTAAATTCCGTAGGACGTGACGAAATGTGATATACGTTTTCAACTACAGAGTAAGCTTCGACCAATCAGCGTTTTCATAATTTGTTTTCCCTGTGTATGCACTCCCCTATAGGAATAAATGTCATTTATTTGAACGGGGCTGCCTAGTTCTGTGAGTCGTGAACGCATACATCAGTCAAGAAATAAACGGCTACTACCGATATTGATTCACAGATAAGCTTACTCATTGCATAGTTCGACTTTCGTGAAATAATCAGGTTTTCTCAGGAAATCCGGTACTGACACTAATTTATTCATTGTCGCCACGAAGGTACGATATTTCTTTTTTGCGCCACGGCTAGTTCATTGTGTGTGACATTGATTTCCAGGGTAGAAGGCTCCTCAAAACATCAATACTTATGAAAAATCACAACACGACCATGTTAATTATATTCAGTTTATATTTAAAAAGGGTTTACCATACAAATATGTTCGAAAACCGCAATTTTTCGGCCAATATACACTTTGTGGTTGTGTCTATATCACAAGGTTGAGGAAAATCATCCATTGTTTGGAGATTTCATGAAAGTTTGTTTGAAATTACTTTCTATTGGTGACGGCCAAACTTGCTAAGCAAACAAAATTTCATTTCGCAATAATACGAGCACCAGCACAAAGGTCATGTCAGCTGTTATAGGTAATAGACTATGTCGTCACCGCCAAAGAAATGCAAAAATCCAGAGAAACAGAATGTTCTCAGCATCCTCCTAAAAAAGATCAAAGTGGAATTCGAGAAGCCTATTCCTTTGAATATTTTTTGTTTTATCTTACCCAGTGTATTACTGTGAGTAGGAATATCACTTATCGAAAAACCGCAGGAAAACTACCACCAGTAGTCATTTCGGAGGCAGAAGAACTGATAAGTCAAATGGAAAGTAAGATTTTGGGGCATCACGGTGATAAATAGAGTGGGAATCCCTATCTCAATCAAACTCGGGAATGTTCTTAGGCTCTCTCACTACCTGTTGGGTATCAGTCAGCAGCCATTTTCAATGCGGTTAGTACCACGTGATGTTCAGGCTGTACTGCAAGTCCAACGAATGAGGGAACGTATTCGTTCTATTAGGGGATCTCAAACTTGAGGTCACTTATTTTGGCGAGGGCTTTGATCCTCGTATGAGTGCCTAGTGTACGATGAACCGTAGCAGGCTCAGAAATATACCATTCTGTACAGAAATTTCCCCACAACGTTATTTCGCCGAATATTGATGTATTAATGTCAACCAACAGTATTGATTTGGATGGTGAATTCCAGTTAGGGACTCTTTGAATTTGGCGGCATTTTCAGCTCTATTACTGAAAAAGCTGCCAAATTCACGTGAAGAAGTTACGTGGGTAGATCTTAGTATTCCAAGGTGGGTGCAGCGACTATCCCAATGTCTAGGGCTGTGAATCTAGCAGTAGCTCAGTCTCACTAGCCACACGCACGATATAAGCAGCACACGATTACGGGCAGTAGAATAAATTCCAATCGAATAACAGTGTTTATCGATGGTTCGTGCTTAGCCAGGTAAGAAACCAGGAACATTAGGCATTGAGCTTCCGAAAATGGGGACAGCACAGAAAATAACAACGGTCCACTAAGCAGGCAGCTGAACGAAATTGTAGCGCAGTTCGGTTGCGGTACAATCAATAATTCAAGAACCTTTACCGTCACGAATCAATAATTATATTACAAAAACACGTGAATTGGACTGTGGTTGCAATAGTAGAAGGTGTCAATAACAAATAAGTACAAATAAGCCAAGTCTGTGGAGTAAACAAGAGTACGTGCCAACATGAATGGGCAAATCCGGCACCATATCTGGTAATCCTGTTGACGTGTGACGGACAATGGTGGAGCGCACTGATAGAAACGCTAAGACTGGGAGTTCGAGCCTCCGCTCGACAGTGCAAATGAAACACTCAGAAAGATTATATAACAGTAGAAGTGTAGGCCTTTGAGGGAACAAGGTTATGAATAAATACGTGAAATGTTCATGTAATTAGCACCATGAAACTCGAGTATAAACTGATGTGACACCGCGTAAAAACACAAAGGTGTATTGGCCTATAACCTCACCACAATTTTCTTATGATGGCACGCATAAAGTGATTTAGTTCTTCAGTGCTCCCGTTTACGAGTATAAAATGTGCTTATTGGGCAACTGTATGCATCACTTCCGACAATACTTCTAGGTAGAACAGAAACTGGAGTATTCATTGAATGTAGTTGGATCGAAATTCCTAAATGGAAGATTTACCATATAAACCTAGCACTCTCATGGATCTTTTTCTCACAGGCTAAGCCTTGTACCACGACAACTGCCAGTAATACTTCATGTCTCCATTACAGTTATGAACTTGTCAGGGAACTAACTTATCACTTTTATCACGGTAAACGTAATATATCTTCCTTTTTTGGGACTAGCTCTGAGTAAAATTCAAATCAAGTTTCTTTTTTTAAAGCCTAGTTCACACATCAGATCATTAATAAGAAAACAATACGCATGCATTGCCTCTACATCCACCTTTGACTTTTCCTTATTCGACGGAATGATTGACATATCCTCGGAACCCCAGCAATATACTGTTCTTTCTGACCGCATAAACGAGGAACACATGCTAATCAGGCCTTGGAATAACCCAAGAAACAAATTTAGTTAACGCCGACGGGATTCAAATTCATTCAACAGAACATCCTTGAGTACACTCCTTGTATAATATACCATGTAAAACACGAAGTCACACTGACAGGTTCAGGCAGACGTCAGAATTTTGTTGGTAGATTACAACGGATATGAGAGCGTGAGTGGAGTAGCTGATTAAATGTGATTCCTGTTGGGACACAGACTTTGATATTCGGGTCATTTCACAACTCGTTAAATGTGCGAAACCAGTTTTTGCATTCTGATTAAGGTTGTATAGGGAAGTTTCATACAAAAAATTGAACAAAGAAAAGCCTTGAGTGATTCACCTTTCATCTACTCTATATTCGGTGCTATCGAATGCCATAAATGGTAGATTACATAGTAAAGTGTACGCGATTTGAACTCCCCTCCAGCTGACCAAATTCTATGAAGACAGTACACCGTTTTTACCAGTTTTGTTGCCTCCCGCAAATATCTGTGATCTTAGGTGGTTCTCCACTTCTTTTAATAGGTACACTATTATCAGTTCTTCGTGTTTTACCCTACTCTTCGTAGTTATCGAC
Organism: Fasciola hepatica; assembly: GCA_948099385.1. Classification (NCBI taxonomy): domain Eukaryota; kingdom Metazoa; phylum Platyhelminthes; class Trematoda; order Plagiorchiida; family Fasciolidae; genus Fasciola; species Fasciola hepatica. The sequence goes on from CANUEZ040000198.1 coordinate 3,241,409, forward strand.
AACCCATATTTCCTGAAACTCAACAGGAACCTGAACGTGTTATGATTTGCACATTTGATTATTCGAACTATCCGACTGAAACAAACTGACTTGGTTTTGAAAACAACTAATCTAATTTAGGCTAACATTAATTATTATCAAAGTTAAACAATACTGCGGTTTACTGTTATGCTAGATGTTCATTCCAGTGGCGGTGTTCTCTATTCCTGCTCTCGGATTTGCAGTGGTAAAATTTGATGGATAATGTTTCTTAGTTGTGTCCGAGGATGATTCGAACCCGAATGTTGAGTGTGACGAACCTCCGAACGACCCAAGACAAAAGTGACTTTTGGTTGGAATGAATGTTGAATTACCGGCCAGACGGTCAATACCCAACAAATGAGGTTGTCTCAACATGAGTAGTATTACACGGTATCTGGATGATAGGACAAAAATATTGCTCTACTCTTATTGAAATTTCATACTTGGGATAATTCGTCCTAATTCTGAAGATGAGCCGTGTTAACGGACGAATTAAATTTGGAAGAATCACTGCGTGATCCTAAAAATGACCTACCCGTCCACGCACGCTCCTATCGTTTCCAATGAGATTACAGCTACAAGGTTGTGTTTTTTATCATTACATGGGCTAGGACAAAATTTGGCTTACTTTTTCAACTGCAAAGTAGGCTTCTGAAGATCAGCGCTTCCGTAAATAGCTTTCCGTGTGTAACTTCATGAATAAACGCTCCTGTGGGAACAAATATCACTATTATTTTAAGAGGACTATATGTATTTGTGAACCGTGAATGTGTATATCAGCCATGAAATATACAGGTGATGTTGATTGCAAAGGAAAAGTTACTAAGTGTACATATAAAACTTTGAGGACTGACTAAGGTATATGAGGACTTCGAGCAAGGATACGAATTAATTCATAGTTTCCTCGCATGATTGTTAATCTTTTGCGTCTCTATGGATATTTGGTTTCCAAAGTAAGGGGCTCTGAGCAACATCAACAAATGGTGGCAATAGAAAGAAAATGAACAACTGGTATACATCGGTTATCCCAGGTTACACTGACCTAAGTTTGTAATCCAAATATTTTGGTAGTAACATATTTTTCCACCATCATACTTTTAACGGTTGTGCGTACGTCATAAAGTGAAGAGCAAAACCATCGACCATTCGGTGGTTCCACGATGGGTGCCATTTACATATGCTTTCTGTAAATGACTTTCAAATTTACTGGGCAAGGAAACTCCAGCTCCCATTAATATCGGCTTTGGTTTCATGGACATTTCAAAGAGCTTCGTCCGAAGCTTATTTATTATCACTACATGGATTAAAAGCTCTACTGAAACTGTATTTTCCTGGTATTTCCATGAAAGGGGTCAAATTGGCAATGCGGCGAAAAACAATTTCGTCTTTTTCTACCGTATTTTCTTCAGCGTAATAAAACGTATAGGAATGCCAATCATCAGAGATAAAATACATCGCAAATCGGATGAACGGTTTGATCTTATGTGTACTGCAATCAAAAAAACGGTGTCGAAAACTGCCGCCTCAATCCAGCGCGTGAATTTTCTAAGGCTCACTCACTCTTTCGTGGATATGCGTTGACTGGGATTTTAAATGTATCATAAGATATAGAGGGTGCACTTTAGGATCTAAAAATGGAGGCCTTTATTGGTTTCATCAGGGGATCCAAATCACGTCACATTTCCGAATAATGTTAGGGTTACCTCAATGTAAAATATCATTTTTTTGACCTTAGAGTTTCATATTTTGTCATACTTCGCATAAATATGATTCAGTCTGCGCTTTGAGTGTAACGTTTCATCTCGTACAAGCAGATCACATGGGTTACTCTTGATCGCTTGTCAGTTGTGGTTTATGTAAATTTATGTAGTACCTTTTCCATGCTCCGGTGCACAACTACAAGATGTACTTATCAAGCCACTATGCGCATGAGTTTTTACAGTATTCGTATATAGAAAGAAAAGTGTTTGCAATATTCAGTGAGTCTAGTTATATCAGCATACTTAGTGAAACGTCTCTATTCATTGCCAACACCCACTCCAGCATTTGTTTCTCATAGATTAAACCTTGTAAAGCGATGACTGTTAGTTATACCTTATGCCAAAGGTTTAACTGAGTTAGGCAGAAAATGATTTCATCTATTTGGTCACCGTAAATATGTCCCTTCGCTAATGGGACTAGCTTCGAATATAAGTTAGGTTACCTCGCAATTACGTCTTACTTTTACAAGTACTGATGACAGTTGAATTCCAAGACACTGAAAGAAAATCATCTGAATTTATAAAATCCAGACAAGTCGTATCTACACGTTAACGTGCTGTGGTGTGATAGGCCCATTCCATCATGAAATGCTTTTTCTGATACGTTCTAGAAGCACTGTCAACGTGAACCTGAAGACTGAATTGATATGCCACGTAATTCATGAGTGACCATGATTAGCGATCTACATAACATTCGAGGTCTTCGAAAACATTTTGTTATTATTATCCCCGTTATCAAAATGTCTTTGTCGCTTCATATTTTTAAATGACCCCGGTTACGGATTTTTTTTGGTTTACTCATTCCCGATCATTTTTGTTTCTCCTCCTCTCCTTAGTTTCATTAGAGCAAACGTCTCTGTTAATTGAGTACTATGAATACAATGGTAGTATTCCAGTTATGTTCCGATTAGCATACTGCATAGAAAGGACTGAAAAACAGATACTTGAAGGTAACTCTGTGATATATTCATCATGGAAAGCGCACAAACAACAGAAGAACACTGCTGTAGTTTTAGGATGTTTGCTTGAGGACGGTACAATCCAATTAAGTGAGAAAGGTTTTCGAGGTGCTTTATAAGTATAGAAATTATCTAAGAAATAATCCAGGTTTGGCTCCACAAGGGGACGACATCAAAGCTCAAGACAGAGGTCGTGCTGAAATTCAAAAACGGATCTAGATAAAAACCTGCCAAATAGTTTCAAAATTTATTCACCCATAAATGTAGTTTCGGGAACAAATCTCGCACATGACCAACAATTCTTCAATCAACTTCAGTAATTTCCTAGAGAACATCGTCCGCAAGCAAATTGTAACAGACGAAGGTAGACAGGAAAACCGTCACCCGCCTTCGCTCAAGAGTTCCAAGCAGATTTGTAGGGAACTGCACACCCGTAAGATCTTGCCCGTCAAAAACGCCATCCCTAAAACGACCTACAAAACACGAAATCCAGTGCATTATATTGGAAGAAACTAGACCAAGTTCCCCCCCCCCCCTAAGGAGCTGATAGTCTACCAACAGAGCTGTAGTACCGTATAAGCCAGTTAGATGCATTTGCGAAAGAAAACTGTCCGGAGTTACCGTTATTTCTAGAAAAAATATTTGCTACTCATTTAATCAAACAGAAAGTACTGGCGGTCATTATCTATCATTATCCGCAACAAACTGCCTCGGTGAAATAACTCAAAAATGGGCATTACCTTATATTCTCCACCAGGTTAAACATATTGCTATCAATTCCCATTTACTATTTTTGAGGTAAAAACCAGTTTCTGAATGAAAAGATACGCTGACATTCCAGACATCCACAATTTACGTACACCGATGTATATAATGATACACGTTTTTCGGACAATCAACCGCTGTCCTGGAGACACGGTGTGGCGTATGAGCAGATAAAGGCAAGAATATGGTATCAGGAGGGCAATAGCAAGGAACACTGCATCACGATGTATGTTTGAATGCGATAGCCTAACGTATCTTCAAGGGTTTATACTTCACTCCCAGATTCTTTCTCTGGACTCGGTTTTGTGAACTGGTTTCTAACAAGTTGCAGGGAACCTCATTACTGTTACACACTTCCCGTGTCTGAGTTCAGTGGGCCGAAGTTCCTCAGAAGCTTGCGACCAGTTTTATGGTTCTTTCTACATAGAAGGTAAACGTATCCAGCTCTCCTCTCTCTGTCCTTCTGTACACTTTAGTGTACATCACGCACACAATAGCTTACAACAATCCAGCGCGGGTATCTGGGCATGGGTAGATAGAACTTTGCTAAGGAATGGAAACTAAGTTTCGGCGATAGTTTTGTGTAGAGGAGCAGCAAGAGCCTCAAGAACGACCGCACTATGGTCGGAAGTTGCAATATCTTGATGAAACAAAAGTCTTCAGACAGAAAAACGCAACTTTGTGGAAGCGAAAGACCGGAATTGTCTTTTGTCAATCATCAAGTACGTGTATCCGGCACTTCTCTGGATTTCATCTGGCAGCTAGTACAGCTGGGATGCACAAAAAATGGCTGTAAACAAATTTTTATACTTTTGGTCACCGCTAGATGACCTAAAGTAAATGTTCTCATTGAAATTGCAAAATCTCACTGTTATTCACGAGAAGATTCCAATCCATGACTACCACATAAATATTCACCCGATGAGTTTTCAGAGTTTACTCACTCCTTCATGTTCTCAATTGATGAAACCCTGTTGGGTTTACCCACACCCTTGGCCATCATCAGAAAAACGTGAATAGCATACGAACCGAATAATTTTGTCGATGATTCTACATTGAACCACGAGTTTGCTATTCATTTTAAGTGATGGGCGTAAGTTAGATAAACTATTTACATTATAGAGACAATTTGACTGTTGACAAATTCCTGCCTATGAATGGTGTTTATTTCATGTCTATTTGCATCGTCTGTGGTGTAATGTATCAAGTGTATTTTGTAAACGGCTGTAGAATGTATTGTTTCGTCAAATAGGACTTCTTTATGATACAAACAGGTTTTATATAAGGATGCGACGCAACTGATAGCAAAGGACTTATTGACCACCAACAAAATAACCACAGTTTATTAAAGTAGGATATGATTTTTGATGATCGACTCTTTGACTTTGTCAAAGTGAATGACTGTTGCAGTAAAATAAGTCACATTTCGAACAAAAATCATATATATCATTTCTCGCAGCGTATTTGAATTTTTATCACGTAATATCAAACACCTTAAGGAACCTTATCAGAGAATGTCATAGTAATAAGCCTATATTCATCTTCCAGTGTATCGTTTCTTAGACACACCATCGGTTACTCATCAAATGAAAGTTGGTACCGCTCAACTAAGACAAAATTATCCGAATGCGGAAATTTATTGGCCTAGGAGGATTTGAATCCATAGAAGTCTGCCAACAGAAATCAAAAAGTCGTTGTATAGAATGAGGGTTTTCGGAAAGATTTACATCGTTGAAAGTAACCGAGTCGTTGTGTTTATGTCTATCACTCCGTGTTGCTGAAAGTCACCGCGATCTAGCCAAAAATACTATAGTTATTTGCAACCTATACGTCTGCTAGTTTAACACATTAACTATGTTGGCAGATACGGTATACATTCTAAACTTTGATGAAAATCGAGTCTACCTGGTCAACCACACATAATGGGATAACTCGTGAGCGGAATATACGCATCATGAACTGACAAGACTAAAACACCAACTATCCATCCTGTCCCCATTTCCTATCACAGCCTCGCATATAAATAAGATAAAATACGATGTTGCTGATGGATCATGTGTTCACGGATATTATTGCGATCCCCTCGCTTTCAAAATATTTATCTTTTCCAAATTCACCTCTTCTGATTGATCGGATCATACACCGGGCAGCGTACAAAATACATTGAATCGCAAAATCCTTCCTTGGAGTTTCTCAGTAGTCGTACGAATTCGGTCTACCAAGCATACGTATTTGTCAAAAGACTACACCGGTGAAATGCTTTCACGTCAATCAAATGAATTGATGAATTTAGTCCAGCCCACATCGAACGCTTTCGATGGTTTCCTCAAAGGATTAACAGCCTCTGGGGGAAGTGACGGCAAATTAGATCGCAATCGGATCAACTCGAATACAAATGTCCCTCATCTGATGTTTGGTCCTCCAATGATAGTTGGCATGGATGTTACCATAGAATCGATAGTTGCACCTGATGTCTCAATTTTTGGATGGTGCAATTTGGGGTTTAGGGACTGAAAAATTAAAAAGTGAACAATTTCAAACAGAAATTAAATGGATATGAAGTTCATCGAAAATGGGGAGCATTTTTGAGTAGTAGGAGAAGCATGATGTCACGCGATTCAAAATTTCACGAGACGTTGGTTTTACGGAACAAATCAGTTCTGTTCACGTATGTGGGTGCTGTTGTGTCCTTATATTTATCTTTAAAAGCCCTGAGAGGGGAGCAGAATGTATTTGTTATTGGAAAAATATGGACGTTCTTTACAACGAACGATCGGAACTGATGATTTATTTGCGTGGTGAGTTTGTGCGTCTTGATATGATGCATTTTGATAGGTAACTGTAGGTATTTATCGTGGCCAGTAGGACACCACATATTGCGGTTGTGTTCATCTCGTTATTCTGTCTGGTTCAGTTGTACTATGGCAAATTTGGTTCGAGCTCTTTGGTTGCGTTCTTGTTGAGCTGACTGCCGCCATTACTAACGGAAATAAATGAATGTCACTGCCAGGTAAAGTTTAAGGGAATTCATGATGCCTCGCTAAACATCACCAAAAGCAACATCGAAATATTATCCAGACAAGTCAGACTCAAATATCCGAGGTTCAACGTGGGCACAACTCCCGTAAATGCTATGCCGTTCAAAATGGCTATTGTGCTCGAAAGTGATCCGGTGAAAAGAGGCACGAAAATCTACTTTAAATTTTCATTCCATAAATAGTTCAGCTAGCGGAAAAAATGCAAATACAAGTCCATGTGATTGCGTTCAGCATTCAGCTGACTCTACTGAAAGTCATTAATGAAAACTGGACATTTTACCCCAATATTCATTGGGTCAATAAATATATTAGCGTTTTTGTACATTACACCTACTTGGTCGAATGTGGTAATCGGATGATGGTTTTATACAACAACTTCTTTCGTTGAGACATTGTGTGCAATAGTTATGTGATGAAGAGAGTAAGAGCGTGTGGACGATTCATCGAAGAGGTAAGTTAAGCCAAGTCTATCTGAAGGATGTGAGAAGGATACTACCCGGTTTATCAACTGGAAGGAACATGACTCTGAGGAGAAACTATCTCCGAATTCTTCCAACAACGACCACCCATTAGGGAAGGGAGGATAACAGAAAGACGACGTATGAAAGCCAGTGATGTCTGATAAGTTTATAATTGTATACGAGATAAAATCTAGGTTCTCCAAACCTCTGTTTTATTCCTTATGAGCCGATTGACAGTGGCACTGGTATAAGGTCGGTTTATGAAACGTTGCTGGGTACGAAAAACACGACAAATAGAATGGATTTATTTCGTGGTGAATTATAACCAATACGTCACCATTTAATCCAAAGATGTATGCAGAGTGTTGGGCTGCGAAAAGCTCGCCACAAGTTGAATTTGTCATATCCACGGATACACTCACTAACCATGCCTGATTGCTTGTTGTCTGAGAACAGCACTCATATTATTCAATTTCAATTTGAATAACTCCCTCCGATGCTTGTAGCAACCTCATGGTAAGATGGTACTCTCGGACAAAAAAACGTTCATAAAGTACAAACATAAATCGACAAAAAAATATATCCACCGCGCCCTCTGTCTGTCGTATATCAGGTTGAAATCGGTCTTTAGAGTTTGTTGTTTTTCAAATGCACAAATTAATAAAAATATTGGTTTCCTGAAAAATGTGAAATAGCCCACTTCAGATGCGTGCATGCCCGTCTTTGAGCGTAATCGAAACCGCACACTCACCTTTGAATCTCCTCTACATCGGTATTGTTTATTTACAAAAACGCGTCTATGCTTTTGAATATATACGGTTGTAGAGCTTCGGACTGTCGTCTTACTCACAACAATTTTTAAGACCAATAATTGGATTGTATTTGTTCAAAAATGATCATCGAAAAGATGTTCAACTACATTACATGCCTCGGTCCAAACCATCGATCTTTCCGGTGCATTCGGACATTTACCAACGGCCATGCTTGGACACGGGCCATCTCGGTATCGCAAATAAATGAACCCGAAGCCAGACAAGGTATATGTATTTAAACTGTATCAAATACAGAAAATTCCATATGTGAAATCATATATCCAGGTCAGGGCTTTACGAAACTTTCAGAAGGTCACGAACAGAAATCAGTCGGTATTTCTCTATCAGTCCGACGACAGTCCCTAATTCAAATCAGCGAGACTTTCAAATGTAAAACCAAGAGGATTATCGAAAACCCACTGATACATCCGATCGCAGACGTATTTGACTGATTCGTCATCATTATCATCCACACAATTTTGGGACCAGGAAATTACATGGAATATAACTTTAAACACATGAATGGGAATAATTAATCAAATTCATGACGAGATTATCTGTCTCTACACTTACGTGTGTATGGAACTGATCACATCAACGACTGCCCAAGTAGTTGCATTCGTTCAGAAACATGAAGTTAGTCAAGGGAGATATAATTTCCAAGACCCTAGGGGATAAAGGAACAATGATAAAGATTTAAGCCTTGGACTGGATCCAGAAATTGGCTAGTCCTCGTAGGGTGCACTGGAATCGCTCAAATGTTGGAAAGCAATCGCTTCGCAGTTCGACTCAGAAAGTTCGTAATTACGTCAACTGCCCTTTTCCAACTCAAGACATGTAATAACGTGAACACATGAGAACCAGTCGTGTAACCATCACATCTGGTTCCACCGAAACCGGTCAATCAATGCACACGAAAATGTGGGCGCGTACTGTGCAACTAAGTCCTTCGGACAAGAAATCGCCGTCTACTCTAATATGAACATAATAAGGAGTTGCCGATTGTAAAATGTTCTGTTCAGGGCCTTTGAAAGTTATCTGAATGGCTCATGCTTCGTTTTTCCATTGTCAAATCCCGGAGAGCAAGTATGGACGTCTGTGTGGATCAAACTTCATTTGCTCCCCATTTATTCAGTTAGATTCTGCTGTCAAAGCAACTGCAAGAACTGGCCGTATTGTGATACGATGTTGAGCTAAATGGGATTTATTTTCCCTTTTAGTCATATGTGCGAATGGATTTTGCTATGTTTACCGAGCAACTTATTGAATTTATCTTCAATATAATAAACATCTAAGTTGAGTAAAACACATGACTGTGCTTCACAAGGTTAATAGTCGGTTCGAACTTCGAAAAGGAATTTCCTCCAAAGAGGCTAGCTATCAATTTATTGTGGAGTGCAACCTCAGCAGAATATTCTAAAGAATATTGGACCTTAGGAGAAATGGAACTATCGTCATTGGTGTGTATTGCCAAAAGCTGAATGACAGAAATACCATTTCAGATTGCGAACTGAAAACGAAGAGTAACTTTGAATTATAGTCTCAAGAGGTTTCTCACAAACTGTCTTGAAAATGGGAAAATATTCATCATTCGTATCCAGTATCCATTTGGCAAACATGAAAAATTTATAAGCACGTCATTAGGAAAGTTCAACAACTCAAGATAACCAGCAAGGAAGGACATTCTTTACCCGTGTAAATTCATTTGTGAAAAACACTTGTAATTGTGGGTGGGATAATCCTTGTGGTGTATACCTTAGCACAAGTTTCATTTGCCCGAACATTAGGATCAAACAGGGCGACACGGAGGTTGGATTTGGTAGCCATTATGTGTGGAGATCTGTTTTTATCCTCATCATCTTCATCACTGAATTTTGGTAACTGTGGCGATTCAGCAGCTGTCACGCATGATATGGTCAGGTATACCTCCGTAGAGACGTACGCGGATGAGCCTCAACCAATGAGGATCGTTGCTGACAATTTCGATAAAAGTTCAATGTGATTGGTCATCTTCCAGTCATTCAATCATATTCTCTTATTTGACACAGTCATTCAAACTCGTTCTGCAATACAACTGACTTCCTGTCGGTTGGGTTTATTGTAATTATTACAGTCACTCTACTTCACACCAGTGATTCTATGCTGCTAAAATGGTGCAAATAAAACTCTGATGAACGGATCCGTTGTGTCAGAAGCACCCTGAGTGTGCAACTGACTTGCAGCCTGGTGAGAAAATATTGTTCTTAAGACCCGATGAAGGCGGAACAGCTGTAGTTACCAGATTATGTAGAGATGACGACTCCTTTTTCGTTCTGTTGGGTTGCAATATAACTGGTTAATAAGGGTATAAAAATAGTAACCATTTCGAAAAAGAGACGAAGGTAAGCACTAATTGCAACGTGTAGGTAAATACCTTGAGGTAGTTCATGTATTTTAATTCATGACGAAGGTGATTACCAAGATCGTTGAATAGTTGGTCGTGGTCTACGAGTTAGCGGACATGGCTGGGGATGATGCTGTATAATTAAACATGCGTAAATGAAGAATTTTGAGTTCTCACAGGGTGGAGGATGATAAAACGGCTTTGGAGAGTGTGGAGTGGAGACAAGGATTTTTGTTGGAAAGTAACCTATTTGTGAATTTACCACAAACATGAAAATGCTTGATAATGATATTGGGCGTTTGTCTAGCATTATTGCATCAACGGAAGGGCAATTTCAGAGGTTTGTCGACAAGACTGAAATGTTTTTCCCTTTAACCCGGAACGTATTGGGAGAGCAGTGAAGTCAAAGAGGAAATACTCAAGGAGTTACAAGTTTGAGTGCCAAATATTCTACATGATAATGGGGTTGCGTGTCGCATTCTGAAAACTCATCGTGGTTTTTTTTCTGATCGCAAACAGTTAACTTCTTGTAATAGCTGACAATCGTCCCATCTTCAGATTACCTTTGGTTCCATTACGTCTAAATCCTTTTGCTCCCTTTATATTGTTCAGTTCGCTATCTCAACTAATCGCATAAGCTGCAAGAATGTCCATGATGTTAGACTTAAATATCTCTGTACCGGAGATGAAAATTTGAACTTTCTCCTAAACAGTGAATGAAATTGACTGTCGGTCTACTTCCCATTCTGCTTCCTCTTACGAACCTAAATGACTTGACATTCTCTTCAGCCGTTGATTGGGATCATGTTACCAAAATCTCCTTAATAGCACCCCCTATCTATTCATTGATAACCAATATCTACTCAAAGCTCCTTCAGTCGGCGAGCTAGGAGTTACTCTAACTCACAACCTTGACCGGAATGGTCACGTTGAGATAAACTTTACCAGGTCCAATGAGCTTTCTTTTCTGTCATTCAGATTCAGAGGAATTTGAATAATTTACAATCTTGCACTCAAACTTGTAACTCCTTGAGTATTTCCTCTTCGACTTCACTGCTCTCCCAATACGTTCCGGGTTAAAGGGAAAAACATTTCAGTCTTGTCGACAAACCTCTGAAATTGCCCTTCCGTTGATGCAATAATGCTAGACAAACGCCCAATATCATTATCAAGCATTTTCATGTTTGTGGTAAATTCACAAATAGGTTACTTTCCAACAAAAATCCTTGTCTCCACTCCACACTCTCCAAAGCCGTTTTATCATCCTCCACCCTGTGAGAACTCAAAATTCTTCATTTACGCATGTTTAATTATACAGCATCATCCCCAGCCATGTCCGCTAACTCGTAGACCACGACCAACTATTCAACGATCTTGGTAATCACCTTCGTCATGAATTAAAATACATGAACTACCTCAAGGTATTTACCTACACGTTGCAATTAGTGCTTACCTTCGTCTCTTTTTCGAAATGGTTACTATTTTTATACCCTTATTAACCAGTTATATTGCAACCCAACAGAACGAAAAAGGAGTCGTCATCTCTACATAATCTGGTAACTACAGCTGTTCCGCCTTCATCGGGTCTTAAGAACAATATTTTCTCACCAGGCTGCAAGTCAGTTGCACACTCAGGGTGCTTCTGACACAACGGATCCGTTCATCAGAGTTTTATTTGCACCATTTTAGCAGCATAGAATCACTGGTGTGAAGTAGAGTGACTGTAATAATTACAATAAACCCAACCGACAGGAAGTCAGTTGTATTGCAGAACGAGTTTGAATGACTGTGTCAAATAAGAGAATATGATTGAATGACTGGAAGATGACCAATCACATTGAACTTTTATCGAAATTGTCAGCAACGATCCTCATTGGTTGAGGCTCATCCGCGTACGTCTCTACGGAGGTATACCTGACCATATCATGCGTGACAGCTGCTGAATCGCCACAGTTACCAAAATTCAGTGATGAAGATGATGAGGATAAAAACAGATCTCCACACATAATGGCTACCAAATCCAACCTCCGTGTCGCCCTGTTTGATCCTAATGTTCGGGCAAATGAAACTTGTGCTAAGGTATACACCACAAGGATTATCCCACCCACAATTACAAGTGTTTTTCACAAATGAATTTACACGGGTAAAGAATGTCCTTCCTTGCTGGTTATCTTGAGTTGTTGAACTTTCCTAATGACGTGCTTATAAATTTTTCATGTTTGCCAAATGGATACTGGATACGAATGATGAATATTTTCCCATTTTCAAGACAGTTTGTGAGAAACCTCTTGAGACTATAATTCAAAGTTACTCTTCGTTTTCAGTTCGCAATCTGAAATGGTATTTCTGTCATTCAGCTTTTGGCAATACACACCAATGACGATAGTTCCATTTCTCCTAAGGTCCAATATTCTTTAGAATATTCTGCTGAGGTTGCACTCCACAATAAATTGATAGCTAGCCTCTTTGGAGGAAATTCCTTTTCGAAGTTCGAACCGACTATTAACCTTGTGAAGCACAGTCATGTGTTTTACTCAACTTAGATGTTTATTATATTGAAGATAAATTCAATAAGTTGCTCGGTAAACATAGCAAAATCCATTCGCACATATGACTAAAAGGGAAAATAAATCCCATTTAGCTCAACATCGTATCACAATACGGCCAGTTCTTGCAGTTGCTTTGACAGCAGAATCTAACTGAATAAATGGGGAGCAAATGAAGTTTGATCCACACAGACGTCCATACTTGCTCTCCGGGATTTGACAATGGAAAAACAAAGCATGAGCCATTCAGATAACTTTCAAAGGCCCTGAACAGAACATTTTACAATCGGCAACTCCTTATTATGTTCATATTAGAGTAGACGGCGATTTCTTGTCCGAAGGACTTAGTTGCACAGTACGCGCCCACATTTTCGTGTGCATTGATTGACCGGTTTCGGTGGAACCAGATGTGATGGTTACACGACTGGTTCTCATGTGTTCACGTTATTACATGTCTTGAGTTGGAAAAGGGCAGTTGACGTAATTACGAACTTTCTGAGTCGAACTGCGAAGCGATTGCTTTCCAACATTTGAGCGATTCCAGTGCACCCTACGAGGACTAGCCAATTTCTGGATCCAGTCCAAGGCTTAAATCTTTATCATTGTTCCTTTATCCCCTAGGGTCTTGGAAATTATATCTCCCTTGACTAACTTCATGTTTCTGAACGAATGCAACTACTTGGGCAGTCGTTGATGTGATCAGTTCCATACACACGTAAGTGTAGAGACAGATAATCTCGTCATGAATTTGATTAATTATTCCCATTCATGTGTTTAAAGTTATATTCCATGTAATTTCCTGGTCCCAAAATTGTGTGGATGATAATGATGACGAATCAGTCAAATACATCTGCGATCGGATGTATCAGTGGGTTTTCGATAATCCTCTTGGTTTTACATTTGAAAGTCTCGCTGATTTGAATTAGGGACTGTCGTCGGACTGATAGAGAAATACCGACTGATTTCTGTTCGTGACCTTCTGAAAGTTTCGTAAAGCCCTGACCTGGATATATGATTTCACATAAACCAATGATCATCGTCATACATCTTTGTCATCCATAAAATAAGACACCTATGGAATTTTCTGTATTTGATACAGTTTAAATACATATACCTTGTCTGGCTTCGGGTTCATTTATTTGCGATACCGAGATGGCCCGTGTCCAAGCATGGCCGTTGGTAAATGTCCGAATGCACCGGAAAGATCGATGGTTTGGACCGAGGCATGTAATGTAGTTGAACATCTTTTCGATGATCATTTTTGAACAAATACAATCCAATTATTGGTCTTAAAAATTGTTGTGAGTAAGACGACAGTCCGAAGCTCTACAACCGTATATATTCAAAAGCATAGACGCGTTTTTGTAAATAAACAATACCGATGTAGAGGAGATTCAAAGGTGAGTGTGCGGTTTCGATTACGCTCAAAGACGGGCATGCACGCATCTGAAGTGGGCTATTTCACATTTTTCAGGAAACCAATATTTTTATTAATTTGTGCATTTGAAAAACAACAAACTCTAAAGACCGATTTCAACCTGATATACGACAGACAGAGGGCGCGGTGGATATATTTTTTTGTCGATTTATGTTTGTACTTTATGAACGTTTTTTTGTCCGAGAGTACCATCTTACCATGAGGTTGCTACAAGCATCGGAGGGAGTTATTCAAATTGAAATTGAATAATATGAGTGCTGTTCTCAGACAACAAGCAATCAGGCATGGTTAGTGAGTGTATCCGTGGATATGACAAATTCAACTTGTGGCGAGCTTTTCGCAGCCCAACACTCTGCATACATCTTTGGATTAAATGGTGACGTATTGGTTATAATTCACCACGAAATAAATCCATTCTATTTGTCGTGTTTTTCGTACCCAGCAACGTTTCATAAACCGACCTTATACCAGTGCCACTGTCAATCGGCTCATAAGGAATAAAACAGAGGTTTGGAGAACCTAGATTTTATCTCGTATACAATTATAAACTTATCAGACATCACTGGCTTTCATACGTCGTCTTTCTGTTATCCTCCCTTCCCTAATGGGTGGTCGTTGTTGGAAGAATTCGGAGATAGTTTCTCCTCAGAGTCATGTTCCTTCCAGTTGATAAACCGGGTAGTATCCTTCTCACATCCTTCAGATAGACTTGGCTTAACTTACCTCTTCGATGAATCGTCCACACGCTCTTACTCTCTTCATCACATAACTATTGCACACAATGTCTCAACGAAAGAAGTTGTTGTATAAAACCATCATCCGATTACCACATTCGACCAAGTAGGTGTAATGTACAAAAACGCTAATATATTTATTGACCCAATGAATATTGGGGTAAAATGTCCAGTTTTCATTAATGACTTTCAGTAGAGTCAGCTGAATGCTGAACGCAATCACATGGACTTGTATTTGCATTTTTTCTGCTAGCTGAACTATTTATGGAATGAAAATTTAAAGTAGATTTTCGTGCCTCTTTTCACCGGATCACTTTCGAGCACAATAGCCATTTTGAACGGCATAGCATTTACGGGAGTTGTGTCCACGTTGAACCTCGGATATTTGAGTCTGACTTGTCTGGATAATATTTCGATGTTGCTTTTGGTGATGTTTAGCGAGGCATCATGAATTCCCTTAAACTTTACCTGGCAGTGACATTCATTTATTTCCGTTAGTAATGGCGGCAGTCAGCTCAACAAGAACGCAACCAAAGAGCTCGAACCAAATTTGCCATAGTACAACTGAACCAGACAGAATAACGAGATGAACACAACCGCAATATGTGGTGTCCTACTGGCCACGATAAATACCTACAGTTACCTATCAAAATGCATCATATCAAGACGCACAAACTCACCACGCAAATAAATCATCAGTTCCGATCGTTCGTTGTAAAGAACGTCCATATTTTTCCAATAACAAATACATTCTGCTCCCCTCTCAGGGCTTTTAAAGATAAATATAAGGACACAACAGCACCCACATACGTGAACAGAACTGATTTGTTCCGTAAAACCAACGTCTCGTGAAATCTTGAATCGCGTGACATCATGCTTCTCCTACTACTCAAAAATGCTCCCCATTTTCGATGAACTTCATATCCATTTAATTTCTGTTTGAAATTGTTCACTTTTTAATTTTTCAGTCCCTAAACCCCAAATTGCACCATCCAAAAATTGAGACATCAGGTGCAACTATCGATTCTATGGTAACATCCATGCCAACTATCATTGGAGGACCAAACATCAGATGAGGGACATTTGTATTCGAGTTGATCCGATTGCGATCTAATTTGCCGTCACTTCCCCCAGAGGCTGTTAATCCTTTGAGGAAACCATCGAAAGCGTTCGATGTGGGCTGGACTAAATTCATCAATTCATTTGATTGACGTGAAAGCATTTCACCGGTGTAGTCTTTTGACAAATACGTATGCTTGGTAGACCGAATTCGTACGACTACTGAGAAACTCCAAGGAAGGATTTTGCGATTCAATGTATTTTGTACGCTGCCCGGTGTATGATCCGATCAATCAGAAGAGGTGAATTTGGAAAAGATAAATATTTTGAAAGCGAGGGGATCGCAATAATATCCGTGAACACATGATCCATCAGCAACATCGTATTTTATCTTATTTATATGCGAGGCTGTGATAAGAAATGGGGACAGGATGGATAGTTGGTGTTTTAGTCTTGTCAGTTCATGATGCTTATATTCCGCTCACGAGTTATCCCATTATGTGTGGTTGACCAGGTAGACTCGATTTTCATCAAAGTTTAGAATGTATACCGTATCTGCCAACATAGTTAATGTGTTAAACTAGCAGACGTATAGGTTGCAAATAACTATAGTATTTTTGGCTAGATCGCGGTGACTTTCAGCAACACGGAGTGATAGACATAAACACAACGACTCGGTTACTTTCAACGATGTAAATCTTTCCGAAAACCCTCATTCTATACAACGACTTTTTGATTTCTGTTGGCAGACTTCTATGGATTCAAATCCTCCTAGGCCAATAAATTTCCGCATTCGGATAATTTTGTCTTAGTTGAGCGGTACCAACTTTCATTTGATGAGTAACCGATGGTGTGTCTAAGAAACGATACACTGGAAGATGAATATAGGCTTATTACTATGACATTCTCTGATAAGGTTCCTTAAGGTGTTTGATATTACGTGATAAAAATTCAAATACGCTGCGAGAAATGATATATATGATTTTTGTTCGAAATGTGACTTATTTTACTGCAACAGTCATTCACTTTGACAAAGTCAAAGAGTCGATCATCAAAAATCATATCCTACTTTAATAAACTGTGGTTATTTTGTTGGTGGTCAATAAGTCCTTTGCTATCAGTTGCGTCGCATCCTTATATAAAACCTGTTTGTATCATAAAGAAGTCCTATTTGACGAAACAATACATTCTACAGCCGTTTACAAAATACACTTGATACATTACACCACAGACGATGCAAATAGACATGAAATAAACACCATTCATAGGCAGGAATTTGTCAACAGTCAAATTGTCTCTATAATGTAAATAGTTTATCTAACTTACGCCCATCACTTAAAATGAATAGCAAACTCGTGGTTCAATGTAGAATCATCGACAAAATTATTCGGTTCGTATGCTATTCACGTTTTTCTGATGATGGCCAAGGGTGTGGGTAAACCCAACAGGGTTTCATCAATTGAGAACATGAAGGAGTGAGTAAATTCTGAAAACTCATCGGGCGTCCTTGGTGGATCAACTGATTTAAATTAAAAATACTCTTTCAAGCTCATCCGGTTTATCTGTGTCGAGCTTCGGATAAACACTTATCGTGAGATGATTTACGGATACGCGTTTTTGTTTTCCAGCTATACGCTTTCTAAAAATTTCTCACTAATTACCTTTATGGTCAACGTTTTATCATCTTATCGGACAGAATACATTTTTTTTTGAATCCTAATAGGCCATCGGTAAACCTGATGAAATCCAGTGGAACGTTACTTATGAACGATCTAAAGCCATTACTCACTTGTCCGATGCGCTGGTAGAATTTTGCAAACACGATTGTATTCTGATTTTATCCAAATTCTTCCATCTACCGGAAATTGTTCGAAACTGTTCGCATGCGATGGACTGATTTCATTATTCCATTTTGTCCTCTACTTCATGACAAAGGTAATGATTGAATGCTTTCAAATACTGTCCATCAACATTTTTGTGCAAAACGGCAGTATATATATATGTCTTGTATTAGGTGAATATAACCCGCCTTCAACATGACCAGGCGCCAAATATCAGTTCTCATAAAACCCACGCTACATCCGTCGAAAAATGAAAACTTAGATGATATATTCATAATCCGAACAAGGATGCAAATGAATATAGTTGTCGGTTAGCACATCCGTGTTTAGAGACTTCACACAATTGTTCGCCTAGGGATGAACCGGACTCTACGTTGGAGAAACTGGGGGTTACAGAAAAAACGGACGAAAGTCCGTTGATTTCCTATTTGTTCACAAAAGCTGCTGCGCTTTTTCTCTTTGACTGTTTGCTCAAGAAAACACATTTCGGCGAAAGCTACACATCCAAAGAAAGCAAAAAATACAAACAGACATTATTCAAAATCTTGATAGTAGGCAGAAACCCTACTCAGATATTACCATTCAAATACGAGATATATCAGTGGCGATGAAGGCAGAGGAGAAAATCACATGCGAACAGCGAAGCCATGAACCAACCAGTTCTTGTGAATAAACTCAGAAAAAAGCTTTCAGGATCTTTCCTAGAACCAATGTTTTATGTGATCAGATCCGCCGTTCGAATATCCGTCAGTGAATTCGGGAAATATACATATTTTTGAGCGCAATTAAACAACGTGAGCCGCTGATTTAGAACACGATTTCTGAATAGCTATGGATAACTTCAAATTGAGGATATGAGTGTTACTAAGAAAAATCGGTAGTCAAAAATATTTCTGTCCACACGTTAGTGACGAAATCTGAAATTCAATATAGTACCCCATATGAGGCATACAGTTGTTTAGCTAACTGATTGCCCTTGGAATCAATCGTGTTCCGGTCTCGAAGCATTCTAATCAGAACTTCTTTTCAGATAAATGGTCGTGAATGTGGTGTATTCAATCTTGGGTTTTTCATTTACTTCTCTTCTTCCCGGCGTCGAGACGGGTAAAATCGACTTTCGAATTTCTTGCTGAACGAGATTCAGTGGCAAAAAGACATAATCCACGTATATGCTCGACCTATTCATTATATTATTTATACTCCGTAGTCTAATTTGTCAACATACCATTGTCTTGAAAGAAACAAAGTTTGTTCCACTACGTACCTGGTTGTTCTGAATAACAGCAAACTTTCATGGAAAGATTCTAGACCGACAGGATTGGTTAGGGCGCAGAATGAATCATTATCTTGTGAAAAAAGGAATCAGTGAAGAGAAAAACGAACCAAGATTGGTTATGAGTTTGTATTCTATGCGAACAATGAATTGCTAAGAGAACACCCGATGATATCGAAAGTTGTTTATGATGTGCGTAATTATCGATGATATTTACGGAAATTCTCATATGCCTAATGATACTGATCACCAGTTTGGTTTCATGAAAATCTAGACATGAGTGGTTCTGTAAAGAAATTTCCGATATAACGTTTGAAAAGGCCATTTAAATATAGCGATTGGCAAGCAAGCGGTTACCGCCAGTTGTCTTCAAAATTGCATCAGAAACATTTCTTTGTTATGAGAATTTCTTGATATTAATAATATACTAAACGAAATCAGAAAAAAATCCAGATTTTTTACCTTTTGTTCGGAGTAGCTCAGTGTTCTTCCCTAAGAAAGAAGAGTTGTTACATTTTGATTACCATGAGACCATTGACTGATGCTTGAAAATTTAAATCTAGAAAACCAACAGAAATTAGTTGCTTTTCAAATGTCGAGGGATACATTTCAGCGAAGTTGTCTTAGTGAAAAATAAGCACCGATTCAGCCAAAGCAGCTCTTTCCTCTCAAGATTTATTCATACAGTTTACAGAATTCGGCATTTGATCACCCTGGGTAATTGAGTGTCGGCTTAGGGAAGAACCCTCCTCTGTGTTTCTTGAATGTACGACCCTGACATTCAAGCCGTTCTTAAGTAGGCAGGCTGTTGGTGGTCATATTGGAATACCATCAACATAAGAGTAGAATTGTACTGATGTCGGCAATGAGATTCTGTGCTCATGGAGCTTTGTCTCCTATGTTTTGTGGATCAAACACAAACAAATCCCGGGGAGGAATTCTGATTTTTGCACACCGAAATAACGCCTCCTGGTCTCTAAATAACTGTGTTTGCATATATTTGGGATCATGAAAGGATAAACACAAATATTTTTCGTGATTACTACATAGATTACATCAAAGACAATCATGACAAGATCAAGGGTGAAAAAACGGTAGAGCGCTTACTTTTTCCATCATAACTTCCATGAGATAAAGTACTAGAACGCGGGAGTTAAAAAAAGCAAAGAAGATAATGATCTGAGCTAAGTGGTCCTACAATGACCTCTTCGTAGCGCTTTTACGAGAGTGGAACATTTCAGATGCAACCATGGAGCGCCGCTTCGATCAAAAATCTCTCAAAAGAAGAACAGAGGTACTACTACCAGTAGCGTGTGGTCATTTGGAATCAATGGTGCAGCCTCCAAAAGATGGACAACGCTCTCTTCATCAGTGAATATATATGAAAAACGTAACTACGGCAACTGAGCAAAATATATGCAGCCGTGAAAATCCGGGGGAAAAGAAGGGGGTCAAGATGTTCAAAATAGACTCCATGGATTGAAAAAAAGAACCCTTAGGAAACACCCGGGGAACAGATCGTATAAGGTTGAGACGAATGACACAATTGTTCAGCTGAGTTGAGAACATAGAAATATAAAAGGCCAATCCCTTGGGTAGCTGAAATAATTGTATATGAACCGGGAAAACTGGATACGTTACCTGAAATCTAAAGAAGATAATGTGAGGGTTTGCTTCGTTCAGAAAAATCTGAGATTACTCCATCTGCTATGACTTTATCACTGCGACCTTGGGAACAAACACGCTCATGAATTTTGATAAAAGTCAGCAGTAATCCTCAATAGTTTACTCGATGTTGTCAATATTTCTGAAAATTCGATATCCGTGTTTCAAAAGCCTCCGTCGGTATGACACTCGTATGGAATATGAACTTTGTTTGGATGCATTGAATCGCCTAAACTATATATTCTATTGACTCCACTCTAATAGAGTTCAAGATCAAATACCTTCCAAAACGAACCTGCAAAACGTGTGGCCCAATTTTTCATTCTGGAATGCAGCAGTAACTAGTCTGCATTACACAGAAAGTGTGGCTATGACTGAATAACAGATATTGATCAGATTTCATTGACGTCATAATTGAGTGTTACCTCAAGTGAAGTGGACTGCGCATGCATTCAAAATTTGCTGGGCGTAGCAACACAATTACATTCGTATCAAATATATCAGTCGGACACAGCCTATTTGCTCCTCCTCTGAGAGTAGGCAGTGAAATACAAATGTAATAGTGGAAAAATCTGTTAGCAATACAAAAGAGATTACAAACAATTTCTACCATGAGCAGAACCTGGAGGTTGTCTTTTCAATCAGAATATCTCGCTGTTAAATCATGAATCTCGGTCTTTGAAGTTGTCGCTGAAATGTTTTTGGGGCATCATAAAAAAGCCGCTATTATGATTGCACTTCCAACTCGCGTTTCATTTCATTATTGGAAGCACAATGTTTCTGGGAATCAGTCTTCGCCGATAGTTTATTCACTCGTGGTCGTATTCAGATGATTCAGTCAGTGATTCTAAATTATTGCACATTGATCGATAAGCACGACATGTGCTGTTGCGTTACACTTCACGTATGGTAAACGTACATCCTTGCTTAAACTGATTCATGATTCCACTGATAGAGCTTTTGCAATCAACTGAACTCACGGACGATATAGGAAAATATATCCTGAGGACTGACTAATTGTTTTGAACTGAACGTAGTAAAACAGTGATGCATAGTCAACAGGAAAACAAAAACCGACGGCGGTGGAACATATTGGATTGTTCAATTTTTTATAAATATGTGTGCACTATCCAACAACAAAGATGGCAGCAGTGAAAGGCATTATTTGTAATTTCAGGGTTTATAACATCTGATTAGTAGATAAGTTCATGACAGAAATGCACCGCGGTGATTTTCAAACGTTGTCCCACTGGGAACATTTAGTGAAGCCTACAGAAATACGTTTGAAGGGCTAATACAATGAGCCAGTATTTTCAATCTAGTGTTCTCCCCAAATTCTGATTTAGTTATTATTTGGGCTATTGAAAACAACCATTGGTTGTCGAGGCACACACTTCCAAATAAAATTTGAAATGAATATCCACTTGAGAGACAAATTTCAAATACTCTCGTGTTCTTCATTCGCAATTTCATGGAATCATTCAGATTGTTGGTCCGAGCAATTCTACAATCTGCTCAGTAAATGTGTATCCAAGTAGTGCCAGTCGAGCGACGATCAGTTATACCAGAAAAACATTCCGTGGCCGAAATTCAGCCCACCACCATGGATAAGATAGGAGAATCAATGAGGATTTACTTCTTAATTTCCAGTGAACTGCACGAAAGTTCTCGTACCGTCGTCCTGGTTGGAGATTATGCATCCGGTTACAACTCCATTGCTTTTGATTCCGAACTGCACGGGGCTTGGAAGACAGCACACTCATATATGAGAACTCGGTACTTGATGAACAATTCATAAAGTTGTGTCAGATACTGCTTTTGTCATTCAGTCCCACTAATCCGTAATGATCTACATGCATATATTCATGACAGTGGCTTTTCTGAACAAATTGGTGTACCCATCAACTCCTTCAGTCATTCTGCTTTTAAATTTTACCAGTCTGGCCTCGTTTTTCCAACTGAATCTTCGGCACTGCGCATCATTCATGTATCCTAAAATGAACCTTATACGTATTTCGAAGCCGTGTTAAACACTAACCTTTACTGTTTTCCCGTCGTCGAATGTCAGCGGGAATCACTCTGCCCTTTTTTCAAATTTGAAAGCTTCGGAAATCCAGTAATAAATTTGCAGTAACTTTTTTTTATGTGTTTACTAATGCATTACTCTTTTGCTTCCAAGTTTTATTTTCATAATCAGCAAAGGTGAATTTTGGTCTCGTTTGAGTAACTATTTCATTCATTTGCATATTTTTCAGTACAATCATTTAACTATTCAACAAGGCATACGATTTTCAGGTTAACTGCTGTGAGTAGCCAGGTGGTTTCACCTCAAGTTGCGAATGATTCACCTTGAATGACAACGGCCCTAATTCAAATGCAAATGGTTGGAACCCAAACATCTTTTGAATTTCTTCATTCTTGGAGGTTGTTTCCTAACTAGGAACCACGTCCAGCAATATTAGTTGACCAAATACTGGTCACAATATCACCAAGTTACCCCAGCAATTCGCAAAATTCCACGTACTTTTATTTGGATTCGTGGTCCACGCTCTTAGAAATCGTTCACTGACCTTGTGACAAAAATGTGAGATGGGTAAAGCTAGTCCGGTTGGTGCAGCTGAATCTGGTGGCACGCTGTCTGAAACTATAGATACATTTTTGACGTTTTTCAGTGGTCAAATCCCTCTGATTTTGCTTGGACCGAGTAAACAGTGCTCTTATTGGGATAGTGGTTATCTCCGATGACACCCCACATCCAGGAGTCCGTATAAAATATACCTAGTGGTATGATCCGCAACGCCGGAAGTACGGGTAATTTACCCGTTTTTCCTTCGGGAGCATACGGAATATCGTGTCAATACCGACACTTGGTTAGACCCTCATTACATTTTATTTGTGCACAGTGGGAAGAGTGTAATTCAGGGCATTGGAAAACCTGCAGTTTCATCCAAAGGCCTAGTAAAGAGTAGCAGATAAACAAAAGCGTTGTACATTTGGTAGGCTCGTGTCTGCAAGTGTACGCGGTTTTTTCCTGTTCCGATACAGAAGGAAATGAAACGTTTAATCTCAGTGTACGTCAGCTATAACAGAGATTATCCATGCTTGGTTATTCAACTTATGTGTTTCTTGCGAAACGTTATCACTCCGGGGATCTTAAAGCATGCTTCAAAATGCTGACGAAAACTTCTTTGCGGAATTCGGGCTGTTGTTGTAAAACGAATCATCGATGCCTCACTTGAAGCGGAGGCTGTGTCTTTGATATCTGAATCCCGCTTATTACAAAGCCTAAATGATCTGTTCAGTAATTCCAAAGGCGTCTACCATAGTGATGTACAGGTCTACAATTCACTCAGTGATCTCACCTTCCAAAGCATAACATTCTATTGACTGACTAATTCAATTTAGCTGATTGAAATTTTTCTGTGAACTGATGTGATTTGGGCTAATATGCAATGATCATTAGCCAACAACCGCACCAGCTTATGATACTGCCATTAGAACACAAATTGTAGGTCTGGGGTGATATTTCCGGACAGAAATTGATTCTTTCAAAAATAAGAATGGTGAGAAAATCGTACATTTTACCAAGGTAACTCACTGGGAGCACCGCGTTGATCCTAATTGACTACCGGTAAAAGGTCAATATAAAAATGTGTAAATAAATGAACTGCTGATACCTAGCCGGAACAAAACATCTTTGTTTTAAACTCACTCGTCTCTGGAATTTTAGATTATGCGGAAGAAGTTGGAAACTTTAATTTACTTTTGTGCTTGTACAATTAGAAGAATGTGTAGGTGGATAGCAGTAATGTGGTTCATACGACTAATATGTTTTGAAATAAAGGCCATGGAGGCATGTACCGAAGTGCAGGTAAAAAGTTATTTATACTGCAAATTGCTTGATATGTTGCGAACAATGCAGTCGATTTATCTTGGAAAAGCGGTATATCACGGTTGCATAGTGTTCCATAAAGAGAATAAGACTATTTGCTAGTTTAACATGTACTTATCAAAACTTGGCCTGGATATAATGTTTTTGTCCCAGGTATTGTGAGTGAGCGGCTAAATTAAAGATCTCTGTATTGATTCATTGTCGTTGTGTAAGACCAGAGATCCTAAGAGCATGCCAATAATTTCCATGATTCATCCTTTTCATAAAGCTGACGGCGTAACTAAGATATCGTCTGATAATTTATTCTGACGTTTGGACGTAGAATTTTGTAGTATAGTTCACTGAGCTCTGTCCTGATTTGTGAAACTCTTCAGAAGCAATGACATTTGATTTTGCAATGGTATATTCGACGTCAGATGCAAAGGACTGGGAAAACTTAGATCGTGCCAAAAATAGTCATCTTGTTTATCAGATGTGTAATACAGTACGGAAACGTTGTTAGATATTCGCGCTATTTATGGAGCAAAAGTTTGTGGGTATTAGAAGATCAATCGGAAACTCGGTAAAAAAAATGCAAAAATAGACACCTGGTTAGAGAGTCTCGGGTTGCGTGCTGGAGAAGGATCAAAATTGAGAGATGCTACGGAATTCATACGATTGCTTGCAAATTTATTGTAATTCAAAAGTTATATGAACGGTGCAGAAGCAATATCAAGGAGGCAACCAATATGAGAAGTTATTGATCTAACGAAAAGAGTACGCAAATTCAAACGCAAATATGGCATGAAACAATTTCTCGAAACTATACGTAAAGGTTATCATTTTCAGCAAAACATTAGCAAATGATCCACACAGCTTACCCATGTTACCGATTTCTGCTCGGACAGCAAGTTAATGAAAGTGGAATGGTAGACAATTTTACTAAACTGTCAAATACACCCGATGGATTCAATATTTCCGAACACCTGAGAAATGCTTATTCCATTCCTACCAGTGTATTTTATTACGGCTCGCTTACTGCCAACGAGTAAACTGTGACAGTGGTAGTGATCATGAAGACGAAACAGCAGTTTTTGATTGAGCCGATATGAAGATACGTAAAATTGATCTCCTTTCTTCGGCCGCCTGTTGAATGAAAAATAAAAGCAATTGAGCGACGAAATGAAAAAACGAGGCATCGTTGAAAAGCTCGTGGCCCACATTTGGAGTCACCTTCCAGGAAGCAAACATACAACATCGAAAATCCGGTTCTTAAGACGTTGCAACAACCCAGACTCATATAATTGTGTGAGGTGTTTTACCTGAACATTCAAAAACATTCTCCGCACACGCCATATTCTGGTAACGGCCGTGCTAGTAAATGCATCTGATAGATAGAAGATGGGCAGGAAGCTATTCAAGGCATCTCTAAATCAAAAACCTTTCGAATATTTGAAGAAGCTTGAAAAAATCAAATTCCTTTTCATCTTTTGTCTCAAATTAGCCAAATATTTCAAGGTCACGTACACGGAGTTGTATGAAATACTTCACAGAATTTCTCAGCCAACTATACAGCCTATTCGGGTTGTTTATCAGGCCTTAATGAACCCATCAACAACCGTGCGCCGAATCAACGACGTCAGGCATACAACGTAAAGGGAAAAACAGAAAATGGGAACAAAATGGATCAATGTTGCTGGGAATATGATAGTGCTTGTCACCTTGTGAAATTTCACCAGGTTGGAAACAGTTAATTTCACTTGTGGTGGCAGTCTAATTCTTCATTTTATTGTTCTAACTGACCATGTATTTGCCAGGCTCTCTTTCATCCACATATTCCATACACATTTGTCCATCACGCTAAACAACCGGATTTCAATACAATCAATCATTATTAATGAAAACTCCGTCTGGTCTTTTCACAAGGGACACATTGCCGAATGATCCAAAATTAGGGCAGACAACAATTATCATCATCTCAGAATCACAACACCATCCGCTGACTCGATTGTTCGACTATATCGTTCCCGTCCCACTCTCCCTCTGTCGTTTTAGACCCTGGACTAAAACAGTGTCACTCGCACCCCTCGGTTATGAACGTGGAGGAATCTACAACGATGAGCCTTTATAAGTGACGCCTTTTCGTTCTGATCGTTTTTCTGGTTGTTGAAACCTGGCTTGCAGAAGAGCTTTCAAGCAACCAAAATCACGTTATGAATGACGTGTAGGAAACACTTTTTATGGAATTATTGTAAAATCTCTATATGTTATCGCCGTCGGAACGTTTGCTTTTGATTTTCTCTGTTCGGTTTCCTCTAAAATGTGACGAGACAGCCGCAAGTTAGGCTTGAAAAGTCACAACTGATGATTAAAAATAACAGGTCACCTTTTCTAACTATGATTCATCATGCCATATGAAAACTTAAATCAATACTACCAGTACCATTCTTAAAAGTCCTTACGATTCTCGAGTTGAACCGTTGTTTCACGACTCACGATAGTTCCCTTTTCAGCAATCAACTACTTACCAAGTATTATATACGCTCACCACACTTGGAAAGATATGCTTCTGTTTTTGATGAGAAATCGGAAATGCTTCAGGGAGTGAGGGCATTGAACGTATGCGAATCCATAGAACCTGTGGCACTACCGATAAAGTCTATTCCATAGGCAGTTACAGATGGATTTGATCACGAGCTGAACATTCTCACATGAGAAGACGTCCTGGTTAGAACCGATCAACCGACAGATTGGGTCAGTCAAATCGTCATAGTGACAAAAGCGTGCAAAAACTACTTCACATTTGCATTGATCCGAAACCACTAACAAACAAAGAAAACGAACTCAGCAGAGAGGGTTTGACGTCGTTCTACGATGATTCATTCAGTAGCCATATATCTGGTATTGTTGAATATTACTTGTGTTATAATGGACAAGACGTGCATGGGTAATAGGTTGTTTATTGCAGATAGCTTGTTTGGACATGGACAAAACAAACCAAACGTTACAAACATGCTTGTTTGCAAAGTGGCTGCCCCCGTTCACTTAAACACAGTGACCATCCGACGGAGAAGCTGTCGTGTGGTTCGCCTGTTGTTGTTGTTCACCTTATCGCGTTCAGTCTCTTGGGCATAGCGGCAATGGTAATCCACGACTCACGATAGTTCCCTTTTCAGCAATCAACTACTTACCATGTATCATATACGCTCACCACACTTGGAAAGATATGCTTCTGTTTTTGATGAGAAATCGGAAATGCTTCAGGGAGTGAGGGCATTGAACGTATGCGAATCCATAGAACCTGTGGCACTACCGATAAAGTCTATTCCATAGGCAGTTACAGATGGATTTGATCACGAGCTGAACATTCTCACATGAGAAGACGTCCTGGTTAGAACTGATCAACCGACAGATTGGGTCAGTCAAATCGTCATAGTGACAAAAGCGTGCAAAAACTACTTCACATTTGCATTGATCCGAAACCACTAACAAACAAAGAAAACGAACTCAGCAGAGAGGGTTTGACGTCGTTCTACGATGATTCATTCATTCGCCATATATCTGGTATTGTTGAATATTACTTGTGTTATAATGGACAAGACGTGCATGGGTAATAGGTTGTTTATTGCAGATAGCCTGTTCGGACATGGACAAAACAAACCAAACGTTACAAACATGCTTGTTTGCAAAGTGGCTGCCCCCGTTCACTTGAACACAGTGTCCATCCGACGGAGAAGCTGTCGTGTGGTTCGCCTGTTGTTGTTGTTCACCTTATCGCGTTCAGTCTCTTGGGCATAGCGGCAATGGTAATCCACGACTCACGATAGTTCCCTTTTCAGCAATCAACTACTTACCAAGTATTATATACGCTCACCACACTTGGAAAGATATGCTTCTGTTTTTGGATGAGAAATCGGAAATGCTTCAGGGAGTGAGGGCATTGAACGTATGCGAATCCATAGAACCTGTGGCACTACCGATAAAGTCTTTTCCATAGGCAGGTACAGATGGATTTGATCACGAGCTGAACATTCTCACATGAGAAGACGTCCTGGTTAGAACCGATCAACCGACAGATTGGGTCAGTCAAATCGTCATAGTGACAAAAGCGTGCAAAAACTACTTCACATTTGCATTGACCCGAAACCACTAACAAACAAAGAAAACGAACTCAGCAGAGAGGGTTTGACGTCGTTCTACGATGATTCATTCATTCGCCATATATCTGGTATTGTTGAATATTACTTGTGTTATAATGGACAAGACGTGCATGGGTAATAGGTTGTTTATTGCAGATTGCTTGTTCGGACATGGACAAAACAAACCAAACGTTACAAACATGCTTGTTTGCAAAGTGGCTGCCCCGTTCACTTGAAGACAGTGACCATCCGACGGAGAAGCTGTCGTGTGGTTCGCCTGTTGTTGTTGTTCACCTTATCGCGTTCAGTCTCTTGGGCATAGCGGCAATGGTAATCCACGACTCACGATAGTTCCCTTTTTAGCAATCAACTACTTACCAATTATGATATACGCTCACCACACTTGGAAAGATATGCTTCTGTTTTTGATGAGAAATCGGAAATGCTTCAGGGAGTGAGGGCATTGAACGTATGCGAATCCATAGAACCTGTGGCACTACCGATAAAGTCTATTCCATAGGCAGTTACAGATGGATTTGATCACGAGCTGAACATTCTCACATGAGAAGACGTCCTGGTTAGAACCGATCAACCGACAGATTGGGTCAGTCAAATCGTCATAGTGACAAAAGCGTGCAAAAACTACTTCACATTTGCATTGATCCGAAACCACTAACAAACAAAGAAAACGAACTCAGCAGAGAGGGTTTGACGTCGTTCTACGATGATTCATTCATTCGCCATATATCTGGTATTGTTGAATATTACTTGTGTTATAATGGACAAGACGTGCATGGGTAATAGGTTGTTTATTGCAGATTGCTTGTTCGGACATGGACAAAACAAACCAAACGTTACAAACATGCTTGTTTGCAAAGTGGCTGCCCCGTTCACTTGAAGACAGTGACCATCCGACGGAGAAGCTGTCGTGTGGTTCGCCTGTTGTTGTTGTTCACCTTATCGCGTTCAGTCTCTTGGGCATAGCGGCAATGGTAATCCACGACTCACGATAGTTCCCTTTTCAGCAATCAACTACTTACCATGTATCATATACGCTCACCACACTTGGAAAGATATGCTTCTGTTTTTGATGAGAAATCTGAAATGCTTCAGGGAGTGAGGGCATTGAACGTATGCGAATCCATAGAACCTGTGGCACTAACGATAAAGTCTATTCCATAGGCAGGTACAGATGGATTTGATCACGAGCTGAACATTCTCACATGAGAAGACGTCCTGGTTAGAACTGATCAACCGACAGATTGGGTCAGTCAAATCGTCATAGTGACAAAAGCGTGCAAAAACTACTTCACATTTGCATTGATCCGAAACCACTAACAAACAAAGAAAACGAACTCAGCAGAGAGGGTTTGACGTCGTTCTACGATGATTCATTCATTCGCCATATATCTGGTATTGTTGAATATTACTTGTGTTATAATGGACAAGACGTGCATGGGTAATAGGTTGTTTATTGCAGATAGTTTGTTCGGACATGGACAAAACAAACCAAACGTTACAAACATGCTTGTTTGCAAAGTGGCTGCCCCCGTTCACTTGAAGACAGTGACCATCCGACGGAGAAGCTGTCGTGTGGTTCGCCTGTTGTTGTTGTTCACCTTATCGCGTTCAGTCTCTTGGGCATAGCGGCAATGGTAATCCACGACTCACGATAGTTCCCTTTTCAGCAATCAACTACTTACCAAGTATTATATACGCTCACCACACTTGGAAAGATATGCTTCTGTTTTTGATGAGAAATCGGAAATGCTTCAGGGAGTGAGGGCATTGAACGTATGCGAATCCATAGAACCTGTGGCACTACCGATAAAGTCTATTCCATAGGCAGTTACAGATGGATTTGATCACGAGCTGAACATTCTCACATGAGAAGACGTCCTGGTTAGAACCGATCAACCGACAGATTGGGTCAGTCAAATCGTCATAGTGACAAAAGCGTGCAAAAACTACTTCACATTTGCATTGATCCGAAACCACTAACAAACAAAGAAAACGAACTCAGCAGAGAGGGTTTGACGTCGTTCTACGATGATTCATTCAGTAGCCATATATCTGGTATTGTTGAATATTACTTGTGTTATAATGGACAAGACGTGCATGGGTAATAGGTTGTTTATTGCAGATAGCTTGTTCGGACATGGACAAAACAAACCAAACGTTACAAACATGCTTGTTTGCAAAGTGGCTGCCCCCGTTCACTTGAAGACAGTGACCATCCGACGGAGAAGCTGTCGTGTGGTTCGCCTGTTGTTGTTGTTCACCTTATCGCGTTCAGTCTCTTGGGCATAGCGGCAATGGTAATCCACGACTCACGATAAGTCCCATTTCAGCAATCAACTACTTACCAAGTATTATATACGCTCACCACACTTGGAAAGATATGCTTCTGTTTTTGATGAGAAATCGGAAATGCTTCAGGGAGTGAGGGCATTGAACGTATGCGAATCCATAGAACCTGTGGCACTACCGATAAAGTCTATTCCATAGGCAGTTACAGATGGATTTGATCACGAGCTGAACATTCTCACATGAGAAGACGTCCTGGTTAGAACCGATCAACCGACCGATTGGGTCAGTCAAATCGTCATAGTGACAAAAGCGTGCAAATCTACTTCACATTTGCATTGATCCGAAACCACTAACAAACAAAGAAAACGAACTCAGCAGAGAGGGTTTGACGTCGTTCTACGATGATTCATTCATTCGCCATATATCTGGTATTGTTGAATATTACTTGTGTTATAATGGACAAGACGTGCATGGGTAATAGGTTGTTTATTGCAGATAGCTTGTTCGGACATGGACAAAACAAACCAAACGTTACAAACATGCTTGTTTGCAAAGTGGCTGCCCCGTTCACTTAAACACAGTGACCATCCGACGGAGAAGCTGTCGTGTGGTTCGCCTGTTGTTGTTGTTCACCTTATCGCGTTCAGTCTCTTGGGCATAGCGGCAATGGTAATCCACGACTCACGATAGTTCCCTTTTCAGCAATCAACTACTTACCAAGTATTATATACGCTTACCACACTTGGAAAGATATGCTTCTGTTTTTGATGAGAAATCGGAAATGCTTCAGGGAGTGAGGGCATTGAACGTATGCGAATCCATAGAACCTGTGGCACTACCGATAAAGTCTATTCCATAGGCAGTTACAGATGGATTTGATCACGAGCTGAACATTCTCACATGAGAATACGTCCTGGTTAGAACTGATCAACCGACAGATTGGGTCAGTCAAATCGTCATAGTGACAAAAGCGTGCAAAAACTACTTCACATTTGCATTGATCCGAAACCACTAACAAACAAAGAAAACGAACTTAGCAGAGAGGGTTTGACGTCGTTCTACGATGATTCATTCATTCGCCATATATCTGGTATTGTTGAATATTACTTGTGTTATAATGGACAAGACGTGCATGGGTAATAGGTTGTTTATTGCAGATAGCTTGTTCGGACATGGACAAAACAAACCAAACGTTACAAACATGCTTGTTTGCAAAGTGGCTGCCCCCGTTCACTTGAACACAGTGACCGTCCGACGGAGAAGCTGTCGTGTGGTTCGCCTGTTGTTGTTGTTCACCTTATCGCGTTCAGTCTCTTGGGCATAGCGGCAATGGTAATCCACGACTCACGATAGTTCCCTTTTCAGCAATCAACTACTTACCAAGTATTATATACGCTCACCACACTTGGAAAGATATGCTTCTGTTTTTGATGAGAAATCGGAAATGCTTCAGGGAGTGAGGGCATTGAACGTATGCGAATCCATAGAACCTGTGGCACTACCGATAAAGTCTATTCCATAGGCAGTTACAGATGGATTTGATCACGAGCTGAACATTCTCACATGAGAAGACGTCCTGGGTAGAACTGATCAACCGACAGATTGGGTCAGTCAAATCGTCATAGTGACAAAAGCGTGCAAAAACTACTTCACATTTGCATTGATCCGAAACCACTAACAAACAAAGAAAACGAACTCAGCAGAGAGGGTTTGACGTCGTTCTACGATGATTCATTCATTCGCCATATATCTGGTATTGTTGAATATTACTAGTGTTATAATGGACAAGACGTGCATGGGTAATAGGTTGTTTATTGCAGATAGCTTGTTCGGACATGGACAAAACAAACCAAACGTTACAAACATGCTTGTTTGCAAAGTGGCTGCCCCCGTTCACTTGAAGACAGTGACCATCCGACGGAGGAGCTGTCGTGTGGTTCGCCTGTTGTTGTTGTTCACCTTATCGCGTTCAGTCTCTTGGGCATAGCGGCAATGGTAATCCACGACTCACGATAGTTCCCTTTTCAGCAATCAACTACTTACCAAGTATTATATACGCTCACCACACTTGGAAAGATATGCTTCTGTTTTTGATGAGAAATCGGAAATGCTTCAGGGAGTGAGGGCATTGAACGTATGCGAATCCATAGAACCTGTGGCACTACCGATAAAGTCTATTCCATAGGCAGTTACAGATGGATTTGATCACGAGCTGAACATTCTCACATGAGAATACGTCCTGGTTAGAACTGATCAACCGACAGATTGGGTCAGTCAAATCGTCATAGTGACAAAAGCGTGCAAAAACTACTTCACATTTGCATTGACCCGAAACCACTAACAAACAAAGAAAACGAACTCAGCAGAGAGGGTTTGACGTCGTTCTACGATGATTCATTCATTCGCCATATATCTGGTATTGTTGAATATTACTTGTGTTATAATGGACAAGACGTGCATGGGTAATAGGTTGTTTATTGCAGATAGCTTGTTCGGACATGGACAAAACAAACCAAACGGTACAAACATGCTTGTTTGCAAAGTGGCTGCCCCCGTTCACTTGAAGACAGTGACCATCCGACGGAGAAGCTGTCGTGTGGTTCGCCTGTTGTTGTTGTTCACCTTATCGCGTTCAGTCTCTTGGGCATAGCGGCAATGGTAATCCACGACTCACGATAGTTCCCTTTTCAGCAATCAACTACTTACCAAGTATCATATACGCTCACCACACTTGGAAAAATATGCTTCTGTTTTTGATGAGAAATCTGAAATGCTTCAGGGAGTGAGGGCATTGAACGTATGCGAATCCATAGAACCTGTGGCACTACCGATAAAGTCTATTCCATAGGCAGTTACAGATGGATTTGATCACGAGCTGAACATTCTCACATGAGAAGACGTCCTGGTTAGAACTGATCAACCGACAGATTGGGTCAGTCAAATCGTCATAGTGACAAAAGCGTGCAAAAACTACTTCACATTTGCATTGATCCGAAACCACTAACAAACAAAGAAAACGAACTCAGCAGAGAGGGTTTGACGTCGTTCTACGATGATTCATTCATTCGCCATATATCTGGTATTGTTGAATATTACTTGTGTTATAATGGACAAGACGTGCATGGGTAATAGGTTGTTTATTGCAGATAGCTTGTTCGGACATGGACAAAACAAACCAAACGTTACAAACATGCTTGTTTGCAAAGTGGCTGCCCCCGTTCACTTGAAGACAGTGACCATCCGACGGAGAAGCTGTCGTGTGGTTCGCCTGTTGTTGTTGTTCACCTTATCGCGTTCAGTCTCTTGGGCATAGCGGCAATGGTAATCCACGACTCACGATAGTTCCCTTTTCAGCAATCAACTACTTACCAAGTATCATATACGCTCACCACACTTGGAAAGATATGCTTCTGTTTTTGATGAGAAATCTGAAATGCTTCAGGGAGTGAGGGCATTGAACGTATGCGAATCCATAGAACCTGTGGCACTACCGATAAAGTCTATTCCATAGGCAGTTACAGATGGATTTGATCACGAGCTGAACATTCTCACATGATAAGACGTCCTGGTTAGAACTGATCAACCGACCGATTGGGTCAGTCAAATCGTCATAGTGACAAAAGCGTGCAAAAACTACTTCACATTTGCATTGATCCGAAACCACTAACAAACAAAGAAAACGAACTCAGCAGAGAGGGTTTGACGTCGTTCTACGATGATTCATTCAGTAGCCATATATCTGGTATTGTTGACAATTACTTGTGTTATAATGGACAAGACGTGCATGGGTAATAGGTTGTTTATTGCAGATAGTTTGTTCGGACATGGACAAAACAAACCAAACGTTACAAACATGCTTGTTTGCAAAGTGGCTGCCCCCGTTCACTTGAACACAGTGACCATCCGACGGAGAAGCTGTCGTGTGGTTCGCCTGTTGTTGTTGTTCACCTTATCGCGTTCAGTCTCTTGGGCATAGCGGCAATGGTAATCCACGACTCACGATAGTTCCCTTTTCAGCAATCAACTACTTACCAAGTATTATATACGCTCACCACACTTGGAAAGATATGCTTCTGTTTTTGATGAGAAATCGGAAATGCTTCAGGGAGTGAGGGCATTGAACGTATGCGAATCCATAGAACCTGTGGCACTACCGATAAAGTCTATTCCATAGGCAGTTACAGATGGATTTGATCACGAGCTGAACATTATCACATGAGTAGACGTCCTGGGTAGAACTGATCAACCGACAGATTGGGTCAGTCAAATCGTCATAGTGACAACAGCGTGCAAAAACTACTTCACATTTGCATTGATCCGAAACCACTAACAAACAAAGAAAACGAACTCAGCAGAGAGGGTTTGACGTCGTTCTACGATGATTCATTCAGTCGCCATATATCTGGTATTGTTGACAATTACTTGTGTTATAATGGACAAGACGTGCATGGGTAATAGGTTGTTTATTGCAGATAGCTTGTTCGGACATGGACAAAACAAACCAAACGTTACAAAAATGCTTGTTTGCAAAGTGGCTGCCCCCGTTCACTTGAAGACAGTGACCATCCGACGGAGAAGCTGTCGTGTGGTTCGCCTGTTGTTGTTGTTCACCTTATCGCGTTCAGTCTCTTGGGCATAGCGGCAATGGTAATCCACGACTCACGATAAGTCCCATTTCAGCAATCAACTACTTACCAAGTATTATATACGCTCACCACACTTGGAAAGATATGCTTCTGTTTTTGATGAGAAATCGGAAATGCTTCAGGGAGTGAGGGCATTGAACGTATGCGAATCCATAGAACCTGTGGCACTACCGATAAAGTCTATTCCATAGGCAGTTACAGATGGATTTGATCACGAGCTGAACATTCTCACATGAGAAGACGTCCTGGTTAGAACTGATCAACCGACAGATTGGGTCAGTCAAATCGTCACAGTGACAAAAGCGTGCAAAAACTACTTCACATTTGCATTGATCCGAAACCACTAACAAACAAAGAAAACGAACTTAGCAGAGAGGGTTTGACGTCGTTCTACGATGATTCATTCATTCGCCATATATCTGGTATTGTTGAATATTACTTGTGTTATAATGGACAAGACGTGCATGGGTAATAGGTTGTTTATTGCAGATAGCTTGTTCGGACATGGACAAAACAAACCAAACGTTACAAACATGCTTGTTTGCAAAGTGGCTGCCCCCGTTCACTTGAAGACAGTGACCATCCGACGGAGAAGCTGTCGTGTGGTTCGCCTGTTGTTGTTGTTCACCTTATCGCGTTCAGTCTCTTGGGCATAGCGGCAATGGTAATCCACGACTCACGATAGTTCCCTTTTCAGCAATCAACTACTTACCAAGTATTATATACGCTCACCACACTTGGAAAGATATGCTTCTGTTTTTGATGAGAAATCGGAAATGCTTCAGGGAGTGAGGGCATTGAACGTATGCGAATCCATAGAACCTGTGGCACTACCGATAAAGTCTATTCCATAGGCAGTTACAGATGGATTTGATCACGAGCTGAACATTCTCACATGAGAATACGTCCTGGTTAGAACTGATCAACCGACAGATTGGGTCAGTCAAATCGTCATAGTGACAAAAGCGTGCAAAAACTACTTCACATTTGCATTGATCCGAAACCACTAACAAACAAAGAAAACGAACTTAGCAGAGAGGGTTTGACGTCGTTCTACGATGATTCATTCATTCGCCATATATCTGGTATTGTTGAATATTACTTGTGTTATAATGGACAAGACGTGCATGGGTAATAGGTTGTTTATTGCAGATAGCTTGTTCGGACATGGACAAAACAAACCAAACGGTACAAACATGCTTGTTTGCAAAGTGGCTGCCCCCGTTCACTTGAACACAGTGACCATCCGACGGAGAAGCTGTCGTGTGGTTCGCCTGTTGTTGTTGCTCACCTTATCGCGTTCAGTCTCTTGGGCATAGCGGCAATGGTAATCCACGACTCACGATAGTTCCCTTTTCAGCAATCAACTACTTACCAAGTATTATATACGCTCACCACACTTGGAAAGATATGCTTCTGTTTTTGATGAGAAATCGGAAATGCTTCAGGGAGTGAGGGCATTGAACGTATGCGAATCCATAGAACCTGTGGCACTACCGATAAAGTCTATTCCATAGGCAGTTACAGATGGGTTTGATCACGAGCTGAACATTCTCACATGAGAAGACGTCCTGGTTAGAACTGATCAACCGACAGATTGGGTCAGTCAAATCGTCATAGTGACAAAAGCGTGCAAAAACTACTTCACATTTGCATTGATCCCAAACCACTAACAAACAAAAAAAACGAACTCAGCAGAGAGGGTTTGACGTCGTTCTACGATGATTCATTCATTCGCCATATATCTGGTATTGTTGAATATTACTAGTGTTATAATGGACAAGACGTGCATGGGTAATAGGTTGTTTATTGCAGATAGCTTGTTCGGACATGGACAAAACAAACCAAACGTTACAAACATGCTTGTTTGCAAAGTGGCTGCCCCCGTTCACTTGAAGACAGTGACCATCCGACGGAGAAGCTGTCGTGTGGTTCGCCTGTTGTTGTTGTTCACCTTATCGCGTTCAGTCTCTTGGGCATAGCGGCAATGGTAATCCACGACTCACGATAGTTCCCTTTTCAGCAATCAACTACTTACCAAGTATTATATACGCTCACCACACTTGGAAAGATATGCTTCTGTTTTTGATGAGAAATCGGAAATGCTTCAGGGAGTGAGGGCATTGAACGTATGCGAATCCATAGAACCTGTGGCACTACCGATAAAGTCTATTCCATAGGCAGTTACAGATGGATTTGATCACGAGCTGAACATTCTCACATGAGAAGACGTCCTGGTTAGAACTGATCAACCGACAGATTGGGTCAGTCAAATCGTCATAGTGACAAAGCGTGCAAAAACTACTCCACATTTGCATTGATCCGAAACCACTAACAAACAAAAAAAAAACGAACTTAGCAGAGAGGGTTTGACGTCGTTCTACGATGATTCATTCATTCGCCATATATCTGGTATTGTTGAATATTACTTGTGTTATAATGGACAAGACGTGCATGGGTAATAGGTTGTTTATTGCAGATTGCTTGTTCGGACATGGACAAAACAAACCAAACGTTACAAACATGCTTGTTTGCAAAGTGGCTGCCCCCGTTCACTTGAAGACAGTGACCGTCCGACGGAGAAGCTGTCGTGTGGTTCGCCTGTTGTTGTTGTTCACCTTATCGCGTTCAGTCTCTTGGGCATAGCGGCAATGGTAATCCACGACTCACGATAGTTCCCTTTTCAGCAATCAACTACTTACCAAGTATTATATACGCTCACCACACTTGGAAAGATATGCTTCTGTTTTTGGATGAGAAATCGGAAATGCTTCAGGGAGTGAGGGCATTGAACGTATGCGAATCCATAGAACCTGTGGCACTACCGATAAAGTCTATTCCATAGGCAGTTACAGATGGATTTGATCACGAGCTGAACATTCTCACATGAGAAGACGTCCTGGTTAGAACCGATCAACCGACAGATTGGGTCAGTCAAATCGTCATAGTGACAAAAGCGTGCAAAAACTACTTCACATTTGCATTGATCCCAAACCACTAACAAACAAAAAAAACGAACTCAGCAGAGAGGGTTCGACGTCGTTCTACGATGATTCATTCATTCGCCATATATCTGGTATTATTGACAATTACTTGTGTTATAATGGACAAGACGTGCATGGGTAATAGGTTGTTTATTGCAGATAGCTTGTTCGGACATGGACAAAACAAACCAAACGTTACAAACATGCTTGTTTGCAAAGTGGCTGCCCCCGTTCACTTGAACACAGTGACCATCCGACGGAGAAGCTGTCGTGTGGTTCGCCTGTTGTTGTTGTTCACCTGTTCGCGTTCAGTCTCTTGGGCTTAGCGGCAATGGTAATCCACGACTCACGATAGTTCCCTTTTCAGCAATCAACTACTTACCAAGTATTATATACGCTCACCACACTTGGAAAGATATGCTTCTGTTTTTGATGAGAAATCGGAAATGCTTCAGGGAGTGAGGGCATTGAACGTATGCGAATCCATAGAACCTGTGGCACTACCGATAAAGTCTATTCCATAGGCAGTTACAGATGGGTTTGATCACTAGCTGAACATTCTCACATGAGAATACGTCCTGGTTAGAACTGATCAACCGACAGATTGGGTCAGTCAAATCGTCATAGTGACAAAAGCGTGCAAAAACTACTTCACATTTGCATTGATCCCAAACCACTAACAAACAAAAAAAACGAACTCAGCAGAGAGGGTTTGACGTCGTTCTACGATGATTCATTCATTCGCCATATATCTGGTATTGTTGAATATTACTTGTGTTATAATGGACAAGACGTGCATGGGTAATAGGTTGTTTATTGCAGATTGCTTGTTCGGACATGGACAAAACAAACCAAACGTTACAAACATGCTTGTTTGCAAAGTGGCTGCCCCCGTTCACTTGAACACAGTGACCGTCCGACGGAGAAGCTGTCGTGTGGTTCGCCTGTTGTTGTTGTTCACCTTATCGCGTTCAGTCTCTTGGGCATAGCGGCAATGGTAATCCACGACTCACGATAGTTCCCTTTTCAGCAATCAACTACTTACCAAGTATTATATACGCTCACCACACTTGGAAAGATATGCTTCTGTTTTTGGATGAGAAATCGGAAATGCTTCAGGGAGTGAGGGCATTGAACGTATGCGAATCCATAGAACCTGTGGCACTACCGATAAAGTCTATTCCATAGGCAGTTACAGATGGATTTGATCACGAGCTGAACATTCTCACATGAGAAGACGTCCTGGTTAGAACCGATCAACCGACAGATTGGGTCAGTCAAATCGTCATAGTGACAAAAGCGTGCAAAAACTACTTCACATTTGCATTGATCCCAAACCACTAACAAACAAAAAAAACGAACTCAGCAGAGAGGGTTCGACGTCGTTCTACGATGATTCATTCATTCGCCATATATCTGGTATTGTTGAATATTACTTGTGTTATAATGGACAAGACGTGCATGGGTAATAGGTTGTTTATTGCAGATAGCTTGTTCGGACATGGACAAAACAAACCAAACGGTACAAACATGCTTGTTTGCAAAGTGGCTGCCCTCGTTCACTTGAACACAGTGACCATCCGACGGAGAAGCTGTCGTGTGGTTCGCCTGTTGTTGTTGTTCACCTTATCGCGTTCAGTCTCTTGGGCTTAGCGGCAATGGTAATCCACGACTCACGATAGTTCCCTTTTCAGCAATCAACTACTTACCAAGTATTATATACGCTCACCACACTTGGAAAGATATGCTTCTGTTTTTGATGAGAAATCGGAAATGCTTCAGGGAGTGAGGGCATTGAACGTATGCGAATCCATAGAACCTGTGGCACTACCGATAAAGTCTATTCCATAGGCAGTTACAGATGGATTTGATCACGAGCTGAACATTCTCACATGAGAAGACGTCCTGGTTAGAACCGATCAACCGACAGATTGGGTCAGTCAAATCGTCATAGTGACAAAAGCGTGCAAAAACTACTTCACATTTGCATTGATCCGAAACCACTAACAAACAAAGAAAACGAACTCAGCAGAGAGGGTTCGACGTCGTTCTACGATGATTCATTCAGTAGCCATATATCTGGTATTGTTGACAATTACTTGTGTTATAATGGACAAGACGTGCATGGGTAATAGGTTGTTTATTGCAGATAGCTTGTTCGGACATGGACAAAACAAACCAAACGTTACAAACATGCTTGTTTGCAAAGTGGCTGCCCCCGTTCACTTGAAGACAGTGACCGTCCGACGGAGAAGCTGTCGTGTGGTTCGCCTGTTGTTGTTGTTCACCTTATCGCGTTCAGTCTCTTGGGCATAGCGGCAATGGTAATCCACGACTCACGATAGTTCCCTTTTCAGCAATCAACTACTTACCAAGTATTATATACGCTCACCACACTTGGAAAGATATGCTTCTGTTTTTGGATGAGAAATCGGAAATGCTTCAGGGAGTGAGGGCATTGAACGTATGCGAATCCATAGAACCTGTGGCACTACCGATAAAGTCTATTCCATAGGCAGTTACAGATGGATTTGATCACGAGCTGAACATTCTCACATGAGAAGACGTCCTGGTTAGAACCGATCAACCGACAGATTGGGTCAGTCAAATCGTCATAGTGACAAAAGCGTGCAAAAACTACTTCACATTTGCATTGATCCCAAACCACTAACAAACAAAAAAAACGAACTCAGCAGAGAGGGTTCGACGTCGTTCTACGATGATTCATTCAGTAGCCATATATCTGGTATTGTTGACAATTACTTGTGTTATAATGGACAAGACGTGCATGGGTAATAGGTTGTTTATTGCAGATAGCTTGTTCGGACATGGACAAAACAAACCAAACGTTACAAACATGCTTGTTTGCAAAGTGGCTGCCCCCGTTCACTTGAAGACAGTGACCATCCGACGGAGAAGCTGTCGTGTGGTTCGCCTGTTGTTGTTGTTCACCTGTTCGCGTTCAGTCTCTTGGGCTTAGCGGCAATGGTAATCCACGACTCACGATAGTTCCCTTTTCAGCAATCAACTACTTACCAAGTATTATATACGCTCACCACACTTGGAAAGATATGCTTCTGTTTTTGATGAGAAATCGGAAATGCTTCAGGGAGTGAGGGCATTGAACGTATGCGAATCCATAGAACCTGTGGCACTACCGATAAAGTCTATTCCATAGGCAGTTACAGATGGATTTGATCACGAGCTGAACATTCTCACATGAGAAGACGTCCTGGTTAGAACCGATCAACCGACAGATTGGGTCAGTCAAATCGTCATAGTGACAAAAGCGTGCAAAAACTACTTCACATTTGCATTGATCCGAAACCACTAACAAACAAAGAAAACGAACTCAGCAGAGAGGGTTTGACGTCGTTCTACGATGATTCATTCAGTAGCCATATATCTGGTATTGTTGACAATTACTTGTGTTATAATGGACAAGACGTGCATGGGTAATAGGTTGTTTATTGCAGATAGCTTGTTCGGACATGGACAAAACAAACCAAACGTTACAAACATGCTTGTTTGCAAAGTGGCTGCCCCCGTTCACTTGAAGACAGTGACCATCCGACGGAGAAGCTGTCGTGTGGTTCGCCTGTTGTTGTTGTTCACCTTATCGCGTTCAGTCTCTTGGGCATAGCGGCAATGGTAATCCACGACTCACGATAAGTCCCTTTTCAGCAATCAACTACTTACCATGTATCATATACGCTCACCACACTTGGAAAGATATGCTTCTGTTTTTGATGAGAAATCGGAAATGCTTCAGGGAGTGAGGGCATTGAACGTATGCGAATCCATAGAACCTGTGGCACTACCGATAAAGTCTATTCCATAGGCAGTTACAGATGGATTTGATCACGAGCTGAACATTCTCACATGAGAAGACATCCTGGTTAGAACTGATCAACCGACAGATTGGGTCAGTCAAATCGTCATAGTGACAAAAGCGTGCAAAAACTACTTCACATTTGCATTGATCCGAAGCCACTAACAAACAAAAAAAAAACGAACTCAGCAGAGAGGGTTTGACGTCGTTCTACGATGATTCATTCATTCGCCATATATCTGGTATTGTTGACAATTACTTGTGTTATAATGGACAAGACGTGCATGGGTAATAGGTTGTTTATTGCAGATAGCTTGTTCGGACATGGACAAAACAAACCAAACGTTACAAACATGCTTGTTTGCAAAGTGGCTGCCCCCGTTCACTTGAACACAGTGACCATCCGACGGAGAAGCTGTCGTGTGGTTCGCCTGTTGTTGTTGTTCACCTTATCGCGTTCAGTCTCTTGGGCTTAGCGGCAATGGTAATCCACGACTCACGATAGTTCCCTTTTCAGCAATCATCTACTTACCAAGTATTATATACGCTCACCACACTTGGAAAGATATGCTTCTGTTTTTGATGAGAAATCGGAAATGCTTCAGGGAGTTAGGGCATTGAACGTATGCGAATCCATAGAACCTGTGGCACTACCGATAAAGTCTATTCCATAGGCAGTTACAGATGGATTTGATCACGAGCTGAACATTCTCACATGAGAAGACATCCTGGTTAGAACTGATCAACCGACAGATTGGGTCAGTCAAATCTTCATAGTGACAAAAGCGTGCAAAAACTACTTCACATTTGCATTGATCCGAAACCACTAACAAACAAAGAAAACGAACTCAGCAGAGAGGGTTTGACGTCGTTCTACGATGATTCATTCATACGCCATATATCTGGTATTGTTGAATATTACTTGTGTTATAATGGACAAGACGTGCATGGGTAATAGGTTGTTTATTGCAGATAGCTTGTTCGGACATGGACAAAACAAACCAAACGTTACAAACATGCTTGTTTGCAAAGTGGCTGCCCCCGTTCACTTGAACACAGTGACCATCCGACGGAGAAGCTGTCGTGTGGTTCGCCTGTTGTTGTTGTTCACCTTATCGCGTTCAGTCTCTTGGGCTTAGCGGCAATGGTAATCCACGACTCACGATAGTTCCCTTTTCAGCAATCAACTACTTACCAAGTATTATATACGCTCACCACACTTGGAAAGCTATGCTTCTGTTTTTGATGAGAAATCGGAAATGCTTCAGGGAGTGAGGGCATTGAACGTATGCGAATCCATAGAACCTGTGGCACTACCGATAAAGTCTATTCCATAGGCAGTTACAGATGGATTTGATCACGAGCTGAACATTCTCACATGAGAAGACGTCCTGGTTAGAACTGATCAACCGACAGATTGGGTCAGTCAAATCGTCATAGTGACAAAAGCGTGCAAAAACTACTTCACATTTGCATTGATCCGAAACCACTAACAAACAGAAAAAAAAACGAACTCAGCAGAGAGGGTTTGACGTCGTTCTACGATGATTCATTCATTCGCCATATATCTGGTATTGTTGAATATTACTTGTGTTATAATAGACAAGACGTGCATTGGTAATAGGTTGTTTATTGCAGATAGCTTGTTCGGACATGGACAAAACAAACCAAACGTTACAAACATGCTTGTTTGCAAAGTGGCTGCCCCCGTTCACTTGAACACAGTGACCATCCGACGGAGAAGCTGTCGTGTGGTTCGCCTGTTGTTGTTGTTCACCTTATCGCGTTCAGTCTCTTGGGCATAGCGGCAATGGTAATCCACGACTCACGATAGTTCCCTTTTCAGCAATCAACTAC
This sequence comes from Fasciola hepatica, assembly GCA_948099385.1. NCBI lineage: Eukaryota > Metazoa > Platyhelminthes > Trematoda > Plagiorchiida > Fasciolidae > Fasciola > Fasciola hepatica. The sequence continues at coordinate 3,285,803 of CANUEZ040000198.1, forward strand.
TTACCAAGTATTATATACGCTCACCACACTTGGAAAGATATGCTTCTGTTTTTGATGAGAAATCGGAAATGCTTCAGGGAGTGAGGGCATTGAACGTATGCGAATCCATAGAACCTGTGGCACTACCGATAAAGTCTATTCCATAGGCAGTTACAGATGGATTTGATCACGAGCTGAACATTCTCACATGAGAAGACGTCCTGGTTAGAACTGATCAACCGACAGATTGGGTCAGTCAAATCGTCATAGTGACAAAAGCGTGCAAAAACTTCTTCACATTTGCATTGATCCGAAACCACTAACAAACAAAGAAAACGAACTCAGCAGAGAGGGTTTGACGTCGTTCTACGATGATTCATTCATTCGCCATATATCTGGTATTGTTGAATATTACTTGTGTTATAATGGACAAGACGTGCATGGGTAATAGGTTGTTTATTGCAGATAGCTTGTTCGGACATGGACAAAACAAACCAAACGTTACAAACATGCTTGTTTGCAAAGTGGCTGCCCCCGTTCACTTGAACACAGTGACCATCCGACGGAGAAGCTGTCGTGTGGTTCGCCTGTTGTTGTTGTTCACCTTATCGCGTTCAGTCTCTTGGGCATAGCGGCAATGGTAATCCACGACTCACGATAGTTCCCTTTTCAGCAATCAACTACTTACCAAGTATTATATACGCTCACCACACTTGGAAAGATATGCTTCTGTTTTTGATGAGAAATCGGAAATGCTTCAGGGAGTGAGGGCATTGAACGTATGCGAATCCATAGAACCTGTGGCACTACCGATAAAGTCTATTCCATAGGCAGTTACAGATGGATTTGATCACGAGCTGAACATTCTCACATGAGAAGACGTCCTGGTTAGAACTGATCAACCGACAGATTGGGTCAGTCAAATCGTCATAGTGACAAAAGCGTGCAAAAACTACTTCACATTTGCATTGATCCGAAACCACTAACAAACAAAGAAAACGAACTCAGCAGAGAGGGTTTGACGTCGTTCTACGATGATTCATTCATTCGCCATATATCTGGTATTGTTGAATATTACTTGTGTTATAATGGACAAGACGTGCATGGGTAATAGGTTGTTTATTGCAGATAGCTTGTTCGGACATGGACAAAACAAACCAAACGTTACAAACATGCTTGTTTGCGAAGTGGCTGCCCCCGTTCACTTGAAGACAGTGACCATCCGACGGAGAAGCTGTCGTGTGGTTCGCCTGTTGTTGTTGTTCACCTTATCGCGTTCAGTCTCTTGGGCATAGCGGCAATGGTAATCCACGACTCACGATAGTTCCCTTTTCAGCAATCAACTACTTACCAAGTATTATATACGCTCACCACACTTGGAAAGATATGCTTCTGTTTTTGATGAGAAATCGGAAATGCTTCAGGGAGTGAGGGCATTGAACGTATGCGAATCCATAGAACCTGTGGCACTACCGATAAAGTCTATTCCATAGGCAGTTACAGATGGATTTGATCACGAGCTGAACATTCTCACATGAGAAGACGTCCTGGTTAGAACTGATCAACCGACAGTTTGGGTCAGTCAAATCGTCATAGTGACAAAAGCGTGCAAAAACTACTTCACATTTGCATTGATCCGAAACCACTAACAAACAAAAAAAAACGAACTTAGCAGAGAGGGTTTGACGTCGTTCTACGATGATTCATTCATTCGCCATTTATCTGGTATTGTTGAATATTACTAGTGTTATAATGGACAAGACGTGCATGGGTAATAGGTTGTTTATTGCAGATAGCTTGTTCGGACATGGACAAAACAAACCAAACGTTACAAACATGCTTGTTTGCAAAGTGGCTGCCCCCGTTCACTTGAACACAGTGACCATCCGACGGAGAAGCTGTCGTGTGGTTCGCCTGTTGTTGTTGTTCACCTTATCGCGTTCAGTCTCTTGGGCATAGCGGCAATGGTAATCCACGACTCACGATAGTTCCCTTTTCAGCAATCAACTACTTACCAAGTATTATATACGCTCACCACACTTGGAAAGATATGCTTCTGTTTTTGATGAGAAATCGGAAATGCTTCAGGGAGTTAGGGCATTGAACGTATGCGAATCCATAGAACCTGTGGCACTACCGATAAAGTCTATTCCATAGGCAGTTACAGATGGATTTGATCACGAGCTGAACATTCTCACATGAGAAGACGTCCTGGTTAGAACTGATCAACCGACAGATTGGGTCAGTCAAATCGTCATAGTGACAAAAGCGTGCAAAAACTACTTCACATTTGCATTGATCCGAAACCACTAACAAACAGAAAAAAAAACGAACTCAGCAGAGAGGGTTTGACGTCGTTCTACGATGATTCATTCATTCGCCATATATCTGGTATTGTTGAATATTACTTGTGTTATAATGGACAAGACGTGCATGGGTAATAGGTTGTTTATTGCAGATAGCTTGTTCGGACATGGACAAAACAAACCAAACGTTACAAACATGCTTGTTTGCAAAGTGGCTGCCCCCGTTCACTTGAAGACAGTGACCATCCGACGGAGAAGCTGTCGTGTGGTTCGCCTGTTGTTGTTGTTCACCTTATCGCGTTCAGTCTCTTGGGCATAGCGGCAATGGTAATCCACGACTCACGATAGTTCCCTTTTCAGCAATCAACTACTTACCAAGTATTATATACGCTCACCACACTTGGAAAGATATGCTTCTGTTTTTGATGAGAAATCGGAAATGCTTCAGGGAGTTAGGGCATTGAACGTATGCGAATCAATAGAACCCGTGGCACTACCGATAAAGTCTATTCCATAGGCAGGTACAGATGGATTTGATCACGAGCTGAACATTCTCACATGAGAAGACATCCTGGTTAGAACTGATCAACCGACAGATTGGGTCAGTCAAATCGTCATAGTGACAAAAGCGTGCAAAAACTACTTCACATTTGCATTGATCCGAAACCACTAACAAACAAAGAAAACGAACTCAGCAGAGAGGGTTTGACGTCGTTCTACGATGATTCATTCATTCGCCATATATCTGGTATTGTTGAATATTACTTTTGTTATAATGGACAAGACGTGCATGGGTAATAGGTTGTTTATTGCAGATAGCTTGTTCGGACATGGACAAAACAAACCAAACGTTACAAACATGCTTGTTTGCAAAGTGGCTGCCCCCGTTCACTTGAAGACAGTGACCATCCGACCGAGAAGCTGTCGTGTGGTTCGCCTGTTGTTGTTGTTCACCTTATCGCGTTCAGTCTCTTGGGCATAGCGGCAATGGTAATCCACGACTCACGATAGTTCCCTTTTCAGCAATCATCTACTTACCAAGTATTATATACGCTCACAACACTTGGAAAGATATGCTTCTGTTTTTGATGAGAAATCGGAAATGCTTCAGGGAGTGAGGGCATTGAACGTATGCGAATCCATAGAACCTGTGGCACTACCGATAAAGTCTATTCCATAGGCAGTTACAGATGGATTTGATCACGAGCTGAACATTCTCACATGAGAAGACGTCCTGGTTAGAACTGATCAACCGACAGTTTGGGTCAGTCAAATCGTCATAGTGACAAAAGCGTGCAAAAACTACTTCACATTTGCATTGATCCGAAACCACTAACAAACAAAAAAAAAACGAACTCAGCAGAGAGGGTTTGACGTCGTTCTACGATGATTCATTCATTCGCCATATATCTGGTATTGTTGAATACTACTTGTGTTATAATGGACAAGACGTGCATGGGTAATAGGTTGTTTATTGCAGATAGCTTGTTCGGACATGGACAAAACAAACCAAACGTTACAAACATGCTTGTTTGCAAAGTGGCTGCCCCCGTTCACTTGAAGACAGTGACCATCCGACGGAGAAGCTGTCGTGTGGTTCGCCTGTTGTTGTTGTTCACCTTATCGCGTTCAGTCTCTTGGGCTTAGCAACAATGGTAATCCACGACTCACGATAAGTCCCATTTCAGCAATCAACTACTTACCAAGTATTATATACGCTCACCACACTTGGAAAGATATGCTTCTGTTTTTGATGAGAAATCGGAAATGCTTCAGGGAGTGAGGGTATTGAACGTATGCGAATCCATAGAACCTGTGGCACTACCGATAAAGTCTATTCCATAGGCAGTTACAGATGGATTTGATCACGAGCTGAACATTCTCACATGAGAAGACATCCTGGTTAGAACTGATCAACCGACAGATTGGGTCAGTCAAATCGTCACAGTGACAAAAGCGTGCAAAAACTACTTCACATTTGCATTGATCCGAAACCACTAACAAACAAAGAAAACGAACTTAGCAGAGAGTGTTTGACGTCGTTCTACGATGATTCATTCATTCGCCATATATCTGGTATTGTTGAATATTACTAGTGTTATAATGGACAAGACGTGCATGGGTAATAGGTTGTTTATTGCAGGTAGCTTGTTCGGACATGGACAAAACAAACCAAACGTTACAAACATGCTTGTTTGCAAAGTGGCTGCCCCCGTTCACTTGAAGACAGTGACCATCCGACGGAGAAGCTGTCGTGTGGTTCGCCTGTTTTTGTTGTTCACCTTATCGCGTTCAGTCTCTTGGGCATAGCGGCAATGGTAATCCACGACTCACGATAGTTCCCTTTTCAGCAATCAACTACTTACCATGTATCATATACGCTCACCACACTTGGAAAGATATGCTTCTGTTTTTGATGAGAAATCGGAAATGCTTCAAGGAGTGAGGGCATTGAACGTATGCGAATCCATAGAACCTGTGGCACTACCGATAAAGTCTATTCCATAGGCAGTTACAGATGGGTTTGATCACGAGCTGAACATTCTCACATGAGAAGACGTCCTGGTTAGAACTGATCAACCGACAGTTTGGGTCAGTCAAATCGTCATAGTGACAAAAGCGTGCAAAAACTACTTCACATTTGCATTGATCCGAAACCACTAACAAACAAAGAAAACGAACTCAGCAGAGAGGGTTTGACGTCGTTCTACGATGATTCATTCATTCGCCATATATCTGGTATTGTTGAATATTACTTGTGTTATAATGGACAAGACGTGCATGGGTAATAGGTTGTTTATTGCAGATAGCTTGTTCGGACATGGACAAAACAAACCAAACGTTACAAACATGCTTGTTTGCAAAGTGGCTGCCCCCGTTCACTTGAAGACAGTGACCATCCGACGGAGAAGCTGTCGTGTGGTTCGCCTGTTGTTGTTGTTCACCTTATCGCGTTCAGTCTCTTGGGCATAGCGGCAATGGTAATCCACGACTCACGATAGTTCCCTTTTCAGCAATCAACTACTTACCAAGTATTATATACGCTCACCACACTTGGAAAGATATGCTTCTGTTTTTGATGAGAAATCGGAAATGCTTCAGGGAGTGAGGGCATTGAACGTATGCGAATCCATAGAACCTGTGGCACTACCGATAAAGTCTATTCCATAGGCAGTTACAGATGGATTTGATCACGAGCTGAACATTCTCACATGAGAATACGTCCTGGTTAGAACTGATCAACCGACAGATTGGGTCAGTCAAATCGTCATAGTGACAAAAGCGTGCAAAAACTACTTCACATTTGCATTGATCCGAAACCACTAACAAACAAAGAAAACGAACTCAGCAGAGAGGGTTTGACGTCGTTCTACGATGATTCATTCATTCGCCATATATCTGGTATTGTTGAATATTACTTGTGTTATAATGGACAAGACGTGCATGGGTAATAGGTTGTTTATTGCAGATTGCTTGTTCGGACATGGACAAAACAAACCAAACGTTACAAACATGCTTGTTTGCAAAGTGGCTGCCCCCGTTCACTTGAAGACAGTGACCGTCCGACCGAGAAGCTGTCGTGTGGTTCGCCTGTTGTTGTTGTTCACCTTATCGCGTTCAGTCTCTTGGGCATAGCGGCAATGGTAATCCACGACTCACGATAGTTCCCTTTTCAGCAATCAACTACTTACCAAGTATTATATACGCTCACCACACTTGGAAAGATATGCTTCTGTTTTTGATGAGAAATCGGAAATGCTTCAGGGAGTGAGGGCATTGAACGTATGCGAATCCATAGAACCTGTGGCACTACCGATAAAGTCTATTCCATAGGCAGTTACAGATGGATTTGATCACGAGCTGAACATTCTCACATGAGAAGACATCCTGGTTAGAACTGATCAACCGACAGATTGGGTCAGTCAAATCGTCACAGTGACAACAGCGTGCAAAAACTACTTCACATTCGCATTGATCCGAAACCACTAACAAACAAAAAAAACGAACTCAGCAGAGAGGGTTTGACGTCGTTCTACGATGATTCATTCATTCGCCATATATCTGGTATTGTTGAATATTACTAGTGTTATAATGGACAAGACGTGCATGGGTAATAGGTTGTTTATTGCAGATAGCTTGTTCGGACATGGACAAAACAAACCAAACGTTACAAACATGCTTGTTTGCAAAGTGGCTGCCCCCGTTCACTTGAAGACAGTGACCATCCGACGGAGAAGCTGTCGTGTGGTTCGCCTGTTGTTGTTGTTCACCTTATCGCGTTCAGTCTCTTGGGCATAGCGGCAATGGTAATCCACGACTCACGATAGTTCCCTTTTTAGCAATCAACTACTTACCAATTATGATATACGCTCACCACACTTGGAAAGATATGCTTCTGTTTTTGATGAGAAATCGGAAATGCTTCAGGGAGTGAGGGCATTGAACGTATGCGAATCCATAGAACCTGTGGCACTACCGATAAAGTCTATTCCATAGGCAGTTACAGATGGATTTGATCACGAGCTGAACATTCTCACATGAGAAGACGTCCTGGTTAGAACTGATCAACCGACAGATTGGGTCAGTCAAATTGTCATAGTGACAAAAGCGTGCAAAAACTACTTCACATTCGCATTGATCCGAAACCACTAACAAACAAAGAAAACGAACTCAGCAGAGAGGGTTTGACGTCGTTCTACGATGATTCATTCATTCGCCATATATCTGGTATTGTTGAATACTACTTGTGTTATAATGGACAAGACGTGCATGGGTAATAGGTTGTTTATTGCAGATAGCTTGTTCGGACATGGACAAAACAAACCAAACGTTACAAACATGCTTGTTTGCGAAGTGGCTGCCCCCGTTCACTTGAAGACAGTGACCATCCGACGGAGAAGCTGTCGTGTGGTTCGCCTGTTGTTGTTGTTCACCTTATCGCGTTCAGTCTCTTGGGCATAGCGGCAATGGTAATCCACGACTCACGATAGTTCCCTTTTCAGCAATCAACTACTTACCAAGTATTATATACGCTCACCACACTTGGAAAGATATGCTTCTGTTTTTGATGAGAAATCGGAAATGCTTCAGGGAGTGAGGGCATTGAACGTATGCGAATCCATAGAACCTGTGGCACTACCGATAAAGTCTATTCCATAGGCAGTTACAGATGGATTTGATCACGAGCTGAACATTCTCACATGAGAAGACATCCTGGTTAGAACTGATCAACCGACAGATTGGGTCAGTCAAATCGTCATAGTGACAAAAGCGTGCAAAAACTACTTCACATTTGCATTGATCCGAAACCACTAACAAACAAAGAAAACGAACTCAGCAGAGAGGGTTTGACGTCGTTCTACGATGATTCATTCATTCGCCATATATCTGGTATTGTTGAATATTACTTGTGTTATAATGGACAAGACGTGCATGGGTAATAGGTTGTTTATTGCAGATAGTTTGTTCGGACATGGACAAAACAAACCAAACGTTACAAACATGCTTGTTTGCAAAGTGGCTGCCCCCGTTCACTTGAAGACAGTGACCGTCCGACCGAGAAGCTGTCGTGTGGTTCGCCTGTTGTTGTTGTTCACCTTATCGCGTTCAGTCTCTTGGGCATAGCGGCAATGGTAATCCACGACTCACGATAGTTCCCTTTTCAGCAATCAACTACTTACCAAGTATTATATACGCTCACCACACTTGGAAAGATATGCTTCTGTTTTTGATGAGAAATCGGAAATGCTTCAGGGAGTGAGGGCATTGAACGTATGCGAATCCATAGAACCTGTGGCACTACCGATAAAGTCTATTCCATAGGCAGTTACAGATGGATTTGATCACGAGCTGAACATTCTCACATGAGAAGACATCCTGGTTAGAACTGATCAACCGACAGATTGGGTCAGTCAAATCGTCACAGTGACAAAAGCGTGCAAAAACTACTTCACATTCGCATTGATCCGAAACCACTAACAAACAAAGAAAACGAACTCAGCAGAGAGGGTTTGACGTCGTTCTACGATGATTCATTCATTCGCCATATATCTGGTATTGTTGAATACTACTTGTGTTATAATGGACAAGACGTGCATGGGTAATAGGTTGTTTATTGCAGATAGTTTGTTCGGACATGGACAAAACAAACCAAACGTTACAAACATGCTTGTTTGCAAAGTGGCTGCCCCCGTTCACTTGAAGACAGTGACCGTCCGACGGAGAAGCTGTCGTGTGGTTCGCCTGTTGTTATTGCTCACCTTATCGCGTTCAGTCTCTTGGGCATAGCGGCAATGGTAATCCACGACTCACGATAGTTCCCTTTTCAGCAATCATCTACTTACCAAGTATTATATACGCTCACCACACTTGGAAAGATATGCTTCTGTTTTTGATGAGAAATCGGAAATGCTTCAGGGAGTGAGGGCATTGAACGTATGCGAATCCATAGAACCTGTGGCACTACCGATAAAGTCTATTCCATAGGCAGTTACAGATGGATTTGATCACGAGCTGAACATTCTCACATGAGAAGACATCCTGGTTAGAACTGATCAACCGACAGATTGGGTCAGTCAAATCGTCATAGTGATAAAAGCGTGCAAAAACTACTTCACATTTGCATTGATCCGAAAACACTAACAAACAAAGAAAACGAACTTAGCAGAGAGGGTTTGACGTCGTTCTACGATGATTCATTCATTCGCCATATATCTGGTATTGTTGAATATTACTAGTGTTATAATGGACAAGACGTGCATGGGTAATAGGTTGTTTATTGCAGATAGTTTGTTCGGACATGGACAAAACAAACCAAACGTTACAAACATGCTTGTTTGCAAAGTGGCTGCCCCCGTTCACTTGAAGACAGTGACCGTCCGACGGAGAAGCTGTCGTGTGGTTCGCCTGTTGTTATTGCTCACCTTATCGCGTTCAGTCTCTTGGGCATAGCGGCAATGGTAATCCACGACTCACGATAGTTCCCTTTTCAGCAATCATCTACTTACCAAGTATTATATACGCTCACCACACTTGGAAAGATATGCTTCTGTTTTTGATGAGAAATCGGAAATGCTTCAGGGAGTGAGGGCATTGAACGTATGCGAATCCATAGAACCTGTGGCACTACCGATAAAGTCTATTCCATAGGCAGTTACAGATGGATTTGATCACGAGCTGAACATTCTCACATGAGAAGACATCCTGGTTAGAACTGATCAACCGACAGATTGGGTCAGTCAAATCGTCATAGTGATAAAAGCGTGCAAAAACTACTTCACATTTGCATTGATCCGAAAACACTAACAAACTAAGAAAACGAACTTAGCAGAGAGGGTTTGACGTCGTTCTACGATGATTCATTCATTCGCCATATATCTGGTATTGTTGACAATTACTTGTGTTATAATGGACAAGACGTGCATGGGTAATAGGTTGTTTATTGCAGATAGTTTGTTCGGACATGGACAAAACAAACCAAACGTTACAAACATGCTTGTTTGCAAAGTGGCTGCCCCCGTTCACTTGAAGACAGTGACCGTCCGACGGAGAAGCTGTCGTGTGGTTCGCCTGTTGTTATTGCTCACCTTATCGCGTTCAGTCTCTTGGGCATAGCGGCAATGGTAATCCACGACTCACGATAGTTCCCTTTTCAGCAATCATCTACTTACCAAGTATTATATACGCTCACCACACTTGGAAAGATATGCTTCTGTTTTTGATGAGAAATCGGAAATGCTTCAGGGAGTGAGGGCATTGAACGTATGCGAATCCATAGAACCTGTGGCACTACCGATAAAGTCTATTCCATAGGCAGTTACAGATGGATTTGATCACGAGCTGAACATTCTCACATGAGAAGACATCCTGGTTGGAACTGATCAACCGACAGATTGGGTCAGTCAAATCGTCATAGTGATAAAAGCGTGCAAAAACTACTTCACATTTGCATTGATCCGAAAACACTAACAAACAAAGAAAACGAACTTAGCAGAGAGGGTTTGACGTCGTTCTACGATGATTCATTCATTCGCCATATATCTGGTATTGTTGACAATTACTTGTGTTATAATGGACAAGACGTGCATGGGTAATAGGTTGTTTATTGCAGATAGCTTGTTCGGACATGGACAAAACAAACCAAACGTTACAAACATGCTTGTTTGCAAAGTGGCTGCCCCCGTTCACTTGAAGACAGTGACCGTCCGACGGAGAAGCTGTCGTGTGGTTCGCCTGTTGTTATTGCTCACCTTATCGCGTTCAGTCTCTTGGGCATAGCGGCAATGGTAATCCACGACTCACGATAGTTCCCTTTTCAGCAATCATCTACTTACCAAGTATTATATACGCTCACCACACTTGGAAAGATATGCTTCTGTTTTTGATGAGAAATCGGAAATGCTTCAGGGAGTGAGGGCATTGAACGTATGCGAATCCATAGAACCTGTGGCACTACCGATAAAGTCTATTCCATAGGCAGTTACAGATGGATTTGATCACGAGCTGAACATTCTCACATGAGAAGACATCCTGGTTGGAACTGATCAACCGACAGATTGGGTCAGTCAAATCGTCATAGTGACAAAAGCGTGCAAAAACTACTTCACATTCGCATTGATCCGAAACCACTAACAAACAAAGAAAACGAACTCAGCAGAGAGGGTTTGACGTCGTTCTACGATGATTCATTCATTCGCCATATATCTGGTATTGTTGAATATTACTTTTGTTATAATGGACAAGACGTGCATGGGTAATAGGTTGTTTATTGCAGATAGTTTGTTCGGACATGGACAAAACAAACCAAACGTTACAAACATGCTTGTTTGCAAAGTGGCTGCCCCCGTTCACTTGAATACAGTGACCATCCGACGGAAAAGCTGTCGTGTGGTTCGCCTGTTGTTGTTGCTCACCTTATCGCGTTCAGTCTCTTGGGCATAGCGGCAATGGTAATCCACGACTCTCGATAGTTCCCTTTTCAGCAATCAACTACTTACCAAGTATTATATACGCTCACCACACTTGGAAAGATATGCTTCTGTTTTTGATGAGAAATCGGAAATGCTTCAGGGAGTGAGGGCATTGAACGTATGCGAATCCATAGAACCTGTGGCACTACCGATAAAGTCTATTCCATAGGCAGTTACAGATGGATTTGATCACGAGCTGAACATTCTCACATGAGAAGACATCCTGGTTAGAACTGATCAACCGACAGATTGGGTCAGTCAAATCGTCATAGTGACAACAGCGTGCAAAAACTACTTCACATTTGCATTGATCCGAAAACACTAACAAACAAAGAAAACGAACTTAGCAGAGAGGGTTTGACGTCGTTCTACGATGATTCATTCATTCGCCATATATCTGGTATTGTTAAATATTACTTGTGTTATAATGGACAAGACGTGCATGGGTAATAGGTTGTTTATTGCAGATAGCTTGTTCGGACATGGACAAAACAAACCAAACGTTACAAACATGCTTGTTTGCAAAGTGGCTGCCCCCGTTCACTTGAAGACAGTGACCGTCCGACGGAGAAGCTGTCGTGTGGTTCGCCTGTTGTTATTGCTCACCTTATCGCGTTCAGTCTCTTGGGCATAGCGGCAATGGTAATCCACGACTCACGATAGTTCCCTTTTCAGCAATCATCTACTTACCAAGTATTATATACGCTCACCACACTTGGAAAGATATGCTTCTGTTTTTGATGAGAAATCGGAAATGCTTCAGGGAGTGAGGGCATTGAACGTATGCGAATCCATAGAACCTGTGGCACTACCGATAAAGTCTATTCCATAGGCAGTTACAGATGGATTTGATCACGAGCTGAACATTCTCACATGAGAAGACGTCCTGGTTAGAACTGATCAACCGACAGATTGGGTCAGTCAAATCGTCATAGTGACAAAAGCGTGCAAAAACTACTTCACATTTGCATTGATCCGAAACCACTAACAAACAAAAAAAACGAACTCAGCAGAGAGGGTTTGACGTCGTTCTACGATGATTCATTCATTCGCCATATATCTGGTATTGTTGAATATTACTTGTGTTATAATGGACAAGACGTGCATGAGTAATAGGTTGTTTATTGCAGATAGCTTGTTCGGACATGGACAAAACAAACCAAACGTTACAAACATGCTTGTTTGCAAAGTGGCTGCCCCCGTTCACTTGAAGACAGTGACCGTCCGACGGAGAAGCTGTCGTGTGGTTCGCCTGTTGTTGTTGTTCACCTTATCGCGTTCAGTCTCTTGGGCATAGCGGCAATGGTAATCCACGACTCACGATAGTTCCTTTTTCAGCAATCAACTACTTACCAAGTATTATATACGCTCACCACACTTGGAAAGATATGCTTCTGTTTTTGATGAGAAATCGGAAATGCTTCAGGGAGTGAGGGCATTGAACGTATGCGAATCCATAGAACCTGTGGCACTACCGATAAAGTCTATTCCATAGGCAGTTACAGATGGATTTGATCACGAGCTGAACATTCTCACATGAGAAGACATCCTGGTTAGAACTGATCAACCGACAGATTGGGTCAGTCAAATCGTCACAGTGACAACAGCGTGCAAAAACTACTTCACATTTGCATTGATCCGAAACCACTAACAAACAAAAAAAACGAACTCAGCAGAGAGGGTTTGACGTCGTTCTACGATGATTCATTCATTCGCCATATATCTGGTATTGTTGAATATTACTAGTGTTATAATGGACAAGACGTGCATGGGTAATAGGTTGTTTATTGCAGATAGCTTGTTCGGACATGGACAAAACAAACCAAACGTTACAAACATGCTTGTTTGCAAAGTGGCTGCCCCCGTTCACTTGAAGACAGTGACCATCCGACGGAGAAGCTGTCGTGTGGTTCGCCTGTTGTTGTTGTTCACCTTATCGCGTTCAGTCTCTTGGGCATAGCGGCAATGGTAATCCACGACTCACGGTAGTTCCCTTTTCAGCAATCAACTACTTACCAAGTATTATATACGCTCACCACACTTGGAAAGATATGCTTCTGTTTTTGATGAGAAATCGGAAATGCTTCAGGGAGTGAGGGCATTGAACGTATGCGAATCCATAGAACCTGTGGCACTACCGATAAAGTCTATTCCATAGGCAGTTACAGATGGATTTGATCACGAGCTGAACATTCTCACATGAGAAGACGTCCTGGTTAGAACTGATCAACCGACAGATTGGGTCAGTCAAATCGTCATAGTGACAAAAGCGTGCAAAAACTACTTCACATTCGCATTGATCCGAAACCACTAACAAACAAAAAAAAACGAACTCAGCAGAGAGGGTTTGACGTCGTTCTACGATGATTCATTCATTCGCCATATATCTGGTATTGTTGAATATTACTAGTGTTATAATGGACAAGACGTGCATGGGTAATAGGTTGTTTATTGCAGATAGTTTGTTAGGACATGGACAAAACAAACCAAACGTTACAAACATGCTTGTTTGCAAAGTGGCTGCCCCCGTTCACTTGAAGACAGTGACCGTCCGACGGAGAAGCTGTCGTGTGGTTCGCCTGTTGTTGTTGTTCACCTTATCGCGTTCAGTCTCTTGGGCATAGCGGCAATGGTAATCCACGACTCACGATAGTTCGCTTTTCAGCAATCAACTACTTACCAAGTATTATATACGCTCACCACACTTGGAAAGATATGCTTCTGTTTTTGATGAGAAATCGGAAATGCTTCAGGGAGTGAGGGCATTGAACGTATGCGAATCCATAGAACCTGTGGCACTACCGATAAAGTCTATTCCATAGGCAGTTACAGATGGATTTGATCACGAGCTGAACATTCTCACATGAGAAGACGTCCTGGTTAGAACTGATCAACCGACAGATTGGGTCAGTCAAATCGTCATAGTGACAAAAGCGTGCAAAAACTACTTCACATTTGCATTGATCCGAAACCACTAACAAACAAAGAAAACGAACTCAGCAGAGAGGGTTTGACGTCGTTCTACGATGATTCATTCATTCGCCATATATCTGGTATTGTTGAATATTACTAGTGTTATAATGGACAAGACGTGCATGGGTAATAGGTTGTTTATTGCAGATAGCTTGTTCGGACATGGACAAAACAAACCAAACGTTACAAACATGCTTGTTTGCAAAGTGGCTGCCCCCGTTCACTTGAAGACAGTGACCATCCGACGGAGAAGCTGTCGTGTGGTTCGCCTGTTGTTGTTGTTCACCTTATCGCGTTCAGTCTCTTGGGCATAGCGGCAATGGTAATCCACGACTCACGGTAGTTCCCTTTTCAGCAATCAACTACTTACCAAGTATTATATACGCTCACCACACTTGGAAAGATATGCTTCTGTTTTTGATGAGAAATCGGAAATGCTTCAGGGAGTGAGGGCATTGAACGTATGCGAATCCATAGAACCTGTGGCACTACCGATAAAGTCTATTCCATAGGCAGTTACAGATGGATTTGATCACGAGCTGAACATTCTCACATGAGAAGACGTCCTGGTTAGAACTGATCAACCGACAGATTGGGTCAGTCAAATCGTCATAGTGACAAAAGCGTGCAAAAACTACTTCACATTCGCATTGATCCGAAACCACTAACAAACAAAAAAAAACGAACTCAGCAGAGAGGGTTTGACGTCGTTCTACGATGATTCATTCATTCGCCATATATCTGGTATTGTTGAATATTACTAGTGTTATAATGGACAAGACGTGCATGGGTAATAGGTTGTTTATTGCAGATAGTTTGTTAGGACATGGACAAAACAAACCAAACGTTACAAACATGCTTGTTTGCAAAGTGGCTGCCCCCGTTCACTTGAAGACAGTGACCGTCCGACGGAGAAGCTGTCGTGTGGTTCGCCTGTTGTTGTTGTTCACCTTATCGCGTTCAGTCTCTTGGGCATAGCGGCAATGGTAATCCACGACTCTCGATAGTTCCCTTTTCAGCAATCAACTACTTACCAAGTATTATATACGCTCACCACACTTGGAAAGATATGCTTCTGTTTTTGATGAGAAATCGGAAATGCTTCAGGGAGTGAGGGCATTGAACGTATGCGAATCCATAGAACCTGTGGCACTACCGATAAAGTCTATTCCATAGGCAGTTACAGATGGATTTGATCACGAGCTGAACATTCTCACATGAGAAGACATCCTGGTTAGAACTGATCAACCGACAGATTGGGTCAGTCAAATCGTCATAGTGACAAAAGCGTGCAAAAACTACTTCACATTTGCATTGATCCGAAACCACTAACAAACAAAGAAAACGAACTCAGCAGAGAGGGTTTGACGTCGTTCTACGATGATTCATTCATTCGCCATATATCTGGTATTGTTGAATATTACTAGTGTTATAATGGACAAGACGTGCATGGGTAATAGGTTGTTTATTGCAGATAGCTTGTTCGGACATGGACAAAACAAACCAAACGTTACAAACATGCTTGTTTGCAAAGTGGCTGCCCCCGTTCACTTGAACACAGTGACCATCCGACGGAGAAGCTGTCGTGTGGTTCGCCTGTTGTTGTTGTTCACCTTATCGCGTTCAGTCTCTTGGGCATAGCGGCAATGGTAATCCACGACTCACGGTAGTTCCCTTTTCAGCAATCAACTACTTACCAAGTATTATATACGCTCACCACACTTGGAAAGATATGCTTCTGTTTTTGATGAGAAATCGGAAATGCTTCAGGGAGTGAGGGCATTGAACGTATGCGAATCCATAGAACCTGTGGCACTACCGATAAAGTCTATTCCATAGGCAGTTACAGATGGATTTGATCACGAGCTGAACATTCTCACATGAGAAGACGTCCTGGTTAGAACTGATCAACCGACAGATTGGGTCAGTCAAATCGTCATAGTGACAAAAGCGTGCAAAAACTACTTCACATTTGCATTGATCCGAAACCACTAACAAACAAAAAAAAACGAACTCAGCAGAGAGGGTTTGACGTCGTTCTACGATGATTCATTCATTCGCCATATATCTGGTATTGTTGAATATTACTAGTGTTATAATGGACAAGACGTGCATGGGTAATAGGTTGTTTATTGCAGATAGTTTGTTAGGACATGGACAAAACAAACCAAACGTTACAAACATGCTTGTTTGCAAAGTGGCTGCCCCCGTTCACTTGAACACAGTGACCGTCCGACGGAGAAGCTGTCGTGTGGTTCGCCTGTTGTTGCTCACCTTATCGCGTTCAGTCTCTTGGGCATAGCGGCAATGGTAATCCACGACTCTCGATAGTTCCCTTTTCAGCAATCAACTACTTACCAAGTATTATATACGCTCACCACACTTGGAAAGATATGCTTCTGTTTTTGATGAGAAATCGGAAATGCTTCAGGGAGTGAGGGCATTGAACGTATGCGAATCCATAGAACCTGTGGCACTACCGATAAAGTCTATTCCATAGGCAGTTACAGATGGATTTGATCACGAGCTGAACATTCTCACATGAGAAAACATCCTGGTTAGAACTGATCAACCGACAGATTGGGTCAGTCAAATCGTCATAGTGACAAAAGCGTGCAAAAACTACTTCACATTTGCATTGATCCGAAACCACTAACAAACAAAGAAAACGAACTCAGCAGAGAGGGTTTGACGTCGTTCTACGATGATTCATTCATTCGCCATATATCTGGTATTGTTGAATATTACTTGTGTTATAATGGACAAGACGTGCATGGGTAATAGGTTGTTTATTGCAGATAGCTTGTTCGGACATGGACAAAACAAACCAAACGTTACAAACATGCTTGTTTGCAAAGTGGCTGCCCCCGTTCACTTGAAGACAGTGACCATCCGACGGAGAAGCTGTCGTGTGGTTCGCCTGTTGTTGTTGTTCACCTTATCGCGTTCAGTCTCTTGGGCATAGCGGCAATGGTAATCCACGACTCACGATAGTTCCCTTTTCAGCAATCAACTACTTACCAAGTATTATATACGCTCACCACACTTGGAAAGATATGCTTCTGTTTTTGATGAGAAATCGGAAATGCTTCAGGGAGTGAGGGCATTGAACGTATGCGAATCCATAGAACCTGTGGCACTACCGATAAAGTCTATTCCATAGGCAGTTACAGATGGATTTGATCACGAGCTGAACATTCTCACATGAGAAGACGTCCTGGTTAGAACTGATCAACCGACAGATTGGGTCAGTCAAATCGTCATAGTGACAAAAGCGTGCAAAAACTACTTCACATTTGCATTGATCCGAAACCACTAACAAACAAAAAAAAACGAACTCAGCAGAGAGGGTTTGACGTCGTTCTACGATGATTCATTCATTCGCCATATATCTGGTATTGTTGAATATTACTAGTGTTATAATGGACAAGACGTGCATGGGTAATAGGTTGTTTATTGCAGATAGTTTGTTAGGACATGGACAAAACAAACCAAACGTTACAAACATGCTTGTTTGCAAAGTGGCTGCCCCCGTTCACTTGAACACAGTGACCGTCCGACGGAGAAGCTGTCGTGTGGTTCGCCTGTTGTTGTTGTTCACCTTATCGCGTTCAGTCTCTTGGGCATAGCGGCAATGGTAATCCACGACTCTCGATAGTTCCCTTTTCAGCAATCAACTACTTACCAAGTATTATATACGCTCACCACACTTGGAAAGATATGCTTCTGTTTTTGATGAGAAATCGGAAATGCTTCAGGGAGTGAGGGCATTGAACGTATGCGAATCCATAGAACCTGTGGCACTACCGATAAAGTCTATTCCATAGGCAGTTACAGATGGATTTGATCACGAGCTGAACATTCTCACATGAGAAGACGTCCTGGTTAGAACTGATCAACCGACAGATTGGGTCAGTCAAATCGTCATAGTGACAAAAGCGTGCAAAAACTACTTCACATTTGCATTGATCCGAAACCACTAACAAACAAAGAAAACGAACTCAGCAGAGAGGGTTTGACGTCGTTCTACGATGATTCATTCATTCGCCATATATCTGGTATTGTTGAATATTACTAGTGTTATAATGGACAAGACGTGCATGGGTAATAGGTTGTTTATTGCAGATAGCTTGTTCGGACATGGACAAAACAAACCAAACGTTACAAACATGCTTGTTTGCAAAGTGGCTGCCCCCGTTCACTTGAACACAGTGACCATCCGACGGAGAAGCTGTCGTGTGGTTCGCCTGTTGTTGTTGCTCACCTTATCGCGTTCAGTCTCTTGGGCATAGCGGCAATGGTAATCCACGACTCTCGATAGTTCCCTTTTCAGCAATCAACTACTTACCAAGTATTATATACGCTCACCACACTTGGAAAGATATGCTTCTGTTTTTGATGAGAAATCGGAAATGCTTCAGGGAGTGAGGGCATTGAACGTATGCGAATCCATAGAACCTGTGGCACTACCGATAAAGTCTATTCCATAGGCAGTTACAGATGGATTTGATCACGAGCTGAACATTCTCACATGAGAAGACATCCTGGTTAGAACTGATCAACCGACAGATTGGGTCAGTCAAATCGTCATAGTGACAAAAGCGTGCAAAAACTACTTCACATTTGCATTGATCCGAAACCACTAACAAACAAAAAAAACGAACTCAGCAGAGAGGGTTTGACGTCGTTCTACGATGATTCATTCATTCGCCATATATCTGGTATTGTTGAATATTACTAGTGTTATAATGGACAAGACGTGCATGGGTAATGGGTTGTTTATTGCAGATAGCTTGTTCGGACATGGACAAAACAAACCAAACGTTACAAACATGCTTGTTTGCAAAGTGGCTGCCCCCGTTCACTTGAAGACAGTGACCGTCCGACGGAGAAGCTGTCGTGTGGTTCGCCTGTTGTTGTTGCTCACCTTATCGCGTTCAGTCTCTTGGGCATAGCGGCAATGGTAATCCACGACTCTCGATAGTTCCCTTTTCAGCAATCAACTACTTACCAAGTATTATATACGCTCACCACACTTGGAAAGATATGCTTCTGTTTTTGATGAGAAATCGGAAATGCTTCAGGGAGTGAGGGCATTGAACGTATGCGAATCCATAGAACCTGTGGCACTACCGATAAAGTCTATTCCATAGGCAGTTACAGATGGATTTGATCACGAGCTGAACATTCTCACATGAGAAGACATCCTGGTTAGAACTGATCAACCGACAGATTGGGTCAGTCAAATCGTCATAGTGACAAAAGCGTGCAAAAACTACTTCACATTTGCATTGATCCGAAACCACTAACAAACAAAAAAAACGAACTCAGCAGAGAGGGTTTGACGTCGTTCTACGATGATTCATTCATTCGCCATATATCTGGTATTGTTGAATATTACTAGTGTTATAATGGACAAGACGTGCATGGGTAATGGGTTGTTTATTGCAGATAGCTTGTTCGGACATGGACAAAACAAACCAAACGTTACAAACATGCTTGTTTGCAAAGTGGCTGCCCCCGTTCACTTGAAGACAGTGACCGTCCGACGGAGAAGCTGTCGTGTGGTTCGCCTGTTGTTGCTCACCTTATCGCGTTCAGTCTCTTGGGCATAGCGGCAATGGTAATCCACGACTCACGATAGTTCGCTTTTCAGCAATCAACTACTTACCAAGTATTATATACGCTCACCACACTTGGAAAGATATGCTTCTGTTTTTGATGAGAAATCGGAAATGCTTCAGGGAGTGAGGGCATTGAACGTATGCGAATCCATAGAACCTGTGGCACTACCGATAAAGTCTATTCCATAGGCAGTTACAGATGGATTTGATCACGAGCTGAACATTCTCACATGAGAAGACGTCCTGGTTAGAACTGATCAACCGACAGATTGGGTCAGTCAAATCGTCATAGTGACAAAAGCGTGCAAAAACTACTTCACATTTGCATTGATCCGAAACCACTAACAAACAAAGAAAACGAACTCAGCAGAGAGGGTTTGACGTCGTTCTACGATGATTCATTCATTCGCCATATATCTGGTATTGTTGAATATTACTAGTGTTATAATGGACAAGACGTGCATGGGTAATAGGTTGTTTATTGCAGATAGCTTGTTCGGACATGGACAAAACAAACCAAACGTTACAAACATGCTTGTTTGCGAAGTGGCTGCCCCCGTTCACTTGAACACAGTGACCATCCGACGGAGAAGCTGTCGTGTGGTTCGCCTGTTGTTGTTGCTCACCTTATCGCGTTCAGTCTCTTGGGCATAGCGGCAATGGTAATCCACGACTCTCGATAGTTCCCTTTTCAGCAATCAACTACTTACCAAGTATTATATACGCTCACCACACTTGGAAAGATATGCTTCTGTTTTTGATGAGAAATCGGAAATGCTTCAGGGAGTGAGGGCATTGAACGTATGCGAATCCATAGAACCTGTGGCACTACCGATAAAGTCTATTCCATAGGCAGTTACAGATGGATTTGATCACGAGCTGAACATTCTCACATGAGAAGACATCCTGGTTAGAACTGATCAACCGACAGATTGGGTCAGTCAAATCGTCATAGTGACAAAAGCGTGCAAAAACTACTTCACATTTGCATTGATCCGAAACCACTAACAAACAAAAAAAACGAACTCAGCAGAGACGGTTTGACGTCGTTCTACGATGATTCATTCATTCGCCATATATCTGGTATTGTTGAATATTACTAGTGTTATAATGGACAAGACGTGCATGGGTAATAGGTTGTTTATTGCAGATAGCTTGTTCGGACATGGACAAAACAAACCAAACGTTACAAACATGCTTGTTTGCAAAGTGGCTGCCCCCGTTCACTTGAAGACAGTGACCGTCCGACGGAGAAGCTGTCGTGTGGTTCGCCTGTTGTTGTTGTTCACCTTATCGCGTTCAGTCTCTTGGGCATAGCGGCAATGGTAATCCACGACTCACGATAGTTCGCTTTTCAGCAATCAACTACTTACCAAGTATTATATACGCTCACCACACTTGGAAAGATATGCTTCTGTTTTTGATGAGAAATCGGAAATGCTTCAGGGAGTGAGGGCATTGAACGTATGCGAATCCATAGAACCTGTGGCACTACCGATAAAGTCTATTCCATAGGCAGTTACAGATGGATTTGATCACGAGCTGAACATTCTCACATGAGAAGACATCCTGGTTAGAACTGATCAACCGACAGATTGGGTCAGTCAAATCGTCATAGTGACAAAAGCGTGCAAAAACTACTTCACATTTGCATTGATCCGAAACCACTAACAAACAAAGAAAACGAACTCAGCAGAGAGGGTTTGACGTCGTTCCACGATGATTCATTCATTCGCCATATATCTGGTATTGTTGAATATTACTTGTGTTATAATGGACAAGACGTGCATGGGTAATAGGTTGTTTATTGCAGATAGCTTGTTCGGACATGGACAAAACAAACCAAACGTTACAAACATGCTTGTTTGCAAAGTGGCTGCCCCCGTTCACTTGAACACAGTGACCATCCGACGGAAAAGCTGTCGTGTGGTTCGCCTGTTGTTGTTGCTCACCTTATCGCGTTCAGTCTCTTGGGCATAGTGGCAATGGTAATCCACGACTCACGATAGTTCCCTTTTCAGCAATCAACTACTTACCAAGTATTATATACGCTCACCACACTTGGAAAGATATGCTTCTGTTTTTGATGAGAAATCGGAAATGCTTCAGGGAGTGAGGGCATTGAACGTATGCGAATCCATAGAACCTGTGGCACTACCGATAAAGTCTATTCCATAGGCAGTTACAGATGGATTTGATCACGAGCTGAACATTCTCACATGAGAAGACGTCCTGGTTAGAACTGATCAACCGACAGATTGGGTCAGTCAAATCGTCATAGTGACAAAAGCGTGCAAAAACTACTTCACATTTGCATTGATCCGAAACCACTAACAAACAAAGAAAACGAACTCAGCAGAGAGGGTTTGACGTCGTTCTACGATGATTCATTCATTCGCCATATATCTGGTATTGTTGAATATTACTTGTGTTATAATGGACAAGACGTGCATGGGTAATAGGTTGTTTATTGCAGATTGCTTGTTCGGACATGGACAAAACAAACCAAACGTTACAAACATGCTTGTTTGCAAAGTGGCTGCCCCCGTTCACGTGAATACAGTGACCATCCGACGGAGAAGCTGTCGTGTGGTTCGCCTGTTGTTGTTGTTCACCTTATCGCGTTCAGTCTCTTGGGCATAGCGGCAATGGTAATCCACGACTCACGATAGTTCCCTTTTCAGCAATCAACTACATATCAAGTATTATATACGCTCACCACACTTGGAAAGATATGCTTCTGTTTTTGATGAGAAATCGGAAATGCTTCAGGGAGTGAGGGCATTGAACGTATGCGAATCCATAGAACCTGTAGCACTACCGATAAAGTCTATTCCATAGGCAGTTACAGATGGATTTGATCACGAGCTGAACATTCTCACATGAGAAGACGTCCTGGTTAGAACTGATCAACCGACAGATTGGGTCAGTCAAATCGTCATAGTGACAAAAGCGTGCAAAAACTACTTCACATTTGCATTGATCCGAAACCACTAACAAACAAAGAAAACGAACTCAGCAGAGAGGGTTTGACGTCGTTCTACGATGATTCATTCATTCGCCATATATCTGGTATTGTTGAATATTACTTGTGTTATAATGGACAAGACGTGCATGGGTAATAGGTTGTTTATTGCAGATAGCTTGTTCGGACATGGACAAAACAAACCAAACGTTACAAACATGCTTGTTTGCAAAGTGGCTGCCCCCGTTCACTTGAAGACAGTGACCGTCCGACGGAGAAGCTGTCGTGTGGTTCGCCTGTTGTTGTTGTTCACCTTATCGCGTTCAGTCTCTTGGGCATAGCGGCAATGGTAATCCACGACTCACGATAGTTCCCTTTTCAGCAATCAACTACTTACCAAGTATTATATACGCTCACCACACTTGGAAAGATATGCTTCTGTTTTTTGATGAGAAATCGGAAATGCTTCAGGGAGTGAGGGCATTGAACGTATGCGAATCCATAGAACCTGTGGCACTACCGATAAAGTCTATTCCATAGGCAGGTACAGATGGATTTGATCACGAGCTGAACATTCTCACATGAGAAGACGTCCTGGTTAGAACTGATCAACCGACAGATTGGGTCAGTCAAATCGTCATAGTGACAAAAGCGTGCAAAAACTACTTCACATTTGCATTGATCCGAAACCACTAACAAACAAAGAAAACGAACTCAGCAGAGAGGGTTTGACATCGTTCTACGATGATTCATTCATTCGCCATATATCTGGTATTGTTGGATATTACTAGTGTTATAATGGACAAGACGTGCATGGGTAATAGGTTGTTTATTGCAGATAGCTTGTTCGGACATGGACAAAACAAACCAAACGTTACAAACATGCTTGTTTGCAAAGTGGCTGCCCCCGTTCACTTGAAGACAGTGACCGTCCGACGGAGAAGCTGTCGTGTGGTTCGCCTGTTGTTGTTGTTCACCTTATCGCGTTCAGTCTCTTGGGCATAGCGGCAATGGTAATCCACGACTCACGGTAGTTCCCTTTTCAGCAATCAACTACTTACCAAGTATTATATACGCTCACCACACTTGGAAAGATATGCTTCTGTTTTTGATGAGAAATCGGAAATGCTTCAGGGAGTTAGGGCATTGAACGTATGCGAATCCATAGAACCTGTAGCACTACCGATAAAGTCTATTCCATAGGCAGTTACAGATGGATTTGATCACGAGCTGAACATTCTCACATGAGAAGACGTCCTGGTTAGAACTGATCAACCGACAGATTGGGTCAGTCAAATCGTCATAGTGACAAAAGCGTGCAAAAACTACTTCACATTTGCATTGATCCGAAACCACTAACAAACAAAGAAAACGAACTCAGCAGAGAGGGTTTGACGTCGTTCTACGATGATTCATTCATTCGCCATATATCTGGTATTGTTGAATATTACTTGTGTTATAATGGACAAGACGTGCATGGGTAATAGGTTGTTTATTGCAGATAGCTTGTTCGGACATGGACAAAACAAACCAAACGTTACAAACATGCTTGTTTGCAAAGTGGCTGCCCCCGTTCACTTGAAGACAGTGACCATCCGACGGAGAAGCTGTCGTGTGGTTCGCCTGTTGTTGCTCACCTTATCGCGTTCAGTCTCTTGGGCATAGCGGCAATGGTAATCCACGACTCACGATAGTTCCCTTTTCAGCAATCAACTACTTACCAAGTATTATATACGATCACCACACTTGGAAAGATATGCTTCTGTTTTTTGATGAGAAATCGGAAATGCTTCAGGGAGTGAGGGCATTGAACGTATGCGAATCCATAGAACCTGTGGCACTACCGATAAAGTCTATTCCATAGGCAGTTACAGATGGATTTGATCACGAGCTGAACATTCTCACATGAGAAGACGTCCTGGTTAGAACTGATCAACCGACAGATTGGGTCAGTCAAATCGTCATAGTGACAAAAGCGTGCAAAAACTACTTCACATTTGCATTGATCCGATACCACTAACAAACAAAAAAAAAACGAACTCAGCAGAGAGGGTTTGACGTCGTTCTGCGATGATTCATTCATTCGCCATATATCTGGTATTGTTGGATATTACTAGTGTTATAATGGACAAGACGTGCATGGGTAATAGGTTGTTTATTGCAGATAGCTTGTTCGGACATGGACAAAACAAACCAAACGTTACAAACATGCTTGTTTGCAAAGTGGCTGCCCCCGTTCACTTGAAGACAGTGACCGTCCGACGGAGAAGCTGTCGTGTGGTTCGCCTGTTGTTGTTGTTCACCTTATCGCGTTCAGTCTCTTGGGCATAGCGGCAATGGTAATCTACGACTCACGATAGTTCCCTTTTCAGCAATCAACTACTTACCAAGTATTATATACGCTCACCACACTTGGAAAGATATGCTTCTGTTTTTGATGAGAAATCGGAAATGCTTCAGGGAGTGAGGGCATTGAACGTATGCGAATCCATAGAACCTGTGGCACTACCGATAAAGTCTATTCCATAGGCAGTTACAGATGGATTTGATCACGAGCTGAACATTCTCACATGAGAAGACATCCTGGTTAGAACTGATCAACCGACAGATTGGGTCAGTCAAATCGTCATAGTGACAAAAGCGTGCAAAAACTACTTCACATTTGCATTGATCCGATACCACTAACAAACAAAGAAAACGAACTCAGCAGAGAGGGTTTGACGTCGTTCTACGATGATCCATTCATTCGCCATATATCTGGTATTGTTGAATATTACTAGTGTTATAATGGACAAGACGTGCATGGGTAATAGGTTGTTTATTGCAGATAGCTTGTTCGGACATGGACAAAACAAACCAAACGTTACAAACATGCTTGTTTGCAAAGTGGCTGCCCCCGTTCACTTGAAGACAGTGACCGTCCGACGGAGAAGCTGTCGTGTGGTTCGCCTGTTGTTGTTGCTCACCTTATCGCGTTCAGTCTCTTGGGCATAGCGGCAATGGTAATCCACGACTCACGATAGTTCCCTTTTTAGCAATCAACTACTTACCAAGTATTATATACGCTCACCACACTTGGAAAGATATGCTTCTGTTTTTGATGAGAAATCGGAAATGCTTCAGGGAGTTAGGGCATTGAACGTATGCGAATCCATAGAACCTGTGGCACTACCGATAAAGTCTATTCCATAGGCAGTTACAGATGGATTTGATCACGAGCTGAACATTCTCACATGAGAAGACATCCTGGTTAGAACTGATCAACCGACAGATTGGGTCAGTCAAATCGTCATAGTGACAAAAGCGTGCAAAAACTACTTCACATTTGCATTGATCCGAAACCACTAACAAACAAAGAAAACGAACTCAGCAGAGAGGGTTTGACGTCGTTCTACGATGATTCATTCATTTGCCATATATCTGGTATTGTTGAATATTACTTGTGTTATAATGGACAAGACGTGCATGGGTAATAGGTTGTTTATTGCAGATAGTTTGTTCGGACATGGACAAAACAAACCAAACGTTACAAACATGCTTGTTTGCAAAGTGGCTGCCCCCGTTCACTTGAACACAGTGACCATCCGACGGAGAAGCTGTCGTGTGGTTCGCCTCTTGTTGTTGCTCACCTTATCGCGTTCAGTCTCTTGGGCATAGCGGCAATGGTAATCCACGACTCACGATAGTTCCCTTTTCAGCAATCAACTACTTTCCAAGAGGCATACACGCTCACCACACTTGGAAAGATATGCTTCTGTTTTTGATGAGAAATCGGAAATGCTTCAGGGAGTGAGGGCATTGAACGTATGCGAATCCATAGAACCTGTGGCACTACCGATAAAGTCTATTCCATAGGCAGTTACAGATGGATTTGATCACGAGCTGAACATTCTCACATGAGAAGACGTCCTGGTTAGAACTGATCAACCGACAGATTGGGTCAGTCAAATCGTCATAGTGACAAAAGCGTGCAAAAACTACTTCACATTTGCATTGATCCGAAACCACTAACAAACAAAGAAAACGAACTCAGCAGAGAGGGTTTGACGTCGTTCTACGATGATTCATTCATTCGCCATATATCTGGTATTGTTGAATATTACTTGTGTTATAATGGACAAGACGTGCATGGGTAATAGGTTGTTTATTGCAGATAGTTTGTTCGGACATGGACAAAACAAACCTAACGTTACAAACATGCTTGTTTGCAAAGTGGCTGCCCCCGTTCACTTGAAGACAGTGACCATCCGACGGAGAAGCTGTCGTGTGGTTCGCCTGTTGTTAATGTTCACCTTATCGCGTTCAGTCTCTTGGGCATAGCGGCAATGGTAATCCACGACTCACGATAGTTCCCTTTTCAGCAATCAACTACTTACCAAGTATTATATACGCTCACCACACTTGGAAAGATATGCTTCTGTTTTTGATGAGAAATCGGAAATGCTTCAGGGAGTGAGGGCATTGAACGTATGCGAATCCATAGAACCTGTGGCACTACCGATAAAGTCTATTCCATAGGCAGGTACAGATGGATTTGATCACGAGCTGAACATTCTCACATGAGAAGACGTCCTGGTTAGAACTGATCAACCGACAGATTGGGTCAGTCAAATCGTCATAGTGACAAAAGCGTGCAAAAACTACTTCACATTTGCATTGATCCGAAACCACTAACAAACAAAGAAAACGAACTTAGCAGAGAGGGTTTGACGTCGTTCCACGATGATTCATTCATTCGCCATATATCTGGTATTGTTGAATATTACTAGTGTTATAATGGACAAGACGTGCATGGGTAATAGGTTGTTTATTGCAGATAGCTTGTTCGGACATGGACAAAACAAACCAAACGTTACAAACATGCTTGTTTGCAAAGTGGCTGCCCCCGTTCACTTGAACACAGTGACCATCCGACGGAGAAGCTGTCGTGTGGTTCGCCTGTTGTTGTTGTTCACCTTATCGCGTTCAGTCTCTTGGGCATAGCGGCAATGGTAATCCACGACTCACGATAGTTCCCTTTTCAGCAATCAACTACTTACCAAGTATTATATACGCTCACCACACTTGGAAAGATATGCTTCTGTTTTTGATGAGAAATCGGAAATGCTTCAGGGAGTGAGGGCATTGAACGTATGCGAATCCATAGAACCTGTGGCACTACCGATAAAGTCTATTCCATAGGCAGTTACAGATGGATTTGATCACGAGCTGAACATTCTCACATGAGAAGACGTCCTGGTTAGAACTGATCAACCGACAGATTGGGTCAGTCAAATCGTCATAGTGACAAAAGCGTGCAAAAACTACTTCACATTTGCATTGATCCGATACCACTAACAAACAAAGAAAACGAACTCAGCAGAGAGGGTTTGACGTCGTTCTACGATGATTCATTCATTCGCCATATATCTGGTATTGTTGAATATTACTTGTGTTATAATGGACAAGACGTGCATGGGTAATAGGTTGTTTATTGCAGATAGCTTGTTCGGACATGGACAAAACAAACCAAACGTTACAAACATGCTTGTTTGCAAAGTGGCTGCCCCCGTTCACTTGAACACAGTGACCATCCGACGGAGAAGCTGTCGTGTGGTTCGCCTGTTGTTGCTCACCTTATCGCGTTCAGTCTCTTGGGCATAGCGGCAATGGTAATCTACGACTCACGATAGTTCCCTTTTCAGCAATCAACTACATATCAAGTATTATATACGCTCACCACACTTGGAAAGATATGCTTCTGTTTTTGATGAGAAATCGGAAATGCTTCAGAGAGTGAGGGCATTGAACGTATGCGAATCCATAGAACCTGTGGCACTACCGATAAAGTCTATTCCATAGGCAGTTACAGATGGATTTGATCACGAGCTGAACATTCTCACATGAGAAGACGTCCTGGTTAGAACTGATCAACCGACAGATTGGGTCAGTCAAATCGTCATAGTGACAAAAGCGTGCAAAAACTACTTCACATTTGCATTGATCCGAAACCACTAACAAACAAAGAAAACGAACTCAGCAGAGAGGGTTTGACGTCGTTCTACGATGATTCATTCATTCGCCATATATCTGGTATTGTTGAATATTACTTGTGTTATAATGGACAAGACGAGCATGGGTAATAGGTTGTTTATTGTAGATAGTTTGTTCGGACTTGGACAAAACAAACCAAACGTTACAAACATGCTTGTTTGCAAAGTGGCTGCCCCCGTTCACTTGAACACAGTGACCATCCGACGGAGAAGCTGTCGTGTGGTTCGCCTGTTGTTGTTGTTCACCTTATCGCGTTCAGTCTCTTGGGCATAGCGGCAATGGTAATCCACGACTCACGATAGTTCCCTTTTCAGCAATCAACTACTTACCAAGTATTATATACGCTCACCACACTTGGAAAGATATGCTTCTGTTTTTGATGAGAAATCGGAAATGCTTCAGGGAGTGAGGGCATTGAACGTATGCGAATCCATAGAACCTGTGGCACTACCGATAAAGTCTATTCCATAGGCAGTTACAGATGGATTTGATCACGAGCTGAACATTCTCACATGAGAAGACGTCCTGGTTAGAACTGATCAACCGACAGATTGGGTCAGTCAAATCGTCATAGTGACAAAAGCGTGCAAAAACTACTTCACATTTGCATTGATCCGAAACCAATAACAAACAAAGAAAACGAACTCAGCAGAGAGGGTTTGACGTCGTTCTACGATGATTCATTCATTCGCCATATATCTGGTATTGTTGAATACTACTTGTGTTATAATGGACAAGACGTGCATGGGTAATAGGTTGTTTATTGCAGATAGCTTGTTCGGACATGGACAAAACAAACCAAACGTTACAAACATGCTTGTTTGCAAAGTGGCTGCCCCCGTTCACTTGAACACAGTGACCATCCGACGGAGAAGCTGTCGTGTGGTTCGCCTGTTGTTGTTGTTCACCTTATCGCGTTCAGTCTCTTGGGCATAGCGGCAATGGTAATCCACGACTCACGATAGTTCCCTTTTCAGCAATCAACTACTTACCAAGTATTATATACGCTCACCACACTTGGAAAGATATGCTTCTGTTTTTGATGAGAAATCGGAAATGCTTCAGGGAGTGAGGGCATTGAACGTATGCGAATCCATAGAACCTGTGGCACTACCGATAAAGTCTATTCCATAGGCAGTTACAGATGGATTTGATCACGAGCTGAACATTTTCATATGAGAAGACGTCCTGGTTAGAACTGATCAACCGACAGATTGGGTCAGTCAAATCGTCATAGTGACAAAAGCGTGCAAAAACTACTTCACATTTGCATTGATCCGAAACCAATAACAAACAAAGAAAACGAACTCAGCAGAGAGGGTTTGACGTCGTTCTACGATGATTCATTCATTCGCCATATATCTGGTATTGTTGAATACTACTTGTGTTATAATGGACAAGACGTGCATGGGTAATAGGTTGTTTATTGCAGATAGCTTGTTCGGACATGGACAAAACAAACCAAACGTTACAAACATGCTTGTTTGCAAAGTGGCTGCCCCCGTTCACTTGAAGACAGTGACCGTCCGACGGAGAAGCTGTCGTGTGGTTCGCCTGTTGTTGTTGTTCACCTTATCGCGTTCAGTCTCTTGGGCATAGCGGCAATGGTAATCCACGACTCTCGATAGTTCCCTTTTCAGCAATCAACTACTTGCCAAGTATTATATACGCTCACCACACTTGGAAAGATATGCTTCTGTTTTTGATGAGAAATCGGAAATGCTTCAGGGAGTGAGGGCATTGAACGTATGCGAATCCATAGAACCTGTGGCACTACCGATAAAGTCTATTCCATAGGCAGTTACAGATGGATTTGATCACGAGCTGAACATTCTCACATGAGAAGACGTCCTGGTTAGAACTGATCAACCGACAGATTGGGTCAGTCAAATCGTCATAGTGACAAAAGCGTGCAAAAACTACTTCACATTTGCATTGATCCGAAACCACTAACAAACAAAGAAAACGAACTCAGCAGAGAGGGTTTGACGTCGTTCTACGATGATTCATTCATTCGCCATATATCTGGTATTGTTGAATATTACTTGTGTTATAATGGACAAGACGTGCATGGGTATTAGATGGTTTATTGCAGAAAGCTTGTTCGGACATGGACAAAACAAACCAAACGTTACAAACATGCTTGTTTGCAAAGTGGCTGCCCCCGTTCACTTGAACACAGTGACCATCCGACGGAGAAGCTGTCGTGTGGTTCGCCTGTTGTTGTTGCTCACTTTATCGCGTTCAGTCTCTTGGGCATAGCGGCAATGGTAATCCACGACTCACGGTAGTTCCCTTTTCAGCAATCAACTACTTACCAAGTATTATATACGATCACCACACTTGGAAAGATATGCTTCTGTTTTTGATGAGAAATCGGAAATGCTTCAGGGAGTGAGGGCATTGAACGTATGCGAATCCATAGAACCTGTGGCACTACCGATAAAGTCTATTCCATAGGCAGTTACAGATGGATTTGATCACGAGCTGAACATTCTCACATGAGAAGACGTCCTGGTTAGAACTGATCAACCGACAGATTGGGTCAGTCAAATCGTCATAGTGACAAAAGCGTGCAAAAACTACTTCACATTTGCATTGATCCGAAACCACTAACAAACAAAAAAAACGAACTCAGCAGAGAGGGTTTGACGTCGTTCTACGATGATTCATTCATTCGCCATATATCTGGTATTGTTGAATATTACTTGTGTTATAATGGACAAGACGTGCATGGGTAATAGGTTGTTTATTGCAGATAGTTTGTTCGGACATGGACAAAACAAACCAAACGTTACAAACATGCTTGTTTGCAAAGTGGCTGCCCCCGTTCACTTGAACACAGTGACCATCCGACGGAGAAGCTGTCGTGTGGTTCGCCTGTTGTTGTTGCTCACCTTATCGCGTTCAGTCTCTTGGGCATAGCGGCAATGGTAATCCACGACTCACGATAGTTCCCTTTTCAGCAATCAACTACTTACCAAGTATTATATACGCTCACCACACTTGGAAAGATATGCTTCTGTTTTTGATGAGAAATCGGAAATGCTTCAGGGAGTGAGGGCATTGAACGTATGCGAATCCATAGAACCTGTGGCACTACCGATAAAGTCTATTCCATAGGCAGGTACAGATGGATTTGATCACGAGCTGAACATTCTCACATGAGAAGACGTCCTGGTTAGAACTGATCAACCGACAGATTGGGTCAGTCAAATCGTCATAGTGACAAAAGCGTGCAAAAACTACTTCACATTTGCATTGATCCGAAACCACTAACAAACAAAGAAAACGAACTCAGCAGAGAGGGTTTTACGTTATTCTACGATGATTCATTCATTCGCCATATATCTGGTATTGTTGAATATTACTTGTGTTATAATGGACAAGACGTGCATGGGTAATAGGTTGTTTATTGCAGATAGCTTGTTCGGACATGGACAAAACAAACCAAACGTTACAAACATGCTTGTTTGCAAAGTGGCTGCCCCCGTTCACTTGAACACAGTGACCATCCGACGGAGAAGCTGTCGTGTGGTTCGCCTGTTGTTGTTGTTCACCTTATCGCGTTCAGTCTCTTGGGCATAGCGGCAATGGTAATCCACGACTCACGATAGTTCCCTTTTCAGCAATCAACTACTTACCAAGTATTATATACGCTCACCACACTTGGAAAGATATGCTTCTGTTTTTGATGAGAAATCGGAAATGCTTCAGGGAGTGAGGGCATTGAACGTATGCAAATCCATAGAACCTGTGGCACTACCGATAAAGTCTATTCCATAGGCAGTTACAGATGGATTTGATCACGAGCTGAACATTCTCACATGAGAAGACGTCCTGGTTAGAACTGATCAACCGACAGATTGGGTCAGTCAAATCGTCATAGTGACAAAAGCGTGCAAAAACTACTTCACATTTGCATTGATCCGAAACCACTAACAAACAAAAAAAACGAACTCAGCAGAGAGGGTTTGACGTCGTTCTACGATGATTCATTCATTCGCCATATATCTGGTATTGTTGAATATTACTTGTGTTATAATGGACAAGACGTGCATGGGTAATAGGTTGTTTATTGCAGATAGTTTGTTCGGACATGGACAAAACAAACCAAACGTTACAAACATGCTTGTTTGCAAAGTGGCTGCCCCCGTTCACTTGAACACAGTGACCATCCGACGGAGAAGCTGTCGTGTGGTTCGCCTGTTGTTGCTCACCTTTTCGCGTTCAGTCTCTTGGGCATAGCGGCAATGGTAATGCACGACTCACGATAGTTCCCTTTTCAGCAATCAACTACTTACCAAGTATTATATACGCTCACCACACTTGGAAAGATATGCTTCTGTTTTTGATGAGAAATCGGAAATGCTTCAGGGAGTGAGGGCATTGAACGTATGCGAATCCATAGAACCTGTGGCACTACCGATAAAGTCTATTCCATAGGCAGGTACAGATGGATTTGATCACGAGCTGAACATTCTCACATGAGAAGACGTCCTGGTTAGAACTGATCAACCGACAGATTGGGTCAGTCAAATCGTCATAGTGAGAAAAGCGTGCAAAAACTACTTCACATTTGCATTGATCCGAAACCACTAACAAACAAAGAAAACGAACTCAGCAGAGAGGGTTTGACGTCGTTCTACGATGATTCATTCATTCGCCATATATCTGGTATTGTTGAATATTACTTGTGTTATAATGGACAAGACGTGCATGGGTAATAGGTTGTTTATTGCAGATAGCTTGTTCGGACATGGACAAAACAAACCAAACGTTACAAACATGCTTGTTTGCAAAGTGGCTGCCCCCGTTCACTTGAACACAGTGACCATCCGACGGAGAAGCTGTCGTGTGGTTCGCCTGTTGTTGTTGCTCACCTTATCGCGTTCAGTCTCTTGGGCATAGCGGCAATGGTAATCCACGACTCACGATAGTTCCCTTTTTAGCAATCAACTACTTACCAAGTATTATATACGCTCACCACACTTGGAAAGATATGCTTCTGTTTTTGATGAGAAATCGGAAATGCTTCAGGGAGTGAGGGCATCGAACGTATGCGAATCCATAGAACCTGTGGCACTACCGATAAAGTCTATTCCATAGGCAGTTACAGATGGATTTGATCACGAGCTGAACATTCTCACATGAGAAGACGTCCTGGTTAGAACTGATCAACCGACAGATTGGGTCAGTCAAATCGTCATAGTGACAAAAGCGTGCAAAAACTACTTCACATTTGCATTGATCCGAAACCACTAACAAACAAAGAAAACGAACTCAGCAGAGAGGGTTTGACGTCGTTCTACGATGATTCATTCATTCGCCATATATCTGGTATTGTTGAATATTACTTGTGTTATAATGGACAAGACGTGCATGGGTAATTGGTTGTTTATTGCAGATAGCTTGTTCGGACATGGACAAAACAAACCAAACGTTACAAACATGCTTGTTTGCAAAGTGGCTGCCCCCGTTCACTTGAAGACAGTGACCATCCGACGGAGAAGCTGTCGTGTGGTTCGCCTGTTGTTGTTGTTCACCTTATCGCGTTCAGTCTCTTGGGCATAGCGGCAATGGTAATCCACGACTCACGATAGTTCCCTTTTCAGCAATCAACTACTTACCAAGTATTATATACGCTCACCACACTTGGAAAGATATGCTTCTGTTTTTGATGAGAAATCGGAAATGCTTCAGGGAGTGAGGGCATTGAACGTATGCAAATCCATAGAACCTGTGGCACTACCGATAAAGTCTATTCCACAGGCAGTTACAGATGGATTTGATCACGAGCTGAACATTCTCACATGAGAAGACGTCCTGGTTAGAACTGATCAACCGACAGATTGGGTCAGTCAAATCGTCATAGTGACAAAAGCGTGCAAAAACTACTTCACATTTGCATTGATCCGAAACCACTAACAAACAAAGAAAACGAACTCAGCAGAGAGGGTTTGACGTCGTTCTACGATGATTCATTCATTCGCCATATATCTGGTATTGTTGAATACTACTTGTGTTATAATGGACAAGACGTGCATGGGTAATAGGTTGTTTATTGCAGATAGTTTGTTCGGACATGGACAAAACAAACCAAACGTTACAAACATGCTTGTTTGCAAAGTGGATGCCCACGTTCACTTGAACACAGTGACCATCCGACGGAGAAGCTGTCGTGTGGTTCGCCTGTTGTTGTTGCTCACCTTATCGCGTTCAGTCTCTTGGGCATAGCGGCAATGGTAATCCACGACTCACGATAGTTCCCTTTTCAGCAATCAACTACTTACCAAGTATTATATACGCTCACCACACTTGGAAAGATATGCTTCTGTTTTCGATGAGAAATCGGAAATGCTTCAGGGAGTTAGGGCATTGAACGTATGCGAATCCATAGAACCTGTGGCACTACCGATAAAGTCTATTCCATAGGCAGTTACAGATGGATTTGATCACGAGCTGAACATTCTCACATGAGAAGACGTCCTGGTTAGAACTGATCAACCGACAGATTGGGTCAGTCAAATCGTCATAGTGACAAAAGCGTGCAAAAACTACTTCACATTTGCATTGATCCGAAACCACTAACAAACAAAGAAAACGAACTCAGCAGAGAGGGTTTGACGTCGTTCTACGATGATTCATTCATTCGCCATATATCTGGTATTGTTGAATATTATTTGTGTTATAATGGACAAGACGTGCATGGGTAATAGGTTGTTTATTGCAGATAGTTTGTTCGGACATGGACAAAACAAACCAAACGTTACAAACATGCTTGTTTGCAAAGTGGCTGCCCCCGTTCACTTGAACACAGTGACCATCCGACGGAGAAGCTGTCGTGTGGTTCGCCTGTTGTTGTTGCTCACCTTATCGCGTTCAGTCTCTTGGGCATAGCGGCAATGGTAATCCACGACTCACGATAGTTCCCTTTTCAGCAATCAACTACTTACCAAGTATTATATACGCTCACCACACTTGGAAAGATATGCTTCTGTTTTTGATGAGAAATCGGAAATGCTTCGGGGAGTTAGGGCATTGAACGTATGCGAATCCATAGAACCTGTGGCACTACCGATAAAGTCTATTCCATAGGCAGTTACAGATGGATTTGATCACGAGCTGAACATTCTCACATGAGAAGACGTCCTGGTTAGAACTGATCAACCGACAGATTGGGTCAGTCAAATCGTCATAGTGACAAAAGCGTGCAAAAACTACTTCACATTTGCATTGATCCGAAACCACTAACAAACAAAGAAAACGAACTCAGCAGAGAGGGTTTGACGTCGTTCTACGATGATTCATTCATTCGCCATATATCTGGTATTGTTGAATATTACTTGTGTTATAATGGACAAGACGTGCATGGGTAATAGGTTGTTTATTGCAGATAGTTTGTTCGGACATGGACAAAACAAACCAAACGTTACAAACATGCTTGTTTGCAAAGTGGCTGCCCCCGTTCACTTGAAGACAGTAACCATCCGACGGAGAAGCTGTCGTGTGGTTCGTATGTTGTTGTTGTTCACCTTATCGCGTTCAGTCTCTTGGGCATAGCGGCAATGGTAATCCACGACTCACGATAGTTCCCTTTTCAGCAATCAACTACTTACCAAGTATTATATACGATCACCACACTTGGAAAGATATGCTTCTGTTTTTGATGAGAAATCGGAAATGCTTCGGGGAGTGAGGGCATTGAACGTATGCGAATCCATAGAACCTGTGGCACTACCGATAAAGTCTATTCCATAGGCAGTTACAGATGGATTTGATCACGAGCTGAACATTCTCACATGAGAAGACGTCCTGGTTAGAACTGATCAACCGACAGATTGGGTCAGTCAAATCGTCATAGTGACAAAAGCGTGCAAAAACTACTTCACATTTGCATTGATCCGAAACCACTAACAAACAAAAAAAACGAACTCAGCAGAGAGGGTTTGACGTCGTTCTACGATGATTCATTCATTCGCCATATATCTGGTATTGTTGAATATTACTAGTGTTATAATGGACAAGACGTGCATGGGTAATAGGTTGTTTATTGCAGATAGTTTGTTCGGACATGGACAAAACAAACCAAACGTTACAAACATGCTTGTTTGCAAAGTGGCTGCCCCCGTTCACTTGAAGACAGTGACCATCCGACGGAGAAGCTGTCGTGTGGTTCGCCTGTTGTTGTTGTTCACCTTATCGCGTTCAGTCTCTTGGGCATAGCGGCAATGGTAATCCACGACTCACGATAGTTCCCTTTTCAGCAATCAACTACTTACCAAGTATTATATACGATCACCACACTTGGAAAGATATGCTTCTGTTTTTGATGAGAAATCGGAAATGCTTCAGGGAGTTAGGGCATTGAACGTATGCAAATCCATAGAACCTGTGGCACTACCGATAAAGTCTATTCCATAGGCAGTTACAGATGGATTTGATCACGAGCTGAACATTCTCACATGAGAAGACGTCCTGGTTAGAACTGATCAACCGACAGATTGGGTCAGTCAAATCGTCATAGTGACAAAAGCGTGCAAAAACTACTTCACATTTGCATTGATCCGAAACCACTAACAAACAAAGAAAACGAACTCAGCAGAGAGGGTTTGACGTCGTTCTACGATGATTCATTCATTCGCCATATATCTGGTATTGTTGAATATTATTTGTGTTATAATGGACAAGACGTGCATGGGTAATTGGTTTTTTATTGCAGATAGCTTGTTCGGACATGGACAAAACAAACCAAACGTTACAAACATGCTTGTTTGCAAAGTGGCTGCCCCCGTTCACTTGAAGACAGTGACCATCCGACGGAGAAGCTGTCGTGTGGTTCGCCTGTTGTTGTTGCTCACCTTATCGCGTTCAGTCTCTTGGGCATAGCGGCAATGGTAATCCACGATTCACGATAGTTCCCTTTTCAGCAATCAACTACTTACCAAGTATTATATACGCTCACCACACTTGGAAAGATATGCTTCTGTTTTTGATGAGAAATCGGAAATGCTTCAGGGAGTGAGGGCATTGAACGTATGCGAATCCATAGAACCTATGGCACTACCGATAAAGT
Organism: Fasciola hepatica; assembly: GCA_948099385.1. Taxonomy (NCBI): domain Eukaryota; kingdom Metazoa; phylum Platyhelminthes; class Trematoda; order Plagiorchiida; family Fasciolidae; genus Fasciola; species Fasciola hepatica. The sequence continues at coordinate 3,323,728 of CANUEZ040000198.1, forward strand.
CTATTCCATAGGCAATTACAGATGGATTTGATCACGAGCTGAACATTCTCACATGAGAAGACGTCCTGGTTAGAACTGATCAACCGACAGATTGGGTCAGTCAAATCGTCATAGTGACAAAAGCGTGCAAAAACTACTTCACATTTGCATTGATCCGAAACCACTAACAAACAAAAAAAACGAACTCAGCAGAGAGGGTTTGACGTCGTTCTACGATGATTCATTCATTCGCCATATATCTGGTATTGTTGAATATTACTAGTGTTATAATGGACAAGACGTGCATGGGTAATAGGTTGTTTATTGCAGATAGCTTGTTCGGACATGGCCAAAACAAACCAAACGTTACAAACATGCTTGTTTGCAAAGTGGCTGCCCCCGTTCACTTGAAGACAGTGACCATCCGACCGAGAAGCTGTCGTGTGGTTCGTATGTTGTTGTTGTTCACCTTATCGCGTTCAGTCTCTTGGGCATAGCGGCAATGGTAATCCACGACTCACGATAGTTCCCTTTTCAGCAATCAACTACTTACCAAGTATTATATACGCTCACCACACTTGGAAAGATATGCTTCTGTTTTTGATGAGAAATCGGAAATGCTTCAGGGAGTGCGGGCATTGAACGTATGCGAATCCATAGAACCTATGGCACTACCGATAAATTCTATTCCATAGGCAGTTACAGATGGATTTGATCACGAGCTGAACATTCTCACATGAGAAGACGTCCTGGTTAGAACTGATCAACCGACAGATTGGGTCAGTCAAATCGTCATAGTGACAAAAGCGTGCAAAAACTACTTCACATTTGCATTGATCCGAAACCACTAACAAACAAAGAAAACGAACTCAGCAGAGAGGGTTTGACGTCGTTCTACGATGATTCATTCATTCGCCATATATCTGGTATTGTTGAATATTATCTGTGTTATAATGGACAAGACGTGCATGGGTAATAGGTTGTTTATTACAGATAGCTTGTTCGGACATGGACAAAACAAACCAAACGTTACAAACATGCTTGTTTGCAAAGTGGCTGCCCCCGTTCACTTGAACACAGTGACCATCCGACGGAGAAGCTGTCGTGTGGTTCGCCTGTTGTTGTTGTTCACCTTATCGCGTTCAGTCTCTTGGGCATAGCGGCAATGGTAATCCACGACTCACGATAGTTCCCTTTTCAGCAATCAACTACTTACCAAGTATTATATACGCTCACCACACTTGGAAAGATATGCTTCTGTTTTTGATGAGAAATCGGAAATGCTTCAGGGAGTTAGGGCATTGAACGTATGCAAATCCATAGAACCTGTGGCACTACCGATAAAGTCTATTCCATAGGCAGTTACAGATGGATTTGATCACGAGCTGAACATTCTCACATGAGAAGACGTCCTGGTTAGAACTGATCAACCGACAGATTGGGTCAGTCAAATCGTCATAGTGACAAAAGCGTGCAAAAACTACTTCACATTTGCATTGATCCGAAACCACTAACAAACAAAAAAAACGAACTCAGCAGAGAGGGTTTGACGTCGTTCTACGATGATTCATTCATTCGCCATATATCTGGTATTGTTGAATATTACTTGTGTTATAATGGACAAGACGTGCATGGGTAATAGGTTGTTTATTGCAGATAGTTTGTTCGGACATGGACAAAACAAACCAAACGTTACAAACATGCTTGTTTGCAAAGTGGCTGCCCCCGTTCACTTGAATACAGTGACCATCCGACGGAGAAGCTGTCGTGTGGTTCGCCTGTTGTTGTTGTTCACCTTATCGCGTTCAGTCTCTTGGGCATAGCGGCAATGGTAATCCACGACTCACGATAGTTCCCTTTTCAGCAATCAACTACTTACCAAGTATTATATACGCTCACCACACTTGGAAAGATATGCTTCTGTTTTTGATGAGAAATCGGAAATGCTTCAGGGAGTGCGGGCATTGAACGTATGCGAATCCATAGAACCTGTGACACTACCGATAAAGTCTATTCCATAGGCAGTTACAGATGGATTTGATCACGAGCTGAACATTCTCACATGAGAAGACGTCCTGGTTAGAACTGATCAACCGACAGATTGGGTCAGTCAAATCGTCATAGTGACAAAAGCGTGCAAAAACTACTTCACATTTGCATTGATCCGAAACCACTAGCAAACAAAAAAACGAACTCAGCAGAGAGGGTTTGACGTCGTTCTACGATGATTCATTCATTCGCCATATATCTGGTATTGTTGAATATTACTTGTGTTATAATGGACAAGACGTGCATGGGTAATAGGTTGTTTATTGCAGATAGTTTGTTCGGACATGGACAAAACAAACCAAACGTTACAAACATGCTTGTTTGCAAAGTGGCTGCCCCCGTTCACTTGAAGACAGTGACCATCCGACGGAGAAGCTGTCGTGTGGTTCGCCTGTTGTTGTTGTTCACCTTATCGCGTTCAGTCTCTTGGGCATAGCGGCAATGGTAATCCACGACTCACGGTAGTTCCCTTTTCAGCAATCAACTACTTACCAAGTATTATATACGATCACCACACTTGGAAAGATATGCTTCTGTTTTTGATGAGAAATCGGAAATGCTTCAGGGAGTGAGGGCATTGAACGTATGCAAATCCATAGAACCTGTGGCACTACCGATAAAGTCTATTCCATAGGCAGTTACAGATGGATTTGATCACGAGCTGAACATTCTCACATGAGAAGACATCCTGGTTAGAACTGATCAACCGACAGATTGGGTCAGTCAAATCGTCATAGTGACAAAAGCGTGCAAAAACTACTTCACATTTGCATTGATCCGAAACCACTAACAAACAAAGAAAACGAACTCAGCAGAGAGGGTTTGACGTCGTTCTACGATGATTCATTCATTCGCCATATATCTGGTATTGTTGAATATTACTTGTGTTATAATGGACAAGACGTGCATGGGTAATAGGTTGTTTATTGCAGATAGCTTGTTCGGACATGGACAAAACAAACCAAACGTTACAAACATGCTTGTTTGCAAAGTGGCTGCCCCCGTTCACTTGAACACAGTGACCATCCGACGGAGAAGCTGTCGTGTGGTTCGTATGTTGTTGTTGTTCACCTTATCGCGTTCAGTCTCTTGGGCATAGCGGCAATGGTAATCCACGACTCACGATAGTTCCCTTTTCAGCAATCAACTACTTACCAAGTATTATATACGCTCACCACACTTGGAAAGATATGCTTCTGTTTTTGATGAGAAATCGGAAATGCTTCAGGGAGTGCGGGCATTGAACGTATGCGAATCCATAGAACCTATGGCACTACCGATAAATTCTATTCCATAGGCAGTTACAGATGGATTTGATCACGAGCTGAACATTCTCACATGAGAAGACGTCCTGGTTAGAACTGATCAACCGACAGATTGGGTCAGTCAAATCGTCATAGTGACAAAAGCGTGCAAAAACTACTTCACATTTGCATTGATCCGAAACCACTAACAAACAAAAAAAACGAACTCAGCAGAGAGGGTTTGACGTCGTTCTACGATGATTCATTCATTCGCCATATATCTGGTATTGTTGAATATTATTTGTGTTATAATGGACAAGACGTGCATGGGTAATTGGTTTTTTATTGCAGATAGCTTGTTCGGACATGGACAAAACAAACCAAACGTTACAAACATGCTTGTTTGCAAAGTGGCTGCCCCCGTTCACTTGAACACAGTGACCATCCGACGGAGAAGCTGTCGTGTGGTTCGCCTGTTGTTGTTGCTCACCTTATCGCGTTCAGTCTCTTGGGCATAGCGGCAATGGTAATCCACGACTCATGATAGTTCCCTTTTCAGCAATCAACTACTTACCAAGTATTATATACGCTCACCACACTTGGAAAGATATGCTTCTGTTTTTGATGAGAAATCGGAAATGCTTCAGGGAGTTAGGGCATTGAACGTATGCGAATCCATAGAACCTATGGCACTACCGATAAAGTCTATTCCATAGGCAGTTACAGATGGATTTGTTCACGAGCTGAACATTCTCACATGAGAAGACGTCCTGGTTAGAACTGATCAACCGACAGATTGGGTCAGTCAAATCGTCATAGTGACAAAAGCGTGCAAAAACTACTTCACATTTGCATTGATCCGAAACCACTAACAAACAAAGAAAACGAACTCAGCAGAGAGGGTTTTACGTCGTTCTACGATGATTCATTCATTCGCCATATATCTGGTATTGTTGAATATTATTTGTGTTATAATGGACAAGACGTGCATGGGTAATTGGTTTTTTATTGCAGATAGCTTGTTCGGACATGGACAAAACAAACCAAACGTTACAAACATGCTTGCTTGCAAAGTGGCTGCCCCCGTTCACTTGAAGACAGTGACCATCCGACGGAGAAGCTGTCGTGTGGTTCGCCTGTTGTTGTTGTTCACCTTATCGCGTTCAGTCTCTTGGGCATAGCGGCAATGGTAATCCACGACTCACGATAGTTCCCTTTTCAGCAATCAACTACTTACCAAGTATTATATACGCTCACCACACTTGGAAAGATATGCTTCTGTTTTTGATGAGAAATCGGAAATGCTTCAGGGAGTGAGGGCATTGAACGTATGCGAATCCATAGAACCTGTGGCACTACCGATAAAGTCTATTCCATAGGCAGTTACAGATGGATTTGATCACGAGCTGAACATTCTCACATGAGAAGACGTCCTGGTTAGAACTGATCAACCGACAGATTGGGTCAGTCAAATCGTCATAGTGACAAAAGCGTGCAAAAACTACTTCACATTTGCATTGATCCGAAACCACTAACAAACAAAAAAACGAACTCAGCAGAGAGGGTTTTACGTCATTCTACGATGATTCATTCATTCGCCATATATCTGGTATTGTTGAATATTACTTGTGTTATAATGGACAAGACGTGCATGGGTAATAGGTTGTTTATTGCAGATAGTTTGTTCGGACATGGACAAAACAAACCAAACGTTACAAACATGCTTGTTTGCAAAGTGGCTGCCCCCGTTCACTTGAAGACAGTGACCATCCGACGGAGAAGCTGTCGTGTGGTTCGCCTGTTGTTGTTGTTCACCTTATCGCGTTCAGTCTCTTGGGCATAGCGGCAATGGTAATCCACGACTCACGATAGTTCCCTTTTCAGCAATCAACTACTTACCAAGTATTATATACGATCACCACACTTGGAAAGATATGCTTCTGTTTTTGATGAGAAATCGGAAATGCTTCAGGGAGTGCGGGCATTGAACGTATGCGAATCCATAGAACCTGTGACACTACCGATAAAGTCTATTCCATAGGCAGTTACAGATGGATTTGATCACGAGCTGAACATTCTCACATGAGAAGACGTCCTGGTTAGAACTGATCAACCGACAGATTGGGTCAGTCAAATCGTCATAGTGACAAAAGCGTGCAAAAACTACTTCACATTTGCATTGATCCGAAACCACTAACAAACAAAAAAAACGAACTCAGCAGAGAGGGTTTGACGTCGTTCTACGATGATTCATTCATTCGCCATATATCTGGTATTGTTGAATATTACTTGTGTTATAATGGACAAGACGTGCATGGGTAATAGGTTGTTTATTGCAGATAGCTTGTTCGGACATGGACAAAACAAACCAAACGTTACAAACATGCTTGTTTGCAAAGTGGCTGCCCCCGTTCACTTGAACACAGTGACCATCCGACGGAGAAGCTGTCGTGTGGTTCGCCTGTTGTTGTTCACCTTATCGCGTTCAGTCTCTTGGGCATAGCGGCAATGGTAATCCACGACTCACGGTAGTTCCCTTTTCAGCAATCAACTACTTACCAAGTATTATATACGCTCACCACACTTGGAAAGATATGCTTCTGTTTTTGATGAGAAATCGGAAATGCTTCAGGGAGTGAGGGCATTGAACGTATGCGAATCCATAGAACCTGTGGCACTACCGATAAAGTCTATTCCATAGGCAGGTACAGATGGATTTGATCACGAGCTGAACATTCTCACATGAGAAGACGTCCTGGTTAGAACTGATCAACCGACAGATTGGGTCAGTCAAATCGTCATAGTGACAAAAGCGTGCAAAAACTACTTCACATTTGCATTGATCCGAAACCACTAACAAACAAAGAAAACGAACTCAGCAGAGAGGGTTTTACGTTATTCTACGATGATTCATTCATTCGCCATATATCTGGTATTGTTGACAATTACTTGTGTTATAATGGACAAGACGTGCATGGGTAATAGGTTGTTTATTGCAGATAGCTTGTTCGGACGAGGACAAAACAAACCTAACGTTACAAACATGCTTGTTTGCAAAGTGGCTGCTCCCGTTCACTTGAACACAGTGACCATCCGATGGAGAAGCTGTCGTGTGGTTCGCCTGTTGTTGTTGTTCACCTTATCGCGTTCAGTTTCTTGGGCATAGCGGCAATGGTAATCCACGACTCACGATAGTTCCCTTTTCAGCAATCAACTACTTACCAAGTATTATATACGCTCTCCGCACTTGGAAAGATATGCTTCTGTTTTTGATGAGAAATCGGAAATGCTTCAAAGAGTGAGGGCATTGAACGTATGCGAATCCATAGAACCTGTGGCACTACCGATAAAGTCTATTCCATAGGCAGTTACAGATGGATTTGTTCACGAGCTGAACATTCTCACATGAGAAGACGTCCTGGTTAGAACTGATCAACCGACAGATTGGGTCAGTCAAATTGTCATAGTGACAAAAGCGTGCAAAAACTACTTCACATTTGCATTGATCCGAAACCACTAACAAACAAAGAAAACGAACTCAGCAGAGAGGGTTTGACGTCGTTCTACGATGATTCATTCATTCGCCATATATCTGGTATTGTTGAATATTACTTGTGTTATAATGGACAAGACGTGCATGGGTAATAGGTTGTTTATTGCAGATAGCTTGTTCGGACATGGACAAAACAAACCAAACGTTACAAACATGCTTGTTTGCAAAGTGGCTGCCCCCGTTCACTTGAACACAGTGACCATCCGACGGAGAAGCTGTCGTGTGGTTCGCCTGTTGTTGTTGTTCACCTTATCGCGTTCAGTTTCTTGGGCATAGCGGCAATGGTAATCCACGACTCACGATAGTTCCCTTTTCAGCAATCAACTACTTACCAAGTATTATATACGCTCTCCGCACTTGGAAAGATATGCTTCTGTTTTTGATGAGAAATCGGAAATGCTTCAAAGAGTGAGGGCATTGAACGTATGCGAATCCATAGAACCTGTGGCACTACCGATAAAGTCTATTCCATAGGCAGTTACAGATGGATTTGTTCACGAGCTGAACATTCTCACATGAGAAGACGTCCTGGTTAGAACTGATCAACCGACAGATTGGGTCAGTCAAATTGTCATAGTGACAAAAGCGTGCAAAAACTACTTCACATTTGCATTGATCCGAAACCACTAACAAACAAAGAAAACGAACTCAGCAGAGAGGGTTTGACGTCGTTCTACGATGATTCATTCATTCGCCATATATCTGGTATTGTTGAATATTACTTGTGTTATAATGGACAAGACGTGCATGGGTAATAGGTTGTTTATTGCAGATAGCTTGTTCGGACATGGACAAAACAAACCTAACGTTACAAACATGCTTGTTTGCAAAGTGGCTGCTCCCGTTCACTTGAACACAGTGACCATCCGACGGAGAAGCTGTCGTGTGGTTCGCCTGTTGTTGTTGTTCACCTTATCGCGTTCAGTTTCTTGGGCATAGCGGCAATGGTAATCCACGACTCACGATAGTTCCCTTTTCAGCAATCAACTACTTACCAAGTATTATATACGCTCTCCGCACTTGGAAAGATATGCTTCTGTTTTTGATGAGAAATCGGAAATGCTTCAAAGAGTGAGGGCATTGAACGTATGCGAATCCATAGAACCTGTGGCACTACCGATAAAGTCTATTCCATAGGCAGTTACAGATGGATTTGTTCACGAGCTGAACATTCTCACATGAGAAGACGTCCTGGTTAGAACTGATCAACCGACAGATTGGGTCAGTCAAATTGTCATAGTGACAAAAGCGTGCAAAAACTACTTCACATTTGCATTGATCCGAAACCACTAACAAACAAAGAAAACGAACTCAGCAGAGAGGGTTTGACGTCGTTCTACGATGATTCATTCATTCGCCATATATCTGGTATTGTTGAATATTACTTGTGTTATAATGGACAAGACGTGCATGGGTAATAGGTTGTTTATTGCAGATAGCTTGTTCGGACATGGACAAAACAAACCAAACGTTACAAACATGCTTGTTTGCAAAGTGGCTGCCCCCGTTCACTTGAACACAGTGACCATCCGACGGAGAAGCTGTCGTGTGGTTCGCCTGTTGTTGTTCACCTTATCGCGTTCAGTCTCTTGGGCATAGCGGCAATGGTAATCCACGACTCACGATAGTTCCCTTTTTAGCAATCAACTACTTACCAAGTATTATATACGCTCACCACACTTGGAAAGATATGCTTCTGTTTTTGATGAGAAATCGGAAATGCTTCAGGGAGTTAGGGCATTGAACGTATGCGAATCCATAGAACCTGTGGCACTACCGATAAAGTCTATTCCATAGGCAGTTACAGATGGATTTGATCACGAGCTGAACATTCTCACATGAGAAGACGTCCTGGTGAGAACTGATCAACCGACAGATTGTGTCAGTCAAATCGTCATGGTGACAAAAGCGTGCAAAAACTACTTCACATTTGCATTGATCCGAAACCACTAACAAACAAAGAAAACGAACTCAGCAGAGAGGGTTTTACGTCGTTCTACGATGATTCATTCATTCGCCATATATCTGGTATTGTTGAATATTATTTGTGTTATAATGGACAAGACGTGCATGGGTAATAGGTTGTTTATTGCAGATAGTTTGTTCGGACATGGACAAAACAAACCAAACGTTACAAACATGCTTGTTTGCAAAGTGGCTGCTCCCGTTCACTTGAACACAGTGACCATCCGACGGAGAAGCTGTCGTGTGGTTCGCCTGTTGTTGTTGTTCACCTTATCGCGTTCAGTCTCTTGGGCATAGCGGCAATGGTAATCCACGACTCACGGTAGTTCCCTTTTCAGCAATCAACTACTTACCAAATATTATATACGCTCACCACACTTGGAAAGATATGCTTCTGTTTTTGATGAGAAATCGGAAATGCTTCAAAGAGTGAGGGCATTGAACGTATGCGAATCCATAGAACCTGTGGCACTACCGATAAAGTCTATTCCATAGGCAGTTACAGATGGATTTGATCACGAGCTGAACATTCTCACATGAGAAGACGTCCTGGTTAGAACTGATCAACCGACAGATTGGGTCAGTCAAATCGTCATAGTGACAAAAGCGTGCAAAAACTACTTCACATTTGCATTGATCCGAAACCACTAACAAACAAAGAAAACGAACTCAGCAGAGAGGGTTTTACGTCGTTCTACGATGATTCATTCATTCGCCATATATCTGGTATTGTTGAATATTACTTGTGTTATAATGGACAAGACGTGCATGGGTAATAGGTTGTTTATTGCAGATAGCTTGTTCGGACATGGACAAAACAAACCAAACGTTACAAACATGCTTGTTTGCAAAGTGGCTGCCCCCGTTCACTTGAACACAGTGACCATCCGACGGAGAAGCTGTCGTGTGGTTCGCCTGTTGTTGTTGTTCACCTTATCGCGTTCAGTCTCTTGGGCATAGCGGCAATGGTAATCCACGACTCACGATAGTTCCCTTTTCAGCAATCAACTACTTACCAAGTATTATATACGCTCACCACACTTGGAAAGATATGCTTCTGTTTTTGATGAGAAATCGGAAATGCTTCAGGGAGTTAGGGCATTGAACGTATGCAAATCCATAGAACCTGTGGCACTACCGATAAAGTCTATTCCATAGGCAGTTACAGATGGATTTGATCACGAGCTGAACATTCTCACATGAGAAGACATCCTGGTTAGAACTGATCAACCGACAGATTGGGTCAGTCAAATCGTCATAGTGACAAAAGCGTGCAAAAACTACTTCACATTTGCATTGATCCGAAACCACTAACAAACAAAGAAAACGAACTCAGCAGAGAGGGTTTTACGTTATTCTACGATGATTCATTCATTCGCCATATATCTGGTATTGTTGAATATTACTTGTGTTATAATGGACAAGACGTGCATGGGTAATAGGTTGTTTATTGCAGATAGCTTGTTCGGACATGGACAAAACAAACCAAACGTTACAAACATGCTTGTTTGCAAAGTGGCTGCCCCCGTTCACTTGAACACAGTGACCATCCGACGGAGAAGCTGTCGTGTGGTTCGCCTGTTGTTGCTCACCTTTTCGCGTTCAGTCTCTTGGGCATAGCGGCAATGGTAATCCACGACTCACGATAGTTCCCTTTTCAGCAATCAACTACTTACCAAGTATTATATACGATCACCACACTTGGAAAGATATGCTTCTGTTTTTGATGAGAAATCGGGAATGCTTCAAGGAGTGGGGGCATTGAACGTATGCGAATCCATAGAACCTGTGGCACTACCGATAAAGTCTATTCCATAGGCAGTTACAGATGGATTTTTTCACGACCTTAACTTTCTTCTCAGGGTTTCTCACCTATTCGCCTAATTATTTCCTGTTTCATCTGTTTTCTCCACTTTCGTACTTCACCTACTTTGAGATAAATATTTTCGAGCTGAAATTCAACCAACGGAATTATATTTTACGATTTACCAGCCCGCTTTTCTTGGAATGAATGCTGCTTTCTTCAGACGTTTCCTCTCCCTTTTCTAACTTCACCAACGTTGTTCTTCAGATTATGCAAATTTCTATTACTCACTTTTCCGAACCTGGCAAACCCGAATCCTCCGAGTGGTGCAACCATGCATGCGTTCGTGCTGGTCGCTTGAATTATGCAAAAATGTGCGGCTGGTTCGACTCGCCCACAACAGACTCCCACCTATGCTCCCTGCATATCAGGAACAGATGCTTGCCAACCATTCACATAGCCAAAAATGCTTCGTCCGCTGGGAAACCGAGCACGTACTCTCATCTGCCAACGGTAGCCTGAAACGCTGGTTCTTTGCCGAAGTAGTCTCTCGCCATTTTTGCCCTTCCAATGTCTTTCGCCTAAGTAATTCCTCTGGCAATCTTTTTCGTGAACCGTGTGAGAGAGAGTTGACAATTCGCTTCCTGGTTTGCCGCTAACTCCATCTCACTCACATATCCTACTTCTTCGTTGCCTTCTGTTCACTCTGTCTCCCATTTCCAATTCCATTTTGGTTTTGGAAGACATATCAAATGCTGCATTCTCTGGACTTATGCAAACCACCCGATCAAAACGGCATACCACCGATTGTCTTTTAAATGTGGAATTCGAATTGGCCTGTTTACTACGTTGTCATTTAACTCCCTCTCTTCCTCCCACACACATTCTCCGACTTTCTACTTTTGCGATCCACTGGAAACACAAAGCAATGTTTCATATTCCCAACAGCGATGATCTTTCTGACCCGAATAACTAGCGTCCTATTTCCACTACATCCATTATTTCGAAAAAAACTCGGAACTGTCATCTCCATTAAACCGCGTGCGTTCGTCGATCGCGAAGGACTACTGAGTGATCACCAATACGGATTCCGACCTCGCCGTTCCACCGGTGATATCCTGGCTCTCATCTCACACTCTTGACCGGTTGCACTCGACAACCTTGGAGAAACACACATTGCTCCACCCAACATCTCCAAGCGTTTGACCGAATTTGGTACGGAGGTCTTCTGATCAAACTGCTCACGTTCGGATTCTTCTCCACTCTCTTTTCGCGGACATCAAGTTTCCTCAGTTAGCGAATCATCTCTGCCCGAATTGATGAAGTTTTGTCCCAGCCATTTCCTGTGAATGCTGGCGATACCAGGGTTCAGTAGTTGAGCCCACCTTATTCCTTGTATCTTCTAATGATCTTTCATCCAATAAATCCAACTCAATCCATTTATTTGCCGATGATTCCACCCTTCATTTTTCTTTTTCTTACCGCACTCCCCACAATGCCAACACCAACATCGATCGTGACATCAGTGCAATCAGTGCATCTTTTGACTCCGACTTCGAATAAATATGCTCCCCGCGGCTCCCACTGCTGTGCTGCATATATTGCTTCCAAAATGTCTCCAAAGCGTCGTTCATACTTCCCTTATTCAATCCTTGATTCAACTGTGTTGCCTCCCACAGATTCTACCTCTCTTCTCGGCTTACCTATAACTCCTCTATCTTCGTCCGCTTGCTTATCTCAGTTCGATTCTCAAGCTGCGTGCGAATTTGGTTTTCTGTTTCGCGCCATTAGCTTTTTCACACTAGCTCATCTTCCCATATACAAAGCTCAAACCAGCCCCAAACGTAAATACTGCAGTCACATTTGAGATGAGGCCTTGTCGGCCTCTCTTTCTCTTGGTCGGGTTCACCGACAAGTCATCCGGCAGATCTACAACCCTTCTTAAAAATCCAACATATTTCAATAGCTTATTGACGGGCTGTTGCTGCGTTGTCTTTCGTCTGTTGGTACTAATTAGGATCTTGTTCGTCCGAGCTTGTTCTAGAAGCTTTTCTTTTCAAACGTTCTTCCGACCTTCACGTACTCACGAAGCTTCTCATTCAAATACAAGGAATGAACTTCGATGGTGCTAGCCCACCAGTTAGTTAGATTGGGAAGTCAGACACGAAAGGATACCACGCGTTCATTGGTGACGACCAACACAAGTCAAGCTGAGGTGTAAATTCTACAGCTTATATGGTCTGTACAGGCGATTTTCCAAAAATCATGTATGAACCAATCAGCGAAGTCATGTGAACAGTAGATAAAACAACATTTGTGGATTATCATGGAAATATCTCACTGGCCGTACAATTTTGAAATTGATAGAAAAGAGGAAGGTGAATGTTATTTGAAAAATTAAAAATTTTATGGAAAGCTAGTTTTCGTGTTGAATTCATTTTCTTCTAGTTCAATCGTGAACTTAAAATCAGATGCGACTCATTGAATGCCTTTAAGATCGTAGGTACACTACATTCTCCCTTTAGTAGGCACAAAATATCATCGACGTATCTTTTATACAGAGACAGACAGCTGACGGTTGGATTTAACTTTCGCCGTGAATATATCGGCAAACAAGTAACCCAGTGGAGATGCCCTTGTGATGTCCTCTTTCCGTCTGTAAACGTTATCATCGAATTAGAACTGATTGGATAGCAGAAAACCATGAGTTCTCTACGATTTCCCGCAAAGATACCATTGATGATTTTTTCTGTTGACATGCAATTGTCTATTATTTTAGATACAAGCACGTTTGTGATCAATGACGAAACATCTAGAATAATTATTTTATGTGAATTCACGATTCATATTGAATTATAATTGAGTAACAAGTGATTAGATTTGTATATTATGATTCATCATGCAGCTCCACCGCTCAGCTAAGCATTGAAAAATATGGCAGTGTAGTGTAGATGTTCAGCAAACCGTTGAGAGCCAGCTCGGATAAACTTGAGGGGAAAATGTACCATTCACAATCCTATTGTTTCACCTCGACTAAAAATAGAACGACTAGGACAAGTTTTGGCAGATGGATTTGTCTCACACTTCGAACAATAAATGAAAACAGTTATATACTAAGATACTCTCTACGGACGATATCGTCGTTAATATGCACACCAAGGACGAGTGTGAAAACATGTTCCGTCACTTCTACATCATATAACTAATAATCCACATGATAATCGGTTTGTCCGAAATGAAAACATAAGACACACCAACTGGCACTGAAATGTATTGTTCATTAGGCATGCAAAGTGTGGCATTTTTATAGGCAATACAACGAAAAAGAAACTCATAGGCGAGCAGCATTAGGATCCTTAGCGCATGGGATTTTATTTGTTAATCCAAATCTGCTGAGAAACAAAAGAAAAAGTGAGTGTCGATTTACCGCGGAATAAATTAAGATTAACCGGCTAAAGTATCTGAGCACTCGGTAGAGAACGAAATCGTTCGCGGTGCTTTACAAAAGACGGAATATAGGCATTTCATTAGTACTCCAGTAAAGATGATAGAAAAAAGAGCAAGAAACTTAGTAATCATGGAGAGCCAACGAATGACAGTTTCATATCCACATAGATACAGTATTTTTTTGTCAGGAGAGAAATTGTGTTGATACTTGTAATGCAGAATTGCTTGAACTATCGAATTTGTACGATAAGTCAGAATACTGCGGAGGGTTCGGAAAGGATCACTTTGCTCATAATCACTCACAATATCTTGAGAATTATCAGACTGTTCATTTAGTCCTCTCAGGTTCACACGAAATGCCAAATGCTTTCACCGTTAGCCTACTACGTTCCAGTTCCTGAAAAGCCATACATTGGGTTACATATGTAATTGAGGGGAAAGGAGCGAAAGCACGACAGCTTGAAGAGTGTCGAAGTGGTTGTTCAGGAGTCTGGACGACTTACCGGCATACTGAGTATTGGGAAATGGTCACGAGAGGTTATTCATATATCACGTTGATAAACTAGGTGAGCAACCGAAAGAATGAGGCCCTTGTAGAACCTGTAGTGTTGAAATGGCGTTGAAGGTTGAAGGCAACTCATTGGATGTGCAACTTACAGATTCAACAGAGTAGTTAAGCAATTTATGGTCGCAATGTACTGTAAAGAATGTATCACATCATTATATTTGTGTGATGTTTTTATGGCATGCGTATGTGTTATTTTTTTCATCCAAAGGAAAACCTCGATGCTCGGACAATTCCATGCTGAAATACCATCGTGTGATGTTGTGATGGATATCTCACCCTCCGACCAAAATGAACCCAGAAAAATGATTGAACGTCAAAATCAGCGGTAGTAACTATTAGGTAGGTTGGAAAAAGGGTTCATTCAGAACGGATATATAATTGTGCTTCCAAAATACTTCAAGTCTGGTATAGGTTTCTCGTTCAGTGCACTGCGGAACGATATAAATTATCATTCCCAATTCACACCATTCATCCAAGCAATGCTATCTAAAAGATGGAAATTCATGCACGTCGTAAAGTAGAATCACGAAGCTAAACATGAGGTATCAAGTAAATCTAGAGGGTATTGAAAGTGGATGACATTAACTGTGTCTGGTTTAGCAATCAGCAAAAGTAGAACTAATTTGTGACTGAGGAGCTTGTTTTTGTTCGACGCGTCATTTCTCTATCATATCCAATGCACTGATTGGACGAAGCAAACAAATTCAAATAATACATAGACCTCACAATGATATGCAAATTGCGTTAACATTTATCGTGATGTCGTTGATGGCAGAAAGAATTAGTACGAAATAGTATAATTGACTACCCGATCGAGAATGTAAACCATTCAATTTATCCACGGAGCCAAGGCAGCCTCGTGCATATTGGCTACTGGCTATTGTTCCAGTAATAAGAACTGAAATGCGATCGATATGGATTGTCACTGGAAGCAGTTTAGTGGTCAAGTATAGAATGGTTGGGCGGAGGAGCACCAGGTACGCTCAGTAGATTGGCGGCAACAACCGCGAAACCAGCCGTGTGCATTTTGGACAATTTTATCCTGTCATCCATACACAGTGCCATACTGCTCATGCAAAATTATTTGAAAGCAGTTAATATGGTGGGTTTTGTGTTCTGATCCTTTCCTGTTTAATTTGTTAGTGATTTCCGTAACAGACAACGGAGATCAAATCCGTTTTGTAGAGGCTCATCGGATCCAACAACGAAAAACAAAATGTGGTGGATCATAGTCCTCGAAAGTAGTTTACAGTCATAGACATGTAAATTGCTCATAATAAAGACAAACAAGATATGATAATGCTTGACGCAAATCAGTCTTTCAGCTGGGATACTCAATATATGTGGTGCACTGATTTGTTCATAACTTACCAATGCCCTTTTCAAGCAACAAATCGCGCTACATTGTTCACGTCAGCGACAAAAATGTTTGTATAATCCTAGTTATCCACATTGACGCGGGTTATTTTCAATGATGTATTTGTCTTTCATAAATCAGTGTGCATGCTGAATCGCTTTTTGGAATTCTTCGAAGTTAGGATAACCATTCGAAACGTCAATTCAAAGTCCTCCAAATTGAACGCAATCCTGTTTTCATGTCTGGAGTAAACACATTTCGAATCACATGGGGATTCCTCCAACGTCAGTTCTTTGACTGAAACGGGGAACGTTTGTCTTATCATCCAAATACAATGCCATCCTAATCATATCGAGATTCATGATGGCTTTATCTACCCCACCGTGTGTGTATCCTCGAGTCAAGCAGTGAGCACCTGAGGCACCTACGGTAAACTCAAGTGCGTATTACAATTCAGGTTTTCCAAGCATTGCTAGTGACGAAGAAGACTAGTCTTTTTCAAAATACCTCTGAACATACACACATGGAATTCACTCTCAGCTTCATCCACTTTCAAAGGCATTTTTGCTTGAACATTTTCATCACCCAGTTATGCGAGTAGGAATTGATGCAGTTGAGAAGATTTGGAATGAATTTTGCCGTTTACTGCAGAGCAAACTCCAGTATATTCGAATCAGAAATGTTTTATCAGATGAGAAGGCACAATTTCGGCTAAGACAAAATAAAACGAAATCAAGGAATTACCATCAGTCCGGAGTTATGTGGCGTCAGATGCTACAGAATGATGGGGTTGCAATGGATGTGAGAGAGAAGGGCTTGATACCTTGGTATGATGATCTAGTGCGAGGATATAGTCACGTGAAAAATATGGAAATTATACATTTTTATAAAATATCAACGGTATGAATACATCATCCCTACCAATCCGGAATACGGATAAGGTATTTGAATAATAAAGAAATGAAATGAAGTAGTGCAAAATGAGGTTCCATTTCTCGACTTGGATTATGTAAATCTGTGTATTGAACTAATGACGAACGAAATTAGTAGAATAACATAGAGTTAGTAGCTGAAGATTCAACCGCACAAAATGAGGTCTTATGACGGACGATTACGGTAATTTGTTTCCATTTGATGAATCATTTGAAAGTCAAATGGAATCTCCTGCTGTTCACTTTGATTTTTTATCCAAGCTCTCTCTTCACGTTGTTTGCAACGTAACGGATTTGTTTCCACGAACTCTCCCTACGAATTCGTTCATCCGAGGAGTCGTTTGTTGTGCGGTCAACGTGCTGGTAACACTGAAATACCAGTGATGGAACGTCGCTATGTCATGTATTTGTGACGTTGAGAGCCGGATAGCTTGGTCGTTAGGTGTTCAACTTATGATCGTCTATTCACGGGATAGAGTCACAATAACGACTCGACTGATGTGCAGTGGTGATAATTTCGAACAAGGATGAAGCAGCCGAACAATGCCTCTGCAATTTTCATTGGTGAGCAAAGCTTTGTGAACTGTTGATGCGTTATTTATTATTCCAACCGAATCTCCTACTGGTCAAGTTATTCGAGGTAACAATAATCGTTTTTGCTTATCAGCTAACTTACATGGTTTATCATCTTGCATTTCCCTATGTAAAATAAAGCAATTAAAGTGAGAGATATATTCCAAGTAAGATGTATAAAGTGAGAGAGCATTGTTCCGCTTGTTTCTTCTTCATCATTTTTCCACGGCTGATATTTAAATTTCTTTTATCATTTTCCTCAAGCTTACACATGCAAATAGCCAATGACTGTTTTAAAAGCAAATGTTTGAGGATGAGACTCAAATTTCCCCAATATACACACTGTGTGAAATTGTTTCTTTCATATTCGGCATACATTCGAATGATCCGAGCCTTATCCGTATTTGAACAATTTGCTAGCATGAATTCCGCTTTGGTAAAAAATAGACTTGAAATAGTTACTCAGAATTGTGTGTTCAAATCTCGAGGTCCATATTCACGATCATTCAATTAATTTTCTCCATAAGCCTTTCACCAGTTGCATCGCTCTGATATTTCTCTTTGCCTTGTTCACATTTATTCCGTTCGATTTATATTACAAGACGTTATGGCTATGGGAAAACTGTGGACTGAGCGTTCATTGACCTGAAAATTTTTGTTGCTGCATTTGTGTGACGAATAAAGGAAAGACAAATTGCCATCATCGACATTGTTAGAAGCTCAAGTTTTCCCAGGTTTTAAAATTTCCATTATGAATGAAACCAGTTTTCAATTGAGTTGTAGGCGATTAGATTTTGTATATAATATGATTCATCATGCAGCTTGAACGCTCAACTCAGCATTGAAATCCATGGAAGCAATGTACAGCTGTTTCATCCTTGTTGGGAATGATGAGCAGTGCACATCCACCAAGCCCCCACTGGGACTCGAACAAGGGTTGGGGTGAACGATTGTGAATCGAACACCTTAACCACAAGGCTATCCGAGCTGGCTCTCAAAGGTTTGTGGAACATCTACACTACATGATATAGCACCCTTCCGTCACTGGCTTTGAACGGTAACAACCCGCTTCGCACACAGCGATCGACTCCTATGATGGATGACTTCTCTGTAGGGTCCTAAGTACAACGAAGGCATTTCGTTATGAACAACCTACACAAACCGTTGAGAGCCAGCCCGGATAGCCTTGTGGTTAAGGTGTTTGATTCACGATCGTTCACCCTGGGTTCGAGTCCCCGTGGGGGCTCGGTGGATGTGCACTGCTGATGATTCCCAACAAGGATGAAACAGCTGTACAGTGCTTCCATGCTTTTCAATGCTGAGTTGAGCGTTCAAGCTGCATGAATGATCATATTATATACAAAATCTAATCTCCTACAACTCAATTGCAAACAGTAGCCAAGCTCTGTAGGTTGTTCATAACGGAATGCCTTCGTTGTACTTAGGACCCTACAGAGAAGTCATCCATCATAGGAGTCGATCGCTGTGTGCGAAGCGGGTTGTTACCGTTCAAAGCCAGTGACGGAAGGGTGCTTTATCATGTAGTGTAGATGTTCCACAAACCTTTGAGAGCCAGCTCGGATAGCCTTGTGGTTAAGGTGTTCGATTCACAATCGTTCACCCCAACCCTTGTTCGAGTCCCAGTGGGGGCTCGGTGGATGTGCACTGCTCATCATTCCCAACAAGGATGAAACAGCTGTACATTGCTTCCATGGATTTCAATGCTGAGTTGAGCGTTCAAGCTGCATGATGAATCATATTATATACGAAACCAGTTTTATTGTTTTTTTTCATCTTAACCCCAGTAACGGAAAACACAAAACAAACATAAACAGAGGTATGTGAGAATTACCCAGCGTATGACACTTTCCCATCAATATATTTTCGCCGTGTCTGTGGTAATTGCAGCTCTTTGCGCTCGCATCCTCCACCAAGTACTCTTATTTGCACTTTTACCAACGAGATAAAGGTGGAAGTAGCTTATGTGTATGAAGAAAAAATACACAATATTCGTCATCAATATTGCGTGGGTAGGGAATCATAACTTATAACCAAAACCAGCTTTTCAACTCATGTATAACAGCACTGTTGAGAAATTCAGATCTCAAACATTTTAAGGATAATTTGAAACCAATGAAATTCTTTCAGTTCATTACGTTTAATCTAAGCTTATATTGTGAATGTGGCATACTGTAAGCCGAAAAGTCATTCAGAAATTTTCCAGAAGTATGCTGTTGAATTGCTGGTTATTAAGGTGCATCATGCATGAGTGTCCGGTTGAAATCTCGATCAAAATACGATCTTTCATCCGGACTTAATTCGAAAAAACTATCCAGGTAATATTCGTGGTGTCCGATGGGTGAGTTTTCGGTAAACTACGCTGTTACACCTTATAAGTAATAAAACACACCAATCAATTACGTCTAGATATGAAACTAATCTCGTCAAATTCAACAGTTTGAGAATAACTCTTTCTTGTTTAGGCAGAAGAAACAACACTCAACAAAACCCACTGGTCTGAGGCGATTTGATTCCTCAAGTCACCCATGTTATGAAATCACGTGAAAGAAGTAATTTGAGCTGTAACTTCAAATGATCGACCTCCGAATTTCAAAGTAGTATTACAATCCAGCTTCCAGTTCCAACCATCCACATTTATATAGGACTGGTATGATATAATTCGACTCCATCTCAAATACTCAATCTAATATTGATAATCGGGAGCATCCATTATTACTGTGTCCATAAAATTAGTGTCACTAATATCTAGTCTAGACAGTCCTGGTTGGTTCTAAATTGTATTTCTTCCTATGCGTACGACGTCACATAGCATTTTTAGGAAAACACGCACTTGGAGATATCATGTATCAGTAACCGGGAGCAGAGTGATCAATGTCTGCATTTTGCCGCACTGAACATCACTAATTCGGTATGGCCTTTGCAGAGAATTCATGTATATATTGGTACGTTTTCACTCAGTTAGATGTACTGCTCTCGACTCCAGAAAGTCCTGAATGCTGTAATACTACTTTTATCGTGTTTCATCTCAGCAGACGTCTTTGTTCAAACTCACTACGTGGATTGATAGGTAATTGTGCTTCAGCCCGGGTAGTGTTGAATTATCTACCTATCTATGCAACAATAAAATTGACTCAGAATGAACACGTGAAATTTTCATGTACGTGCCTGCAAATCCCCCATATTCTGACTTAAACTCTTGAACGCTCAGCATTCAAAATGTGATTAGCGCAAGAATTCTCGAAATAATCACGCCACAGAAAGGACTTTTAAATCTCCAATATATCAGAAATCACCAACTTGTGAACATCTTCACCAACAATTCGGTTTTCCTTACAATAATATAAAATTCAAACTTAAATAGTGTGACAAATCAAGTGTTTTGTTGTCATGAAAGTCATTACAACAATTTCTTTTTTCAAACGAGTTTCGTTTCTCTTGTTATCAGAGAACAGTTTTGAAATAATCTAGGGTCATGCATCAACAGTAGCTTCACACTGTTTTATCGAATTTTCACTATAGACATTTGACGTTGTTTTGGCAATACCAACGATTCTGTGTTCTATTTTAGTTTGGGTCTACCCCACCAATGACACCTACAAGTCTACTTTGCCGGCCTGACCAAAAACACAAACACAAGCCATTACAAATAATGAATTAACCCAACTGGAATCTGAATGGTTCCGCTAAAATAAAATGGTGTACGCGTGAAGAAGGAAATAAATCCTTGGGCATAGCAAGGTCGGGGAAAAATTTCATCATTTTCAGAAGGCTCAGTAGTGCATGCGTGCAATAACTCTGTAGGTTTGCATACGATGTTCACCGGTTAGTCTGTAGCCTGAAGGATTACAAACCTCTCAGTTGTTGTGCTGAATAAAAATATTTTTTCCGTTAGTGTACTCACGTGTCTGTGTGTGTGTGTGTGATTAAGCTCTCACTGTAAAAGAGAAGAACACGGACCATGTAAAAATTGCTCGGTACATCGATTACAGTTGCTCATGTCGCTGAATCGAATGATTTCGTCAGGCTGACATGTTTTATTGCACGTGCGATCGACGCTTGCGTCTTTTGTTACTCTAACAGGAGAGCAACAAAATACTATTCTCTTGATTGTAACTAGTATCGTATGACTCTTATTGGAACTTTCTGTAACAAGTGACACGGATTGAACGCTTGCGAATTAGCGCGAATACACAAATTATATTGTGGAGTATTCACACAATTTCCTGCTGGGTTTTCTCTCTCGAGACTAGGCTGGTGTATACTTCACTTAGATAAGTCATTCAAAAGTTGGCAGTGAATTCAGCGACGCTGATTTACTGAGCCACAAAACACATTCATTTCAAAACCTTATCGCTCTGTCCAACAAGAGTTCAATGCTCACAATCTGAAAGTATGTTTGTTGCCATTAAGATTTTGTGCTTCAATCAGTGATTGCCTCGCTATTTGTTCTTTCACTGTAGTCTTTTCATCCTAAAACTACGTTAGGTATTTTGCCTTTATGTGTGTGATAGTTCGTCAATTTAACACAAACACCAAGTCCAATCGTTCCATTTACTGGCTGAAATTGGAGCATACCACTGAACAAACCCTAATCTGAGTCAGTAAAATATTTTCGCTTTCAGTAAATTTGGTGTTTTCACCACATTATTCATTCATTTTATTCATTCACAACTGGGTAGGCAATGACCTTACTTCATTCTATAGTCTGTTTACTTCTTAGTTAAACCAAATTGAAATGTCGTATCGTGAAGTAAATGACAAAAATTGACGTGATCATTAGTTGTGACTACCCAGCTAAAAGACATAGACAACAGTGGGAATGCCGTTTAGGTAGCCGAGAATTCCAGTAGGTTCGGATTCCACGGAATGCCAGAATACAAACACATTTATGCATGGATAACCTCTAGGTGATGAACAACTTCATCAGAATTGTTTCCAAATGAAATTGACAAGTATGAAAATAGGTTTGCTATTGTTATATCAAGTGCATGTCCACGTCTTCATTGGAAAAACCTCACAAACTGCTTTTGTCTATTCAAATGTAGCAACCATACAAAGTGGTGCTTCATGTTTGCCTTCTGGACCGGCTGTTGATTTTTTGCTATCGCCCTGCTGATCCGATTGATATACTGTATTTCCTATCACACAAACCTTCCATGTATATTACTAAGTATTGTGTGCTGGTAACAAGCCTGTTATTTTACCAACCATGACCAGGTATGTAAATCGTAAAGCAAGTAGCCAGGATTGGAGTTCCATTTTGGTGTGTGTACCTTTCATTTGCAACACTGAACACAAAATTATATGGGGAGTGATGTGCAGTGAGTCATCAAAAAATATCAGTAAGATTGTTCCCTTTAGTATAATAATGAACCACATGATGTTTATTGCGAAATCACCATGATTAACCCACGAAGACACTACACGTGCAGCTGTTTTACCCCGTTTGTTTGGAATCACTTGCGATATGCACACAGTGCTCCCAATGGAACTCCAACTGATAGAAGCGCACTCGTGTAACTCACCGATGATAAGCGTGTGGCCACAAAAAATGGTTCAAAATGAATAAGCACACTTTAACAATACATCTTATACCCCTTGTGTTGCACACTAATCGAATTTCTAGTCGGACATCTTTGCACTGTTAACGTAAATAAAAGGGAAACAAGAAGAACAGTCTAGAGGTTGTTTCATCAATTAACTTGCAGGGGACTAAGTTTCCTCACTGAATGACTTGACAGATATGAATCTTCGGTCTGAACATTTTATTGTGTGTTGATGCCATGCATTTTCCGATTTCGTACCCAAACTTGTGCGATGTAGCATGTGAATTCAATCTTGCTTTTCTCACGGACCATACATGTAAGGCAAACAAACCTCTAGTGTGACCTCCCTGTTAACTCTGTAGCGACCAGATCATTGACGCAATGTAATTGTCTTTGTTCTCAAGTGTATCAGTCAACGATGATAAACCCTCTATATCGCTGGAAAACCTTTGATTAGCAGTTTACAGAAATTGTGAGATTACGACATGATTTGCCTGTTAGGCGAATGTGTTGGAAGCAGCCCCAATGAAAATCACGTCGATGAAAGGCCCTGAAAACTTCCAACAGCGCAGAGATTGGGTGTACTCATGATCACAGGATTACCTAATTGTTTGGAGAAAACAGACTGTTGTGGAAGAGAACAACGTTGCCCATCTAATTGTGAGGTGTTGTGAGTATCAGGTGATCGACAGTGTCCGAATCCCGGCGTTTTGCTTCAGAACCAGTAGTGAAACATTTGTAAGATTCAACCAACAGTGGTACTCGCTTAAGTCAATTAGAATTAAACATGAAACATTTAACCCATTTCACTTAAGCCAATGGAAAGTAAACAATATTCTCTTATAATGTAAACACTTCGTATCTTGATGCAACGTGTCCCACTGAACAGAATAAACAATGACGTTAGAGAGAGTCACTTGGATAGTCCTCGTGAGTAGGTGGACTATACTACTTGGTTCCATTCAGGTAGCAGAATGAAGGCAGATTTATCATTTCACAAAATCAGCAATTTGGATGCTCAACATTCTCGATGTTGTCAGTACAGTCGTGATCACTGTTATTAAGATAGCAGAACTCACAGGATTCGTCCGTGCGAATTTTCCTTTTGGGAATGATGATTACATTGTCTCAGAGCACTGCTAACCACTACACATTCTAAATTTTAACTGAGTGCACCATTCTGTCTCGCTGGTTGCTTCTGATTGACTACAAAATGGTGCATCACAAATATCTGGCTGTGCTCGCTTTGGTCCTTGAATAATAAACCCAGCATGATTGTTTCAATATCTATTTCACTAATCACCATGATTTCAACCAAACCATTATTTGAGTATGAAAATCCTATAACTGAACAGAGCTTACTTTTCGTATGAAAATGGTCGGATGTACCATGAAACTACACCAATTATCAACACGCTTACTCCCTAATCTACTTCTGAATAGGAGCAAATGACCATAATACCCCTACTGTGCACGAGCACAACTGAATTCGGAGAATACATTGGATCAACTAGCGTCGATTGTGCTCAGAATAGTTAGGTCAAAATCTGATAGATTAGGGTATATTCAAACAAAACAAAAGGAAACCCCGCGATACCGCTTAAAATCAGCATTTGCACCCAGTAGACAGAAACAGAGAGAGCTCAAAAAAATTGCCCAAAAATGAATTTAAATTTTCCTATTATTCAAATATATCGCTCAAAGAAACAAAACCAACGTAGTAAGTAAAAAGAAGAATTCAAGATTATATAGGGAAACAAGGAAAACAAGCAAGAAAGGACTAGAAGATTCAAGCGCAAAATACAGGTCATACAAACATTCGGAAATCCGATATACCAGACTGGAGCTTGGTTCGCATTAAAGCTGATCAGTGGTGCAAATCCTCAGCCACACTCACGGTTTGAACACGAGCACTTCCATCTCGAAGACGTGTTTATTACCACTGCGCCTTCACACTGCCGGCCGAGTTGATCAGAATCAACAAGTTAAGCGTTTTTAGATGTCGATCTCTATGACAGGAAGAAATGCTCGACAACTTCAAATGGAGACACGCTTCCAGACCTGGTTTAAACCAAGCGAATGCTTCCCACCATATTAGGTATTCTCCACAGGAACACGGCAACCGATCCACGTTTTCAACCCTGCTTCGCCTTATTTTTATATTTATATCACGCAATGACATGCACTTAGTTTGGGATTGTTTAATTGGATATTGATTGGTTGACTGTACTTTTCGACTTCACGTTTCACGCGCAAACCTCAGGTCATCCAACTAACCCGAACTCGGAAGAACCAGATTCGAGTTTCGTTGTTGATAGAGCTGATCAGTGGTGCATATCCTCAGCCACACCCACGGTTTACACACGAGCACTTCCATCTCGAAGACGTGTTTGTTGCCACTGCGCCTCCAAACCGCCAGCCGAGTTGATCCGAATCACGAATTTAAGCTTGTTCATATGTCGACCTCTATGACAGCCAGAAATGCTCGACAACTTCAAATGGAGACACGGTTCCAGACCTAGTTTAATCCAAGCGAATGCTTCCCACAATATCAGGTATTCTCCACAGGAACACGGCAACCGATCCACGTTTTCAACACTGCTTCGCCTTATTTTATATTTATATCACGCAATGACATGCACTTAGTTTGGGATTGTTTAATTGGATATTGATTGGTTGACTGTCCATTTGGACTTCACGTATCACGCGCAAACCTCAGGTCATCCAACCAACGTGAACTCGGAAGAACCAGATTCGAGTTTCGTTGTTGTTAGAGCTGATCAGTGATGCAAATCTTCAGCCACACTCACGGTTTGAACACGAGCACTTCCATCTCGAAGTCGTGTTTGTTACCACTATGCCTTCAAACTGCCGGCCGAGTTTATCCGAATCATGGAGTAAGACTTATCAGATGTCGACCTCTATGACAGGAAGAAATGCTCGACAACTTCAAATGGAGACACGGTTCCAGACCTAGTTTAATCCAAGCAAATGCTTCCCACCATATCAGGTATTCCCACAGAAACACGGCAACCGATCCACGTTTTCAACCGTGCATCGCCTTATTTTTATATAGACATCACGCAATTACTTGCGCTTAGTTTGGGATTGTTTAATTGGATATTGATTGGTTGACTGTCCATTTGGACTTCACGTTTCACGCGCAAACCTCAGGTCATCCAACTAACCCGAACTCGGAAGAACCAGATTCGAGTTTCGTTGTTGATAGAGCTGATCAGTGGTGCATATCCTCAGCCACACCCACGGTTTACACACGAGCACTTCCATCTCGAAGACGTGTTTGTTGCCACTGCGCCTCCAAACCGCCAGCCGAGTTGATCCGAATCACGAATTTAAGCTTGTTCATATGTCGACCTCTATGACAGCCAGAAATGCTCGACAACTTCAAATGGAGACACGGTTCCAGACCTAGTTTAATCCAAGCGAATGCTTCCCACAATATCAGGTATTCTCCACAGGAACACGGCAACCGATCCACGTTTTCAACACTGCTTCGCCTTATTTTATATTTATATCACGCAATGACATGCACTTAGTTTGGGATTGTTTAATTGGATATTGATTGGTTGACTGTCCATTTGGACTTCACGTATCACGCGCAAACCTCAGGTCATCCAACCAACGTGAACTCGGAAGAACCAGATTCGAGTTTCGTTGTTGTTAGAGCTGATCAGTGATGCAAATCTTCAGCCACACTCACGGTTTGAACACGAGCACTTCCATCTCGAAGTCGTGTTTGTTACCACTATGCCTTCAAACTGCCGGCCGAGTTTATCCGAATCATGGAGTAAGACTTATCAGATGTCGACCTCTATGACAGGAAGAAATGCTCGACAACTTCAAATGGAGACACGGTTCCAGACCTAGTTTAATCCAAGCAAATGCTTCCCACCATATCAGGTATTCCCACAGAAACACGGCAACCGATCCACGTTTTCAACCGTGCATCGCCTTATTTTTATATAGACATCACGCAATTACTTGCGCTTAGTTTGGGATTGTTTAATTGGATATTGATTGGTTGACTGTCCATTTGGACTTCACGTTTCACGCGCAAACCTCAGGTCATCCAACTAACCCGAACTCGGAAGAACCAGATTCGAGTTTCGTTGTTGTTAGAGCTGATCAGTGGTGCATATCCTCAGCCACACTCACGGTTTGAACACGAGCACTACCATCTCGAAGACGTGCTTTTTACCATTGCGCCTTCACACTGCCGGCCGAGTTGATCCAAATCACGAAGTAAAGCTTGTTCATATGTCGACCTCTATGACAGCCAGAAATGCTCGACAACTTCAAATGGAGACACGGTTCCAGAGCTAGTTTAATCCAAGCGAATGCTTCCCACCATATTAGGTATTCTCCATAGGAACACGGCAACCTATCCACGTTTTCAACCGTGCATCACCATATTTTTACAATTATATCACGCAATTACTTGCGCTTAGTTTGGGATTGTTTAATTGGATATTGATTGGTTGACTGTCCTTTTGGACTTCACGTTTCACGCGCAAACCTCAGGTCATCCAACTAACCGGAACTCGGAAGAACCAGATTCGAGTTTCGTTGTTGTTAGAGCTGATCAGTGGTGCAAATCCTCAGCCACACTCACGTATTGAAAATGAACACTTCCATCTCGAAGACGTGTTTGTTGCCACTGCGCCTTCACACTGCCGGCCGAGTAGATCCGAATCACGAAGTTAAGCTTGTTCATATGTCGACCTCTATGACAGGCAGAAATGCTCGACAACTTCAAACGGAGACACGCTCTCAGACCTTGTTTAATCCAAGCCAATGCTTCCCACCATATCAGGTATTCTCCACAGGAACACGGCAACCGATCCGCGTTTTCAACCGTGCATCGCCGTATTTTGATATTTATATCACGCAATTACTTGCGCTTAGTTTGGGATTGTTTCATTGGATAATAATTGGTTGACTGTCCATTTGGACTTCACGTATCACGCGCAAACCTCAGGTCATCCAACCAACGTGAACTCGGAAGAACCAGATTCGAGTTTCGTTGTTGATAGAGCTGATCAGTGACGCATATCCTCAGCCACACCCACGGTTTGAACACGAGCACTTCCATCTCGAAGTCGTGTTTGTTACCACTATGCCTTCACACTGCCGGCCGAGTTTATCCGAATCATAGAGTAAGACTTATCAGATGTCGACCTCTGTGACAGGCAGAAATGCTCGACAACTTCAAACGGAGACACGCTCTCAGACCTTGTTTAATCCAAGCCAATGCTTCCCACCATATCAGGTATTCCCACAGGAACACGGCAACCGATCCACGTTTTCAACCCTGCATCGCCTTATATTTATATCGATATCACGCAATTACTTGCGCTTAGTTTGGGATTGTTTAATTGGATATTGATTGGTTGACTGTCCTTTTGGACTTCACGTTTCACGCGCAAACCTCAGGTCATCCAACCAACCTGAACTCGGAAGAACCAGATTCGAGTTTCGTTGTTGTTAGAGCTGATCAGTGGTGCAAGTCCTCAGCCACACTCACGGTTTGAACACGAGCACTACCATCTCGAAGTCGTGATTGTTACCACTGCGCCTTCACACTGCCGGCCGAGTTGATCCGAATCACGAAGTTAAGCTTGTTCATATGTCGACCTCTATGACAGGCAGAAAAGCTCCACCACTTCAAACGGAGACACGCTTTCAGACCCAGTTTAATCCAAGCCAATGCTTCCCACCATATCAGGTCTTCTCCACAGGAACACGGCAACCGATCCACGTTCTCAACCCTGCTTCGCCATATTTTGCTATTTATATCACGAAATTGCTTGCTCTAGGTTTGAGATTGTTTCATTGGATAATAATTGGTTGACTGTCCTTTTGGACTTCACGTTTCACGCGCAAACCTCAGGTCATCCAACTAACCCGAACTCGGAAGAACCAGATTCGAGTTTCGTTGTTGATAGAGCTGATCAGTGGTGCAAGTCCTCAGCCACACTCACGGTTTGAACACGAGCACTACCATCTCGAAGTCGTGATTGTTACCACTGCGCCTTCACACTGCCGGCCGAGTTGATCCGAATCACGAAGTTAAGCTTGTTCATATGTCGACCTCTATGACAGGCAGAAATGCTCGACAACTTCAAACGGAGACACGCTCTCAGACCTTGTTTAATCCAAGCGAATGCTTCCCACCATATCAGGTATTCTCCACAGGAACACGGCAACCGATCCACGTTTTCAACCGTGCATCGCCGTATTTTGATATTTATATCACGCAATTACTTGCGCTTAGTTTGGGATTGTTTAATTGGATATTAATTGGTTGACTGTCCTTTTGGACTTCACGTTTCACGCGCAAACCTCAGGTCATCCAACCAACCTGAACTCGGAAGAACCAGATTCGAGTTTCGTTGTTGTTAGAGCTGATCAGTGGTGCATATCCTCAGCCACACTCACGGTTTGAACACGAGCACTACCATCTCGAAGTCGTGATTGTTACCACTGCGCCTTCACACTGCCGGCCGAGTTGATCCGAATCACGAAGTTAAGCTTGTTCATATGTCGACCTCTATGACAGGCAGAAAAGCTCCACCACTTCAAACGGAGACACGCCTTCAGACCCAGTTTAATCCAAGCCAATGCTTCCCACCATATCAGGTCTTCTCCACAGGAACACGGCAATCGATCCACGTTCTCAACCCTGCTTCGCCATATTTTGCTATTTATATCACGAAATTGCTTGCTCTAGGTTTGAGATTGTTTCATTGGATAATAATTGGTTGACTGTCCTTTTGGACTTCACGTTTCACGCGCAAACCTCAGGTCATCCAACTAACCCGAACTCGGAAGAACCAGATTCGAGTTTCGTTGTTGATAGAGCTGATCAGTGGTGCAAGTCCTCAGCCACACTCACGGTTTGAACACGAGCACTACCATCTCGAAGTCGTGATTGTTACCACTGCGCCTTCACACTGCCGGCCGAGTTGATCCGAATCACGAAGTTAAGCTTGTTCATATGTCGACTCTATGACAGGCAGAAATGCTCGACAACTTCAAACGGAGACACGCTCTCAGACCTTGTTTAATCCAAGCGAATGCTTCCCACAATATCAGGTATTCTCCATAGGAACACGGCAACCGATCCACGTTTTCAACCGTGCATCGCCGTATTTTGATATTTATATCACGCAATTACTTGCGCTTAGTTTGGGATTGTTTAATTGGATATTAATTGGTTGACTGTCCTTTTGGACTTCACGTTTCACGCGCAAACCTCAGGTCATCCAACCAACCTGAACTCGGAAGAACCAGTTTCGAGTTTCGTTGTTGTTAGAGCTGATCAGTGGTGCATATCCTCAGCCACACTCACGGTTTGAACACGAGCACTACCATCTCGAAGTCGTGATTGTTACCACTGCGCCTTCACACTGCCGGCCGAGTTGATCCGAATCACGAAGTTAAGCTTGTTCATATGTCGACCTCTATGACAGGCAGAAAAGCTCCACCACTTCAAACGGAGACACGCTTTCAGACCCAGTTTAATCCAAGCCAATGCTTCCCACCATATCAGGTCTTCTCCTTAGGAACACGGCAACCGATCCACGTTCTCAACCCTGCTTCGCCATATTTTGCTATTTATATCACGAAATTGCTTGCTCTAGGTTTGAGATTGTTTCATTGGATAATAATTGGTTGACTGTCCTTTTGGACTTCACGTTTCACGCGCAAACCTCAGGTCATCCAACTAACCCGAACTCGGAAGAACCAGATTCGAGTTTCGTTGTTGTTAGAGCTGATCAGTGGTGCAAGTCCTCAGCCACACTCACGGTTTGAACACGAGCACTACCATCTCGAAGTCGTGATTGTTACCACTGCGCCTTCACACTGCCGGCCAAGTTGATCCGAATCACGAAGTTAAGCTTGTTCATATGTCGACCTCTATGACAGGCAGAAAAGCTCCACCACTTCAAACGGAGACACGCTTTCAGACCCAGTTTAATCCAAGCCAATGCTTCCCACCATATCAGGTCTTCTCCACAGGAACACGGCAACCGATCCACGTTCTCAACCCTGCTTCGCCATATTTTGCTATTTATATCACGAAATTGCTTGCTCTAGTTTTGAGATTGTTTCATTGGATAATAATTGGTTGACTGTCCTTTTGGACTTCACGTTTCACGCGCAAACCTCAGGTCATCCAACTAACCCGAACTCGGAAGAACCAGATTCGAGTTTCGTTGTTGATAGAGCTGATCAGTGGTGCAAGTCCTCAGCCACACTCACGGTTTGAACACGAGCACTACCATCTCGAAGTCGTGATTGTTACCACTGCGCCTTCACACTGCCGGCCGAGTTGATCCGAATCACGAAGTTAAGCTTGTTCATATGTCGACTCTATGACAGGCAGAAATGCTCGACAACTTCAAACGGAGACACGCTCTCAGACCTTCTTTAATCCAAGCCAATGCTTCCCACCATATCAGGTATTCTCCACAGGAACACGGCAACCGATCCACGTTTTCAACCGTGCATCGCCGTATTTTGATATTTATATCACGCAATTACTTGCGCTTAGTTTGGGATTGTTTAATTGGATATTAATTGGTTGACTGTCCTTTTGGACTTCACGTTTCACGCGCAAACCTCAGGTCATCCAACCAACCTGAACTCGGAAGAACCAGATTCGAGTTTCGTTGTTGTTAGAGCTGATCAGTGGTGCAAGTCCTCAGCCACACTCACGGTTTGAACACGAGCACTACCATCTCGAAGTCGTGATTGTTACCACTGCGCCTTCACACTGCCGGCCGAGTTGATCCGAATCACGAAGTTAAGCTTGTTCATATGTCGACTCTATGACAGGCAGAAATGCTCGACAACTTCAAACGGAGACACGCTCTCAGACCTTGTTTAATCCAAGCCAATGCTTCCCACCATATCAGGTCTTCTCCACAGGAACACGGCAACCGATCCACGTTTTCAACCGTGCATCGCCGTATTTTGATATTTATATCACGCAATTACTTGCGCTTAGTTTGGGATTGTTTAATTGGATATTAATTGGTTGACTGTCCTTTTGGACTTCACGTTTCACGCGCAAACCTCAGGTCATCCAACTAACCCGAACTCGGAAGAACCAGATTCGAGTTTCGTTGTTGATAGAGCTGATCAGTGGTGCAAGTCCTCAGCCACACTCACGGTTTGAACACGAGCACTACCATCTCGAAGTCGTGATTGTTACCACTGCGCCTTCACACTGCCGGCCGAGTTGATCCGAATCACGAAGTTAAGCTTGTTCATATGTCGACTCTATGACAGGCAGAAATGCTCGACAACTTCAAACGGAGACACGCTCTCAGACCTTGTTTAATCCAAGCGAATGCTTCCCACAATATCAGGTATTCTCCACAGGAACACGGCAACCGATCCACGTTTTCAACCGTGCATCGCCGTATTTTGATATTTATATCACGCAATTACTTGCGCTTAGTTTGGGATTGTTTATTTGGATATTGATTGGTTGACTGTCCTTTTGGACTTCACGTTTCACGCGCAAACCTCAGGTCATCCAACCAACCTGAACTCGGAAGAACCAGATTCCAGTTTCGTTGTTGTTAGAGCTGATCAGTGGTGCAAGTCCTCAGCCACACTCACGGTTTGAACACGAGCACTACCATCTCGAAGTCGTGATTGTTACCACTGCGCCTTCACACTGCCGGCCGAGTTGATCCGAATCACGAAGTTAAGCTTGTTCATATGTCGACCTCTATGACAGGCAGAAAAGCTCCACCACTTCAAACGGAGACACGCTTTCAGACCCAGTTTAATCCAAGCCAATGCTTCCCACCATATCAGGTCTTCTCCACAGGAACACGGCAACCGATCCACGTTCTCAACCCTGCTTCGCCATATTTTGCTATTTATATCACGAAATTGCTTGATCTAGGTTTGAGATTGTTTCATTGGATAATAATTGGTTGACTGTCCTTTTCGACTTCACGTTTCACGCGCAAACCTCAGGTCATCCAACTAACCCGAACTCGGAAGAACCAGATTCGAGTTTCGTTGTTGATAGAGCTGATCAGTGGTGCAAGTCCTCAGCCACACTCACGGTTTGAACACGAGCACTACCATCTCGAAGTCGTGATTGTTACCACTGCGCCTTCACACTGCCGGCCGAGTTGATCCGAATCACGAAGTTAAGCTTGTTCATATGTCGACCTCTATGACAGGCAGAAAAGCTCCACCACTTCAAACGGAGACACGCTTTCAGACCCAGTTTAATCCAAGCCAATGCTTCCCGCCATATCAAGTCTTCTCCACAGGAACACGGCAACCGATCCACGTTCTCAACCCTGCTTCGCCATATTTTGCTATTTATATCACGAAATTGCTTGCTCTAGGTTTGAGATTGTTTCATTGGATAATAATTGGTTGACTGTCCTTTTGGACTTCACGTTTCACGCGCAAACCTCAGGTCATCCAACTAACCCGAACTCGGAAGAACCAGATTCGAGTTTCGTTGTTGATAGAGCTGATCAGTGGTGCAAGTCCTCAGCCACACTCACGGTTTGAACACGAGCACTACCATCTCGAAGTCGTGATTGTTACCACTGCGCCTTCACACTGCCGGCCGAGTTGATCCGAATCACGAAGTTAAGCTTGTTCATATGTCGACTCTATGACAGGCAGAAATGCTCGACAACTTCAAACGGAGACACGCTCTCAGACCTTGTTTAATCCAAGCGAATGCTTCCCACAATATCAGGTATTCTCCACAGGAACACGGCAACCGATCCACGTTTTCAACCGTGCATCGCCGTATTTTGATATTTATATCACGCAATTACTTGCGCTTAGTTTGGGATTGTTTAATTGGATATTAATTGGTTGACTGTCCTTTTGGACTTCACGTTTCACGCGCAAACCTCAGGTCATCCAACTAACCGGAACTCGGAAGAACCAGATTCGAGTTTCGTTGTTGATAGAGCTGATCAGTGGTGCAAGTCCTCAGCCACACTCACGGTTTGAACACGAGCACTACCATCTCGAAGTCGTGATTGTTACCACTGCGCCTTCACACTGCCGGCCGAGTTGATCCGAATCACGAAGTTAAGCTTGTTCATATGTCGACCTCTATGACAGGCAGAAATGCTCGACTACTTCAAATGGAAACACGGTTCCAGACCTGGTTTAAACCAAGCCAATGCTTCCCACCATATCAGGTCTTCTCCACAGGAACACGGCAACCGATCCACGTTTTCAACCGTGCATCGCCGTATTTTGATATTTATATCACGCAATTACTTGCGCTTAGTTTGGGATTGTTTAATTGGATATTGATTGGTTGACTGTCTTTTTGGACTTCAGGTTTTCCGCGCAAACCTCAGGTCGTCCAACCAACGTGAACTCGGAAGAACCAGATTCGAGTTTCGTTGTTGTTAGAGCTGATCAGTGATGCATATCCTCAGCCACACCCACGGTTTGAACACGAGCACTTCCATCTCGAAGACGTGTTTGTTACCACTGCGCCTTCACACTGCCGGCCGAGTTTATCCGAATCATGGAGTAAGACTTATCAGATGTCGACCTCTATGACAGGCAGAAATGCTCGACAACTTCAAATGGAGACACGGTTCCAGACCTAGTTTAATCCAAGCCAATGCTTCCCACCATATCAGGTCTTCTCCACAGGAACACGGCAACCGATCCACGTTCTCAACCCTGCTTCGCCATATTTTGCTATTTATATCACGAAATTGCTTGCTCTAGGTTTGAGATTGTTTCATTGGATAATAATTGGTTGAATGTCCTTTTCGACTTCACGTTTCACGCGCAAACCTCAGGTCATCCAACTAACCCGAACTCGGAAGAACCAGATTCGAGTTTCGTTGTTGATAGAGCTGATCAGTGATGCAGGTCCTCAGCCACACTCACGGTTTGAACACGAGCACTACCATCTCGAAGTCGTGATTGTTACCACTGCGCCTTCACACTGCCGGCCGAGTTGATCCGAATCACGAAGTTAAGCTTGTTCATATGTCGACCTCTATGACAGGCAGAAATGCTCGACAACTTCAAACGGAGACACGCTCTCAGACCCAGTTTAATCCAAGCGAATGCTTCCCACCATATCAGGTCTTCTCCACAGGAACACGGCAACCGATCCACGTTCTCAACCCTGCTTCGCCATATTTTGCTATTTATATCACGAAATTGCTTGCTCTTGGTCTGAGATTGTTTCATTGGATAATAATTGGTTGACTGTCCTTTTGGACTTCACGTTTCACGCGCAAACCTCAGGTCATCCAACTAACCGGAACTCGGAAGAACCAGATTCGAGTTTCGTTGTTGTTAGAGCTGATCAGTGATGCAAATCCTCAGCCACACTCACGGTTTGAACACGAGCAATTCCATCTCGAAGACGTGTTTGTTACCACTGCGCCTTCACACTGCCGGCCGAGTTTATCCGAATCATGGAGTAAGACTTATCAGATGTCGACCTCTATGACAGGCAGAAATGCTCGACAACTTGAAACCGAGACACGCTTTCAGACCCAGTTTAATCCAAGCCAATGCTTCCCACAATATCAGGTATTCTCCACAGGAACACGGCAACCGATCCACGTTTTCAACCGTGCATCGCCTTATATTTATATCGATATCACGCAATTACTTGCGCTTAGTTTGGGATTGTTTAATTGGATATTGATTGGTTGACTGTCCTTTTGGACTTCACGTTTCACGCGCAAACCTCAGGTCATCCAACTAACCGGAACTCGGAAGAACCAGATTCGAGTTTCGTTGTTGTTAGAGCTGATCAGTGGTGCATATTCTCAGCCACACTCACGGTTTACACACGAGCACTTCCATCTCGAAGACGTGTTTATTACCACTGCGCCTTCACACTGCCGGCCGAGTTGATCCGAATCACGAAGTTAAGCTTGTTCATATGTCGACCTCTATGACAGGCAGAAATGCTCGACAACTTCAAACGGAGACACGCTTTCAGACCCAGTTTAATCCATGCCAATGCTTCCCACCATATCAGGTCTTCTCCACAGGAACACGGCAACCGATCCACGTTCTCAACCCTGCTTCGCCATATTTTGCTATTTATATCACGAAATTGCTTGCTCTAGGTTTGAGATTGTTTCATGGGATAATAATTGGTTGACTGTCCTTTTGGACTTCACGTTTCACGCGCAAACCTCAGGTCATCCAACTAACCCGAACTCGGAAGAACCAGATTCGAGTTTCGTTGTTGTTAGAGCTGATCAGTGATGCAAATCCTCAGCCACACTCACGGTTTGAACACGAGCAATTCCATCTCGAAGACGTGTTTGTTACCACTGCGCCTTCACACTGCCGGCCGAGTTTATCCGAATCATGGAGTAAGACTTATCAGATGTCGACCTCTATGACAGGCAGAAATGCTCGACAACTTGAAACCGAGACACGCTTTCAGACCCAGTTTAATCCAAGCCAATGCTTCCCACCACATCAGGTATTCTCCACAGGAACACGGCAACCGATCCACGTTTTCAACCGTGCATCGCCTTATATTTATATCGATATCACGCAATTACTTGCGCTTAGTTTGGGATTGTTTAATTGGATATTCATTGGTTGACTGTCCTTTTGGACTTCACGTTTCACGCGCAAACCTCAGGTCATCCAACTAACCGGAACTCGGAAGAACCAGATTCGAGTTTCGTTGTTGTTAGAGCTGATCAGTGATGCATATCCTCAGCCACTCCCACGGTTTACACACGAGCACTTCCATCTCGAAGACGTGTTTATTACCACTGCGCCTTCACACTGCCGGCCGAGTTGATCCGAATCACGAAGTTAAGCTTGTTCATATGTCGACCTCTATGACAGGCAGAAATGCTCGACAACTTCAAACGGAGACACGCTTTCAGACCCAGTTTAATCCATGCCAATGCTTCCCACCATATCAGGTCTTCTCCACAGGAACACGGCAACCGATCCACGTTCTCAACCGTGTATCGCCGTATTTTGATATTTATATCACGCAATTACTTGCGCTTCGTTTGGGATTGTTTAATTGGATATTCATTGGTTGACTGTCCTTTTGGACTTCACGTTTCACGCGCAAACCTCAGGTCATCCAACTAACCCGAACTCGGAAGAACCAGATTCGAGTTTCGTTGTTGATAGAGCTGATCAGTGGTGCAAGTCCTCAGCCACACTCACGGTTTGAACACGAGCACTACCATCTCGAAGTCGTGATTGTTACCACTGCGCCTTCACACTGCCGGCCGAGTTGATCCGAATCACGAAGTTAAGCTTGTTCATATGTCGACCTCTATGACAGGCAGAAATGCTCGACTACTTCAAATGGAAACACGGTTCCAGACCTGGTTTAAACCAAGCCAATGCTTCCCACCATATCAGGTCTTCTCCACAGGAACACGGCAACCGATCCACGTTTTCAACCGTGCATCGCCGTATTTTGATATTTATATCACGCAATTACTTGCGCTTAGTTTGGGATTGTTTAATTGGATATTGATTGGTTGACTGTCTTTTTGGACTTCAGGTTTTCCGCGCAAACCTCAGGTCGTCCAACCAACGTGAACTCGGAAGAACCAGATTCGAGTTTCGTTGTTGTTAGAGCTGATCAGTGATGCATATCCTCAGCCACACCCACGGTTTGAACACGAGCACTTCCATCTCGAAGACGTGTTTGTTACCACTGCGCCTTCACACTGCCGGCCGAGTTTATCCGAATCATGGAGTAAGACTTATCAGATGTCGACCTCTATGACAGGCAGAAATGCTCGACAACTTCAAATGGAGACACGGTTCCAGACCTAGTTTAATCCAAGCCAATGCTTCCCACCATATCAGGTCTTCTCCACAGGAACACGGCAACCGATCCACGTTCTCAACCCTGCTTCGCCATATTTTGCTATTTATATCACGAAATTGCTTGCTCTAGGTTTGAGATTGTTTCATTGGATAATAATTGGTTGAATGTCCTTTTCGACTTCACGTTTCACGCGCAAACCTCAGGTCATCCAACTAACCCGAACTCGGAAGAACCAGATTCGAGTTTCGTTGTTGATAG
The DNA here is from genome assembly GCA_948099385.1 of Fasciola hepatica. Taxonomy (NCBI): domain Eukaryota; kingdom Metazoa; phylum Platyhelminthes; class Trematoda; order Plagiorchiida; family Fasciolidae; genus Fasciola; species Fasciola hepatica. Next base: position 3,361,863 of record CANUEZ040000198.1, read on the forward strand.
AGCTGATCAGTGATGCAAGTCCTCAGCCACACTCACGGTTTGAACACGAGCACTACCATCTCGAAGTCGTGATTGTTACCACTGCGCCTTCACACTGCCGGCCGAGTTGATCCGAATCACGAAGTTAAGCTTGTTCATATGTCGACCTCTATGACAGGCAGAAATGCTCGACAACTTCAAACGGAGACACGCTCTCAGACCCAGTTTAAACCAAGCGAATGCTTCCCACCATATCAGGTCTTCTCCACAGGAACACGGCAACCGATCCACGTTCTCAACCCTGCTTCGCCATATTTTGCTATTTATATCACGAAATTGCTTGCTCTTGGTCTGAGATTGTTTCATTGGATAATAATTGGTTGACTGTCCTTTTGGACTTCACGTTTCACGCGCAAACCTCAGGTCATCCAACTAACCCGAACTCGGAAGAACCAGATTCGAGTTTCGTTGTTGTTAGAGCTGATCAGTGATGCAAATCCTCAGCCACACTCACGGTTTGAACACGAGCAATTCCATCTCGAAGACGTGTTTGTTACCACTGCGCCTTCACACTGCCGGCCGAGTTTATCCGAATCATGGAGTAAGACTTATCAGATGTCGACCTCTATGACAGGCAGAAATGCTCGACAACTTGAAACCGAGACACGCTTTCAGACCCAGTTTAATCCAAGCCAATGCTTCCCACAATATCAGGTATTCTCCACAGGAACACGGCAACCGATCCACGTTTTCAACCGTGCATCGCCTTATATTTATATCGATATCACGCAATTACTTGCGCTTAGTTTGGGATTGTTTAATTGGATATTGATTGGTTGACTGTCCTTTTGGACTTCACGTTTCACGCGCAAACCTCAGGTCATCCAACTAACCGGAACTCGGAAGAACCAGATTCGAGTTTCGTTGTTGTTAGAGCTGATCAGTGGTGCATATTCTCAGCCACACTCACGGTTTACACACGAGCACTTCCATCTCGAAGACGTGTTTATTACCACTGCGCCTTCACACTGCCGGCCGAGTTGATCCGAATCACGAAGTTAAGCTTGTTCATATGTCGACCTCTATGACAGGCAGAAATGCTCGACAACTTCAAACGGAGACACGCTTTCAGACCCAGTTTAATCCATGCCAATGCTTCCCACCATATCAGGTCTTCTCCACAGGAACACGGCAACCGATCCACGTTCTCAACCCTGCTTCGCCATATTTTGCTATTTATATCACGAAATTGCTTGCTCTAGGTTTGAGATTGTTTCATGGGATAATAATTGGTTGACTGTCCTTTTGGACTTCACGTTTCACGCGCAAACCTCAGGTCATCCAACTAACCCGAACTCGGAAGAACCAGATTCGAGTTTCGTTGTTGTTAGAGCTGATCAGTGATGCAAATCCTCAGCCACACTCACGGTTTGAACACGAGCAATTCCATCTCGAAGACGTGTTTGTTACCACTGCGCCTTCACACTGCCGGCCGAGTTTATCCGAATCATGGAGTAAGACTTATCAGATGTCGACCTCTATGACAGGCAGAAATGCTCGACAACTTGAAACCGAGACACGCTTTCAGACCCAGTTTAATCCAAGCCAATGCTTCCCACCACATCAGGTATTCTCCACAGGAACACGGCAACCGATCCACGTTCTCAACCCTGCTTCGCCATATTTTGCTATTTATATCACGAAATTGCTTGCTCTAGGTTTGAGATTGTTTCATTGGATAATAATTGGTTGACTGTCCTTTTGGACTTCACGTTTCACGCGCAAACCTCAGGTCATCCAACTAACCCGAACTCGGAAGAACCAGATTCGAGTTTCGTTGTTGTTAGAGCTGATCAGTGATGCAAATCCTCAGCCACACTCACGGTTTGAACACGAGCACTTCCATCTGGAAGACGTGTTTGTTACCACTATGCCTTCACACTGCCGGCCGAGTTTATCCGAATAATGGAGTAAGACTTATCAGATGTCGACCTCTATGACAGGCAGAAATGCTCGACAACTTCAAACGGAGACACGCTTTCAGACCCAGTTTAATCCAAGCCAATGCTTCCCACCATATCGGGTGTTCCCACAGGAACACGGCAACCGATCCACGTTTTCAACCGTGCATCGCCTTATATTTATATCGATATCACGCAATTACTTGCGCTTAGTTTGGGATTGTTTAATTGGATATTGATTGGTTGACTGTCCTTTTGGACTTCACGTTTCACGCGCAAACCTCAGGTCATCCAACTAACCCGAACTCGGAAGAACCAGATTCGAGTTTCGTTGTTGTTAGAGCTGATCAGTGGTGCATATCCTCAGCCACACTCACGGTTTGAACACGAGCACTTCCATCTCGAAGACGTGTTCATTACCACTGCGCCTTCAAACTGCCAGCCGAGTTAATCCGATTCACCAAGTTAAGCTTGTTCATATGTCGACCTCTATGACAGCCAGAAATGCTCGACAACTTCAAATGGAGACACGGTTCCAGACCTAGTTTAATCCAAGCCAATGCTTCCCACCATATTAGGTATTCTCCACAGGAACACGGCAACCGATCCACGTTTTCAACCGTGTATCGCCGTATTTTGATATTTATATCACGCAATTACTTGCGCTTCGTTTGGGATTGTTTAATTGGATATTCATTGGTTGACTGTCCTTTTGGACTTCACGTTTCACGCGCAAACCTCAGGTCATCCAACTAACCGGAACTCGGAAGAACCAGATTCGAGTTTCGTTGTTGTTAGAGCTGATCAGTGATGCATATCCTCAGCCACTCCCACGGTTTACACACGAGCACTTCCATCTCGAAGACGTGTTTATTACCACTGCGCCTTCACACTGCCGGCCGAGTTGATCCGAATCACGAAGTTAAGCTTGTTCATATGTCGACCTCTATGACAGGCAGAAATGCTCGACAACTTCAAACGGAGACACGCTTTCAGACCCAGTTTAATCCATGCCAATGCTTCCCACCATATCAGGTCTTCTCCACAGGAACACGGCAACCGATCCACGTTCTCAACCCTGCTTCGCCATATTTTGCTATTTATATCACGAAATTGCTTGCTCTAGGTTTGAGATTGTTTCATGGGATAATAATTGGTTGACTGTCCTTTTGGACTTCACGTTTCACGCGCAAACCTCAGGTCATCCAACTAACCCGAACTCGGAAGAACCAGATTCGAGTTTCGTTGTTGTTAGAGCTGATCAGTGATGCAAATCCTCAGCCACACTCACGGTTTGAACACGAGCACTTCCATCTGGAAGACGTGTTTGTTACCACTATGCCTTCACACTGCCGGCCGAGTTTATCCGAATCATGGAGTAAGACTTATCAGATGTCGACCTCTATGACAGGCAGAAATGCTCGACAACTTCAAACGGAGACACGCTTTCAGACCCAGTTTAATCCAAGCCAATGCTTCCCACCATATCAGGTATTCCCACAGGAACACGGCAACCGATCCACGTTTTCAACCGTGCATCGCCTTATATTTATATCGATATCACGCAATTACTTGCGCTTAGTTTGGGATTGTTTAATTGGATATTGATTGGTTGACTGTCCTTTTGGACTTCACGTTTCACGCGCAAACCTCAGGTCATCCAACTAACCCGAACTCGGAAGAACCAGATTCGAGTTTCGTTGTTGTTAGAGCTGATCAGTGGTGCATATCCTCAGCCACACTCACGGTTTGAACACGAGCACTTCCATCTCGAAGACGTGTTCATTACCACTGCGCCTTCAAACTGCCAGCCGAGTTAATCCGATTCACCAAGTTAAGCTTGTTCATATGTCGACCTCTATGACAGCCAGAAATGCTCGACAACTTCAAATGGAGACACGGTTCCAGACCTAGTTTAATCCAAGCCAATGCTTCCCACCATATTAGGTATTCTCCACAGGAACACGGCAACCGATCCACGTTTTCAACCGTGTATCGCCGTATTTTGATATTTATATCACGCAATTACTTGCGCTTCGTTTGGGATTGTTTAATTGGATATTGATTGGTTGACTGTACTTTTCGACTTCACGTTTCACGCGCAAACCTCAGGTCATCCAACCAACCTGAACTCGGATGAACCAGATTCGAGTTTCGTTGTTGTTAGAGCTGATCAGTGATGCAAATCCTCAGCCACTCCCACGGTTTACACACGAGCACTTCCATCTCGAAGACGTGTTTGTTGCCACTGCGCCTTCAAACTGCCAGCCGAGTTGATCCGAATCACGAATTTAAGCTTGTCCAGATGTCGTTCCTATGACAGCCAGAAATGCTCGACAACTTCAAATGGAGACACGGTTCCAGACCTGGTTTAATCCAGGCGAAGCTTCCCACAATATCAGGTATTCTCCACAGGAACACGGCAACCGATCCACGTATTCATCACTGCTTCGCCTTATTTTATATTTATATCACGCAATGACATGCACTTAGTTTGGGATTGTTTATTTGGATATTGATTGGTTGACTGTCTTTTTGGACTTCACGTTTCACGCGCAAACCTCAGGTCATCCAACCAACCTGAACTCGGATGAACCAGATTCGAGTTTCGTTGTTGTTAGAGCTGATCAGTGATGCAAATCCTCAGCCACACTCACGGTTTGAACACGAGCAATTCCATCTCGAAGACGTGTTTGTTACCACTGCGCCTTCACACTGCCGGCCGAGTTTATCCGAATCATGGAGTAAGACTTATCAGATGTCGACCTCTATGACAGGCAGAAATGCTCGACAACTTCAAATGGAGACACGGTTCCAGACCTAGTTTAATCCAAGCGAATGCTTCCCACCATATTAGGTATTCTCCACAGGAACACGGCAACCGATCCACGTATTCAACACTGCTTCGCCTTATTTTTATATTTATATCACGCAATGATATGCACTTAGTTTGGGATTGTTTAATTGGATATTGATTGGTTGACTGTCATTTTCGACTTCAAGTATCACGCGCATACCTCAGGTCATCCAACCAACCTGAACTCGGAAGAACCAGATTCGAGTTTCGTTGTTGTTAGAGCTGATCAGTGATGCAAATCCTCAGCCACACTCACGGTTTGAACACGAGCAATTCCATCTGGAAGACGTGTTTGTTACCACTATGCCTTCACACTGCCGGCCGAGTTTATCAGAATCATGGAGTAAGACTTATCAGATGTCGACCTCTATGACAGGCAGAAATGCTCGACAACTTCAAACGGAGACACGCTTTCAGACCCAGTTTAATCCAATAGAATGCTTCTCACCATATCAGGTATTCTCCACAGGAACACGGCAACCGATCCACGTTTTCAACCGTGCATCGCCTTATATTTATATCGATATCACGCAATTACTTGCGCTTAGTTTGGGATTGTTTAATTGGATATTCATTGGTTGACTGTCCTTTTGGACTTCACGTTTCACGCGCAAACCTCAGGTCATCCAACTAACCCGAACTCGGAAGAACCAGATTCGAGTTTCGTTGTTGTTAGAGCTGATCAGTGGTGCATATCCTCAGCCACACTCACGGTTTACACACGAGCACTTCCATCTCGAAGACGTGTTTATTACCACTGCGCCTTCAAACTGCCGGCCGAGTTGATCCGAATCACGAAGTTAAGCTTGTCCAGATGTCGACCTCTATGACAGCCAGAAATGCTCGACAACTTCAAATGGAGACACGGTTCCAGACCTAGTTTAATCCAAGCCAATGCTTCCCACCATATCAGGTATTCTCCACAGGAACACGGCAACCGATCCACGTTTTCAACCGTGCATCGCCGTATTTTTTTAAAAGACATCACGCAATTACTTGCGCTTAGTTTGGGATTGTTTAATTGGATATTGATTGGTTGACTGTACTTTTCGACTTCACGTTTCACGCGCAAACTTTAGGTCATCCAACTAAACCCGAACTCGGAAGAACCAGATTCGAGTTTCGTTGTTGTTAGAGCTGATCAGTGGTGCATATCCTCAGCCACTCCCACGGTTTGAACACGAGCACTTCCATCTCGAAGACGTGTTTGTTGCCACTGCGCCTTCAAACTGCCAGCCGAGTTGATCCGAATCACGAATTTAAGCTTGTCCAGATGTCGTTCCTATGACAGCCAGAAATGCTCGACAACTTCAAATGGAAACACGGTTCCAGACCTGGTTTAATCCAGGCGAAGCTTCCCACAATATCAGGTATTCTCCACAGGAACACGGCAACCGATCCACGTATTCAACACTGCTTCGCCTTATTTTTATATTTATATCACGCAATGATATGCACTTAGTTTGGGATTGTTTAATTGGATATTGTTTGGTTGCCTGTCTTTTTGGACTTCACGTTTCACGCGCAAACCTCAGGTCATCCAACCAACCTGAACTCGGAAGAACCAGATTCGAGTTTCGTTGTTGTTAGAGCTGATCAGTGATGCAAATCCTCAGCCACACTCACGGTTTGAACACGAGCAATTCCATCTCGAAGACTTGTTTGTGACCACTGCGCCTTCACACTGCCGGCCGAGTTTATCCGAATCATGGAGTAAGACTTATCAGATGTCGACCCCTATGACAGGCAGAAATGCTCGACAACTTCAAATGGAGACACGGTTCCAGACCTAGTTTAATCCAATCGAATGCTTCCCACCATATCAGGTATTCTCCACAGGAACACGGCAACCGATCCACGTTTTCAACCGTGCATCGCCTTATATTTATATCGATATCACGCAATTACTTGCGCTTAGTTTGGGATTGTTTAATTGGATATTCATTGGTTGACTGTCCTTTTGGACTTCACGTTTCACGCGCAAACCTCAGGTCATCCAACCAACCTGAACTCGGATGAACCAGATTCGAGTTTCGTTGTTGTTAGAGCTGATCAGTGATGCAAATCCTCAGCCACACTCACGGTTTGAACACGAGCAATTCCATCTCGAAGACGTGTTTGTTACCACTGCGCCTTCACACTGCCGGCCGAGTTTATCCGAATCATGGAGTAAGACTTATCAGATGTCGACCCCTATGACAGGCAGAAATGCTCGACAACTTCAAATGGAGACACGGTTCCAGACCTAGTTTAATCCAATCGAATGCTTCCCACCATATTAGGTATTCTCCACAGGAACACGGCAACCGATCCACGTTTTCAACACTGCTTCGCCTTATTTTTGCATTCATATCACGCAATTACTTGCGCTTAGTTTGGAATTGTTTAATTGGATATTGATTGGTTGACTGTCCATTTGGACTTCACGTATCACGCGCAAACCTCAGGTCATCCAACCAACGGGAACTCGGAAGAACCAGATTCGAGTTTCGTTGTTGTTAGAGCTGATCAGTGGTGCAAATCCTCAGCCACACTCACGGTTTGAACACGAGCAATTCCATCTCGAAGACGTGTTTGTTACCACTATGCCTTCACGCTGCCGGCCGAGTTTATCCGAATCATAGAGTAAGACTTATCAGATCTCGACCTCTATGACAGGCAGAAATGCTCGACAACTTCAAATGGAAACACGGTTCCAGACCTGGTTTAATCCAGGCGAATGCTTCCCACAATATCAGGTATTCTCCACAGGAACACGGCAACCGATCCACGTTTTCAACCGTGCATCGCCTTATTTTTACATTCATATCACGCAATTACTTGCGCTTAGTTTGGGATTGTTTATTTGGATATTGATTGGTTGACTGTACTTTTCGACTTCACGTTTCACGCGAAAACCTCAGGTCATCCAACCAACCTGAACTCGGAAGAACCAGATTCGAGTTTCGTTGTTGTTAGAGCTGATCAGTGATGCAAATCCTCAGCCACACTCACGGTTTGAACACGAGCAATTCCATCTCGAAGACGTGTTTGTTACCACTGCGCCTTCAAACTGCCGGCCGAGTTTATCCGAATCATGGAGTAAGACTTATCAGATGTCGACCTCTATGACAGGCAGAAATGCTCCACAACTTCAAAAGGAAACACGGTTCCAGACCTGGTTTAATCCAAGCGAATGCTTCCCACCATATTAGGTATTCTCCACAGGAACACGGCAACCGATCCACGTTTTCAACCGTGCATCGCCTTATATTTATATCGATATCACGCAATTACTTGCGCTTAGTTTGGGATTGTTTAATTGGATATTGATTGGTTGACTGTCCTTTTCGACTTCACGTTTCACGCGCAAACCTCAGGTCATCCAACTAACCCGAACTCGGAAGAACCAGATTCGAGTTTCGTTGTTGTTAGAGCTGATCAGTGGTGCATATCCTCAGCCACTCCCACGGTTTACACACGAGCACTTCCATCTCGAAGACGTGTTTGTTGCCACTGCGCCTTCAAACTGCCAGCCGAGTTGATCCGAATCACGAATTTAAGCTTGTCCAGATGTCGTTCCTATGACAGCCAGAAATGCTCGACAACTTCAAATGGAAACACGGTTCCAGACCTGGTTTAATCCAGGCGAATGCTTCCCACAATATCAGGTATTCTCCACAGGAACACGGCAACCGATCCACTTATTCAACACTGCTTCGCCTTATTTTTATATTTGTATCGCGCAATTACTTGCGCTTAGTTTGGGATTGTTTAATTGGATATTGATTGGTTGACTGTCTTTTTGGACTTCACGTTTCACGCGCAAACCTCAGGTCATCCAACCAACCTGAACTCGGATGAACCAGATTCGAGTTTCGTTGTTGTTAGAGCTGATCAGTGATGCAAATCCTCAGCCACACTCACGGTTTGAACACGAGCAATTCCATCTCGAAGACGTGTTTGTTACCACTGCGCCTTCACACTGCCGGCCGAGTTTATCCGAATCATGGAGTAAGACTTATCAGATGTCGACCCCTATGACAGGCAGAAATGCTCGACAACTTCAAATGGAGACACGGTTCCAGACCTAGTTTAATCCAATCGAATGCTTCCCACCATATTAGGTATTCTCCACAGGAACACGGCAACCGATCCACGTTTTCAACACTGCTTCGCCTTATTTTTGCATTCATATCACGCAATTACTTGCGCTTAGTTTGGGATTGTTTAATTGGATATTGATTGGTTGACTGTACTTTTCGACTTCACGTTTCACGCGCAAACCTCAGGTCATCCAACCAACGGGAACTCGGATGAACCAGATTCGAGTTTCGTTGTTGTTAGAGCTGATCAGTGGTGCAAATCCTCAGCCACACTCACGGTTTGAACACGAGCAATTCCATCTCGAAGACGTGTTTGTTACCACTATGCCTTCACACTGCCGGCCGAGTTGATCCGAATCACGAAGTTAAGCTTGTTCATATGTCGACCTCTATGACAGGCAGAAATGCTCGACAACTTCAAATGGAGACACGGTTCCAGACCTAGTTTAATCCAATCGAATGCTTCCCACCATATCAGGTATTCTCCACAGGAACACGGCAACCGATCCACGTTTTCAACCGTGCATCGCCTTATATTTATATCGATATCACGCAATTACTTGCGCTTAGTTTGGGATTGTTTAATTGGATATTGATTGGTTGACTGTCCTTTTGGACTTCACGTTTCACGCGCAAACCTCAGGTCATCCAACTAACCCGAACTCGGAAGAACCAGATTCGAGTTTCGTTGTTGTTAGAGCTGATCAGTGGTGCATATCCTCAGCCACACTCACGGTTTACACACGAGCACTTCCATCTCGAAGACGTGTTTATTACCACTGCGCCTTCAAACTGCCGGCCGAGTTGATCCGAATCACGAAGTTAAGCTTGTCCAGATGTCGACCTCTATGACAGCCAGAAATGCTCGACAACTTCAAATGGAAACACGGTTCCAGACCTGGTGTAATCCAGGCGAATGCTTCCCACAATATCAGGTATTCTCCACAGGAACACGGCAACCGATCCACGTATTCAACACTGCTTCGCCTTATTTTTATATTTATATCACGCAATGACATGCACTTAGTTTGGGATTGTTTAATTGGATATTGATTGGTTGACTGTCCTTTTCGACTTCACGTTTCACGCGCAAACCTCAGGTCATCCAACCAACCCGAACTCGGATGAACCAGATTCGAGTTTCGTTGTTGTTAGAGCTGATCAGTGATGCATATCCTCAGCCACTCCCACGGTTTACACACGAGCACTTCCATCTCGAAGACGTGTTTGTTGCCACTGCGCCTTCAAACTGCCAGCCGAGTTGATCCGAATCACGAATTTAAGCTTGTCCAGATGTCGTTCCTATGACAGCCAGAAATGCTCGACAACTTCAAATGGAGACACGGTTCCAGACCTAGTTTAATCCAATCGAATGCTTCCCACCATATTAGGTATTCTCCACAGGAACACGGCAACCGATCCACGTTTTCAACCGTGCATCGCCTTATATTTATATCGATATCACGCAATTACTTGCGCTTAGTTTGGGATTGTTTAATTGGATATTGATTGGTTGACTGTACTTTTCGACTTCACGTTTCACGCGCAAACCTTAGGTCATCCAACTAAACCCGAACTCGGAAGAACCAGATTCGAGTTTCGTTGTTGTTAGAGCTGATCAGTGGTGCATATCCTCAGCCACTCCCACGGTTTGAACACGAGCACTTCCATCTCGAAGACGTGTTTGTTGCCACTGCGCCTTCAAACTGCCAGCCGAGTTGATCCGAATCACGAATTTAAGCTTGTCCAGATGTCGTTCCTATGACAGCCAGAAATGCTCGACAACTTCAAATGGAAACACGGTTCCAGACCTGGTTTAATCCAGGCGAATGCTTCCCACAATATCAGGTATTCTCCACAGGAACACGGCAACCGATCCACGTATTCAACACTGCTTCGCCTTATTTTTATATTTATATCACGCAATGACAGGCACTTAGTTTGGGATTGTTTAATTGGATATTGATTGGTTGACTGTCTTTTTGGACTTCACGTTTCACGCGCAAACCTCAGGTCATCCAACCAACCTGAACTCGGAAGAACCAGATTCGAGTTTCGTTGTTGTTAGAGCTGATCAGTGATGCAAATCCTCAGCCACACTCATGGTTTGAACACGAGCACTTCCATCTGGAAGACGTGTTTGTTACCACTATGCCTTCACACTGCCGGCCGAGTTGATCCGAATCATGGAGTAAGACTTATCAGATGTCGACCTCTATGACAGGCAGAAATGCTCGACAACTTCAAATGGAAACACGGTTCCAGACCTGGTTTAAACCAAGCGAATGCTTCCCACAATATCAGGTATTCTCCACAGGAACACGGCAACCGATCCACGTTTTCAACCGTGCATCGCCTTATTTTTACATTCATATCACGCAATTACTTGCGCTTCGTTTGGGATTGTTTAATTGGATATTGATTGGTTGACTGTCCTTTTGGACTTCACGTTTCACGCGCAAACCTCAGGTCATCCAACCAACCTGAACTCGGATGAACCAGATTCGAGTTTCGTTGTTGTTAGAGCTGATCAGTGATGCAAATCCTCAGCCACACTCACGGTTTGAACACGAGCAATTCCATCTCGAAGACGTGTTTGTTACCACTGCACCTTCAAACTGCCAGCCGAGTTGATCCGAATCACCAAGTTAAGCTTGTTCAGATGTCGACCTCTATGACAGCCAGAAATCCTCGACAACTTCAATTGGAGACATGGTTCCAGATCTAGTTTAATCCAAGCCAATGCTTCCCACCATATTAGGTATTCTCCACAGGAACACGGCAACCGATCCACGTTTTCAACCGTGCATCGCCGTATTTTTTTAAAAGACATCACGCAAATACTTGCGCTTAGTTTGGGATTGTTTAATTGGATATTGATTGGTTGACTGTACTTTTCGACTTCACGTTTCACGCGCAAACCTCAGGTCATCCAACTAACCCGAACTCGGAAGAACCAGATTCGAGTTTCGTTGTTGTTAGAGCTGATCAGTGGTGCATATCCTCAGCCACTCCCACGGTTTACACACGAGCACTTCCATCTCGAAGACGTGTTTGTTGCCACTGCGCCTTCAAACTGCCAGCCGAGTTGATCCGAATCACGAATTTAAGCTTGTCCAGATGTCGTTCCTATGACAGCCAGAAATGCTCGACAACTTCAAATGGAAACACGGTTCCAGACCTGGTGTAATCCAGGCGAATGCTTCCCACAATATCAGGTATTCTCCACAGGAACACGGCAACCGATCCACTTATTCAACACTGCTTCGCCTTATTTTTATATTTGTATCGCGCAATTACTTGCGCTTAGTTTGGGATTGTTTAATTGGATATTGATTGGTTGACTGTCTTTTTGGACTTCACGTTTCACGCGCAAACCTCAGGTCATCCAACCAACCTGAACTCGGATGAACCAGATTCGAGTTTCGTTGTTGTTAGAGCTGATCAGTGATGCAAATCCTCAGCCACACTCACGGTTTGAACACGAGCAATTCCATCTCGAAGACGTGTTTGTTACCACTGCGCCTTCACACTGCCGGCCGAGTTTATCCGAATCATGGAGTAAGACTTATCAGATGTCGACCCCTATGACAGGCAGAAATGCTCGACAACTTCAAATGGAGACACGGTTCCAGACCTAGTTTAATCCAATCGAATGCTTCCCACCATATTAGGTATTCTCCACAGGAACACGGCAACCGATCCACGTTTTCAACACTGCTTCGCCTTATTTTTGCATTCATATCACGCAATTACTTGCGCTTAGTTTGGGATTGTTTAATTGGATATTGATTGGTTGACTGTCCATTTGGACTTCACGTTTCACGCGCAAACCTCAGGTCATCCAACCAACGGGAACTCGGAAGAACCAGATTCGAGTTTCGTTGTTGTTAGAGCTGATCAGTGGTGCAAATCCTCAGCCACACTCACGGTTTGAACACGAGCAATTCCATCTCGAAGACGTGTTTGTTACCACTGCGCCTTCACACTGCCGGCCGAGTTGATCCGAATCATGGAGTAAGACTTATCAGATGTCGACCTCTATGACAGGCAGAAATGCTCGACAACTTTATATGGAGACACGGTTCCAGACCTAGTTTAATCCAATCGAATGCTTCCCACCATATTAGGTATTCTCCACAGGAACACGGCAACCGATCCACGTTTTCAACCGTGCATCGCCGTATTTTTTTAAAAGACATCACGCAACTACTTGCGCTTAGTTTGGGATTGTTTAATTGGATATTGATTGGTTGACTGTCCTTTTGGACTTCACGTTTCACGCGCAAACCTCAGGTCATCCAACCAACCTGAACTCGGAAGAACCAGATTCGAGTTTCGTTGTTGTTAGAGCTGATCAGTGATGCAAATCCTCAGCCACACTCACGGTTTGAACACGAGCAATTCCATCTCGAAGACGTGTTTGTTACCACTATGCCTTCACACTGCCGGCCGAGTTTATCCGAATCATAGAGTAAGACGAATCAGATGTCGACCTCTATGACAGGCAGAAATGCTCGACAACTTCAAATGGAGACACGGTTCCAGACCTAGTTTAATCCAAGCGAATGCTTCCCACCATATTAGGTATTCTCCACAGGAACACGGCAACCGATCCACGTATTCAACACTGCTTCGCCTTATTTTTATATTTATATCACGCAATGATATGCACTTAGTTTGGGATTGTTTAATTGGATATTGATTGGTTGACTGTCATTTTCGACTTCAAGTATCACGCGCATACCTCAGGTCATCCAACCAACCTGAACTCGGAAGAACCAGATTCGAGTTTCGTTGTTGTTAGAGCTGATCAGTGATGCAAATCCTCAGCCACACTCACGGTTTGAACACGAGCAATTCCATCTCGAAGACGTGTTTGTTACCACTATGCCTTCACACTGCCGGCCGAGTTTATCCGAATCATGGAGTAAGACTTATCAGATGTCGACCTCTATGACAGGCAGAAATGCTCCACAACTTCAAAAGGAAACACGGTTCCAGACCTGGTTTAATCCAAGCGAATGCTTCCCACCATATCAGGTATTCTCCACAGGAACACGGCAACCGATCCACGTTTTCAACCGTGCATCGCCTTATATTTATATCGATATCACGCAATTACTTGCGCTTAGTTTGGGATTGTTTAATTGTATATTGATTGGTTGACTGTCCTTTTGGACTTCACGTTTCACGCGCAAACCTCAGGTCATCCAACTAACCCGAACACGGAAGAACCAGATTCGAGTTTCGTTGTTGTTAGAGCTGATCAGTGGTGCATATCCTCAGCCACACCCACGGTTTGAACACGAGCACTTCCATCTCGAAGACGTGTTTGTTACCACTGCGCCTTCAAACTGCCGGCCGAGTTGATCCGAATCACCAAGTTAAGCTTGTACAGATGTCGACCTCTATGACTGCCAGAAATCCTCGACAACTTCAAATGGAGACACGGTTTTAGACCTAGTTTAATCCAAGCCAATGCTTCCCACCATATTAGGTATTCTCCACAGGAACACGGCAACCGATCCACGTTTTCAACCGTGCATCGCCGTATTTTTTTAAAAGACATCACGCAAATACTTGCGCTTAGTTTGGGATTGTTTAATTGGATATTGATTGGTTGACTGTACTTTTCGACTTCACGTTTCACGCGCAAACCTCAGGTCATCCAACTAACCCGAACTCGGAAGAACCAGATTCGAGTTTCGTTGTTGTTAGAGCTGATCAGTGGTGCATATCCTCAGCCACTCCCACGGTTTACACACGAGCACTTCCATCTCGAAGACGTGTTTGTTGCCACTGCGCCTTCGAACTGCCAGCCGAGTTGATCCGAATCACGAATTTAAGCTTGTACAGATGTCGACCTCTATGACAGCCAGAAATGCTCGACAACTTCAAATGGAAACACGGTTCCAGACCTGGTTTAATCCAGGCGAATGCTTCCCACAATATCAGGTATTCTCCACAGGAACACGGCAACCGATCCACGTATTCAACACTGCTTCGCCTTATTTTTATATTTGTATCGCGCAATTACTTGCGCTTAGTTTGGGATTGTTTAATTGGATATTGATTGGTTGACTGTCTTTTTGGACTTCACGTTTCACGCGCAAACCTCAGGTCATCCAACCAACCTGAACTCGGATGAACCAGATTCGAGTTTCGTTGTTGTTAGAGCTGATCAGTGATGCAAATCCTCAGCCACACTCACGGTTTGAACACGAGCAATTCCATCTCGAAGACGTGTTTGTTACCACTGCGCCTTCACACTGCCGGCCGAGTTGATCCGAATCATGGAGTAAGACTTATCAGATGTCGACCTCTATGACAGGCAGAAATGCTCGACAACTTCAAATGGAGACACGGTTCCAGACCTGGTTTAATCCAAGCGAATGCTTCCCACCATATCAGGTTTTCTCCACAGGAACACGGCAACCGATCCACGTTTTCAACACTGCTTCGCCTTATTTTTACATTCATATCACGCAATTACTTGCGCTTCGTTTGGGATTGTTTAATTGGATATTGATTGGTTGACTGTACTTTTCGACTTCACGTTTCACGCGCAAACCTCAGGTCATCCAACCAACCTGATCTCTGAAGAACCAGATTCGAGTTTCGTTGTTGTTAGAGCTGATCAGTGGTGCATATCCTCAGCCACACTCACGGTTTACACACGAGCACTTCCATCTCGAAGACGTGTTTGTTACCACTATGCCTTCACACTGCCGGCCGAGTTGATCCGAATCACCAAGTTAAGCTTGTTCATATGTCGACCTCTATGACAGCCATTAATGATCGACAACATCAAATGGAGACTTGGTTCCAGACCTAGTTTAATCCAAGCAAATGCTTCCCACCATATCAGGTATTCTCCACAGGAACACGGCAACCGATCCACGTTTTCAAACTTGCATCACCATATTTTTACAATTATATCACGCAATTACTTGCGCTTAGTTTGGGATTGTTTATTTGGATATTGATTGGTTGACTGTCCTTTCCGACTTCACGTTTCACGCGCAAACCTCAGGTCATCCAACTAACCCGAACTCGGAAGAACCAGATTCGAGTGTCGTTGTTGTTAGAGCTGATCAGTGGTGCATATCCTCAGCCACACCCACGGTTTACACACGAGCACTTCCATCTCGAAGACGTGTTTATTACCACTGCGCCTTCACACTGCCGGCCGAGTTTATCCGAATCACCAAGTTAAGCTTGTTCAGATGTCGACCTCTATGACAGCAAGAAATGCTCGACAACTTCAAATGGAGACACGGTTCCAGACCTAGTTTAATCCAAGCCAATGCTTCCCACCATATCAGGTATTCTCCACAGGAACACGGCAACCGATCCACGTTTTCAACACTGCTTCGCCTTATTTTTGCATTCATATCACGCAAATACTTGCGCTTCGTTTGGGATTGTTTAATTGGATATTGATTGGTTGACTGTCCATTTGGACTTCACGTTTCACGCGCAAACCTCAGGTCATCCAACTAACCCGAACTCGGAAGAACCAGATTCGAGTTTCGTTGTTGTTAGAGCTGATCAGTGGTGCATATCCTTAGCCACACTCACGGTTTGATCACGAGCACTTCCATCTCGAAGACGTGTTTTTGACTACTATGCCTTCACACTGCCGGCCGAGTTTATCCGAATCATGGAGTAAGGCTTATCAGATGTCGACCCCTATGACAGGCAGAAATGCTCGACAACTTCAAATGGAGACACGCTTCCAGATCTAGTTTAATCCAAGCCAATGCTTCCCACCATATCAAGTATTCTCCACAGGAACACGGCAACCGATCCACGTTTTCAACCGTGCATCGCCGTATTTTTATATAGACATCACGCAAATACTTGCGCTTCGTTTGGGATTGTTTAATTGGATATTGATTGGTTGACTGTCCATTTGGACTTCACGTTTCACGCGCAAACCTCAGGTCATCCAACTAACCCGAACTCGGAAGAACCAGATTCGAGTTTCGTTGTTGTAAGGGATGATCAGTGGTGCATATCCTCAGCCACAGTCACGTATTGAATATTAACACTTCCATCTCGAAGACTTGTTTATTACCACTGAGCCTTCACACTGCCGGCCAAATTGATCCGAATCACCAAGTTAAGCTTGTTCAGATGTCGTTCCTATGACAGCCAGAAATGCTCGACAACTTCAAACGGAGACACGCTTTCAGACCCAGTTTAATCCAAGCCAATGCTTCCCACCATATCAGGTATTCTCCACAGGAACACGGCAACCGATCCACGTTTTCAACCGTGCATCGCCGTATTTTGATATTTATATCACGCAATTACTTGCGCTTAGTTTGGGATTGTTTAATTGGACATTGATTGGTTGACTGTCCTTTTCGACTTCACGTTTCACGCGCAAACCTCAGGTCGTCCACCAACGGGAACTCGAAAGAACCAAATTCGAGTTTCGTTGTTGTTAGAGCTGATCGGTGGTGCAAATCCTCAGCCACATTCACGGTTTGAACACGAGCACTTCCATCTCGAATACGTGTTTGTTGCCACTGCGCCTTCACACTGCCGGCGGATTTGATCAGAATCACCAAATTAAAATTGTTCAGATGTCGACCTCTATGACAGCCAGAAATGCTCGACAACTTCAAACGGAGACACGGTTCCAGACCTAGTTTAATTCAAGCGAATGCTTCCCACCATATCAGGTATTCCCCAAAGGAACACGGCAACCGATCCACGTTTTCAACCCTGCTTCGCCTTCTTTATATACAGATATCACGCAGTTACTTGCGTTTGGTTCGGGATGGTTAAATTGGTTATTGATTTATTGACTGTTCTTTTCGACTTCACGTTTCACGCGCAAACCTCAGGTCGTCCACCAACGGGAACTCGAAAGAACCACATTCGAGTTTCGTTGTTGTTAGAGCTGATCGGTGGTGCAAATCCTCAGCCACACTCACGGTTTCAACACGAGCACTTCCATCTCGAAGACGTGTTTGTTGCCACTGCGCCTTCAAACTGCCAGCGGAGTTGTTCAGAATCACCAAGTTAAGCTTGTTCATATGTCGACCTCTATGACAGCCAGAAATGCTCGACAACTTCAAATGGAGACACGGTTCCAGACCTAGTTTAATCCAAGCAAATGCTTCCCACCATATCAGGTATTCTCCACAGGAACACGGCAACCGATCCACGTTTTCAACCGTGCATCGCCTTATTTTTACATTTATATTACGCAATGACATGCACTTAGTTTGGGATTGTTTAATTGTATATTGATTGGTTGACTGTCCTTTCCGACTTCACGTTTCACGCGCAAACCTCAGGTCATCCAATTAACCCGAACTCGGAAGAACCAGATTCGAGTTTCGTTGTTGATAGAGCTGATCAGTGATGCAAATCCTCATCCACACTCACGGTTTGAACCCGAGCACATCCATCTCGAAGACGTGTTTATTACCACTGCGCCTTCACACTGCCGGCCGAGTTGATCCGAATCACCAAGTTAAGCTTGTTCATATGTCGACCTCTATGACAGCCAGAAATGCTCGATAACATCAAATGGAGACACGGTTTCAGACCTTGTTTAATCCAAGCGAATGCTTCACACCATATCAGGTATTCTCAACAGGAACACGGCAACCGATCCACGTTTTCAACACTGCTTCGCCTTTTTTTTATGTAGATATCACGCAATGGCTTGCACTTAGTTTGGGGTTTGTTTAATTGTATATTGATTGGTTGACTTCCGGTTCCGACTTCACGTTTCCCGCGCAAACCTCAGGTCATCCAACTAACCCGAACTCGGAAGAACCAGATTCGAGTTTCGTTGTTGTTAGAGCTGATCAGTGGTGCATATCCTCAGCCACTCCCACGGTTTGAACACGAGCACTTCCATCTCGAAGACGTGTTTATTACCACTGCGCCTTCACACAGCCGGCCGTGGTGATTCGAATCTCCAAATTAAACTTGTTCAGATGTCGACCTCTATGACAGCCAGAAATGCTCGACAACTTCAAATGGAGACACGGTTCCAGACCTGGTTTAATCCAAGCGAATGCTTCCCACCATAACAGATCATCTCCTCAGGAACAAGCGCGACAGGGCGATTAGTCTCCTCCATGACCGAATCTCCGTTTTTTAAAAACTAAAATAAATGATTGCTTATGTCCCGAAATCCTGTTACGTTGTGAAGGTCAGTTGATCATTAAGAAATATTTCCGTTCAAATGTAATATGGCGTATCCGCAGCGAACACTGAGAAAATGGATCAATTAAAAGATCTGTCTACAAGGACACCATCTACAATTCATAATAGTCGTTCCAGAGAAGTACAAGATAAGCACAGTGCAAACGCTGTTTCTCGGGCTGGAGTAGATTTGGACGACAGAGCCACTGGAGGGAGAAATCATCGCTGCAGCTTTTTCCACCTCAACAATCCACTACTATTCACGGCCGTTTCTCAGGCTCAGAATCAATTGGCGTTTAAGGTACTTCTGTGTTCCATCATATCTGGAATTCGGAGGAATCATTCTGTGAGCATCTAACAGCGCAACTGAGGATGCAGATATCCATCGCTTCCGTGGGTAGCTGGTTGTTGGATCTTGGTCAGCCGTAAAAGCCTCAAATAGAACCCACTGGACATTTGTTAACAACTCATCTGGATAATGGGCGTCGACAACTTGGTGAACAGTTGTGATATAGAATGGATTGTCAATGGCAAGACCAAGTTCGAAAACTGTATGGGAAATCACAAAACAAATTTCATTCAAAATTATCTGCACGACCATTATACTGCGGGTGACGAAGAGCAGTGTGTTACACTTCGCAACCAAGATCTTATAGTAAATTATCCAAGAGTTTAGCAGACAAATTGGTGCCATTGTCAGTAACTGGCACAAACAGAATTCCTCCTCTGTTGAATCAGTTCCTGAGCGTAGTCTGTGTGAAGTCAGCAGTAGGTGACGTTGTTCAATATACTATTGATCAGAGGGAAAAGGCATCAGCAATCACAAGAGTGTAGTTTTTACCCAAGAAGGCTCCACAATAACCTGCATATAACCGCTGCCACGCCTCGCGAAGCAACAGTCAAGGAAGCCAATTCGAAAGTTTCGAACGTACCTAATGTAAATGCTGCTTGCAATATTTACCTGTACGCTCAACGTGGGCCCAGTTAGAAAAATCCACAGAGCCAGTAATTCCGTGCTCACGCAGACTGAATTGCTTGACGGACAGGATCTCTCAAACTAAAAGAATTGTACTGCGCTTTAGTAAAATGAGATCGCCAGATATCTCTAACCTCAATCCAGGAATGTGCATTCCAACAGAAACCTCAGAACATTTTAAAAGCTGCTGTATATCTAATGAATCGTGTGAAGAATTTAGGAGAGTGACATCAATGTGCGATTCACGAACAACTTTAAAATCAAGAAGAAGAAGACCAGAATCAGAAACAAAAACTTGCATTCAATGGGATCAGAGTCACGAAGCTGAATTAAAACCATACGAGAACCGACATGTGGGAGCTTGCATTCAGTAATCCCTGGAATAGTCACACTGCTAGGATTAATCTTATCGATGCGATAAACGCAATTTATAGCTTTAGGTGAAGGGATGGATTCTACACTCCCAGTGTCAACAATGAAAGTGTGTTGACTACCCTCTGCAGTATGCATTTCCTGGTAGTATCTGTAACTATCTCTGACAAGAGGGATAATGCAAGTGTGGAAATCTTGGAATGAAGTAAAGAATTGTCAGATGATGCTGAGGGGATCGTCTGTGGATATGGTGGGCTAATTCTACAAACACTATCAATGTGACCAAACTTACCACAGGCAAAACGCATAGCTCGTCGACGAGGACATGTGAAACAACGATGCAAGTGACCACATGAGATACACTTGCTCAAATCGGAATTTCTATGGTAAGATTTTGAACGAATCTATCGATCAAGTGGGGCTGATTACCACGACAACTTATCGGCTTGGTAGAAGACGACGTTTTCATGGGAGTGTATGCATTTCTGCAAATGGAATGAACGAAAAACTGTTTGCTTCGCATCCTCCAAATGATTTCGGGCCAAATACGAATTGTTGAAACATATCATGTAGTCGTCAACCGGTTGCGATGTAGAACCTACATCGAGAAATTCCATTTCAGGTGCATTCGCGGTTTAAATCCAGTCAATTAGAACATTTATTATTGGAAAACAGAACTGATTACCGCCTGTTATTTTATTTGATTAAACTGTCAACTTTCATCGGACAATACACACGTGGACAACCCATTGATCAATGAAACGAAGGACTGTTGCACATTTTCTTTTGACACGTAGTCAGCTGATCAAACAATAGAGACGAATTTGTGGATGAATAGTGTCTGTAATTTTGCCACAAATTAGAATGCCGTGATATTTGACCGAGTTATGGTTGGATCGGCTGTCGAGCATTGAGGTTTCCATGCCTATCTGGAATGAAATTGCTGCTCGCTCGTTTGGATCGGTGGACAGATTACGTCATTAACTGAGTCGAGTCTGCGCAACTCTTCATTTCATAAACTTTCCCATGGACGCCTATTCCACTGGTCAGCTGATTGTTGTCCGATTTATTTGACGTCAGCCTCGATTTCTCTGACCTCATTACTTTCATTCTGTGGTTGCATATTTGATTTATTTATCCAACCCTCAGTTGGTATTACTAAATTTCCTTTTCGAGGGACACATCATTTGGTTTAAGTATTTGATCGACTTTACTTGGTTTGGTTTGTTATTAGTTGACCTATTGCGTGCAAAAATGACCTCAGAGGTCAAACCTAGACTGTGTTTGCATGTGCAAAGTAAATGCATTTGATCGTTCAAGGGATTCGTAGTGGCCTCGATAGAAATGAAGAAAAGACCGTTATCTGGCCACCATATTTACCTGAACTGATTTTTCCGAGGTTTCTGTCGACCTCTTTATCAAATCCAACTGTACTCGGTCGCGGTTCGCTTTCTGATTCATCGTTGCGATCGTTTGCATTCCGTGTGTTACTCGTATCGGTACTGTTTCGATTCCACGTTGAACAGTACACATTGTCACATCTTTCTCTTGGCATGCATCTTTTCTACACGTTCAACAGAGAGGATGACTTTGGAATGTCGATGTGAGACCGGAATAAAGACACGTTCATAAGCCTCGCTCAAATGTCTCCCGAATGATGAAGTTTAGCTTTTTAAGTCATTTAGTTGTATATTATGCGGCTTAGTCAGTGATTATGCTCCCATATTGCATCTGCCGCTCAATCTGCTAATCCTTATACGACTACGAAACAATAAGTTGAAAGTTATACACGACAGACAGAAAAATAACGCAACCAATGGTACCAGGTTTGTGGCTGGTGAACGAGATGAACATCCAAGTGATCGATCACGATCTGCATTGTGCAGGCACGGAAAGGAGCCGTTCATTACATTGCAAACCATTGGAGAAGCGGGTATCATTTCTTGGTTATTTCCTACGAGAATTAGTCAAATTAATTCCTACGGAATTCATGCATAGAAAATGGAGTGAGTAGAATTTATTGAAGTATTGATACGCCAGTTTCTATCTGGTCGAGTGCAACTAGGCGATGTAAATTTGCATTTGTCTTGATTGATCTGTACGTAATTCCGTTCCACAGGGAATCACCATCGAAACACAGGATCGCTTGTTTCGCAACTGCACATAAAACCAACACGATAGTGCAATCGTGTACCGAATTTCTTTTCACACAGTCACACAGCTTGAAATAGAACAGAATGGAACAGAAGCATCAAATTACAAATGGGAACATCTTAGCCATGAGTCACAGCTGTCACACACTCAGCTCGTTTATTCAAGTACGCCGATGGAAATAATTCACAAGAAGAAATCTTTTCCGAGCAGTCTAGTCTTGTGGTAAACACTCACAAATGTCTAGATTGCATTCTTTCCTCTGTGAGATCACGTTTTCTAGAATAAAGCACCACTGCTGAATCTACCCCTCCTGCACGTGTAAACCATGTGAATTATCACGGTTTTAGAGAACTTGCATTGGTCTTTACACACAGGCATTGCTCTCTGGAAAGTTCATTGCTTCGCAATCTGTTATCTCTTCATCCATACATAAGTGTATGTTTCCCATGTTTCCATATTGTTCTGCCGTATTTATTTCCGTCTGTTGAAAAGAGACTGTATCACTGTTGGTAGAGGCCTGTACAAAATCGATCTTGTTTCTGGGCGTATGCGATAAGCATATAACATCATCCATTTCATTTGACAGAAATATCATTTCGGACTGTTCAAGGATGAAGTATTATCTGAACCGTCAACACTTTTTGATGTACCAAGACTTTCTTCATATGTTCAGCTAAACATGCACAAACCAGCATAATAATAAATTCATAGAGAAAAATCAAAACAAAGGACTTCGTAATTCAGGAACTGGCGTAAATGCTGTATCAGCAAATTTTCGAATGTTCTCTGACAGAAACTTCCCATGGGTCTGTTGATATTTTCAAAAAAATGTATTGTCTAGATGACAAAACAGACGCAACAGAGCGAGTAGTCTCCTCAATGACCGAATCTCCGTTATTTAAAAACCAAAAAAATGGTTGCTTAGATTCCGAAATCCTGTTACGTTGTGAAGGTCAGTTGATCATTAAGAAATATTTCCGTTCAAATGTAATATGACGTATCCGCAGCGAACACTGAGAAAATGGATCAATTAAAAGATCTGTCTACGAGGACACCATCTACACTTCATGATAGTCGTTCCAGAGAAGTACAAGATAAGCACAGTGCAAACGCTGTTTCTCGGGCTGGAGTAGATTTGGACGACAGAGCCACTGGAGGGAGAAATCAATCGACCTAATGAAACGCTGATGTCACTGCGTATCCAGCATACTTCCTGGCAACCTATTATCAAACCAAGCTGATAAAGAATAGTCTTCCACTGTGCGTGGATGTGAAATCAGAAATAGCTCATAAATGAGACGTTATGATCAATCAAATCAGCAAACATCCAGCGAATCCACTATACTGCCGAACCGGTAATTATGTTCACGTTATTCCCCGGTCAAACGTCATACAGGGGTTCAACACATTCAAATGTCGCTTGAGAAAGGAACTCAACACGATTGCGTCATCGATCGATGAAAGATCACTGACTGCCACGAATTGTTTGGAGACAAAGCATTATGTCACTGCCAGTCAGACAGTCGTAGCGATTTCCCTACTGGAAAAACGAGACAAACATTTGTATAATGAACAACGCGACACCATCACGTGATCCATCGAAGTATATGAAGCAATAAATTTGATTCAATCAGGATGAATACTCATTTCCCTGTCGCAACAAATCTCGCATGAACAAGGTTATGTATGCTCACGCAGCGCAAGTGGAGATCAGCGTTTTGACTGCTGTCATTATATTCACCGATATTCGAACTTGTCTATCAGTTTGACGCGAGAATCGTAATTGATTGGTAAATGTGGTAAAGGTGATGTGATTGTGGTGCTGCTTCATGCGACAGACGCGCCCAGAAAGCTGCCCAACCGGAGAAGACAGGCAAGTTACAAAACAATTCTGCTACGTTTACGGATTGCGAGTAATGATCGTCAAACGTTTTTCCCAATTTATAGTTTGAAAAGGTGAGCTTTTAGTGAGATATTTGCACATGTTCACTATTTTCTTGGTATGACAGGGTAAAAGATAAATTAGAGGAACGTTGTTCATATGTAAAACTGAACTTGAAGTTATGGTTACCAGTGTTGTACTGACCTGTTTGTTTTGGTTTATGGTAATATTTGAACAATATTTTCCTGCAACTAGTGAATATTCATCTGATTTGGCAAATACGGTTGAGTGAGGATACTTGATTAGGACATCAGAACACTCGATATCAAAACAACTAGTTGTCAGTGTTTCACCTGTGATAAAATAATAAACGTTTTTACAGACTTTGTACACTGGGTGCTAGAAAAGCAGAAAGATAGTCGATAATCTCGACAACTGCAATTGACAAATTCGTGTCCATACAGTAGAGGTGTTATCAGTGTTACGACAGATATTGTGTTGATAAGTATCAGATGCGTGTGGTTAGTGATTACGTCATATTATTTTGTGTGTTGCTTCTGAGTACATAATGTGATGTTGTTTCGTGCGGATCGAGACTCAATCGGCGGTTACCGAAATCTGGCCTTTGGCATTTCTTGTTGCTCTTACTTTGACAGTTTTTATGTGGGCAAATGGGCTCCACTGGTATTGATCGAATGATCCGATTCCATCGAAGTGATGGTAATTGTCGTTTGTCAGCTCTTCACTTGTATTTTGTCTAACCGACTTGGGTGATACGCCTTTATGTGTCAAGACGGTCTTCCTGTTGTTCGACATACGTCACCTGCCCCACACTGAGAGCTGGAAATGTACGGATATTCTGCGTTTCATTCGTAAAATAAGCAATAGTCGAGAGATCAACAAAACATGGATTCCGGCCGCGTAATAACACCTTTCTGACTTGGAATATGGATAACGGGCAATTGAGATCGACTATTTACCAAACCTGCTGCACTGCTACTTCTAAATTTATTTCATGGGTAGACAGATTGCTTTTCGACTGCTTGATGACAAGGTGTGCTATCGTAATTCTTCGTAACATTTTTGATGAAGCACCCGGAGTGTATATTCGGAATAAGAAATGATTTCACCCTTCTACGTTTTCTTTATAGAACATACCTTAATTACACTAGTGATCAATCACTATAGAAGTTGCCTATTCTGTCTCAATAATACGAATCTGTAGTAGCTAGTGCATGGATTTGATGGAATTTCCTTATGAATAAGTGAACATCCTAGTAAGCTATCGGACTGATGTGAATGTAATGCGTCCGAGAAAAGCAAACCATATGTGGATTCTATTTCCAACGTGATTTTATACCATTACAGGCCTAATTGAATTCACTTCTCTACCAGTGCGTGTCTTTCGAAGAAACTATCAAAAATATAAGGACATTAGATAGAAAAATGGGAAAACCCAGTAGATTGATAGGAGGTCAACCAAAGAACCCTTCTGCTTATGTACAAACAACATCCAGTTTCAATTTCACGGAGACTGATCGCATCATAAAAAAGAAGTTTAAATTCTATCCTTCTTAAGACCTAAATTAGGAGATATTTGTATGGCTTAGTTAGAGAACGGTATTATCTCTGAGCAACTCAAGCAGCTGCAAATGTAAGGGCGTATTGTGTGCTAGGCTCATCATTAACATGAGCAACATCAACGTAAGGAATTTGGTCGGGTCAACTTTGTGATCGGATTCAATTAGGTATTTCGCAATTGAAAGAGGCCGAAGCACTGACAACATCCTCTACGGCCGCATCGCGCGGTGTCATCGATTTTTCCAACCATTTGTGTATGTTCTCCGACGCTGGTTGAGCCAAGCAGCTATCCGTTCTCCCTGTGGATGCGTCACCGTAGCTGTAAGTGAATTGATAGAAAACATGTGAGACATTGGGATAGGCAAGACTGTCTGAATGACTTTTGAATCCTGACCCGTTGGGAATCAGTCACGGAAGTAGTTGCATCACAGTGTACGAGTGTCTTATGGTTGACCTAATGTATCCATATATTTTTCATAAAAAGGCTGTGACCTTCGAAAAGTGAAACAATTGAAACTTGCTTCTTGTTGACTGTATTTGATGTGTACCGTCGGATGAAACTTACAACGCTTTCTGCTTAGGTGCACGTGTTCATCAATTATTTCGACCATGCACGGATCACCAGTCCGTCTCTTTAATGCTTCGCATGAAAACGACGCGACAACGCGATGATCGCTTCCCGCGACTCATGAGATGGAGAACACGGTTATTAAGGAGGAAATAGTTAGCGTGCATTGCGGGATCGTGATTGAGGCGTAAACGTGCAACGGTCAAATGACTACCGTGCTTGATAGCAAGTCAGTTTCGCGATATGCCGATTTTACAAGCATAATATAGGCCTCAAAAAACTCAAGACTTTTGAGCTTCTGGTTATCCTGTCAAATAAGGCGCCTGTTTCCCAATTGGTTGCAGTTGTTTATTATGTTTCCGGATAAGATTCCATGTAAGTTCAGAATTTGAAGATGTCTTGATATCATTTGTTTCTCTGTCAAGATGTTGTTATCCAATGTAGTATCCCGTTTGGAATATTTTGTCTAAAGATATGTCTTCCATATTTCATGTGTGCACATCTTCTTCATGATGTCGGAAGGTATGTCTTATATCTTTCGTACATGTTTTCCTTCTTCTTTGTAACTAAACTGACTGATTCCTTATCTGGTTGGAAGGACACCATTTGTTCTATTCTAACTAATCCATCTATTACCCCTAAAGAAGAACTAGTCAATAGCCTACCCCCTTTAGATGTTATCATAATCAGATGTTCGGATGAAATATAGCCACGCAGTATCCCTTTCAAAGTAACTTGGGAAGGACGCCATTTGCAATTCTCCAGTTTTGCACCGAAGACCTACAATCATGGTTTGGTATGAATCCCCATCAGCAAAGCGTGGGAAATCTGTATCAATGATTAAATGCAAAATGAATGGGAGTTTATAGAAAGAACGTTGCTGACCAATTGCTTCCCCGATACGTTTCTCGAGAAACATCGAAAACCGAAGAAAGCAAGCGGAAATCTTGTAACTGAAATAAGCTTCGTTTATTTGCTTAACATATTATTGTTTATACGAATCCTCGCTATGGTGCACGGTAGCTATTTGACAGTTGCACGTGCATGCTACACGCACACTCTTGAAATTCATCCTGATCAATTCCTCCCTATGAATCGTGTTCTACATCCTTTTGGGTCGAGGGAAACAATACTCTGGTTGCCATGTCGGCTTTATGCAAGGCATCACAGTGAAGGACTGGTCCGTGCATAGTCGAAAAGACTAACGAGCACATGCAACTAAAACGTCACATCTTCGGATTCTTGTGGTGTGCAACGTTTAACTGCATCAGGTCACAAAGCTGACCCGACCTAATCCCCTAAAATTGTGTTGCGTAACCGCAATTTGGAGCTGTGAGCATTCATCGAAGCGATACCCATCTAAATGCATCCGTCAGCGATTTGTGAACAACAAATGGTTGACACAAGTGTTTGTTTGTTATGGCACTAACCGAAAGGACCCCGATCTCCCCCTATCGAGCTCCCCGTTGCAGCTTTCAATCTAACCCAATTAATTGTATCATTTCATCGTTGTGCGGTACATAAACCGAAATGTTTAAGGTAGGCGGTCATCACGTTACTTATGTTTTCCTTCAGTTCCCATGTACTTCTCAAGAAACAGAATTATTCTATATCCTCACCGTCAATATATGATACGGTTCCCACAATAGATCTGGCGAACATGCCCATCTTCAGCCGAAAACTTTTAAGTTGTGATTATTTCGTGCCATATGCTGCATGCTGCACTTCCATCAGTAATCGGACTCACGTCTCTTTCCTCTCCCTTATAGGTCCGATTCGTCTTTAAGCCCTTTATGTAGAGAGATATTCATGACTCCAATATATCCTAAGCATCGCATCTAGATGCTCTGCTTGACGTCAAATTTGGTTCAAGTTACTACTGGCTTGGTCTTCCCTGCACAAGGGGATGTGGTGAGGGAAGCAATTATAAATCGCTAAGTCAAAGTGCGTGTGGGTGCCCTGGGTCTCGACACACGGAGACTAAACATCTATCATTGATGATACGTCCGAACTCTAACATGTATATCGATGATTCCTCGCCGTTCAGAGGTTGATGTGAACTGACTGCCGACAATATCAGTCTAGCCTCCACATAGCTTGCCCTTGGTGGCTGAATGTGTCAATCAATTTCATAGCGTAACGTACCCTATTGAATAATTTCACGATTATCACAGCAAACGACGCAGTTTTCTATACACATTCTGCTTCCTCAACGTCAGACCCACCATCACTTTACATCACCTTAGTTAAAATGCTTCTGGTTATAAACCGTATCATTGCCATTAGAAATATACTCGCAGTCACATTATATGCGATTTCCGAGTGTATTGCTCGACACCCATATCTGTTGTGCTCAATTAAATCTACCTTGATACGAAACGGTCCGAAATATTTGACACCGCATTCCTCAAAGACGTAGTTCCCTTCTTTCCATAGGCAATCAGGCAGGAGTGCCATTACTGGATCTATGGGTTGGGCAAATTAAGCACTTACTGAGGACGCGTCTCACGGTTGAAATGGCTTTCAAAATTCAGAAGTCTTTCTCGATGCGAGTTCAAACATGACCCGTGCCTATATATCCTGGAATCTGGTGGTAGTGTTTCTCCAAAAAGTAAGTGAATTGTGGGCGAGCTGGTAGAACCACCAACCTATTATTAGGTAAATTGCAATGCAGAGCTGCTCTAACACAAAGACATCGTTTACCGTCGAGCAGCCTTGGTTCTAACATTTTCACGTTGACAGTTTTAGCGCATTTATCGGGATTTATTTCCACTAATCTAATTTCTTCGAAACTGTACGTCTGAATCAACTCGACTACAGTTCCCGTGGCTTCTGGCACTTCGAACAAAGACAACGGCCCCAGCCTGACAGTAGTTGTTTGGATCATCATGAATCGAGCAATCTGAGGCTTTATGAAACCATCAAATAGGTAAAAATATTCTAGATTTCTCTGTTGCATACTGTTATTGTACTGACTGCTCACCTAAAAGAACGGACATTTTGACAGTCTTTGTTCTTTCAGTGACCTAATCTAGATTCTGGTGACAAACATCATGAAATTTCCTTTAATAAGGCAATAAAATGGGCACTACAGACGATAATGGATCAAACAATGAAGCAAACATTCCTAGTAAATCTCTAGTCGTCATCGGAACCTCGGATAAATGAATTGAAACCAAACAACAGTCACACTGAATATACCACTTGAAACCTAATGCTTCATGGCCCACGATAGTCTGCTGATAAAATTTGAAGTACGTACTCGATTTTTTTTCGGTTAACAATTGTGCTCGTAGTCCAGGTCTTTACGATACCCGTTCAGTTGAGTGTTGCCTATCCGTATGAATTATCGCAATAAATCCTCATACTACAATGACAACAAACAACCGTCCAGACAAAAGTTGATAGTCATCGCATATAATACCAATGAAGAAAAGTCAATGTTGCTGTCCTCGGCAGCTATACTTAAGGACAGTTTGGCACAAATCGGTGAATAACTAGCGCCTAACGGATGAGCATTCTTTACGTAAACATGCGCACCACTTCTCAGATCGTAATCTGACCAGTGAAGGAAGCCTACAGATCACCTGTAACACTTTGGAAACATAATTTGCTGGAATATCTATTCAATTCCAGCAAAAGGCGCAACGACATATCAACGGAACCTGACGGGGACTCCTAACAAATGATCGGTTGGATCAGGTACTTTTGTTGGGACTTCGTTGACGGAAATGCTCTCACGAACAGCCGCACAATCGAATACCACTCGGACCCTCCCGGGCCTAATCGAACTTAAGACGTTATGGAGTGTCCGGAACACACGTTTTCTTGGGCATCTTCTTTTGGAACTATATATGTCATTTATCCTTTTCAATCATGAACGCGAATAACATGACTGTACTTTGAGAGTAGTTCCAAATTCCAGTCCAGACATATCTTGAGAAACGACAAACGATGGTCTACAACTGGGTGATTAAAAGGAAGCTCATTTCTATCATTACGCCACGGTAAACCATCGATACACTTATTCCTTTCTTTACTTTACTTACACGTAAGTATCTCCTACTAGACGACGAGGCGGCTTCACGAATACATCACATATCACAGGTGATCGATCAGAAGCAGTGTAGAGTCTCAATACGTGAATGATGGAACGCACTCTACCGGCTGGTCATTGATGGACAGCTTTTGAGCTGATGGTCATGAGTAAGATTATTCACCTACAGTTTTCGTGGTGTTTGATTCCAGCCCGATAGATTTTGGGAATAAATTGCTTCAAAACGAATACTAGATAAAGAGTGGGAAGTATCGTCTGTGTGGTGGTAGACTGTCGTGTCTCTTAGGGCATCCTCCATTTCATTGGTCTCCATCAGGTACCCATCTCTCCTGTGGCCCCCAAATCTAAAGCACGCATGAGTAGCCACACCCGGGCAAACCGCAAATTAGCCTCACAACAGGCCACCGGCTAATATGGAACAACTCTGCTGCACTCTGGGTTGCATTTTGATGTCTAAAGGCTGAAATGAGATCATCTGAATAAAGGCTGGATTAGTCACCGTTATTTCAATTTCCACTAAAGACTGGGCAATCGAGTAATACAACATCCCTGAACAGTGCTGGAAACACCGCCACGCACAAGTCTCCCGAGAACCTCAATGAATAATTTTGAAAACATGCAATCTGATCACGCCAAGGCTTGTCCGGCAAGTGACGCTTCTCGTGCTCCAGTGGTTGAGGTGTCAAGACAACAAACTGGAATACTGATCTGTCGGAAACAGGCTTGTGCATCTTGTTGTAATGTAAGGACTCTACCATACGTTGGTAGCCTCACAATGTGGACGCTGTAGAACTAAAACTAAAACATCTACGTGGCTTGATCCTCAGAAATCTGCATACCTCCGTTTGGCACTCGGTGCATAACCATTGCAGGACAGAAGACAGCTTGCTAGCATTATCGTAGCGACAAGGCAGAACAATTTGAGAGCCACGATGTCACATTCCATACTAGCGGTAAATCCAACAGCACAGCGATCGCTTGGGAGCCGATTTCCCCAAGACTTCTTTTTACACGTCTCGGGCGCTTCCACATAATCTCGACAGTGATTGCGATGATGTATTGGACGCCAATCTCTAAGAGATATTCAATGAGATCAAGAAATGTGACATTCTGTCCATCGCTCGAAACTGGATGGCGCTCACAAGTCCCTCGGATGAGTCAACGCGAGACGTCCTAGGTCACGATGGTTACTAGGCTGGATCTCTAGGAAGCCATTTCAGTTGTCAGCTAAACAAACGAAGCCCAGATATCAAGAACTGGCGATAACTGAATACTGCAACGGGGAGCTTCGCTCTCCGTTATGCTTGATTGAAAGCGGTAATGAATCAAACATTCTGAAACTGTGGAGACTGTAGTAGGGATTAGTGACTCCAACAAGCTATTCCGCCTCATTCGCAACGCATCGGACAGGCGCTGCAAGGGAGAGTCATTCCTTTGCAGCGCAGCCGGCCATCTTATACCTGGGCACAAAAGAGAATATAGAGTGATGAGCAGAGCAGGTCGATAGGTTCCTCAGCCGACCATCATACCACACGATGAACCCACAAACTCCAGTTATCGCAGAGCAAAGATTTCACAATCATCAGTCAGCTAAGTAACGAGAAAGCCGCTTGTAGACAGTATTTACACTATCGCCCTACTCGATACCGGACCTGACCTATTTGGAACTTGTGTGGCGCTCCTCTCAATTCCCAGGGTCTGTTTGCCGGTTATCCTTGATTGTTGAGTGGGCCTTTGTGACCATGGGATATATACCTTTTCCACCACAATCAACAGCAAGCATGAACTATATCCAAAATTTTAAAACCAGAAGTCTACAAGGCCGTAGGACCGTTCTTTGTTTCACCAGAGCACCCTTGTTATCAAGCAGACTATAAAACGCGATTTTTCTTGTCTGATAATAGAATATGTCAAAACCTGGCTGCTGCAACCATTTTCAGTAGCTAAAGTTGAAGTGCAAATCTCGATGATGTCAAACGTCAGTTCTTCGTGAAAAGCAGTCAGTATATTGTTACAGTGCGCAACAAAGTAATCTCGACATTGGTAAATATTCGGTGGTTTATAAAGTCGCTTGCACCGGTCATATTGCTCGATTTACAGTGTGCCAATCAAAAGTCACTCTCTGACCAATCAGGGAGCACCATGAACGAGGTAAATCAAAAACATCCATAACACAAGAGTGTACTAGTTTCTACGGATAAATTGCACATAATCAGTACAAACATTCCGCACACACGATTCCGTGCAGCGCAAAATATCAACAACTGGTGAATATGGTAACATTTTAGACGAAATTAGTTTCGTACAGCATGAAATTCAACACTGATCTAACCTGGTTGAAAAGCTCATGGTCCAATAGTCAATGTCTAAATTTTAGTTTGTTTCTCCCAGTTTGTTTCATTATCACCACTACTGATCACTGATTGCCGTTGCCCCAGATGACTTTAATATATCCAGACAACCCGGAGAAAGCCGGCCTCAGTGTGGCTATTTCCAAAAATCATGCTCCCAACATATTACAAAACCGTTTTCTTTCAAATCCAGTCTCTACTTTTGGAGCCTTTTTATGATGATCGTTTGATCACCACCCGTCACCACAAGAAAGAACAAAGCAGGAGAAAAAAATGTTAACTGATTAGGAAGAGAACAAAAATAATGGAATAAAGTCGATGGAGAAATTTTGTGGATGCAAGAGCCCCACTAACCGCGGCATCTAGTCATATCTCTTAAAGTATCTAACCATTGAGTGGCAGGGTCGCTTGAACCTCGCCCAGAAAGTCTAACACGCCATACAAGAACAAATCAGTTAGTTAGAGTATTTTGATTCAGTAGTAGTATGCAAGGATCAGTGTCTTCCGTAAGTGAATGCTTGTGTTCGATCTTCTTGAGTACGAAGACTCAATGAGTGCAACAACAGGACCAAAAAAATGCATTATTCGAACTCCAGTATGACTGTTAACAGCCTTCTCACTATATTGCTCCCCTTCAACGTAAACAAAACAATGTATCAGTGTTATTTACCCCTTCACCACACACAAACTGACAGTAATTGATTCTGATTGTGAAGGTCATACTGCAAGACCACTCTCGGTCATATTGCATCGAAATCACACAATCAAAAGACCTCCCATTCCATTTGATCCCGCTAGCCAGTGATTTAAACTAAGTGCAAATTTGAAATGCAGTTCACCTCAGTTTGTACTATTACTATGGGCCCAGATAGTCACACCCAGTTTGTAACCTATATCAAAATTATTGTTGCTTATTTTCAACTTACTCGTATGAAGTAGAGTAAGCCAGTGTCCACCGTATCTCATTACCAGTGCTACGGTTCTTTGAAACCGAAATGGGCCTACCGCAGCTTCCGGACACTCACAGTCGAGCGTTTATTTTACCAAAGATGCAAGATATGTGTGCTTTCTAATATACCTAGCAAGTCTCCATTGCAAAATCAAATCGATGACACCGCGCGATGCGGCCATAGATGATGTTGTCAGTGCTTCGGCATCTTTCAATTGCGAAATACCTAATTGAATCCGATCACAAAGTTGACCCGACCGAATTCCTTACGTTGATGTTGCTCATGTTAATGATGAGCCTAGCACACAATACGCCCTTACATTTGCAGCTGCTTGAGTTGCTCAGAGATAATACCGTTCTCTAACTAAGCCATACAAATATCTCCTAATTTAGGTCTTAAGAAGGATAGAATTTAAACTTCTTTTTTATGATGCGATCAGTCTCCGTGAAATTGAAACTGGATGTTGTTTGTACATAAGCAGAAGGGTTCTTTGGTTGACCTCCTATCAATCTACTGGGTTTTCCCATTTTTCTATCTAATGTCCTTATATTTTTGATAGTTTCTTCGAAAGACACGCACTGGTAGAGAAGTGAATTCAATTAGGCCTGTAATGGTATAAAATCACGTTGGAAATAGAATCCACATATGGTTTGCTTTTCTCGGACGCATTACATTCACATCAGTCCGATAGCTTACTAGGATGTTCACTTATTCATAAGGAAATTCCATCAAATCCATGCACTAGCTACTACAGATTCGTATTATTGAGACAGAATAGGCAACTTCTATAGTGATTGATCACTAGTGTAATTAAGGTATGTTCTATAAAGAAAACGTAGAAGGGTGAAATCATTTCTTATTCCGAATATACACTCCGGGTGCTTCATCAAAAATGTTACGAAGAATTACGATAGCACACCTTGTCATCAAGCAGTCGAAAAGCAATCTGTCTACCCATGAAATAAATTTAGAAGTAGCAGTGCAGCAGGTTTGGTAAATAGTCGATCTCAATTGCCCGTTATCCATATTCCAAGTCAGAAAGGTGTTATTACGCGGCCGGAATCCATGTTTTGTTGATCTCTCGACTATTGCTTATTTTACGAATGAAACGCAGAATATCCGTACATTTCCAGCTCTCAGTGTGGGGCAGGTGACGTATGTCGAACAACAGGAAGACCGTCTTGACACATAAAGGCGTATCACCCAAGTCGGTTAGACAAAATACAAGTGAAGAGCTGACAAACGACAATTACCATCACTTCGATGGAATCGGATCATTCGATCAATACCAGTGGAGCCCATTTGCCCACATAAAAACTGTCAAAGTAAGAGCAACAAGAAATGCCAAAGGCCAGATTTCGGTAACCGCCGATTGAGTCTCGATCCGCACGAAACAACATCACATTATGTACTCAGAAGCAACACACAAAATAATATGACGTAATCACTAACCACACGCATCTGATACTTATCAACACAATATCTGTCGTAACACTGATAACACCTCTACTGTATGGACACGAATTTGTCAATTGCAGTTGTCGAGATTATCGACTATCTTTCTGCTTTTCTAGCACCCAGTGTACAAAGTCTGTAAAAACGTTTATTATTTTATCACAGGTGAAACACTGACAACTAGTTGTTTTGATATCGAGTGTTCTGATGTCCTAATCAAGTATCCTCACTCAACCGTATTTGCCAAATCAGATGAATATTCACTAGTTGCAGGAAAATATTGTTCAAATATTACCATAAACCAAAACAAACAGGTCAGTACAACACTGGTAACCATAACTTCAAGTTCAGTTTTACATATGAACAACGTTCCTCTAATTTATCTTTTACCCTGTCATACCAAGAAAATAGTGAACATGTGCAAATATCTCACTAAAAGCTCACCTTTTCAAACTATAAATTGGGAAAAACGTTTGACGATCATTACTCGCAATCCGTAAACGTAGCAGAATTGTTTTGTAACTTGCCTGTCTTCTCCGGTTGGGCAGCTTTCTGGGCGCGTCTGTCGCATGAAGCAGCACCACAATCACATCACCTTTACCACATTTACCAATCAATTACGATTCTCGCGTCAAACTGATAGACAAGTTCGAATATCGGTGAATATAATGACAGCAGTCAAAACGCTGATCTCCACTTGCGCTGCGTGAGCATACATAACCTTGTTCATGCGAGATTTGTTGCGACAGGGAAATGAGTATTCATCCTGATTGAATCAAATTTATTGCTTCATATACTTCGATGGATCACGTGATGGTGTCGCGTTGTTCATTATACAAATGTTTGTCTCGTTTTTCCAGTAGGGAAATCGCTACGACTGTCTGACTGGCAGTGACATAATGCTTTGTCTCCAAACAATTCGTGGCAGTCAGTGATCTTTCATCGATCGATGACGCAATCGTGTTGAGTTCCTTTCTCAAGCGACATTTGAATGTGTTGAACCCCTGTATGACGTTTGACCGGGGAATAACGTGAACATAATTACCGGTTCGGCAGTATAGTGGATTCGCTGGATGTTTGCTGATTTGATTGATCATAACGTCTCATTTATGAGCTATTTCTGATTTCACATCCACGCACAGTGGAAGACTATTCTTTATCAGCTTGGTTTGATAATAGGTTGCCAGGAAGTATGCTGGATACGCAGTGACATCAGCGTTTCATTAGGTCGATTGATTTCTCCCTCCAGTGGCTCTGTCGTCCAAATCTACTCCAGCCCGAGAAACAGCGTTTGCACTGTGCTTATCTTGTACTTCTCTGGAACGACTATCATGAAGTGTAGATGGTGTCCTCGTAGACAGATCTTTTAATTGATCCATTTTCTCAGTGTTCGCTGCGGATACGTCATATTACATTTGAACGGAAATATTTCTTAATGATCAACTGACCTTCACAACGTAACAGGATTTCGGAATCTAAGCAACCATTTTTTTGGTTTTTAAATAACGGAGATTCGGTCATTGAGGAGACTACTCGCTCTGTTGCGTCTGTTTTGTCATCTAGACAATACATTTTTTTGAAAATATCAACAGACCCATGGGAAGTTTCTGTCAGAGAACATTCGAAAATTTGCTGATACAGCATTTACGCCAGTTCCTGAATTACGAAATCCTTTGTTTTGATTTTTCTCTATGAATTTATTATTATGCTGGTTTGTGCATGTTTAGCTGAACATATGAAGAAAGTCTTGGTACATCAAAAAGTGTTGACGGTTCAGATAATACTTCATCCTTGAACAGTCCGAAATGATATTTCTGTCAAATGAAATGGATGATGTTATATGCTTATCGCATACGCCCAGAAACAAGATCGATTTTGTACAGGCCTCTACCAACAGTGATACAGTCTCTTTTCAACAGACGGAAATAAATACGGCAGAACAATATGGAAACATGGGAAACATACACTTATGTATGGATGAAGAGATAACAGATTGCGAAGCAATGAACTTTCCAGAGAGCAATGCCTGTGTGTAAAGACCAATGCAAGTTCTCTAAAACCGTGATAATTCACATGGTTTACACGTGCAGGAGGGGTAGATTCAGCAGTGGTGCTTTATTCTAGAAAACGTGATCTCACAGAGGAAAGAATGCAATCTAGACATTTGTGAGTGTTTACCACAAGACTAGACTGCTCGGAAAAGATTTCTTCTTGTGAATTATTTCCATCGGCGTACTTGAATAAACGAGCTGAGTGTGTGACAGCTGTGACTCATGGCTAAGATGTTCCCATTTGTAATTTGATGCTTCTGTTCCATTCTGTTCTATTTCAAGCTGTGTGACTGTGTGAAAAGAAATTCGGTACACGATTGCACTATCGTGTTGGTTTTATGTGCAGTTGCGAAACAAGCGATCCTGTGTTTCGATGGTGATTCCCTGTGGAACGGAATTACGTACAGATCAATCAAGACAAATGCAAATTTACATCGCCTAGTTGCACTCGACCAGATAGAAACTGGCGTATCAATACTTCAATAAATTCTACTCACTCCATTTTCTATGCATGAATTCCGTAGGAATTAATTTGACTAATTCTCGTAGGAAATAACCAAGAAATGATACCCGCTTCTCCAATGGTTTGCAATGTAATGAACGGCTCCTTTCCGTGCCTGCACAATGCAGATCGTGATCGATCACTTGGATGTTCATCTCGTTCACCAGCCACAAACCTGGTACCATTGGTTGCGTTATTTTTCTGTCTGTCGTGTATAACTTTCAACTTATTGTTTCGTAGTCGTATAAGGATTAGCAGATTGAGCGGCAGATGCAATATGGGAGCATAATCACTGACTAAGCCGCATAATATACAACTAAATGACTTAAAAAGCTAAACTTCATCATTCGGGAGACATTTGAGCGAGGCTTATGAACGTGTCTTTATTCCGGTCTCACATCGACATTCCAAAGTCATCCTCTCTGTTGAACGTGTAGAAAAGATGCATGCCAAGAGAAAGATGTGACAATGTGTACTGTTCAACGTGGAATCGAAACAGTACCGATACGAGTAACACACGGAATGCAAACGATCGCAACGATGAATCAGAAAGCGAACCGCGACCGAGTACAGTTGGATTTGATAAAGAGGTCGACAGAAACCTCGGAAAAATCAGTTCAGGTAAATATGGTGGCCAGATAACGGTCTTTTCTTCATTTCTATCGAGGCCACTACGAATCCCTTGAACGATCAAATGCATTTACTTTGCACATGCAAACACAGTCTAGGTTTGACCTCTGAGGTCATTTTTGCACGCAATAGGTCAACTAATAACAAACCAAACCAAGTAAAGTCGATCAAATACTTAAACCAAATGATGTGTCCCTCGAAAAGGAAATTTAGTAATACCAACTGAGGGTTGGATAAATAAATCAAATATGCAACCACAGAATGAAAGTAATGAGGTCAGAGAAATCGAGGCTGACGTCAAATAAATCGGACAACAATCAGCTGACCAGTGGAATAGGCGTCCATGGGAAAGTTTATGAAATGAAGAGTTGCGCAGACTCGACTCAGTTAATGACGTAATCTGTCCACCGATCCAAACGAGCGAGCAGCAATTTCATTCCAGATAGGCATGGAAACCTCAATGCTCGACAGCCGATCCAACCATAACTCGGTCAAATATCACGGCATTCTAATTTGTGGCAAAATTACAGACACTATTCATCCACAAATTCGTCTCTATTGTTTGATCAGCTGACTACGTGTCAAAAGAAAATGTGCAACAGTCCTTCGTTTCATTGATCAATGGGTTGTCCACGTGTGTATTGTCCGATGAAAGTTGACAGTTTAATCAAATAAAATAACAGGCGGTAATCAGTTCTGTTTTCCAATAATAAATGTTCTAATTGACTGGATTTAAACCGCGAATGCACCTGAAATGGAATTTCTCGATGTAGGTTCTACATCGCAACCGGTTGACGACTACGTGATATGTTTCAACAATTCGTATTTGGCCCGAAATCATTTGGAGGATGCGAAGCAAACAGTTTTTCGTTCATTCCATTTGCAGAAATGCATACACTCCCATGAAAACGTCGTCTTCTACCAAGCCGATAAGTTGTCGTGGTAATCAGCCCCACTTGATCGATAGATTCGTTCAAAATCTTACCATAGAAATTCCGATTTGAGCAAGTGTATCTCATGTGGTCACTTGCATCGTTGTTTCACATGTCCTCGTCGACGAGCTATGCGTTTTGCCTGTGGTAAGTTTGGTCACATTGATAGTGTTTGTAGAATTAGCCCACCATATCCACAGACGATCCCCTCAGCATCATCTGACAATTCTTTACTTCATTCCAAGATTTCCACACTTGCATTATCCCTCTTGTCAGAGATAGTTACAGATACTACCAGGAAATGCATACTGCAGAGGGTAGTCAACACACTTTCATTGTTGACACTGGGAGTGTAGAATCCATCCCTTCACCTAAAGCTATAAATTGCGTTTATCGCATCGATAAGATTAATCCTAGCAGTGTGACTATTCCAGGGATTACTGAATGCAAGCTCCCACATGTCGGTTCTCGTATGGTTTTAATTCAGCTTCGTGACTCTGATCCCATTGAATGCAAGTTTTTGTTTCTGATTCTGGTCTTCTTCTTCTTGATTTTAAAGTTGTTCGTGAATCGCACATTGATGTCACTCTCCTAAATTCTTCACACGATTCATTAGATATACAGCAGCTTTTAAAATGTTCTGAGGTTTCTGTTGGAATGCACATTCCTGGATTGAGGTTAGAGATATCTGGCGATCTCATTTTACTAAAGCGCAGTACAATTCTTTTAGTTTGAGAGATCCTGTCCGTCAAGCAATTCAGTCTGCGTGAGCACGGAATTACTGGCTCTGTGGATTTTTCTAACTGGGCCCACGTTGAGCGTACAGGTAAATATTGCAAGCAGCATTTACATTAGGTACGTTCGAAACTTTCGAATTGGCTTCCTTGACTGTTGCTTCGCGAGGCGTGGCAGCGGTTATATGCAGGTTATTGTGGAGCCTTCTTGGGTAAAAACTACACTCTTGTGATTGCTGATGCCTTTTCCCTCTGATCAATAGTATATTGAACAACGTCACCTACTGCTGACTTCACACAGACTACGCTCAGGAACTGATTCAACAGAGGAGGAATTCTGTTTGTGCCAGTTACTGACAATGGCACCAATTTGTCTGCTAAACTCTTGGATAATTTACTATAAGATCTTGGTTGCGAAGTGTAACACACTGCTCTTCGTCACCCGCAGTATAATGGTCGTGCAGATAATTTTGAATGAAATTTGTTTTGTGATTTCCCATACAGTTTTCGAACTTGGTCTTGCCATTGACAATCCATTCTATATCACAACTGTTCACCAAGTTGTCGACGCCCATTATCCAGATGAGTTGTTAACAAATGTCCAGTGGGTTCTATTTGAGGCTTTTACGGCTGACCAAGATCCAACAACCAGCTACCCACGGAAGCGATGGATATCTGCATCCTCAGTTGCGCTGTTAGATGCTCACAGAATGATTCCTCCGAATTCCAGATATGATGGAACACAGAAGTACCTTAAACGCCAATTGATTCTGAGCCTGAGAAACGGCCGTGAATAGTAGTGGATTGTTGAGGTGGAAAAAGCTGCAGCGATGATTTCTCCCTCCAGTGGCTCTGTCGTCCAAATCTACTCCAGCCCGAGAAACAGCGTTTGCACTGTGCTTATCTTGTACTTCTCTGGAACGACTATTATGAATTGTAGATGGTGTCCTTGTAGACAGATCTTTTAATTGATCCATTTTCTCAGTGTTCGCTGCGGATACGTCATATTACATTTGAACGGAAATATTTCTTAATGATCAACTGACCTTCACAACGTAACAGGATTTCGGGACATAAGCAATCATTTATTTTAGTTTTTAAAAAACGGAGATTCGGTCATGGAGGAGACTAATCGCCCTGTCGCGCTTGTTCCTGAGGAGATGATCTGATATGGTGGGAAGCATTCGCTTGGATTAAACCAGGTCTGGAACCGTGTCTCCATTTGAAGTTGTCGAGCATTTCTGGCTGTCATAGAGGTCGACATCTGAACAAGTTTAATTTGGAGATTCGAATCACCACGGCCGGCTGTGTGAAGGCGCAGTGGTAATAAATACGTCTTCGAAATGGAAGTGCTCGTGTTCATACCGTGGGTGTGGATGAGGATATGCACCACTGATCAGCTCTATCAACAACGAAACTCGAATCTGGTTCTTCCGAGTTCACGTTGGTTGGATGACCTGAAGTTTGCGCGTGAAACGTGAAGTCCAAAAGGACAGTCAACCAATCAATATCCAATTAAACAATCCCAAACTAAGCGCAAGTATTTGCGTGAAATAAATATCAAAATACGGCGATGCACGGTTGAAAACGTGGATCGGTTGCCGTGTTCCTGTGGAGAATACCTAATATGGTGTGAAGCATTCGCTTGGATTAAACTACGTCTGGAACCGTGTCTCCATTTGAAGTTGTCGAGCATTTCTGGCTGTCATAGAGGTCGACATCTGAACAAGCTAAATTTGGTGATTCGGATCATCTCCAACGCGTCTGGCAAGGCATAGTGGAAATAAACACGTCTTCGAGATGGAAGTGCTCTTGATCAAACCGTGAGTGTGGCTGAGGATATGCATCACTGATCAGCTCTAACAACGACGAAACTCGAATCTGGTTCTTCCGAGTTCACGTTGGTTGGATGACCTGAAGTTTGCGCGTGAAACGCTAAGTCGAAAACGACAGTCAACCAATCAATATCCAAATAAGCAGTCCCAAACTAAGCGCAAATAGTTGCGTGATATAAATATCAAAATACGGCGATGCACGGTTGAAAACGTGGATCGGTTGCCGTGTTCCTGTGGAGAATACCTAATATGGTGTGAAGCATTGGCTTGGATTAAACCAGGTCTGGAACCGTGTCTCCATTTGAAGTTGTCGAGCATTTCTGCCTGTCATAGAGATCGACATCTGAACAAGCTAAATTTGGTGATTCGGATCATCTCCAACGCGTCCGGCAAGGCATAGTGGAAACAAACACGTATTCGAGATGGATGTGCTCGTGTTTAATCAACGGTTGTGGATGAGGATAGGCATCTCCGATCAGCTCTAACAATAACGAAACTCGAATCTGGTTCTTCCGAGTTCAGGTTGGTTGGATGACCTGAGGTTTGCGCGTGAAACGTGAAGTCGAAAAGGACAGTCAACCAATCAATATCAAATTAATTAATCCAGAACTAGGTGCAAGTAATTGCGTGATATAAATATCAAAATACGGCGATGCATGGTTGAAAACGTGGATCGGTTGCCGTGTTCCTGTGGAGAATACCTAATATGGTGGGAAGCATTGGCTTGGAATAAACTCGGTCTGAAAGCGTGTCTCCGTTTGAAGTGGTGGAGCATTTCTGCCTGTCATAGAGGTCGACATATGAACAAGCTTAACTTCGTGATTCGGATCAACTCGGCCGGCAGTGTGAAGGCGCAGTGGTAACAATCACGACTTCGGGATGGTAGTGCTCGTGTTCAAACCGTGAGTGTGGCTGAGGACTTGCACCACTGATCAGCTCTAACAACAACGAAACTCGAATCTGGTTCTTCCGAGTTCAGGTTGGTTGGATGACCTGAGGTTTGCGCGTGAAACGTGAAGTCCAAATGGACAGTCAACCAAACAATTCCCAAATCAGCAGTCCCAAACTAAGCGCAAGTCATTGCGTGATATCTGTATATGAAGAAGGCGAAGCAGGGTTGAAAACGTGGATCGGTTGCCGTGTTCCTGTGGAGAATACCTGATATGGTGGGAAGCATTGGCTTGGATTAAACTAGGTCTGGAACCGTGTCTCCATTTGAAGTTGTCGAGCATTTCTTGCTGTCATATAGGACGACATCTGAACAAGCTTAATTTGGTTATTCCGATCAACTGGGCCGGCAGTGTGAAGGCGCAGTGGTAATAAACACGTCTTCGAGATGGAAGTGCTCTTGATCAAACCGTGAGTGTGGCTGAGGATATGCACCACTGATCAGCTCTAACAACAACGAAACTCGAATCTGGTTCTTCCGAGTTCGGGTTAGTTGGATGACCTGAGGTTTGCGCGTGAAACGTGAGGTCGAAATATACAGTCAACCAATAAATATCAAATTAAACAATATCAAACTAAGCGCAAGTAATTGCGTGATATCGATATAAATATAAGGCGATGCACGGTTGAAAACGTGGATCGGTTGCCGTGTTCCTGTGGAGAATACCTGATATGGTGGGAAGCATTCGATTGGATTAAACTAAGTCTGGAACCGTGTCTCCATTTGAAGTTGTCGAGCATTTCTGCCTGTCAAAGAGGTCGACATCTGAACAAGCTAAATTGAGTGATTCGGATCATCTCCAACGCGTCTGGCAAGGCATAGTGGAAATAAACCCGTCTTCGAGATGGAAGTGCTCCTGTTCAAACTGTGAGTGTGGATGAGGATATGCATCACTGATCAGCTCTTACAACAACGAAACTCGAGTCTGGTTCTTCCGAGTTCACGTTGGTTGGATGACCTGAAGTTTGCGCGTGAAACGTGAAGTCCAAAAGGACAGTCAACCAATCAATATCCAAATAAACAATCCCAAACTAAGCGCAAGTAATTGCGTGATATAAATATCAAAATACGGCGATGCACGGTTGAAAACGTGGATCGGTTGCCGTGTTCCTGTGGAGAATACCTAATATGGTGTGAAGCATTCGCTTGGATTAAACTAAGTCTGGAACCGTGTCTCCATTTGAAGTTGTCGAGCATTTCTGCCTGTCAAAGAGGTCGACATCTGAACAAGCTAAATTGGGTGATTCGGATCATCTCCAACGCGTCTGGCAAGGCATAGTGGAAATAAACACGTCTTCGAGATGGAAGTGCTCCTGTTCAAACTGTGAGTGTGGTTGAGGATTTTGTTCACTTATCAGCTCAAACAACCGCAAATTTCGAATGTGGTTCTTCCGAAAGCACGTTGTTTGAATGACCTGCGGTTTGCGCGTGAAACTTTACAGGAACACCATAAGTTCTATAGTCATGAATTTCTTTGAGGCCTATATAATTCTTGCAAAATGGGCATATCACAATACTAACAAGCTGTTAAGCACGGATGTCATTTGACCGTTGCACGTTTACGCTACAATCGTTATC
The DNA here is from genome assembly GCA_948099385.1 of Fasciola hepatica. Taxonomy (NCBI): domain Eukaryota; kingdom Metazoa; phylum Platyhelminthes; class Trematoda; order Plagiorchiida; family Fasciolidae; genus Fasciola; species Fasciola hepatica. The sequence continues at coordinate 3,406,481 of CANUEZ040000198.1, forward strand.
TCGAAATGCACGCTAATTATTTCTCCCTAATAACCGTTTTCTTCATCTCCTGAGTCGCGGGAAGATAAAATCGGGTTGTCGCGTGGTCCGTGCATGGCAGGAATGACTATTGAACACGTGCAATTAGGCAGGAGGCCCTATAAGTTTCATTCGACGGTACACATCAAATACGGTCAACAAGAAGCAAGTTTCTATCGTTTTAGTATTCGGAGGTGACCACCTTTTCATTGAAACATACGTATACATTAAATCAGCCATAAGATACTCATACACACTGTGATGCAACTATTCATTTTACTGATTACCAACAGGTCGGGATTCAAATGTCATTCAGACAGTCTTGCCTATCCCAATGTCTCACATGCTTTCTATCAATTCACTTACAGCTACGGTGACGCATCCACAGGGAGAACGGATAGCTGCTTGGCTCAACCAGCGTCGGAGAACATACACAAATGGTTGGAAAAATGGATGACACCGCGCAATGCGGCCACAGAGAATGACGTCAGAGCTTAGGCCTCTTTCAATTGCGAAATACCTAATTGAATCCGATCACAAAGTTGACCCGACCAAATTCCTTACGTTGATGTTGCTCATGTTGATGATGAGCCTAGCCCACAATTCGTCCTTACATTTGCAGCTGCTTGAGTTGCTCAGAGATAATACCGTTCTCTAACTAAGCCATACAAATATCTCCTAATTTAGGTCTTAAGAAGGATAGAATTTAAACTTCTTTTTTATGATGCGATCAGTCTCCGTGAAATTGAAACTGGATGTTGTTTATACATAAGCAGAAGGGTTCTTTGGTTGACCTCCTATCAATCTACTGGGTTTTCCCATTTTTCTATCTAATGTCCTTATATTTTTGATAGTTTCTTCGAAAGACACTCACTGGTAGAGAAGATACATTGAGTGAGTAATCCTTCTTGTTGGACGCGTTTGTTTGATCAATGAAAAACTAGCAGCCTAAATATTATTACCTCCAATGGGCTAGATTGGATACTTTCATTTCATCACGTTTCTATCACATGATGTAACAAGCTGCTTATGTCCAGAACTGGACTAAAACGCATCCTTCCCCGATACATTTTAAGTTGAGCATGAATAGGAATTAGGATTTGGTAACTGGATGGACTCATTCAACCTTATAAGTGAATTCAATTATGTCGAAAAGCAATCTTTCTACCCATGAATTCAATTTAGATGTGGCAGTAAAGTAGATGTGGTAAACAGTCGACCTCAGTCGCGTGATAGCCATATCCGAAGTCAGAATGATGATTTACGCTGAATGAAAGGCAGAATGTCCGTACATTTCCAGCTCTCAGTGTGGGGCAGGTGACGTATGTTGAACAACAGGAAAAACGTCTTGACACATAAAGGCTTATCATCAAAGTCGGTTAAACAAAATACAAGTGAATAGCTGACAAACGACAATTACCATCTCTTCCATGGAATCGGATCATTTGACCAATAATAATGGAGCATCTTTTCTTATATAAAATGTCAAAGTAAGAGCAACAAGAAATGCCAGAGGGCAGATCTCGGCAACCGCCCATTGATTCTCGGTCCGCTCGAAACAATACCACATTATGTGCCCAGAAGCAACACACAAAATAGTGTGACGTAATCACCAACACCGCGTAACTGACAGTTATCAACACAGTATCTGTCGTTAAACTGATAACACCTCTGCTGTATGGACACGAATTTGTCACTTGCTGCAATCAAGATTACCGGCTATCTTTCTGCTTTCCTATCATCCAGTGTGCAGCATCTGTACAAACGTTTATTATTTTATCACACGTGAAACATTGACAACTAGTTGTTTTGATACCGAGTGTTCTGATGTCCTAATCAAGTATCCTCACTCAACCGTATTTGCCAAATCAGATGAATATTCACTAGTTGCAGGAAAATATTGTTCAAATATTACCATAAACCAAAACAAACAGGTCAGTACAACACTGGTAACCATAACTTCAAGTTCAGTTTTACATATGAACAACGTTCCTCTAATTTATCTTTTACCCTGTCATACCAAGAAAATAGTGAACATGTGCAAATATCTCACTAAAAGCTCACCTTTTCAAACTATAAATTGGGAAAAACGTTTGACGATCATTACTCACAATCCGTAAACGTAGCAGAATTGTTTTGTAACTTGCCTGTCTTCTCCGGTTGGGCAGCTTTCTGGGCGCGTCTGTCGCATGGAGCAGCACCACAATCACATCACCTTTACCTCTATCACCAATCAATAACGATGCTCGCGTCAAACGGATAGAAAAACTCAAATATCAGTGAATATAATGAGAGCAATCAAAAAGTTGATCTCTACTTGCGCTGCCTGAGCATACATAAACTGTTTCATGTAATTGTTGATTGAATAAAATTTATTGCTTTATATGCTTCGTTGGATCATGTGATGATGTCGCGTCGCTCATTGAAGAAATGTTTTTCCAGTGTTTCCAGTAGGGAAATCACTACGAATGTCTGACTTGCAGTGACATAATGCTTTGTCTCCAAACAATTTGTGGCAGTCAGTGATCTTTCATCGATCGATGACGCAATCGTTTTGCGTTTCTTTCTCAAGCCACATTTGAATGTGTTGGTTCATTGTATGACGTGTGACCGGGGAATAACATGAACATAATTACAGTTTCCGCAGTACAGTAGATTCGCTGGAAGTTGGCTTCAAACGATTGTTGATTTGGTTGATCAGAACGTCTAATTTATGAGCTATTTATGATTATATTCCCAAGCAGAGTGGAAGACTATTCCTTATCAGCTTGATTTGATAATAGGTTGCCAGGAATTATGCTGGATACGCAGTGACATCAGTGTTTTATTAATTCGATTGATTTCTCCCTCCAGTGGCTTTGTCGTCCAAATCTACTCTAGCCCGAGAAACAGTGTTTGCACTGTGCTTATCTTGTACTTCTCTGGATCAATTTCAGTGCAGAATAGCTGGTGTCATTGTATACAGATACTTTATTTGATCCATTTTCTCAGTGTTCACTGAGGATAGGTCACCTTAAATTGAACGGAAATTATTCTAGATTGTCAACTGTCCTTCACAACGAAACAGGATTTCGAAACCTCAGCAACCATTTAGTTAGTTCCTATATAACGGAGATCCGGTCAAAGACGAGACTACTCGCTCTGTCGCGTCTGTTTTGTCATCTCGACAACAGGTTTTATTGAAAATATCAACAGACCCATGGAAAGTTTCTATCAAAGGACATTCAAAAAACTGCTGATACAGCATTTACGCCAGTTCCTGAATTATCAAATCCTATTTTCGATTTTCCTCTATGAATTTATTATTATACTGGTTTGAGCATGTTTAGCTGAACATGGGAAGAAAGTCCTCGTACGTCAAAACGTGTTGACGGTTCAGATAATACTTCATCCTTGAACAGTCCGCTTTGATATTTCTGACATACGGAATGCAAGATGTTATATGCTTATCGCTTCCGCCCAGAAACAAGATCGATTTTGTACAGGCCTCTACCAACAGTGATGTAGGCTATTTTCAACAGACGAAAAAAAATACGGCAGAACAATATCGAAACATGGGAAACATACACGTATGTATGAATGAAGAAATAACAGATTGCGAAGCAACGAACTGTTGGACTTCAGGAATTTGAAGAGGAGATCGATGAACTTTCCAGACAGCAATGCCTGTATGTAAAGATCAATGAAAGTTCTCTAAAACCGTGATAATTCAAATGGTTTACACGTGCAGGAGGGGTAGATTCAGCAGTGGTGCTTTATTCTAGAAAACGTGATCTCACCGTGGAAACAATGAAATCTAGACATTTGTGAGTGTTTACCACAAGGCTAGACTGCTCGGAAATGTTTGTTCTTGTGAATGATTTTCATCGGCGTACTTGAAGAAACGAGCTGAGTGGGTGGAAGCTGTGACTCATGGATAAAATGTTCCCATTTGTAATTTGATTCTTCTGTTCCAATATGTTCGATTTCAAGCTGTCTGACTTTGTGAAAAGAAATTCGTTACACGATTACACGAATGTGTTTTGTTTCATGTGTTCTTGCCAAACAAGCGATCCTGTGTGTCGATAATTATTCCCCATGAAACCAAATTTCGTATAAATCCACCAAGACAAATGTAAATTTACACCGCCGCCTTGCACTCCACTAGGTAGATAAGGGTGAACCAGTACTCTGAAAACTATAGTCCAAATATATACTGGCGTGTCATTGCTTCAATAAAATATACTCATTTCATTTTATTTGCATGAATTCCGTAGGAATTGATCTGACTAATTATCGCGTAAATTAACCAAGAAATTATACCCGCTTCTCCAATGGTTTGCATTGTATTCGGCAGCTCTTTTCCGTGCCTGCACGTTGAACATCGTGATCGATCACTTGGATGTTCATCTCGTTCACCAGCCACAAACCTGGTACCACTGGTTCCGTTATTTTTCTTTCTGTCGTGTATAACTTTACACTTATTGCTTCCTATCCGTATTTGGATTTGCAGATGGAGAAGCAGATGCAACATGGGAGCATAATCACTGACTAAGCCGCATAATATACAACTAAATGACTTAAAAAGCTAAACTTCATCATTCGGGAGACATTTGAGCGAGGCTTATGAACGTGTCTTTATTCCGGTCTCACATCGACATTCCAAAGTCATCCTCTCTGTTGAACGAGTAGAAAAGATGCATGCCAAGAGAAAGATGTGACAATGTGTACTGTTCAACGTGGAATCGAAACAGTACCGATACGAGTAACACACGGAATGCAAACGATCGCAACGATGAATCAGAAAGCGAACCGCGACCGAGTACAGTTGGATTTGATAAAGAGGTCGACAGAAACCTCGGAAAAATCAGTTCAGGTAAATATGGTGGCCAGATAACGGTCTTTCTGTAAACTCTATTGAGGCCACCATGAATACCTTGAACGATCAAAGACATTTACTTTGCACATGCAAATGCAGTCCCGCTTTGACCTCTGAGGTCATTTTTGCACGCAATAGGTCAACTAATAACAAACCAAACCAAGTAAAGTCAATCAAGTTCTGAAAGCAAATGATGTGTCCCTCGAAGATGAAATTCATCAATACCAATTGCGGGATGGGTAAATGAATCAAATCTGCAAACAAAGAATGAAAGTAATGAGGTCAGCAAAGTCGAGCTGACGTCAAATAAATCGGACAACAATCAGCTGGACAGTGGAATAGTCGGCCATGGGAGAGTTTATGAAATGAAGAGTTGCGCAGACTCGACTCAGTTAATGACGTAATCTGTCCACCGATCCAAACGAGCAAGCAGCATCTTCATTCCAAATAGACATGGGAACCACGTTCCTCGACAGCCGATCCAACCATAACTCGGTCAAATTTCGCAGCATACTAATTTCTGGCAAGTTGACAGACACCATTCATCCACAAATTCGTCTCTATTGTTCGATCAGCTGACTACGTGTCTAAAGAAAATGTGCAACAGTCCTTCGTTTCATTGATCAATGGGTTGTCCACGTGTGTGCTGTCCGATGGAAGTTGACAGTTCAATCAAATGCAGATAACGTGCGCTAATCAGTCCTGTATTCCATTAACTAGTGTTCTGTTCGACTGATGATACGCAATTGCTTTTTGAGTGAATTAGGCAGGAAAACTTCACAAAAAGTGTGATTTCGTATATTGCTGACGATGACACAAGAAACTGAGAGGGTTATGACATTACTTGATGGAGTTCAGATAAGGTACCGGACCAGAACACTGATCTCATGTCTCAGCTGTGGATATGGTTGACAGAGGCATATACGAACAGACTTTTCAGCTCATCAGTTGGAAGGTGTACTGCGCTTTGAAGTGCAATCAGTTGATTGAGTACGTGAACTGATAATAGATTCTGATTTCTTGAGAAGCGACGTTTGCTGTAAACCATAAAATGTTGGTGTTTGATCGACGAAGCAAGGCTTAATGGATTTTCACGAATCAACGAGGGATTCCTCATTGAAATGGACTACCACGCTACTTCCTTATACGTGAAACACCAGGAGGCATATACAAACGGTCTGTTCAGCTCATCAGTTGGAAGGTGTACCGCGCATTGATGTCCACACTCACTCAACCACAGCTGGCGCTCCAGTTAACGCTCGTTGTTATTCGGACTGGCCTTTCTGTGACCACAGCAGAAGCAATATTTTCGTAGTCTTTGTTGAAGATCACATGTGCGTTCGAACCAAAAAACATCTGCCACGGCAACATGAAAAACTATGATAAACTAAAGCACCCAACATTTTTTTCGTTTAGGTCCTATGCTATCTTATACAGCATGCAGGTCAGATGCCACATGGATTCGTTTACCCTGTTCACCACACCACCCATCAATTGCGCCAGTAGATATAGACACACAAACGAAAGAATTGCATGGGCCTGATTTCCAGTAATCTTTATTAGTGCAGTGGGCTTTTATAGCCATGGGACCTTATATCACTTACACTGCATTCATAAACTTGCTCGTATTTTCCTCAAAGTGAACCAAAATATTTCCTGAAAAAAATGAATCCAATGAGCTCCGCATTGCGACTGCGTCAATTTCTCTGTAGGCTCGGCAAAGGGAAGAACAGGATACGACTGTTGAGCATAGTAGTAACTGTCGTTCTTGAAATGAGACTGGTGTACCGATTTTGAGTTGGTTTTGCTCGACATGGGAGCAGATGATACGTATGGCCTTCCTGAGGGGGAAGTTCGTGAACAGTGATTGGATATCAAATGAAGCCCTGTTTTTACCTTTCACAATGATCTGGCCCAAAGATCTCTACTTTTTGAAACGTTCTTTGATAGTGTCTTTGGCCATTAAATCATGAACTGGCTCAAGCAATTTCAACACCCATTTCGCCAGTTCGTGCTGTGATGAAGTTATCATATATAGTTTTTGTCCAAGTGAAACTTCTGATTTGTGTTGTTTCGGTGGACTATTCAGTTGTGGACTTTGAGTTCCATTTGGCTTCAGATGTTGAGCTGTGGTCTCACAGCTAGTCGAAAGTGTGCTTCTGCCGATACCTCTTGTTCTAATTCATCAGGTTCATCGCAGTTATCCCGACGCACAAACTTGCTGGGATAGTCAAGAACGGTCTCCATTTTCTCATATTCACTCCATTGAGTCAGCACGGGTCCGGAATCATCGTTTGGGCGTAAAATTACCAAATTAGTTTGCAACTGCAGATTTTCATTAATAAAGATGCACTCAGATGTGGTGAGTGACTGATGTCTGGACGATGTTACCAGTTACTGTGGTTCGAAGTCAACCGGCTCCGCTTGGAACCAAGTCTGCGCATCTTTTTAAGTGAGTTTGAATATTTTTAGTTGTTCGAATAGATATTCAAATTTTGCTATTGTCTCTGTGCTGTTTATTTTCTTCGGTGGTATAGAGAAACCTAGATCTCAAGAGACAGCCCACAATTGTAGTTCATTTAGTGCAACCAATGAAAGATTCTCTACAACAGTCACCAATTATTTCGGAAAAATGGATTCCGCCAACTTGTGAAGGCGAATAAAATCCTGGAAGGCACAGAGCTTTAGAAAATATACGTTGATGATATTCCTATCGTCACGAAAGTCTTGAATAGACGACGTGGATTATGGATGGACTCAATCTTCGGCATCCAAATATACGAACTACGATGCGCGCAGATGTGGACAATACATTTCTCTTCCTTGAGATTATTATTACTAGGAGGAATAACGGAACATTCGGCAAATCAGATTTCATTGAAAAGAAAATTGGACAAGCCTCTTATTGCACACTGACAGCTTTGTGCCTGTGGAATATAAACGTAGGCATGTCCGAACACCATTTCAGAGAGTAGGACAACTTTGCACAGAAACATGATTGACAGCGAACTACAACAGCTGAAATAGGCGTCGACCGCAAACGCTCATCCTAATACGTTTATCAAAAGACACAGCAGGCCTTTGTTACCAGATAAACGAATTGTTCAATAGATAAATCACTAGTCATTCGCTGGCTACCATTCCAATGTGATGATTTCAATGCCTGCTCAAACGGCGACTTTGTTCAACGATTCTCAGAACATTATATGCATTTGACCTCAGAATTGTTCATCGAACGATTGGGATCCTCAAAGCCCTCGGGGAAAATAACGTCCACCTCTGTACACCAATTCTAATCTTATTTACGAATTTGCGGAGCAACCTACGTGGGTGGAACAGAACGACAGTTTTCTAACCAAAACATTGAACACATTACAAATTGGGTACAATGTCTTGTGATGCAATCAAGTTCAGATCAAACGCATATTCAAAACGTTCGAAATCAAAAGGTATGGTCGTCTGCCGTCGCTTGTCATCTTCAGATGACGCAACATCCAGCTGACCGAAACACTGCGTTTCGAGTCATATACGTGATAACGAATGCAGATCTGTTGAGGTTTGCCGAAGCCGCAGCCATACATCGATGAAAACCCATATTGTGTTAGTAGAAACAGTTGTTTGATAATGTCTTTACCAAGGTGAAATTTTTTGTAATTCCCCCAATATTTGTCGCATAATACTGTTTTACAATAATTTATTTGATATGGATCATTCTGCAGTATATACCAAGTTGAGATGCAGCGAGATCGTCGCGAACATAAATCGTGCCTTGTAGCAAATCTTGCTTTGTATCTGTCGTAAAACATGTAGCTCCCGTGTAAGATCCCTTGCTTTTGGTTCCTCCTATGTTGCCGCCAGCGAGGCAGATCATTTTCGGCTTTGTGCAACCAGTGGCTGGATTGGGACCATCAGTCCGTTGGACGTGAGCGAGACAGATGGACGAAATAGTCGAAGAACATACAATCTTTTACTCTCATTCGCGTTGATAGATGTATGGTATCGAAATACCCACCATATGGGACAGTAGAGCTGCACATCTTTAGTGCCGCACCTGCAACTGGTTATGGTCTAGTTGGGTATTTTCGGTTCCAATCTGACTGTGGACCTATTTGCCGTTTCAAAGTTGGAAAACCCCCTCCTCATCGTCAAATTTCGGGGGTTGAAGTGTGACTGTTGACTATTGAACTGCCCCATTTTCCACTATGGTTCATGGACCGATTAAGCGAAAACGACAATTGAGCCTGGACCACGATTACCTCAAACTTGGTTTTAAAAACCGGGATCAACAAGCAAAATCAGGACGTGTTGGTCTTTAAAAACAATAATTGATCGTTCTCTGGCTCTAAACAAAAGTACTAGTTCGTTCTCTGTTGCTGATAGGCACCGTATTTACCGTCACAGCAGATGTTAAAATTGCCATCAAATTGAGCCAGGCAAATCGTCAGCCGTCGAATCATATTATGTTGAACTGCCTCTAGCATGATGTTGGAATCGCACCACATACAGATTGGATCCGATTTTCCAACTCATTTAAATTCACCATCTTGAGATCGTGAAATTTCATCTCAAACTAACCGCCCAGGATATATGCCGTTGGATTTATATCCAGAGATCTTTGAGACCAGGGTATAGGTGCCTTTCGTCCGATTCTGTGCAAATGGAACTTCCAGTCGAGCCATTTAGCATAGTCCGTAGAAAACATAGTTTTGTTGCGAGATCAAGCTTTGCTCATTTGTCTCACACACTAACTTATCCGAAAGCCTGTTGCCCAGCCCGATATCCAATTGACCGTTGCAGGTGAACCTACATGCAATCGATCGCCATCTAACTCCAATTTTCCTAATGATCTTCCAACTCCACGTACGACTGAACTACCCAGATTTGAATCTCCTCACTGCAGTGGAGGTAACATCAAGACCGAATTCCACGAAAACCCTAATCTTGTCCTTTTAGTCCGCAATTTGCAGCACTTCGAAGTAATAATATCACTTTATTCGTCTTTTCGGGACAATCATGCCCTCTAATTGAGATACAACACCATACTAATCACAAAGTTGCCTCATCATTCTAATTCGAAACCTAAAAGAATTCTGTTATAGATCTGCAACTATGTTTTCTTTTTTCCTCCGTGCGTGATTTCATCCTTTCTCTCCCCCGTAGTTCTGTCTTCTAATAAAGTAGGAATTTCGTTTGATTTTGAGGTATCCGTTGCCATGAGTTGTGTATTTTCAAAAGCATCGTCACCAAATATGTGACTTGCTCCTCTATTACCTAGAAAACCTTTTCGGCTCCACTTGAAGTGACAGCGACTAACCTTCCAGGTAAAACGGTATAGCTACCTTTATAGTTACTTATTTCGTGGTGTGGTGCTGTGGTCTCATTCAGATACCCTATGAAGCGGTGGACCAGCTACTACTCATCACCACTCACTAAATAATAGTTGATTTCTCTAGATTCCTCCAATATTAACAAGTCAAGTTCCCATTTTTCCGATACTCCTGTTCTCACCACTTACTGCTCCTCAATCAATGCAGCAGGAACTAGCAATACAGTCCGTACGAGGGATATTACCGTTTAACCACGGCATGTCTTCTGTTGACACTCATATGTCCTCTGGTGCCCTAAGTTAACCATTGACAGTATTTTGCAAGCTGAGTTTAACCGACTATCCCTAGAATATCCCACCTATCGGTAAGTTGTGGTCAATCCACAAAAAATTCTAAAGAATTGCAAGTTCCTCTCGTGGTCGCGTCAGTCTGAGGCTAGATTTAGTCATGCAATCAGGTAAAACTGGCTTACGAAAATATTCATATCACGTCAGTCAAATTATCGAATGGCTTGAGAATTTTTATAAATTCGCCTTTATTCGTCAGAGGTACAATTTCCCCAATCAAATTACTCCTCCCGTATAATGAAACCTAATAAATAACCGAGACAAAACCAAGACAAATTTCTTGAATGTGAGTTAAATGCCAGTTTTGAAGATTATGATCTCATAGGCCGCGAATGACAGCACAACAGACAAAGCAATTCAAGTGGTCAAAAATGAAGAGGTTAATTCTATTGTCTTCCTACTTCCAGACACATTTATTTAATTTAAGTGTTTGATTCTTACAAAAAAGTAGAGTTCCCACTTGAGTTCAGGTGAGAATCTGCGCAAACGGACACAATCAAGAATCCTCAAATATACGCTTGTTCAAGGTTCATATGACGATGTTTGATTCCATGACTGCGTGAGTTGCAATGAACTTTTGTTATATCACGCGATGACACACTTGACGGAGAATGTCTCAATTCACTAAGACTCGATAAAATTTCTATTTGGCATCGGTATGCCACACACAGTGGAAGCGCACGGCCTCTTGGACCCACAGCACAATCAAAAGACACGGTGTCCAATGAATGCACTGCACGAAACACAGGGCACTAGGACAAGGACACTCACAAAACTGAACACAACTGAAGGAGGGCTCTTATGTTGCCCGACTAACTACTACTACGCCTGATCCATTGCGGCCCTATGTGGTTCGCCAATTCAGATTTCAGGATCACGGTTGCTGATTTCTTTTACACTAAAAATCATATAAATACACAACCACACTCGCAGTCGCCGTCTTGCTCGCTTTCCTTACTCGGAAGATGAGCACTAGTGAAGCATTATATCGACTCGTAAATTTCACCTGATGTATTCTGGCTTCTGTTTATTCTTTGTTCTCGGGCACCTTTCCTTTTCCTCCGGCTGACTCACCTAATCACTAAATTATTATGCTCGTTGTGAATGCTGCTTTACTTCAGACATTTCCTCTCCCGTTTCTAACTTCACCGACATTGTTCTTCAAGTTATGCAACCTTCTATGACTCATTTGTCCAAACTTGGCAAACCCGAATCCTCCGAGTGGTTCAACCATGCATGGGATCAAGCTGTACTCTTGAAGTGTGCAGCATTTTGCAGCTGGTTCGGCTCGCCCACAACGGACTCCCACGTATGCTCCATGTCAGCCAGAAACAGATGCTCGCCAACCATACAGAGAGCCAATAAAAGCTTCTTCCGTTGGTAAACCGAACGCTTACTCTCATCTGCCACCGGTAGCCTGAAATTTTGATCCTTTGCCAAAGTAATCTCCACACTTTTTGCCCCTCCAATCTCTTTCACATATGTAATTCCTCTGTCAATCTTTTTCATGGACCAAATGAGAACGTTGACAATTCGCTTCGTGAGTTGTCACAAACTCCATTTCACTTACATATCCTACTTCTTCGATACATTCTGTTCCCTCTGCCTCCCGTTTACAATCCCATTTTGGTTTCAGAAGATACGCCAAATGCTGCATTCTCTGGACTTATGCAGACCACCCGATCGAAACGGCATACCACTCATCGTCCTTAAAATCTGCAATTTGAATTGGCCTATTTCTTAAGTCATCCTTTCTGTTTCTCTTTCTATCCTTCTCTCTCTCTCACACACACACATTCTCCGACTTTCTACTTTTCCGATCCACTAGAAACACAGCGATGTTTCATATTCCCAACAGCGATGATCTTTCTGACCCGAATAACTATCGTCCTATTTCCACTACATCCATTATTTCGAAAAAAACTCGGAACTGTCATCTCCATTAAACCGCGTGCGTTCGTCGATCGCGAAGGACTACTGAGTGATCACCAATACGGATTCCGACCTCGCCGTTCCACCGGTGATATCCTGGCTCTCATCTCACACTCTTGACCGGTTGCACTCGACAACCTTGGAGAAACACACATTGCTCCACCCAACATCTCCAAGCGTTTGACCGAATTTGGCACGGAGGTCTTCTGATCAAACTGCTCACGTTCGGATTCTTCTCCACTCTCGTTTCGCGGACATCAAGTTTCTTCAGTTAGCGAATCATCTCTGCCCGAATTGATGGAGTTCTGTCCCAACTAATTCGTGTGAAGACTGGCAATCCCTAGAATTCAGTACTTGGCCCACCTTATTCCTTCTATGTTCTAATGATCTTTCATCCTCTAAATACAACTCAATCCATTTATTTGCCGATAATACCACCCTTTATTCTTCTTTTTCTTACCGCACTCCCCACAATGCCAACACCAACATCGATCGTGACCGCAGTGCAGTCAGTGCATCTTTAGAGTCCCACTTCGAACAGATCTCCTCCCCTGGGCTCCCACTGCTATGCTCCATTCACTGCTTTCAAAATTTCTGTTCTGATAATTTCCCTAAAACATCGTTCATGCGTCCCTTACTCAACCCTTGATTCAACTGTGTTGCCTCCCACAGATTCTACCTCTCTTCTCGGCTTATCTATAACTCCTCTATCTTGGTCCGCTTGTTTATCTAAGTTCGCTTCTGGAGCTGCGTGCGAAATTGGTTTTCTGTTTCGCGCCATTAGCTTTTTTACACTGGCTCATCTCCTCATATACAAAACCCAAACTAGCCCCACACTTGAATACTGCAGTCACGTGTGGGATGGGGCCTCGTCGACCTCTTTTTCTCTTGTTCGCATTCACCGACGAGTCATCCGGCTGATGTACAACACTTCTTCAAACTCCAACATGCTTCACTAATTAGGGTCTTGTTCGTCCGAGTTTGTTCTGACAGCTTTTCTTCCCAAAACGCTCTACCAACCATCACGTACCCACGAAGTTTTCATCCAAATACAAGGAACAAACTTCGATGATGCAGGCCCACGTGCTAGTTAGATTGGGAAGTCAGGCACGACAAGATACCTTGCGTTCAGTAGTGACGAACAACAGAAGTCAAACTGAAGTGTACATTTTACAGCTTATATGGTCTGTACAGGCGACCTTGTGAAAATCAGGTATGAACCAATCAGCGAAGTCATATGAGCAGCAGATAAAACAACATTTATGGATTATCCAGGAAATATCCAACTGGCCGGAAAATTCTGAAATTGATAGAAAAAAGAACATGCATGTTATTTGAAAAATTAAATGTTCTACGGTAATCTAGTTTCAGGATTGAATTCATTTTCATCTAGTTCAATCGTGAACTTAGTCTCATATCCGAATCATTGATGCCTGTAAGATCGGAGGTACACTACATTCTCCCCTTAGTCGGCATAAAATATGATCGACGTATCTTTCATACAGAGACAGGTAGGTGGTGGTTGGATTCAAAGAGATATTTTCAACTTTCGCCATGAATATATCGGCAAACCAAGAACCGAGTGGAGATGCCGTTCTGATGTCCTCTTTCCATCTGTAAACGTTATCATCGCATTAGAAATGATTGGAGAGCAGTCAATCAGTAGTTCTTTAAATTTTCCAGCAGGGATACCTTTGCTAATTTTTTTCCGTTGACATACGATTAACTGTTATTTTAGATACAGACACGTTTGTGATCAATGACGAAACATCTAGAATAATCATTTTATGTAAATTCGCGATTCATATTGAATTATAATTGAGTAACAAGTGATTCGATTTGTGTATTATGATTCATCATGCAGCTTCACCGCTCAGCTAAGCATTGAAAAATATGCCAGTGTAGTGTAGATGTTCAGCAAACCGTTGAGAGCCAGCTCGGATAACTATGAGGGTAGGGTGTACCATTCACAGGGGTAAGGCGTTTGATTCGTAATTCTATTGTTTTACCTCGACTAATAATGGAACGACTAGGACCAGTTATGGCAGATGTATTTGTCTCACACTTCGAACAAAAAATAAAAACAGTTATATACTAAGATACTCTCTACGGACGATATCGTCGTTAATATGCACACCAAGGACGAGTGTGAAAACATGTTCCGTCACTTCTACATCATATAACTAATCAATCACATGATAATCGGTTTGTCCGAAATGAAAACATAAGACACACCAACTGGCACTGAAATGCATTCTTTATTAGGCATGCAAAATACGGCATTTGTATAAGCAATACAAATACAAAGAAATGCAAAGGCAAGCAACGTTAGGATCCCAAACGCACGAGATTACATGAGATAATCCAAATCATCTGAGAAACAAAAGATAAAGTGAGTGTCGATTTTTACGCGGAATTAATTGAAAATAATCGGCTGAAGTATCTGAACTTTCGGCAGAGAACGAAGTCGGTTTCGGTGCTTCACAAAATACGGAATATATGCGTTTTATTTGCACTTCAGTCAAGATGACAGAAAAAAGAGCAAGAAACGTAGTATTCATGGAGAGCCAACAAACGACAGTTTCATGTCCACATAGTTACAGTATTATCGGTGTCACCAGAGAATGTGTGTTGATACTCGTGATGCAGAATTGTTTGCGGTTTCTGGTTAATTGAATGGTGAACGGGATAGCCTCACCATTCGAAAAGGCTGAGTGAGATAAGGTGACTATACACCTAGAATACTTCGAAGGGTTGGGAAAGTATCACTTTGACCAGAATAACTCACATTATCGTGATAATTATCCGACTGTTCATTTAGTCCACTCAGGTTGACACAAAATGCCAAATGCTTTCACCGTTAGCCTACTACGTTCCAGTTCCTGAAAAGCCATACGTTGGGTTGCATATGTAAATGAGGGGAAAGGAGCGAAAGCACAACAGCTTGAAGAGTGTCGAAGTGATTGTTCAGGTGTCTGGACGATTTACCGGCATGCTGAGTATTGGGAATTGGTCACGAGAATTTATTCATTCATTACGCCAATAAACTAGGTGAGCAACCGAAAGAATGAGGTCCTTGTAGAACCTGTAGTTTTGAAATGGCGTTGAAGGTTGAAGACAACTCATTGGATGTGCAACTTACATTATGAAATATATGCAATTTTTTCATCCAAAGGAAAACCTCGATGCTCGGTGAAATTCCATGCTAAAATACCATCGTTGGCGGTCGTGATAGATATTCCCCCCAACCCCATTAAACCCGGATAAATGATTGAACGTCAAAACCAGCGGCAGTAACTATTAGTTAGGTTCGAAGAAAAGTTCATTCAGAACGGAAATATAATTGTTCTTTCAAAATACTTCAAGTCTGGTATAGGTTTCTCATTCAGTGCATTGCGGAACGATAAACAATATCATTCCAGATTCACACCATTCATCCTCGCAATGCTATCTAAAAGATGGAGATTCATGCATCTCGTAAAGTAGAATCATGTAGCTAAAAAGGAAGTATCAAGTAAAATTAGAGGGTAATAAACGTGGATGACAATAACAGAGTCTGGTTTAGCGATCAGCGAAAGAAGAACTAATTTGTGAATGAGTTGCTGGTTTTAGTTGACTCGTCAGTTTTCTATCATGTCCAATGCAATGATTTGACGAAGCCGACAAATTCAAAAAAATCATAGACTGGTTTGTTCATAAAATACCACTGCCCTTTTCAAGCAACAAGACGCGCTGCATAATAATAGTCAGCGAAAATATGTGTGTATATTCTTAGTTATCCACAATTACACGGATTATTTTCCAATAATATATTTGTCTTTCATACATCAGTGTGCATTTTGATTCGGAATCAGCACCCGAGGCACCTACGTAAAACTCAAGTGCGTATTCAAATTCGGGTTTTCAAAGCGTTGCTAGTGACGAAGAAGACTAGTCTTTTGCAAAATACCTCTGGACATACACACATGGAATCCACTCTCAGCTTCATCCACTTTCAAAGGCACTTTTGCTTGAACATAATCATTACCCAGTTATGTGAGAAGATTTGGAATTACCTCCGCCGTTTTTTGCAGAGCAAACGCCAATATATTCTAATCAGAAATGTTTTTATCACACGAGAAGGCACAATCGCGGCTGAGACAAAATACAACGAAATCAAGGAATTAACATCAATCAGGAGTTATGTAGCGTCAGTTGCTGCAGAATGATGGGGTTGCAATGGATGTGAGGGAGAAGGGCTTGATACCTTGGTATGATGATCTAGTGCGAGAATATAGCCACATGAAAAAAAAGGGAAATTATACATTTTTCTAAAACATAAACGTTAGGAATATATCATGTCTACCAATCCGGAATACGGAAAGGGTATTTGAATAATGAAGAAATGAAATAAAGAAGTGCAAAATGAGGTTCCATTCCTCGAATTGGACAACGTAAATCTGTATAATAAACTCATGACGAACAAAATTAGTAGAATAATATAGAGTTAGTAGCTGAAGATTCAACCGCACAAAGTGAGATCTTATGATGGACGATTACGGTAATTTGTTTCCATAAGACGAATCATTTGACAGTCAAATGAAATCTCCAGCTGTTCACTTTGATTTCCTATCCAAGCTCTCTCTTCACGTTGTTTGCAACGTAACGGCTTTGTTTCCACGAACTCTCCCTACGATGTCGTTGATCTAAGGAGTCGATTGTCGTGCGGTCAACGTGCTGGTAACACTGAAATACCAGTGATAAAACGACGCTATGTCATGTATTTGTGACGTTGAGAGCCGGATAGCGTGGTTATTAGGTGTTCAACTCATGATCATCTATTCACGGGATAGAGTCACAATAACGACTCGACTGATGTGCAGTGGTGATAATTTCCAACAAGGATGAAGCAGCCGAACAATGCCTCTGCAATTTTTATTGGCAAGTAAAGCTTTGTGAACTGTTGAAGCGTTATTTATTAATCCAACCGAATCTCTTACTGATCATGTTATTCGAGGTAACAATAATCGTTTTTGCTTATCAGCTAACCTATGTGATTTATTATCTATGCATTTCCTTATGTACAATACAGCTTTCAAGGTGGGACATCTAAAGTGAGAGAGAGATGGTTCGCTTGTCTTTTGTTCTTCATTTCCTAACGGCTGATACTAAAAGTACCTTTTATCAGTCACCTCAAGCTTACATATAAAAATAGCCTATAACTGGTAAAAAAGCAAATGTTTGAGGATGAGACTCAGATTTCTTCAATAAACAAACTGTGTAAAATTATTTTTCTTCGAATTCGGCGTACATTCAAATGATTCAAGCCTTATCCGGATTTGAACAATTCGCTAGCATGAATTCAGTTTCGGTAAAAATAGGCTTGACATAGTTACTCACAAGACTGTGTTCAAATCTCGAAGTCCCTATTCACGATCATTCATTTTACTTTATCTTTAGGCCTCTCATCAGCTGAATCGTTACAATATTTCCCTTTGCCTCGTTCACATTTTTCCTATTGATTTATATTCTAACCCGTTATGGCTATGGGGAAATTGTGGACTGAAGATAAATTCAACTGAAAACGTATTTTAAAAATGACACAAAACTCGTCATCTTTATTGCAATGTTAGGTAATCTTAACTTATAACCAAAACCAGCTAATAAAATTATGTGTAAAAACACTGTTGAGAAATTCAAATCCCAACTGATTTGAGCATAATTTTGAACCCACAAAATTTATCCAGTTTATTATTTACAATCTGAACTGATTTTGTGGATTTAGCATGCTGTAAGCCGAAAGTTCATTCAAAAGTTCTCCAGGAGTACGCAGTTGAATTCTTGGTTATTGAGGTTCATCATGCATGAGTGTCCGGTTAAACTTCGATCAAAATACGATCTTTTATCCGGACTCAGTCACATCTAATGAGTATAAACACACCATTCATTCACGTCTAGATATGAAACTAATCTGGTCAAATTTAAAAGTTCAGGAATAATCATTTTTGATTAGTTAGGAGAAACTACACTAAACAAAACCCACTGGTCTGAGGCAATTTGCTTCCTCAATACACCCATGTTATGAAATCACGTGAAAGAAGTAATTTGAACTGGTACATTAAATGATTGACCTACGAATTTCGAAGTAGTATTACAATCCAACTTCCAGTTCAAATCATCCACATTTATATGGAAGTGGTATGATATAATTCGACTCCATCGCAATTACTCAACCAAATGTTGATAATCGAGAGTACCCGTTATTACTGAGTCCATAAAATTTGTGTCACTAATGTCTGGTCTAGACAGTCCTGGATAGTTCTAAATTGCATTCCTTTATATGCGTGCAAAGTCACACAGCTTTTTAGGAAAATACACACTTGGAGATATCATGTATCAGTAACCGGGAGCAGAGTGATCAATGTCCGCACTTTGCCGCACTGAACATCACTAATTCGGTATGGCTTTTGCAGCGAATTCATGTATATATTGGTATGTTTGAACTCAGTAAGATGTACTGCTTTCGACTCCAGAATGTCCTGAATGCTGGGATATTATTTTAACCGTTTTTCTTCGTAGCAGATGTCTTTGTTCTCACTCACTACGTGGATAAGCAGTCAATATCCTTCTCATATTTTGGCATAAGCTTGCATCTTATTCATAGGTAATTATGCTTCAGCTCGCAGTAATGACTCATCTATTGAGCTGTGCAACGATAAAATTTACTCAGAATGAAAATGAGAACTTTCCATGAACGTGCCTGAAAATCCGCCTTATTCTGACTTGGACTCTTGAACGCTCAGCATTCAACATGTGATTCCCGCAGGAATTCTCGAAATAGTCACGCTCCAAAAAGGGATTTTAAATCCCCAATATATAAGAAATCACCATCTTGTAAACATCTTCACCAACGATTCAGTTTTCTTTAAAATAATATATAATTCAAACCTAAATAGATTGGCAAATCAAGTGTTTGGTTGTCATGAAAGTCATTACAATAATTTCTATTTTTCAAACGCGTTTCGTTTCTCTTGTCATCAGAGAACAGTTTTGAAATAATCTGAGGTCATGCATCAACAGTAGCTTCACACTGTTTGATCGAAATTTCCCTAGAGACATCTGACATTGTTTTGGCAATACAAACGATTCTGTGTTCTATTTCATTTTGGGTCTACCCCACAAATGATTGTAACAACTATCGTATGACTTTTTGTGGAAACGTCTGTACAAATGACATGAATGGAACGCTTGTGAATCAGCCCGAATACCAGAATTACATTGTGGGATATTCACACGATTTCTCTCTGGATTTTCTCTCTCGAGACTAGGTTGGTATATACTTCACTTAGATGAGCCATTCAAAATTTGGCATTGAATTCCGCGACGCTAGGTTATTTAGCCACAAAACACATTCATTGCAAAACCTTATTGCTCTGTCCAATAAGATTTAGCTCTATTCAATGCTCACAATCTGAAGATATGTTTGTTGCCATTAGGGTTTTTTGCTACAAACAGTGATCGCATCGCTATCTGTTGTTTCACTGTGGTCTCTCCATCCTAAAAATGCGTTAGGTGTTTTGCCCTTATGTGTGTGATAGTTCGTCAATTTAGGACAAGCACCAAGTCCAAACGGTCCTCTTACTGGCTGAAATTGGAGCATACCACTGAACGAACCCGATTCTGAGTCAGTGCAACACATCTGCTTTCAGTAAATTTGGTGTTTGCACTAGATTATTCAATCGTTTTATTCATTCACAACTGGGTAGGCAATGGCTTTACTTCATTCTACAGTCTGTGTACTCCTTGGTAAAACCAAATCGAAATGTCGTATCGTGAAGTAAATGACAAACATTGACGTGATCATTAGTTGTGACTACCCAGCTGAAGACAGAAACAACAGTAGGAGTGCCGTTTAGGAAGCCGAGTATTTTAGTAGATACGTATTCCACGGAATGCCAGAATGCCAATACATTTCTGCATGGATAACCTCTATGTGATGAACGACTTCATCAGAATTGTTTCCCAATGAAATTAGCAACTACAAAATTAGGTTTGTTATTGTTATATCAAGAGCATGTCAACATCTTCATCAGAAGAACCGAACAAACTGTTTTTGTCTATTCAAATCTAGCTGTTGATTTTTTGCTGTCGACCTGCTGATCCCATTGAGATACAGTATTTTCTATCACACAAACCTTTCACGTATATTACCAAGTATTGTGTGCTGGTAACAAGCCTGCCTTTATACCAACCGTGACCAGGGATGTTATTCGCAAAGAAAGTAGACGGGATTGGAGTTCAGTTTTGGTATGTGCACATTTCATTTGCAACAGTGAACACATCATTAAACAGGAAGTGATGTGAAGTGAGTCATCAAAAGTTATCAGTAAGATTGTTCTCATTAGTATACTAATGAACCACAGGATGTTCATTGTGAACTCACCATGATTAACCCACGAAGGCACTCCGCGTGCAGCTGTTTTACCCCGTTTGTTTGAAATCACTTGCGAAATGCACAAACACAGTGTTACCAATGGAAATCCAATTGATAGCAGCGCACTCGTGTAACTCACCGATGGTAAGCGTGTGGCCACAAAAATTGGTTCTAGATGAATAAGCACACTTTGATAATACACTTTTCACCTCTTGCGTTGCACATCAATCGAATTTCTAGTGGGATATCTTTGCACTGGTAAAGTAAATGAAAGAGAAGCAAGAAGAACAGTCTAGAGGTTGTTTCATCAATTAACTTGCAGGGGACTAAGTTTCCTCACTGAATGACTTGACAGATATGAATCTTCGGTCTGAACATTTTATTGTGTGTGTATACCACGCATTTTCCTATTTCTTACCCCAAAGTTTTGCGACGTAGCATATGAATGCAACCTTGCTCTTCTCACGGACCATAAATGTGAGGCAAACAAACCTCTAGTGGGACCTCCATGTTATCTTTGTAGCTACCAGATCATTGACGCAATGTGACTGTCTTTGTTCTCAATTGTATAAGTCAACGATGATGAACCCTCCAAGACCTCTAATAAATTGCCATTTACATGAAAGAACAACATTTTAGCAGAGTGGTAACAAAATGAAACCTGGCAAAAACCTATAAGCTTGGAAAACCTTTGAATATCAGTTTACAGAAATTATGAGATTTCGACATGAATTACCTGTTAGGCGAATGTGTTGGAAGCAGCCCCAATGAGCATCACGTCGATGGAAGGCCCTGAACAATTCCAAATGCGCACAGATTTGGTGTACTCATGATCACAGGATTACCTAATTGTTTGGAGAAAACAGACTGTTGTGGAAGAGAACAACGTTGCCCATCTAATTGTGAGGTGTTATGAGTATCAGGTGATCGACAGTGTCTGAATTCCGGCGTTTTGCTTCAGAACCGGTATTAAAACATTTGTACGATTCAACCAACAGTGGCCCTCACTTAGGTCAATCAGAATTCAACGTGAAATATTTAATCCATTTCACTCAAGCCAATGGAAAGTATAACATAATTCTCTCATACTGTGAGCACTTCGTATTTTGATAAATACATTTTCCAAGAGCACTGCTAACTACGGCACATTCAAGATTTTACCCTGGGGCTCCATTTTCTCTAGCTGGCCGCCTATGATTGTCTACAAAATGGTGAATCATAAATACCTGGCTGTGCTCGCTTCGGTCTTTGCATAATAAACCGAACATGATTGTTTCAATATCTATTTCACTAATCACCATGATATCAACCAAATCGTTATTTGAATATGAAACTCCTATAACTGAAAACGGCTTACTTTTAAAATGAAAATGGTCGGATGTACCTTGGAATTACACCAATTATCAAATATGCTAATTCCGTAACGTACTTCTAAATAGGAGCAACTGACCACACTATTGCCACTGTGGACGAGCAAAACGGAATTTGGAGAATATATTGGATCCACTAGGGTCGCATGTGATTGGAAGAGTTGAATCAACATATAATAGTTTGCGATATATTCAAACAGTAGTAATGGAACTCCGCGATACCGCATAACTTCGGCATTTGCACCCAGTAGACAGAAATAGACAGAACCGAAATAATTACTTAATTAAAAAAATTTCATTTTATCATTCTTCAGACACATCTCTGGAAACAACAATCCCAAGGAAGAAAGAAGAATTGCCGATTCCATACGGGAATTCGGAGCCCAAGAAAGACTGGACTGGACGTTTCACGCGCAAACCTTAGGTCATCCAACCAACTTGAACTCGGAAGAATCAGACTCGAGTTTCACTCTTGTTTGAGCTCATCAGTGATGAATATCTTCCGCCACACTCTGGGTTTGAACCCGAGCCCTTCCATCTCGAAGGCGTGATTGTTACCACTGCGCCCTCCCACTTCCGTCCCAGCTGATCCGAATCGCCATGTTAAGCTTGTTCAGATGTCGACCTCTATGACAGCCAGAAATGCTCGAGAACCTCGAATGGAGATACGGTTCCAGACCTACGTAAATCCAAGCGAATGCCTCCCACCATATAAGGTCTTCTACACAGGGAGAGTGCAACTGGTCCCCTTTTCCGGACACGCTTCACGTATTTTTGTTATATTTTTCTCGCATTTACTCGCAAGTGGACTGGGTTTGATTAGTTTTTTGTAATTTGTTTTCTGTGCCCTGTGAAATTGAGTTTTTTCATCTTCAATAGCAATTTCCATCTACCGTCCTTTAAATCAACTGGACAACTGATCCGGTCAATAAGTTTCATGTCATCGAAGTGGCTCAATCGACGAAGTACCTTCGCTTCCGACGGAGGACCAGTTTCTACAACCAAAGCTGGAGCTTGAACGCTTTCCAACGCGCCTCTCGCGGATAAAGGCCAAGTGACCTGCTTCTTAAAATGCTTCTCCTAACATTCTAGACGACGCTCCTGAGTTTGTACTAGTTTGCCGTTCGTGTCTCAGACCAGTTCAATAACGCTTGACCTTCGAGAACAGGCGTTTCAGCTTAGACGGTTAAGGTTGGAGCTGCTGCCAATCGCTGCAGCTACTAATCATTGCTGCAGCTTTTTTCACCTCCACAATCCACTACTATTCACGGCCGTTTCTCAGGCTCAGAATCAATTAGCGTTTAAGGCACCTCTGTCTTCCATCATATCTGGAATCCGGAGGAATCGTTCTGCGAGCATCTAACAGCGCAACTGAGGATGCAGATATCCATCGTTTCTGTGGGTAGCTGGTTGTTGGATCTTGGTCAGCCGTAAAAGCCTCAGATAGAACCCACTAGACTTTTGCTCACTACTTAACTGGATAATGGGCGTCGATAACTCGGTGGACAGTTGTGACATCGAATGGATTGTCAATGGCAAGACCAGGTTCGAAAAATGGATGAAGAATCACAAAACGAATTGCTTACAATGTTCTTTGCAACACCGTTGGATTGCGTACCTGTATGAATATTTTCAACCAAAACTTTTAACCACTTTTCCTATAGTTTAGCATCAGAATTTGTGCCGCTGTCTGTAACTAGCACAAACAGAATTCCTCCTCTGTGTAATCTTTTCCTGAAGTGAGCAGTAGGTGAAGTTGTTCAATATACCTTTGATCAGCTGGAAAAGCATCATCGATCACAGGAGGGCCGCACTTATCCAAGAAGTATCCACACTAGTATCCATGTACCCGCTACCACGCCTCGCGGAGCACTGGTCAAGGAAGTCACTTTGAACTTCTTGAACGTACCTTGTGTTACCGCCGCTGTTAGTGATTATCTGTACCTTTGATGTGGGCAGACAGTTGTGATCCTCTAACGGAATCGGTGTTGCCCAGTCAGACGACTCCACTTACTCAGTAATTCCGCGCTCACACTGACTTCATTGCTTGACGGGGAGATTCTCTCAGACCAAAAGAAATTATTCTGCGCTTTGGAAAAAAAAGATGGCCAAATATATCTAACCTCAATCCAGGAATGTGCATTCCACCAGAAACCTGAGAACATTTTAAAAGAAGCTGTTGTACATTCAATAAATCGGGTGAAGAGTTTAGGAGAGCGACATCGATGTGCAATTCATGAACAAATTTTAAAACAGTAAGTGGAGGCGCAGAATCAAAAACCAAAAACTTACATTCAATAGGTACAGAGTCACGTAAGTGAACTAGAACCATACAAGAACCGACATGTGAGAGCTTGTATCCAGTAATACCTGGAATAGTTACGCTGATAGGATTAATCTTATCGATGGGATAAACGCAATTCGTAGCTTTGGTGAAATGATGGATTCTACACTCCCAGTGTCATTAATACAAGTTTGTTGACTACCCTCTGGAGTATGCATTTCCTGGTAGTATGTGGAAACTTCTCTGACAAGAGGGATAATTCAAGTATCGAAAACCTGGTGGGAAGCAAAGAAGTGTCAGATGATGCTGAGGGGATCGTCTGTGGATATGGTGGGCTAATTCTACAAACACTATCAATGTGATCAAACTAACCACAAGCAAAACACGTGGCTCGTCAACGTGGACGAGCGAAACAAGACATAACTGGCCATATGAAATACCCTTGCCCAAATCGAGATTGTTATGGTTAGATTTCGGACAAATCGATCGCTCAAGTGTGGCTGATTGGCATGACAACTTATCGGCTTGATAAAATGAGGCAAATTTTGAGTGCGCCGAACTACTCGATTTTTGGAAGAATTGAACAGTGTGGACTCCGAAACAGCATTTACTTCCCGATACTTTTCATGAATTCGGCTAACTTGATGAAGGTTCTGATCAGTTGCAAGTAACAGCTTCTGTTTGCAAATCTGGGAGGTTGATTCCTAAAATCAGGCGATTGCATAGTTGATGTTTCCATGGGGGACCTTAGTCGCACTTCACTGCCTGTGTTTCCAGCTGAAGATTGAATTCACGAACGGATCATTTTTCAGGTCTTATGAGGGTTTTTAAATGGCTCTCCCAGCAGCAGCGAAACTGACTGACTTGAAATGCTATAGAATAATGATTCCTAACTTGTCGTGTGGTAGACTGATTGTAGGATCCGGAAAGAACGAAGATTTCATGGGCGTGTTTGCATTTTTGCAAATGAAATGAACGGAAATCTTTGTTTTCTATTCATCATCCAAATGGTTTTGGGCAAAATACGAAATATTGAAACATTCCATTTAGTCCTCAACTGGTTTGGATGTAGAACTTACATCAAGAGGTTCCATTTCAGATGCATTCATGGTTTGAATCTATTGAGTGACGCCAAATGTGATATCGAGTGGATTGGATAGGCTGAACCCCGCACAGAACTACTGAGAATTGAGAAATTCAGCAACTCATTGAACGTAGTTCAATATTTCGTCTGAGCGGTTTCATGTCCAGTACAGCATTGTATTATAACAGAGAGAACACACTGAAAGAGAACAGAAAGGGTAAATCTTGAATTTTACAATATTTCTGATAGAGGCAAATCGATTGTCATCGTCTAGCAGTGGCCGACGAGGGCTATTGTAAGTTCGGCCACCGACGAGAGGTATGCATAGATTCACACGGACAACAACATGTGGTCATTGTCAACAGACGTGAACCAAAATGATCAGCAGTTTAGAGTTGATCCGTGCCAGCGGTAACCAAGGGCAATATGGTCGATCTGAGTCCAAAGCTGTGAAGGCGCAGCAGAGTGCCAGGTTAGACGGTGGCGCTCATTTTTCCAGAAATTTGTACTCTAAAGGAACAGTCCATAGTCGGGACATAGTTTATGAGCCCGTCACTGTTATCGGTTCGGTCGGTTGAAATGTCAAAACAGTTTCCTATATTTCTCTCCGTCTCCTGTACACTTTCAACTTGAAACATTAATTCACCAACAACAACCATGCTGTCTGTTGAACGCACGCTTTGGAGCAAATGATACAAAACATGATAGTAATCGTCCTTAGCCTCAGATGAGTGACAGTCTTTTGGGGCATACACAGAAACAACAAACAGGCAAGGACTGTGCAGTCTAGTGCTGTTTACGTGTATAGAACTATTCGCCCGAATCGCAAACGGACGGCTGCTCATTGGAATCCAGTCGAGCAGTGCACGCTCAGTTTCATGCCGGGAACGATGCCAAAGCCAGCCTGACCACAAGCACTAGACACCAAATGACCCGTCATGCGAAGAGTGAAACGGGAACCCCAGTTTGTAGCTCGGAAGAGAAGTGTTAACACTGAAGTTTGGTTTTGTATGCGTGTTTCGAGGACACAATGAACATCCATTTTAAACGTTTTGAAGACTTCCAGTTGGGGCAGACTGTTGCCCCGTCTGGCAGTGTGTGCCGATGCAGAAAGCAGCTGAATGAGACGAATGCTTAGGTTGGAGAATCGATTCACCTTGTTCTTGTGTCGTATTCGTTATCGTTACCGAGATTTTGAGGTTCACGGCCGTGACTCATTGTGGTCTCTCGTATATATTCAGAATTCGGACGACAAAGTTGAAGAGCGGGGATATAAGTATTGTGTTTCCCGAAGGAAAGATGGAGATTTTTGGGCATATCGTACATGGCGACTGTCCACAAGACTAAACGGACTTTTAATTGAGAACTCTGACCCTGAACATAATTGAGCGGTAACCAAACACGGGAAAATAACAGATGCAACCGTGAAGGAACTTCTCCTGGTCTGTCGAGTGAGGTCTGATTGTGGAAGTATTCTTTTTTGTCTTTGCTGATGCTTTGGTATCGACCTGCTTTTTGGATTCAGTCCTCAGCCCCATGCATCCAATATAGAAGGCGAAACGTGGACGGGATAGCATCTTTTGGGTCGAAAGAGGCCAAGATAAGTTTGGTGATAGCTGTTCAATGATGTGCGATGATCTCCCCCGCCGTCGACATGAATCCGAGGTACGCTACTTCAACCTCCATCTAGTGGAGCTTTTTTGATCGGTCAACTGTATCTCTCCTTGTTTGTTCACTGGAGTGTCTCTCCCTGATCACAATGGTAAGAACCCAATATTTCTCATCAACTGGTTTTGAGACAGTATTTCGTCCGGCCTCTATCCATTGACCTGTCAGTAACGATTACATCTCCGGATAAGGGAGTCCATTCCTTTTAGCTCATTGGAGTATGGGGACACGGTACAAGGTGTATCCTCGTAGTGACGGAACGACATATCGAAATAGTGATATTATCTTCATCATAAAGAAAAATCTATATTCTATGTGACATTTTCTTCGAATCTGGGGCATTGTCAACAAGCCGCTTGGTTTCTTTAGCAGACAGCGCGATGACTTTTCGAACAGCCGGCACCTTTTCGCCACTTAGAAAGGCTGACGGAGCATAACAGCTGAACCTTTTATTGTGCGGGCCAAGATTTGGTTATGATCCTCGTTCATCATATAAAATTTCTAGTTTTCGTACCAATAAATCGATAAGATTTGAAGGCAGAATAGTCTTCTCTCTACAGTTAGTGTGATAGTTCAGAAAAGAGATGTAATTTACTTCCAAGTGAACTCCTCAATATTGATGAGAATTTGTGGCAGAAATTGCGTCTATCAGTCGGTTCGATCAGTTAGTCATTGAAGAATCAATAGGATACACTTTCTCATCTAGACCCGCGAGTTTTGAAACCCAACGATACAGTGAATAATATAACTTTTCCGAATGAACTTCAAATCAAATACAATGGGGAATCTTGTTGGTCTCATGCAACAACAGTGTACTGATTATTATCATCTACCTATTACGTTGTCGTGAAGAGAACGGTAAAATGCACCCTATCATTGGGAATCTGAAAAAAATGAGGGATGAAATAACACGGCAAAAAAAGGTTAAGTTTCATTTGAATTTGACCAACGATAGTATTTCCCCATCAAAGGGTTCAAAAACGTGAGCGACTCGTTTGGCTTTTCATGATGAACCAAAGCCGTGTGCTTCACATGGTACTGCATCATGTAGAACTCAACTACACAATGATTACCACCTTGCGAAAGCTGGCCAATAGTGACTTTTTTGATTGAAAAGATTACAAGCTGGTTTATTACAGGTAAAATTACTGAGCTGAACGCTGTATAGAATGATTAAATGAGACTATTCTGGGTGAAAATAACTACACATGCATTAGTACATGGGGAACTGGCCACAGAAATGCTCAAAAAAACTGGTGATTTTCCACCTTATATGAGTTTAAAAAGTGAGTAAGTAAGTAAGAACAAAGCGTATTTTCGAACATCAGTTTTCTAGAATGAAATACAAACCAACATGGGTGTATAGTTTCGAGATAACTTGGTAATCCAGACACGTTTTGACATTTTCTATTATCAGACAAGAAAAATCGCGTTTTATAGTCTGCTTGATAATAAGGGTGGTCTGATAAAAGAGAAACCGGTCCTACGGCTTTGTAGATTTCTGGATATGGAACGTTTTTTATTTATTTCATGCTTGCGCATGATTGCGGTGGAAGATGTGTATATCCCATAGTCACAAAGGCCCACTCAACAACCAAGGATAACCGGCAACCAAAGCCGGAACCGAGCTGGGCGATAGTTTAAATGCTGTCCACAAGCGGCTTTCTCGTTATTCACCTGACTGTTGATTGTGAAATCTCATTAGTATTCGGCGGATCACAGCCGACATTGTACTGCCCTCCGAGAACTGGAGTTTGTGGGTCCATCGTGTGGTATGATGGTCGGCTGAGAAAAATATCAACCTGCTCTACTCATCGATCTATTTCTTCTCTGTGCTCAGATATGAGATGGCCGGCTGCGCTGCACAGGAATGACTCTCCCTTGCAGCGTTTATCCGATGTGTTGCCAATGAGGCAGCATAAATTGTTTAACTCACTAATCGCCACTGAAGTCTCAACAGTTTCACAATTTTTGATCCAGTCACGATTTCAATCAGGAGAGCGAAGCTCCCCGTTGCAGTCTGTGGTTTTTGCCCTTTCCTGATATCTGGGCTTTCTTTTCTTTGGCTGACAGCTGAAATGACTTCTCAGAGATCCAATATGGTAACCGTCGTGACCTGGGACGTCTCGCAGTGACTCATCCGAAGGACTTGTAAGAGCAATCCACTTCCAAAATATGGACAGAATTTCGCATTTCTTGATCTCATTGAATATCCCTTAGAGATTGGCGTCCAATACATCATCGCAATCACTGTCGAGGTTCCGGAGAAGCCCACGAAACGTACAAAAGGAAGTCTTCCCGAAATCGGCTTCCAAGCGATCACGGTGCTTTTGGATTCACTGCTAGTATCGAATGTAACATCGTGGCTCCCAAAGTGTTCTGCCTTGTAGCTACGATTAAGCTAGTAGGCTATCTCCCGTCCTGAAATACTCATGCACCGAGTGCCACAGTTCGGTATGCGGACTTCTGAGAAACAAGCTATGCAGATGTTTTACTTTTAGTTCAATAGTGTCGTCATTCTGAGGCTGCCAACGTATAATGTTGTCCTTTCATTCCAACAGGCTACCCAAGCATGTTTCTGACAGTTCAGTATTCCAGTTTGTTGTTTTGACGCCTCGATCACTGGAGCACGAGAAGCGTCACTTGCCGGACAAGCCTTGGCGTGATCAGATTGCATGTTTTCAAAATTATTCATTGAGGTTCTCGGGAGACTTGTGCGTGGCGGTGTCTCGAGCACTGTTCAGGGATGTTGTATTACTCGATTGCCCAGTCTTTGGTGGAAATTGAAATAACGGTGACCAAACCAGCTTGCATCCAGACGATCTCCCTTCAGCCTTTGCACATTCAAATGCAACCCAGAGTGCAGCAGAGTTGTTCCACATGAGCTGGTGGCCGGTTGTTCGGCTAATTTGCCCATTCCGGAATAACAAGTTGGGCAGGTTGTATAGCTTTCCTTTGTAGCCGATGGATCTGTAGATAACGTCCGCCCATTAGGGAGTACCTGTCCTGGCATACCGGACATCGTCTCTTGGCTGGGAATTTAGGCCTTAGTTACCCTAGATCTTATTTAACACCCTGTTTAGCGGTTCGCCGAGGTGTGGCCGCTCATGCGTGTTCAAGATATACTGGGTAATTGATACTACAATCTACCAACATATAATGCCTACCTCCCTCAGACATCTCAAAATCTACGCTTTACCTAGTATTCGTTTTGAAGCTTTTTATTCCCAGAATGTTTCGGGCTAGAATCAAACACCACGAAAACTGAATGTAAATAATCTTACTCATGACCATCAGCTCAAAAGCTGTCCATCAATGACCAGCCGGTAGAGTGCGTTCCATCATTCACGTATTTAGACTCTACACTGCTTCCGATCGATCAGCTTTGATACGTGATATATATTCATGGAGCCGCCTCGTCTTCTAGTAGGAGACACTTGCCTGTAAGTGAAGAAAATAATGGAATAAGTGTATCGATGGTCTTCCGTGGCGTACTGATAGAAATTAGCTTACCCATCATTACCCAATTGTCGTTTCTCAAGAAGTGCCTGCTCAGGAATTTGGAACTACTCTCGAAGTACAATCAAGTTATTTGCGGTCATGATTGAGGAGGATATATGATATCTATAGTTCCACAAGAAGATGCTCAAGAAAACGCTTGTTCCTGGCAACACTTAACAGAATGGGTGTCGTGAAGACCTAGACTACGAGCAGAATTGATGAATGGGTAAAAATCGAGTACGTACTTCAAATTTGATCAGCAGATCATTGTGGACCACAGAGCATTAGGTTTCCAGATGGATATACAGGATGACTGTTGGTGGTTTTATATGGCTTCAGATTGCTCTTTTTACGATGCTCCAAACAATTATTGTCAGGCTGGGACCGTTGTCTTTGCTCGACGTGCCAGGAGCCACGGGAACTGTCGTTGAGTTGATTCAGTCGTACCATTTCGGAGAAGACTTTACGTGAGTGGAAATAAATCATGATAGATGCGCTAAAATTCTCAACGTGAAAATGTTAGAACCAAAGCTGCTTGACGGTAAACGATAGCTTGCTGCTAGAGCTGCTCTGCATTGCAGTTCACCTAGAAGTAGGTTGATGATTCTACCAGCCCGCCCACAATTCGCTGAACTTTTGAAGCAACACCACCACCAGATTCCAGGATATATAGGCGCGAGTCATGTTTGAACTCGCATCAGGAAAGACTTCTGAATTTTAATAGCCGTTGCAACTGCCAGACGCGTCCTCAGTAGGTGCTCATTATGCCCAACACATAGCTCAAGTAATGACACTTTTGCCTGGAAAAGTTGGAGCTACCTTCTTGAGGAATGCGGTGTCAACTATTTCGGGCCGTTTCGTACCAAGGTAGATTTAATTGAACACATCAGATATGGGTGTCGAGCAAAACAATTGGAAATCGTATGTAATATGACTTCGAAAGTATTTCTCTTGGAAATGATGCGGTTTATAGCCAGACGCAGTAAAATTGAGGTGATGTATATTGATGTAGTGTCTAACGTTGAGGCCGCAGAATGTGCATAGAAAACTGCGTTGTCTGCTATTGATCGTGAAAATCTTCAACAGGGTCAGTTACACTTTGAAATTGATTGACACAATCAGCCACGAGGTGCAACCTATGTGGAGGCTAGACTGATATTTTCACTAGTAAGTTCACCTCAACCACTGAACGGCGATGAATTATCGACATGCATGGTGGGGGTTTGACGTATCATCAAAGATAGTTCTCTAATCTCCGTGTGTCAAGACCCAGTGCACCCACACGAACTTTGACTTCGGGATTTATCATTGCTCTTCTCAACACACCATTTTATGCAATGAAACATAAGCTAGTAAAAACTTGAACCAAAATTGACGTCAAACAGAAAATCTAGATGCGATGATTAGGTAAAGTTAAAGTCATGAATATCTCCTTACAGAAACGGCTTATGGATAAAACGGATTTGTAAAGGGAGACGTGATTCCGATGTCTAATGACAGTGCAGCATGCGGCACATGGCACAGAAGAATCATTACTGAAGTGTTTTCAGCTAATAATGAGTATGTTTGCCAGAACTTGGTGGGAACCGCATCATTTACTGACGGTAGGGATATGGCATTATTCTGTTTATTGGGAAGTGCATGAGAACTGAAGGAAAATATAAGTAACGTGATGCAAGCATTTCGTTTGCTCTTGTCCACCGCCTACACTAAACATTTCAGTTCATTTACCACACAGAGAGAGAAATGATACAATGAATTGGGTTAAATTGAAAACTGTAACCGCTTCGTGCACAAATTTCGGATGGATGCATTCTGCTGGGCATCGCTTCGGTGATTGCTCACAGCTTCAAATTGGGATTGTGCAACACAATTTTAGGGGATTAGGTTGGGTCAGCTTTGTGACCTGATGCAAATAAACGTTGCACAACACAAGAATCCGAAGATGTGACGTTTTAGTTGCATGTGCTCGTTAGTCTTTTCGACTATGCACGGACCAGTCCTTCACTGTGATGCCTTGCATAAAGCCGACATGGCAACCAGAGTATTGTTTCCCACGACCCATGAGATGTAGAACACGATTCATAGGTAGGAAGTGATCAGCAAGTAATGCCAGAGCGTGCTTGAAGCGTGCGCGTGCAACAGTTAAATTACTACCATGCATCATAGCGAGAATTGGTATGAACAATGGTATGTTCAGCAAATAAACGAAGCTGATTTCTGTTACAAGATTCCCGCTTACTTTCCATGGTTTTCGATGTTGCTCGATAAGTTTCTCTTGGTCAGCAACGTTTTTTCTATAAATTGCTATTCCTTTCGCACCTAATCTTTGATGCAGATGGGATTCGAACCAAGCCATGATTGTAGGTCTTCGGTACGAAACTGGAGAATGGCAAATGGCGACCTTCCCAAGTTACTTTGGGAGAGATACCGCGTGGCTACATTTCATCCGAACATCTGATTATTATATTATCTAAAAAGAATGGAATAGAAATAATGGTGTTCTTCCAACCAGATAAGGAATCAGGCAGCTTAGTTATGAAGAAGCAGGAATACCTGTGCGAAAGATAGAAGACATACATTTCGACATCAAATCTTTCAAACGGGACACTTTGCTTGATAACAGCATCATAAAAGAGAAACTAATGATAATAAAATCATCTTCAAATATAATAAACAACCCAAACCAATTGGGAAACCGGTGCCTTATTCGACAGGATCACCAAAAAATCAAAATCCTTGAGTTTCTTTGAAGCCCTCATAATGCATATCACAAACTGGCTCGTTATCAAGCACGGAAGTCATTTGACCGTTGCACGTTTACGCTACAATCACGCTCTCACAATGCACGTTATTTATTTCCTCCCTAGTAACCGTGTTCTCCATCTCATGAGTCGCGGGGAGCGATATTCGGGTTGTCACTTAATTTCATGCGAAGCAATAAAGTGATGGACGCGTGGTCCGTGCATAGTCAAGAAGAATGATGAACACGTGCAATTGAGCAGAAAGTGTAGTAAGTTCCATTCGACGGTACACATCAAATACAGTCAACAAGAAGCAAGTTTCTATCGTTTTAGTATTCGGAGGTGACCACCTTTTCATTGAAACATACGTATACAATAAATCAGCCATAAGATACTCATACACACTGTGATGCAACTATTCATTTTACTGATTACCAACAGGTCGGGATTCAAATATCATTCAGACAGTCTTGCCTATCCCAATGTCTCAAATGTTTTCTATCAATTCACTTACAGCTACGGTGACGCATCCACAGGGAGAACGGATAGCTGCTTGGCTCAACCAGCGTCGGAGAACATACACAAATGGTTGGAAAAATGGATGACACCGCGCAATGCGGCCACAGAGAATGACGTCAGAGCTTCGGCCTCTTTCAATTGAGAAATACCTAATTGAATCCGATCACAAAGTTGACCCGACCAAATTCCTTACGTTGATGTTGCTCATGTTAATGATGAGCCTAGCACACAATACGGCCTTACATTTGCAACTGATTGAGTTATTCAGAGATAATACCGTTCTTTAAGTAGGCCATACAAATATCTCCTAATTTGGGTCTTCCGAAGGATAGAATTTATACTTATTTCTACAATGCTTTCAGGCTGCTTGTAAATGAAGGGTACTTCAGGTCCATCTACTATCTGATGTCCTTATGTTTTTGATAGTTTCTTTGAAAGACACTTGCAGGTAGAGAAGATTCATTGAGTGAGAGACCCGCTTGTTGGACACATTTGCAAAGTGGAATGAATCTCCCATCTGGTAGATTGGATAATTTCATTTCATTACGTTTCTATCACATGATGTAGCAAAGTGCTCATGTCTAGGACTGGTCTCAAACGTAACTCCTCTCAATACATTTTGGGAAGAACATAAATATGGTTTAATATTTGGTACTTGGATGGGTTCTTTCACTTTATTAAGTGAATTCAATTAAGCCTATAAATGTATAAAATCACATATTGTTTGCTTTTCTCGGACGCATTTTAGTCACATCAGTCCGATGGCTCACAGGAACGATCACCTAATAATAAGGACATATTGTCAAGTCCATGCATACACTACACAAATTCGTATTATTGAGACAGAAGAGGTACTTTATTCAGTGATTGACCAATAACGTAATAAAGATATGTTCTATGAAGAGTAAGTAGAAGGATGAAATAATTCCTCATTCCGAATACACAACCCGGGTGCTTCGTCAATGATGTTAAGAAGAATTACGATAGCACACATTGTCATCAAGCAGTCGAAAAGAAATCTTCGTACCCATGAATTGAATTAAAAAGTAGCATTAAAGCAGAAATGATAAACAGTCGATCTCAATCACCTGTTCTCAATATACCAAGTTGGAACGATGTTATTACGCTGCCGGAATACATGTTTTGTTCAGCTCTCGATTATTTATCATTTTGCGAATGAAAGACAGAATATCCGTGCGTTTCAGCACTCAGTGTGGGGCAGGTGACGTAGGCAGAACCACAGAAAGACCACCTCGACAAATAAAGGCGTATCATCCGAGTTAGTTAAACAAGGGACCAGTTAAAAGCGGTCAAATGACATTTGCCATCTATTCGATAGAATTGGATCATTCGATCAATACTAATGGAATCCCTCTTCTCAAATAAACTGTCAAAGTAAGAGCAACAAGAAATGCCAAATGCCAGATCTCGGCAACCGCCGACGGAGTCTCAATCCGCACGTAAGCACACCAAATTATGTGCTCAGAAGCAGCATTTCCGATCTCTGAATCTATCCTGGTTACCCACAAAAATAATGTGACCTAATCACTAAACTTACGTAACTGATAGTTATCAACACAATATCTGTCGTAACACTGATAACAACGCTATTGTATGGACATAAATTTGTCTATTGCTGTAATTAAGATTATCGGCTATCTTTCTGCTTTTCTATCATCAGTGTGCACAACCTCTAAAGCGTGTAATATTTCATCACAAGTGGGACAGTGACAACTAGTTGTTTTGATACCGAGTGTTCTTATGTCTCAATCGGATGTCCTCACTCAACCGTATTAGTCGAATTAGATCAATATTCATTAGTTGCAGGAATGTATGACCAATTACAACCATGAACCAAAACAAACAGGTCACTACGACACTGGTAACCATTACTTCAAGTTTAATTTCACATATGAACGGCGTTCCTCTGATCTATCTTCTAACCTGGCGTAACTAGAAAATAATTGACATGTGTATATCTCT
The DNA here is from genome assembly GCA_948099385.1 of Fasciola hepatica. Lineage (NCBI taxonomy): Eukaryota > Metazoa > Platyhelminthes > Trematoda > Plagiorchiida > Fasciolidae > Fasciola > Fasciola hepatica. The sequence continues at coordinate 3,442,529 of CANUEZ040000198.1, forward strand.
CACTGAAAGCTCACCTTATCAAACTATAAATTCGGAAAAATGTATGACAATCATTACTCGTATTCCGTAAAAGAAGTAGAGCAGTTTTGTATCTTGCCTGTCGTCTCCGGTTAGGAAGCTTTCTGGTCTCGTCTGACGCATAATGCATCACCAAAATCACATCACCACTACCACTACCACTATCACCAATCAATTACGATGCTCACGTCAAACTGATCGACAAGTTCGAATATCGTTGAATCTAATGGTAACAGTCACTTGGGTTGCGTGAACACACATAGCCTCGTTTATGTAAGATTTGCTGCGACAGCGGAATGAGTAATTTGTTGATTGAACGAAATCTATTGCTTTATATACTTTGTTGGATCACGTGATGGTGTCGCGTCGCTCGTTGAAGAAATGTTTTTTCTATTTTTCCAATAGGGAAATCACTACGACTGCATGACTGACAGTGACGTAATGCCTTGTCTCTGAACGATTTGATGTGGTCACTGTTCTTTCATCGATCGATGACGCAGTCGTGTTGAGTTTTCGTTCTCTGGCAACATTTTAATGTGTCAAACCATTGTATGACGTGTGACCGGGGAATAACAAGAAGATAATTAACTGTTCGGCAGTATGGTAGATTCGCTGGAAATTGGCTTCAAACGTTTGCTGGTTTGGTTGATCATAACGTCTCATTTATGAGCTATTTCTGATTTCACATCCACGCACAATGAAATACTATTCTTTATCATCTTGAGTTGATAATTATTTGCCAGAAAATATGTTGAATGCGCAGTTGACATCAGTGTTTTAATAACTCCATTGATTTCTCCCTCCAGTGGCTCCGTCGTCCAAATCTACTCTAGCCCGAGAAACAGTGTTTGCATTGTGCTTATCTTATACTTCTCTGGAACGACTATCATGAAGTGTAGATAGTGTCCTTGTAGACAGATCTTTTAATTGATCCATTTTCTCAGTGTTCGCTGTGGATAGGTAACCTTATATTTGGACGGAGATTATTCTAGATGAGCAACTGTCCTTCACAACGTAACTGGATTTCGTAAACTTATCAACCATTTTACTAGTTATTATCTAGAGCAGTTTTGATTATTGGTGAGACTACTCGCTCTGTTCCGTCTGTTTTTTGTCATTTTGAGGACACGTTTTATTGAAGTTATCAACAGACTCATGGGAATTTTCTATCATAGGACACGATACAAATTGCTGATATATTATTTACTCCGTTTGCTTTGCCAGTTCCTGAATCAAAATATCGTCCTTTGGATTATTTTCATAAATTTTTTATTATACTGCATTGAGCATGTTTTAACTAAACATATCCTTAAATTCTTCGTACGTCAACAAGTGTTGACGGTTCAGATAATACTTCATCTTTGAACAGTCCGCTTTGCTATTTCTGACAAATGAAATAGATGTTATATGGTTATCACATACGGCCAGAATCAAGATCGATTTTTTACGGGCGTCTACCAACAGTGATGTAGTCTCTTTTCAACAGACGGAAATAAATACGGCAGAAGAATATGGAAACATGGGAAAAATACACAGATGTACGAAGGAAAAAATAGTAGACTGCGAAAGAATGAAATGTTGGATTTCAGGAATTTGAAATGGCGATCGATGAAATTTCCTGACAGCAATGCCTGTATGTAAAGCTCAAATGCAAATTCTCTAAAACCGAGATATTTCACATGGTTTACACTTGTAAGAAGAGTTGATTCAACAGTGGTGCTGTATTCTAGGAAACGTGATCTCACAAGGGAATGAATGTCATCCTGACATTTGTGATTGTTTCCCAGAAGACCAGACCGCTCGGAAATGTTTTTTCTTGTGAATTATTTTCATCAGCGTACTTGAAGAAACGAGCCGAATGGGTGACAGCTAAGTGACTCATGACTAAGTTGTTCCCATTTGTAATTTGATGTTTCTGTTCTAATCTGTTCTATTTCAAGCTGTGTGACTGTGTGAAAGGAAATCCGGTACACGATTGCACGAATGTGTTGGTTTCATGTGATCTTGCCAAACGAGCGATCCTCTGTTTCGATGGTGATTACTTGTGGAAAGCAATTACGTACTAATCCATCAAGACAAATGTAAATTCACATCGCCTGGTTGCTCTCGACTAAATATATACTCGCGTGTCAACACTCAGATAAAATATAATTTCATTTTTCTAAGCATGAGTTCCGTATGAACTGGTCTGACTAGTTCTCGTGTCAATAACCACAAAATGATAATTCCTTTCTCCAATGATTTGCATTTTATTGAACAGCTCTTTTCCGTGCCAGCACAATGCAGATCGTGATCGATCACTTGGATGTTCATCTCGTTTACCAGCCACAAACCTAATACCAATGTTTGCGTTAACTTTCTGTCTGTCGAGTATAACTTCCAACTCAGTTTTTCCTGTCCCTAATTTTGATAAGCATATGAAGCGGCAAATGCAGCATGGGAGCATATTCACTGACAACGTAACATGAAATATCACTAACTGACTTAAAAAGCTGAAGAATATTTGAGAGACATTTGATCAAGGCGTATGAATGCATCTTTAAACCGGTCTAACATCGAAATACCAACGGAATCCTCTCTGTTGAACGAATAGAGAAGACGCATGCCGGTGGAAAATGCGACAGTGTACTCTATTTACCGTGGTATCGAAGAAGTACCAATACGAGTAACACACGGAATGCAAACGATCGCAACGACCAATCAGAAGGCGAACCGCGACCAAGTACAGTCGGATTTGATGAAGAGGGCGACAGAAACCTCGGAAAAATCAGTTCAAGTAAGTATGGTTGCCAGAAAACGGTCTTTTCGCGACTCTTTAGAGGCCACTACGAATCCCTTGAATGATCAAAGACTTTTAATTTGCACGTGCAAATACAGCGCTCTGAGGTAATTTTTGCACGCAATAGGTCAACTAATATCAAACCAATTTCACTACGGTCAGTCAAATTCTGAAACCAAATAATTTGTCCCTCGAAGAGGAAATCAGTTACATCAACTCAGTTATTCAAATATGCAACCACAGAATGAAAGTAATGAGGTCAGCGAAATCGAAGCTGACGTCAAATAAATTGGGCAACATTTAGCTGACTCGCGGAAAAGTCGATCATGGGAGGGTTTATCCAGTGGAGAGTTGCGCAGACTCGACTCAGTTAATGACGTAACCTGTCCACCGATCTAAACGGGCGAGCAGCATTTTCATTCCAAATATTCATGGAAACCTCAATGCTCGACAGCCGATCCAAACATAACTCGATCAAATAACGCAGCAAACTAATTTGCGGCATAGTTACAGATACTAATCATCCACAAATTTGTCTCCATTGTTTGATCAGCTGACTACGTGTCTAAAGCAAATGTGCAATGGTCCTTCGTTTCATTGATCAATGGGTTGTCCACGTGTGTGCTGTCCGATGGAAGTTGACAGTTCAACCAAATGGAGATCATAGACAGTAATCGGTTCCGTTTTTTCATTAACTAGTGCTCCATTGTGAGTGAGTTAAGCAGCAAAATTTCACAAATGGTGTGATTCAGTATATTGCTGACGATGACAAAAGAAACTGAGAGGGTTATGACATTACTTGTTGGAGTTCAAATAAGTTACCTGATCAATAAACTGATCTCATGTCCCAGCAGTGGATATGGTTGACAGAGGATATACAAAAAGACTTTTCAGCTCATCAGTTGGAAGTTGTACCGTGCATTGAAGTCCACACTCATTTGACCATAGCTGGCGCTCCAGTGGACGCTCGTGATTATTCGGACTGGCTTTCCGGGATAGGCCTATTCTGTTGCTGTGACCAAAGTAGATGCAAACATTTCGTAGTCTTCATTGAGGATCACTTGTGCAAAAAGCAACTGCCGCGGCAACATGACTAACTGTGATCTATAAAGGTCCTACACTATCTTAAACAATATGCAGGTCAGATGCCACATGGATTCGTGTGCCCTGTTCACCACACCACCCATCAAATGCGCCAGTAGATTTAAGCACACAAACGAAAGGATGTTTTGGACCTGAGTATATATCCGATCGCGTTTGTCATCAGAAGAACAGTACGCACGATATGGAAGATAGAGTGCCGCTTACTCAAACCGGGAAGAACAACGAATCAAAAACCAGCTGTTTGCCACGGACAATAGATTTACACTTTATTTGGCACGTTACCGCTTCAATTGCTATTCAGGAACACCATTTCCTTTCACATTAGTGTCTTTCAGTAGTCGATTCACATTTGAGCTAGTCCAACACACGCCTCAATTTATTCAACCATAGTTTAAATGAATTAAAAATGAAATCCCAGCAGCTTTCCCACTCAGATTATTTTCGTATTTCCGTGTATCGGTGACTCAGACAATTGGGACATCCGATTGCACACGACACAGTAAATTGACTACGGATTTACAACAGAGATGAATTGCAATTCCATTATTCAGCGTTTAGCCGTGTTTTATTTGCCTCTTGCTTTCTGAACTGTAACAACGAAGAAAGGTCTCGATCATAGACATTTCTGTACTGGTAATGGCTTGCTCGTTTACATTAAAATCGGAATTCAGTTTGAATTATTCCTTACTTCTCTATTCTTATCACCCTTATGTTTTGCCGATTCACGTGTACCCCGTATGCTTAGCGCTTCCCCCGTAGTCATGCCCTTCTTTATTCATGTAGTTTGTGTCACTTGTATCAATCATGAACTTAATCCATCTTTAAGCCTGTACCCATCACTCCAGCACAGGTTTGTTAATATACCAAAAATAGCTCCCATGAATGTGATTTTCCATTTTTGTGAGCTTCTCTTGCTGATCCAATACGCAACTACGATCAAGTGATCGTTCTAGGCCACATGAAGCAGAGGTATGTAAAATAATTAGATAGAGGAAAGATCAAGTTATACATGTAGCCGGAATGATTTCATTTAACATCGATTTTTCATTAAAAATGAAGCTGTAACAGAGCTTCATTTGGCAGTGACGCCAATTTTGAAAAGGTCATAACCGTTTAGTTGGTGACGAACCACCAAAAATAAATGATTATGTTCTTAAGTGGTGAAAAAATTGTGAAGAATTTTCAAGTCCTTTTGAATGACATTCATCACAGGGCTAGTTATCAGAAGAGTCAAGCTCATTGACGGATAAACATCAGCATATATTCCATTTTTCGATATTCCAGAATGACAGTCTAATTTGAAATTTATGAAGCCAATGATCCAGATTGCATTCCCACGACCTCATTGCATGTGATAAAAGGTCAGCGTCATCAATACCATTTCTTTCTGAAGATAATGAACAGGTAATACTATTTAATTGAGCAGAAAAAAGGGGTAGGCAAACCGTTTCAGAGAGACCAACATCCTGTATTTTGGGAATTTCCGTGTCGATTAGGAGATTCGTGGTAATCAATTGTATGATCACGTGATTTGCTGTCGGATAGTCCACCAAATGTTGCCCTTTTCATTTAAGTTTTACAGTGGAAGATTTTCTCAATAATCCAAGGAATTCCTAGAACCCCCCTTTAATATCAAACCAATTCCAAAGAAACAACGATATTCGAAAAGCAATACCAAACTCTTTGTTTCTAACGGCAATTATCCTCCGGTTTCCTGGCAAGAAAGCTTTTTCTATGGGCAAGATGCACCAAACTGCGATCGCCGGTACAGCGCTTTCACTTGACACTTCGGAAGTCAGAGTTTCCACACCATCGAATGACGATCATTTTCGTGGCAAGGAGAAATCGATTGTGACTCTGCTGGCAACCACACCTGATCTGTTGGGACCTAACGCGGTCCCGAATTCCAAGCCTTAGCTTTTGAGGATACAAGCTCATAGTTTCCCTAAGGGGAGCCATAAATATATCTCATAAGATAGGATCCTATGGTTTTCTCATTGCGACTGCGTCAATATATCCGTAAGCGCGGACGAGGAGGGAGAACAATCCATTTGTTGAACATGGTGGTGTTTTTCGTTCCTGAGCTGACACTGCTAAACCAATTTTGAGTTGGTTTTGCTCGACATGGGAGCAGATGATACGTATGGCCTCCCTAACAGTTAATCTCGTGAACAGTGATTGGATATCAAATGAAGCCGTGTGTTTCCCTCCCACAATGGTCTGGTCCAAAGGCTCTACTGATTCGAAACTTTCGTTGATAGTGTCTCTGAACACTGACTCATGAACTGGCTCAAGCAATTTCAACACCCATTTCGCCAGTTCGTGCTGTGATGAAGTTATCATATATAGTTTTTGTCCAAGTGAAACTTCTGGTTTGTGTTGTTTCGGTGGACTATTCAGTTGTGGACTTTGAGTTCCATTTGGCTTCAGATGTTGAGCTGTGGTCTCACAGCTAGTCGAAAGTGTGCTTCTGCCGATACCTCTGGTTCTAATTCATCAGGTTCATCGCAGTTATCCCGACGCACAAACTTGCTGGGATAGTCAAGAACGGTCTCCATTTTCTCATATTCACTCCATTGAGTCAGCACGGGTCCGGAATCATCGTTTGGGCGTAAAATTACCAAATTAGTTTGCAACTGCAGATTTTCATTAATAAAGATGCACTCAGATGTGGTGAGTGACTGATGTCTGGACGATGTTACCAGTTACTGTGGTTCGAAGTCAACCGGCTCCGCTTGGAACCAAGTCTGCGCATCTTTTTAAGTGAGTTTGAATATTTTTAGTTGTTCGAATAGATATTCAAATTTTGCTATTGTCTCTGTGCTGTTTATTTTCTTCGGTGGTATAGAGAAACCTAGATCTCAAGAGACAGCCCACAATTGTAGTTCATTTAGTGCAACCAATGAAAGATTCTCTACAACAGTCACCAATTATTTCGGAAAAATGGATTCCGCCAACTTGTGAAGGCGAATAAAATCCTGGAAGGCACAGAGCTTTAGAAAATATAAGTTGATGATATTCCTAGAACATTATATGCATTTGACCTCAGAATTGTTCATCGAACGATTGGGATCCTCAAAGCCCTCGGGGAAAATAACGTCCACCTCTGTACACCAAATCTAATCCTATTTACCAATTTGCGAAGCAACCTACGTGGGTGGAACAGAACGACAGTTTTCTAACCAAAACATTGAACACATTACAAATTGGGTACAATGTCTTGTGATGCAATCAAGTTCAGATCAAACGCATATTCAAAACGTTCGAAATCAAAAGGTATGGTCGTCTGCCGTCGCTTGTCATCTTCAGATGACGCAACATCCAGCTGACCGGAACACTGCGTTTCGGGTCATATACGTGATAACGAATGCAGATCTGTTGAGGTTTGCCGAAGCCGCAGCCGTACATCGATGAAAACCCATATTGTGTTAGTAGAAACAGTTGTTTAATAATGTCTTTAGCATGGTGACATTTTTTGTAATTCCCCCAATATTTGTCGCATAATACTGTTTTACAATAATTTATTTGATATGGATCATTCTGCAGTATATACCATGTTGAGATGCAGCGAGATCGTCGCGAACATAAATCGTGCCTTGTAGCAAATCTTGTTTTTTATCTGTCGTAAAACATGTAGCTCCCTTGTATGATCCCTTGCGTTTGGTTCCTCCTATGTTGCCGCCAGCGAGGCAGATATTTGCGGCTTTGTGCAACCAGTGGCTGGATTGGGACCATCAGTCCGTTGGACGTGAGCGAGACAGATGGATGAAATGATCAAAGAACGTACTATATATTACCCTCATTCGTGTCGATAGATATCTGGTAACGAAATATCCACTATATTGGTTAGTAGAGCTGCACATCTTTAGTGCCGCATCTGCAAATGGTTATGGCCCAGTTGGGTATTTTCGGTTCCAATCTGACTGTGGTCCTATTTGCCGTTTCATAGTGGTAAGTCCCGAAGTGGCAACGTGCAAATTGCTCACCGTACCGCGACCTGAATTGGTTGTGGCTGTTCTTGGAGCACTGTTTTGAACGACATTGCTCACGAGCTACAAACGCATATAGATCGTCTTCTTCCATGAACGGATTCCACCATTGTTTTGCAGTGAATTATTAATGTCAGTTCCATTCGTCTCCATTGTGGCCAATGGAAATACTCTCTTAGGGAACTGTACAGCACACCGTGAGGGGCGATATGTTCCAACTGATGACAATCCAGCGGATGTTTCATTGGGGAACTTTTGCCTGAAATTTAGTGTCAATTAATTTCTCTTTGTGATTTCCGTACTGAATCGTTCTGACAAACTCACCAGCTCTTTCGCTGTTCCACTGTTTGTCATCGTCAAATTTCGGCGTTTGGAGCGTGACTGTTGCTTATCGAACTGTCCCATTTTTCACTATGGTTATCGGACCGATTAGGCGAAAACGACCTTTGAGACTGGACCACGAGTAAATAATACTTGGTAAGAAAAATCAGTTCGTGTTGATCTTCAAAACGACCTCTTGATCGTTCTACGGATCTAAACAAAGGGAAAAGGTCGTTCTCTGTTTCTGATAGGCGCCGTTATTACCCCTACAGTAGATGCTCAAAAGCGCCACCATCTTGCTCCAGGCAAGTCGTCAGCCGTCGAATCATATTATGTTGAACTGCCTCTAGCATTGATGTTGGAATTGTACCACATACAGATTGGATCCGATTTTTCAACTCTTCCAGGTCCCAAGACCTGGGGTCGTGAAATGTAATCTCACCATTACCGCCCAGGAAATATGCCGTTGGAAATAAATCACGAGATATTTGAGACCAAGGGATATGTCTCTTTTGTCCGATCCTGTGCAAACGGAACTTCCAGTCGAGTCATTGAGCATAGTCCGTAGAAAACATAGTATTGTAGCAAGATCAAACTTTGTTTATTTGCTTCACCATACTAATCACAGCGTTGCCTCATCATTCTAATTCGAAACCTCAAGATAATCTGTTTTAGATCAACAATGAGGTTTTCTTTTTTCTTCCTTGCGTGCTTTCATTACTCCTCTGCCCCGTAACTCTGTCCTCTAATAAAGTAGGAATTTCGTTTGATCCTGAGGTATCCGTTGTCATACGTTGTGTATTTTCAAACGCATCGTCACCAAATATGTGATTCGCTCATCAATTTCTATGAAAACCTTTCCGGCCTTACGTGAGGTGACAGCGACTAACCTTCTAGTTAAAACGGTGTAGTTACCTTAATCGTTTTATGATGCTGTGCTCTCATTTAGATAACCTATGGAGCGGTGGACCATCTACTACTCATCACCCCTCACTAAATAATAGTTGATTTCTCTAGATTCCTCTACTAATAACGAGTCAAGTCCCCATTTTCCCGAAACTCCTGTTCTCACCACTCACTGCTCCTCAAGCAATGCAGCAGGAACTAGCAATACAGTCCGTACGAGGAATATTACCGTTTGACCACGGCACGTCTTCTGTTGACACTCCAACGTGCTCTGGCGCCTTAGGTTTACCATGGACAGTAACATGCGAGCTGAGTTTAACCGACTATCCCTAGAATATCCCACCTATCGGTAAGTTGTGGTCAATCCACACATGATCCTAAACATTCACACGGATGAGCAATTTGCTCCCTATGTCGAGAAAGACCGATGCTATTTTCTGTCATGAATTCTATGAAACGTGACTTACGAAAATATTCATATCAAATGGGCCAAATTATTGGCTTATATTCGTTCATTTTCCTCTTTCTATGGTTCTTTTCATATTAGAATCGGTGAACTATCACGTCATCATTATGTAACTGAAAATGCATTTTCGCAGATGAATAACATGCAAATCGACAAGCTCGATCCTCATGCAGTATGGCATTGCACAATTTTGATTGCCATAATAATGAGGTTTATTCCCAACCAGCTGTCAATATGGAAATTGAACTCCTCTAGCATATAAACGGACACGAGCAGACCTCGAGGCGTAGAAAAGATTGAGTAAATGAAGGACGATGACACGAAGAAAACTTTCGTCTTCTACGAGATATGAGAAATACAGCCAGCACTCTAAAGCAGGTGTATGCTCAGTGATATGGGAATTTTCATAAATTCGCCTTTATTCGTCAGAGGTACAATTCCCCCAATCGAATTACTCCTCCCGTATAATGAAACCTAATAAATCACCGAGACAAAACCAAGAAAAGTTTCGTGAATTTTAGTTCAAAGGCCAATTCTGGTGAATATGATCTCATTGGCCGCAAATGACTGATCAATAAACGAAGCAATTCAAGTGGTCAAAATTGAGCAGGTAATTCTATCGTCTTCCTAATTCCAGCCACATTTAGTAAAAACAAGTGTTTGATGCTTCCAAAAAAGGAGAGTTTCCGATGGAGATCAGGTGGAAATCTGCGCAAACGGACACAATCAAGAATCCTCACATACAGGTTTGATCATGGTTCATATGACGATGTTTGATTCCATGACTGCGTGAGTTGCAATGAACTTTTGTTATACCACGCGATGACACACTTGACATTGGTACGTCACACACAGTGGAAGCACACGGCCTATTGGACCCACAACACAATCAAAAGACACGTTGCCCAATGCATACACTGCACGAAACACAGGACACTAGGCCGAGGAATCTCACAAAACAGAACACAACTGATAGAGAGCTCCGATGTCGCCAGACTAACTACTACGCCTGATCTATTGAGGCCTTATATGATTCGCCAAGTTAGATTTCAGGATCACGGTTTCTGGTTTCTTTTACACTACAAATCATGAAAATACAAAACCATACACGCAGTCGACGTCTTACACGCTCTCCTCACTTGGAAGATGACCACAAACTTGTCACTCTCACTAGCATTCGCGGAGTGAAGCATAATTTCGACTCGTCAATTTCAGTTGATGTGGTTGAAGTTTCGACTTACTTTTTGTAATCTCTCCTTTTGTGTCGATCACCGTTCACCCAAACGTAGCGATTCGTCGTTCTTTTATTTCTTACCTTCAAACATTGATCTTCTTCCGTGACAGATCCCAACTGACTCGTCACCATCTTATGAGATTTCAATGTTCACAAGCGAGATTGGTTCATTCACTCATCGGACACTTCGGCTCTGCGGAGCGGAACACTTCTCCGTGGACAACAACCTATGCCAACTTGTTTACCTCCTCACACGTATTCCCGATCGAGCTGACGATCATGCCCATACCCTTGAACTTATTCTCAATCCTGTCTATTACCTGTTCTCGGGCATATTTGCCCTTTCTCAAGTTGACTCATCTAATCAATATTTGATTTCCTATTCCATCAGTTTTACTCAATTCCATACTCCAATTATTTTGAGATAAATAATTGAGAACTGAAATTCAACCAAGTGAGATAGACTTTGCGATGTCCTAGCCTTTTCCAGCAACTTCACTCACTTTTTTACTCCACTCACTATTTTGAAACTAAAATTCAACCGACGGGGATAAATGTGGCGACTTCCGAGCCTGCTATTCTTGGAATGGCCGCTGCTTTACTTCAGACGTTTCCTCTCTCGTTTCTAACTTCACCGACATTGTTCTTTAAGTTATGCAAACTTTTTATTACTCACTTGTCCAAACCTGGCAAACCCGAATCTTCCGATTGGTTAAACCACGCATGGGATCAAGCTGTACTCTTGAAGTGTGCAACACTTTCCAGCTGGTTCGGCTCGCCCACAACGGACTCCCACGTATGCTCCGTGCAAGCCAGAGACAGATGCTCGCCAACCATACAGAGAACCGAAGATGGCTTCTTCCGCTAGGAAACCGAACGCTTACTCTCATCTGACACCGGTGGCCTGAAACTTTGATCCTATGCCAAAGTAGTCTCCCGAATTTTCCGCCCTTCCAATTTCTTTCCCATATGTAATTTCTCTGGCGATCCTGTTTGGGAACCATATGCGGGAGTTGACAATTCGCTTCCTGGTTTGCCACTAACTCCATCTCATTTGAATATCCTAATCCTTCGTTTCATTCTGTTCCTTCTGTCTCCCACTTTCAATCCCATTTTGGTTTCAGAAGATACGCCAAATGATGCATTCTCTGAACTAATACAAACCACCCGATCAAAACGGCATACCACTCATCGTCCTCAAAATGTGCAATTTGAATTGGCCTTAAACTCAAACCAGCCCCAAACTTAACTACTGCAGTCACGTGTGGGATTTGGCCTCGTCGACGTCTCTTCCTCTTGATCGGGTTCACCGACGAGTTATCCGGTTGATCTAAAACCCTTCTTCAAACTCCAACATTCTTCACTAGCCCATTGACGGGCTGTTGCTGCGTTGTCTTTCGTCTGTTGGTAATACTTAGGATCTTGTTCGTCCGAAATTGTTTTAGAAGCGTTTCTTCCAAAAACATTCTTCCGACCATCACGTACCCACGAAGCTTCTCAACCGAATACAAGGAATGAACTTCGATGAAGCTAGCCCACCAGTTAGTTAGATAAGCAAGTCAGACACGAAAGGATACCACGCGTTCATTGGTGACGACCAACACAAGTCAAACTGAGGTGTAAATTGTACGGCTTATATGGTCTGTACAGGCGAATTTGAATTCATTTTCTTCCAGTTCAGTCGTGCACGTAGACTCAGATGCGTTCCATTGATTAACTGTAGGAACGGAGGTACACTACATTCTCCCTTTAGTAAGCATAAAATATCATCGACGTATCTTTCATACAGCGGCAGGCAGCTGACGGTTGAATTCAACATGATATTTTCAACTTTTGCCCTGAATACATAGGCAAACCAAGAACCGGGTAGAGATGCCCTTGTGATGTCCTCTTTCCATCTGTGAACTTTATCATCGAATAAGAACTGATCAGAGAGCAGACAGTCAGTAATATTTTACATTTTCTCGCAGAGATACCTTTGCTGATTTTTTCTGTTGACATGCAACTGTCTATTATTTTAGATACAGGCACGTTTGTGATCAATGACGAAACATCTAGAATAATCATTTTATGTAAATTCGCGATTCATATTGAATTATAATTGAGTAACAAGTGATTCGATTTGTGTATTATGATTCATCATGCAGCTTCACCGCTCAGCTAAGCATTGAAAAATATGCCAGTGTAGTGTAGATGTTCAGCAAACCGTTGAGAGCCAGCTCGGATAACTATGAGGGTAGGGTGTACCATTCACAGGGGTAAGGCGTTTGATTCGTAATTCTATTGTTTTCCCTCGACTAATAATGGAACGACTAGGACCACTTATGGCCGATGTATTTGTCTCACACTTCGAACAATAAATGAAAACAGTTGTATACCAAGATACTCTCCACGGACGTTAAGTAGACGATATCGTCGTTAATATGCACACCAAGGACGAGTGTGAAAACATGTTCCGTCACTTCTACATCATATAACCAATCATCCACATGATGGCCGGTTTGCCCGAAATGAAAACATAAGACACACCAACTTGCACTGAAATGCATTGTTTATCAGGCGTGCAAATTACGGCATTTTTATAGGCAATACAAATATAAAGAAACGCATATTCAAGCAGCATTCGCATCCGAAGCGCACGGATAGTCATCATCAAATACTCAAAGATTTTAAGGCGACAAACTTCGATCGAACGTGCGGAATTTCACAGCCCAGGTTTATATTAGATATTCCAAGTCTGGAGCGGAAAGAACCGTGTGTACCTGATGCTGGTTTTGTGGAAAATAACTTCGTGTTACCGATCACATGTAGGACCAAATGAACAAAATCAATTTCTGGCAAAGAATTATTCGCAGAACCACTGCATATCATCTACCCAATTTCGGAGAAGCTAACAACAACATTGCAATTCTAGGTATTTGAAGTACTCGTCGAAATCATGGGTCAATTTGCTGATCCGTCCACGTAAAACTACGTGGTCAGGGAAGTATCTAAACTTACTTAGCTCTGTTCCATGAAGTACAAAGTTGGATTTGTCGCGGCCGTGTTCTAAAGAACACATGAAACCTATATGATCGACAAGCTGGAAGAAGTTTGTTGCTCGCTGTTCAACACTTGGAAGTCAAAAATATATCCAAAATCATCTGATGAAAGCACCACCACCAAACCACATACGCGCCAATCACTTTCAAACAAGTTATTCTTGTGCTACGTTCAGGATAGGAGGCCTCGGTCAAAGAAAATCATGTAACCAGTTTCGCTGCTGCGTTTCCATTGTGCACGAGTGTGCACGAACAGAGAAACGCTTGACCAGTCACCCACCTTTCAACAAAGGGCTGTTTACTCCGTGGTCTTTTTGACCATCAGGTTGCCAACATCATTTTAGTTGCATTTCGATGACAGACGGAGCTGAGCACGCTATCCGTGGTTTGTCTCGGTCGCTGTCGTACATATACGTCCCACATGTCATGTTGGCGACGTGTGTAGGTCATGCAGCTTTCGAGCGTTAGAGCTGAGGAATAGAAACACAGCATCATGACAAGATTATTGCAACTTTATTCATTCGCCTTGATGCTAGGACGTTGTTAATTCAATTGAGTCACATGCAACTCCAAGTGAGGCCATTATGTTTTTATTAGATATTATGCTACAAATCGCATATGGGCTTTGCGCGCGTCAAAATTCGTTTTCGAAGATTTACGATTGACGAACTATTACCTTGAACTCTGCACGGAAACCATGTAAAATATAACGAAGAAGGAATTGAGTAATTTAATTCCAAAATCCGCTGAGAACGAAGAGAAAAAGTGAGTGTCGACTTACCGCAGAATTAGGTGAAAATAACCGGCTGAAGTATCTGAACACTCGGTAGGGAACGAAATCGTTCTCGATGCTTCACAAAGGACGGAATATAGGCATTTTATTAGCACTTCAGCCAAGATCATAGAAAAAAGAGCAAGAAACGTAGTATTCATGGAGAGCCAACAAACGACAGTTTCATGTCCACATAGTTACAGTATTATCGGTGTCACCAGAGAATGTGTGTTGATACTCGTGATGCAGAATTGTTTGCGGTTTCTGGTTAATTGAATGGTGAACGGGATAGTCTCACCATTCGAAAAGGCTGAGTGAGATAAGGTGACTATACACCTAGAATACTTCGAAGGGTTGGGAAAGTATCACTTTGACCAGAATAACTCACATTATCGTGATAATTATCCGACTGTTCATTTAGTCCACTCAGGTTGACACAAAATGCCAAATGCTTTCACCGTTAGCCTACTACGTTCCAGTTCCTGAAAAGCCATACGTTGGGTTGCATAGGTAAATGAGGGGAAAGGAGCGAAATCACAACAGCTTGAAGAGTGTCGAAGTGATTGTTCAGGTGTCTGGACGATTTACCGGCATGCTGAGTATTGGGAATTGGTCACGAGAATTTATTCATTCATTACGCCAATAAACTAGGTGAGCAACCGAAAGAATGAGGCCCTTGTAGGTCCTGTAGTGTTGAAATGGCGTTGAAGGTTGAAGGCAACTCATTGGATGTGCAACTTACAGAGTAATTTAGCAATTTATGGTCGCAATGTACAGTAAAGGATGTATCACATCATTATACATGTGTGATGTTTTTATGATATGCGTATGTGTTATTTATTCATCCAAAGAAAAACCTCCTTGCTCGGACAATTCCATGCTGAAATACCATCGTGTGATGTTGTGATGGATATCTCACCCTCCGACCAATAAGCGGTAGTAACTATTAGGTAGGTTGGAAAAAGGGTTCATTCAGAACGGATATATAATTGTGCTTCCAAAATACTTCAAGTATGGTATAGATTTCTTGTGCAATGCATTGCGGAACGATATAAATTGTCATTCCCAATTTAAACCATTCATCCACGCAATGCTATCTAAAAGATGGAAATTCATGCACCTCGTAAAGTAGAATCATGAAGCCAAACATGGAGTACCAAGCAAAAGTAGGAGGTTATAATCATGGATGACAATAACAGTGTCTGGTTTAGCAATCAGCGAAAGTAGAACTAATTTATGTATGAGGTGCTGGTTTTGTTTGACGCGTCAGATCTCTATCATGTTCAGTGCAATGGTTTGACAAAGCAAACAAATTCAAATAATACATAGACCTCACAATGATATGTAGATGGCGTACCCATTCATTGTGATGTCGTTGTTGGCAAAGAGAATTAGTACGAAATAGTTTAATTGACTGCCCGATCGAGAATATAAACCATTCAATTTATCCACAGAGCCGCGGCAGCTTCATGCTTATTGGGTACTGGCTATTGTTCCAGTAGTAAGAACTGATATGCAATCGATATGGATTGTCACCGGAAGTAGTTTAGTGGTCAAGTATAGAATGGTTGGCAATATTCGTAACGGACAAGGGAGATCAAATCCGTTTTGTAGAGGCTCATCGGATTCGACACCGAAAGACAAAATGTGGTGGATCATTGTCTTCAAAAGTAGGTTACACTGAAAGTCATGTAAATTGCTCATAATACTGACAAATACCGACACAATTCACGTCAGTGACAAAAATGTTTGTATAATCTTAGTTATCCACAATTACACGGGTTATTTTCCAATGATGTATTTGTCTTTAATAATCAGTGTGCATTTTGAATCGCCTTTTGGAATTGTTCGAAGTTATGATAACCATTAGTAACCTCAATTCAAAGTCTTCCAAATCAGACGCAATACTGTTCGCATATCTGGAAGGTCCACATTTGGAATCACATGGAGGTTCCTCCATCGTCAGTTCTTTGACTGAAACAGGGGACGTTTGTCGTATCATCCAAATACAATGCCATCCTAATCATATCGAGATTCATGATGACTTTATCTACTGCATCGTGCGTGTATCCTCGAGTCAAGCAGTCAGCACCCGAGGCACCTACGTTAAACTCAAGTGCGTATTCAAATTCAGGTTTTCAAAGCATTGCTAATGAGAAGAAGACTGGTCCTTTGCAAAATACCTCTGGACACATACACATGGAATCCACTCTCAGCTTCATCCACTTTCAAAGGCACTTTTGCTTGAACATAATCATTACCCAGTTATGTGAGAAGAAGACTTGGAATTAACTCCGCCGTTTTTTGCAGAGCAAACGCCAGTATATTCTAATTAGAAATGTTTTTTATCACATGAGAAGGCACAATCGCGGCTAAGACAGAATACAACGAAATCAAGGAATTAACATCAATCAGGAGTTATGTAGCGTCAGTTGCTGCAGAATGATGGGGTTGCAATGGATGTGAGAGAGAAGGGCTTGGTACCTTGGTATGATGATCTAGTGCGAGAATATAGCCACATGAAAAATAGGGAAATTATACATTTTTCTAAAACATAAACGTTAGGAATATATCATGTCTACCAATCCGGAATACGGAAAGGGTATTTGAATAATGAAGAAATGAAATAAAGAAGTGCAAAATGAGGTTCCATTCCTCGACTTGGACTACGTAAATCTGTGTGATAAACTAATGACGAACGAAATTAGTAGAATAATATAGAGTTAGTAGCTGAAGATTCAACCGCACAAAATGAGATCTAACCTTGCAGTACAAAGTGCATGAGTGGAAGGACCGCAACCGGTCAGTTTGAAAGTGAAGGAAGACTGAAGAGCTTTGTGTTGGATTACTCTCTCCGGTTCGTTGCACATATTTTATGAAATACGAATTACATCGCTGGTTGATGCAGCATTATTTCGGTACTGGCTTTTCACTATAATAAACCCGTTTACTTTACACCAGTCGATTCTTATGATGGACGATTACGGTAATTTGTTTCCATAAGATGAATCATTTGAAAGTCAAATTAAATCTCCAGCTGTTCACTTTGATTACTTATCCAAGCTCTCTCTTCAAGTTGTTAGCATCTTAACGGCTTTGCTTTCAGAAACTCTCCCTACGATGTCGTTGATCTAAGGAGTCGATTGTCGTGCGGTCAACGGGCCGTTAACACTGAAATACCAGTAATGGAACGAAACTATGTCATGTACTTGTGACGTTTAGAGCCGGATAGCTTGGTTATTAGGTGTTCAACTCATGATCGTCTATTCACGGGACTGAGTCACAATAACAACTCGACTGATGTGCAGTAGTGATAATTTATAACAAAGATGGAGCAGCCGAACAATTTCCATTGGCGAGCAAAGCTTTGTGAACTGTTGATGCGTTATTTATTAATCCAAACGAACCTCTTACTGATCCACTTATTAGAGGTGATAATAATCGTTTTAGGTTATCAGCTTACCTACACGATTTATTATCTATTCTTTTCCTCATGTAAAATACAGCATTTAAGGTGAGAGATATATTCCAAGTAAGATGTATAAGGTGAGAGAGAATTGGTGCACTTGTATTTTGTTCGTCATTTCCTAACGGCTGATATTTAAATTTATTCTATTATTCTCCTCAAGCTTACACATACAAATAGCCAATAACTGTTTGAAAAGCAGATGTTTGAGGATGAGACTCAAATTTCTTCAATATACACAATGTGTGAAATTGTTTTCTTCGAATTCGGCGTACATTCAAATGATTCAAGCCTTATCCGGATTTGAACAATTCGCTAGCACGAATTCAGCTTCGGTAAAAATAGGCTTGACATAGTTACTCACAAGACTGTGTTCAAATCTCGAAGTCCCTATTCACGATCATTTATTTTACTTTATCTTTAGGCCTCTCATCAACTGAATCGTTTCAGTATTTCTCTTTGCCTCGTTCACATTTTTCCGTTTGATTTATATTCTAACCCGTTATGGCTATGGGGAAATTGTGGACTGAAGATAAATTTAACTGAAAACGTGTTTTAAAAATGACACAAAACTCGTCATCTTTATTGCAATGTTAGGTAATCTTAACTTATAACCAAAACCAGCTAATAAAATTATGTGTAAAAACACTGTTGAGAAATTCAAATCCCAACTAATTTGAGCATAATTTTGAACCCATAAAATTCTTCCAGTTTATTATTTACAATCTGAACTGATGTTGTGGATTTAGGATGCTGTAAGCCGAAAGTTCATTCAAAAGTTCTCCAGGAGTACGCAGTTGAATTCTTGGTTATTGAGGTTCATCATGCATGAGTGTCCGGTTAAACTTCGATCAAAATACGATCTTTCATCCGGAATTTAATTTAAAGAAACTATCCAGGTAATATTCGTAGTGCAATATCCAACATCACATGAGGCGTTCGGTTGCATTTCCTTGTGTCCGGTGGTTGAGATTCTGGTAAACTACGCTGTTACACCTTATGAGTAAGAACACACCATTCATTTACGTCTAGATATGAAACTAATCTGGTCAAATTTAAAAGTTCAGGAATAATCATTCTTGATTAGTTAGGAGAAACTACACTAAACAAAACCCACTGGTCTGAGGCAATTTGATTCCTCAATTCACCCATGTTATGAAATCACGTGAAAGAAGTAATTTGAACTGGTACATTAAATGATTGACCTACGAATTTCGAAGTAGTATTACAATCCAACTTCCAGTTCAAATCATCCACATTTATATGGAAGTGGTATGATATAATTCGACTCCATCTCAATTACTCAACCAAATGTTGATAATCGAGAGTACCCGTTATTACTGAGTCCATAAAGTTTGTGTCACTAATGTCTGGTCTAGACAGTCCTGGATAGTTCTAAATTGCATTCCTTTATATGCGTGCAAAGTCACACAGCTTTTTAGGAAAATACACACTTGGAGATATCATGTATCAGTAACCGGGAGCAGAGTGATCAATGTCCGCACTTTGCCGCACTGAACATCACTAATTCGGTATGGCTTTTGCAGCGAATTCATGTATATATTGGTATGTTTGAACTCAGTAAGATGTACTGCTTTCGACTCCAGAATGTCCTGAATGCTGGGATATTATTTTAACCGTTTTTCTTCGTAGCAGATGTCTTTGTTCTCACTCACTACGTGGATAAGCAGTCAATATCCTTCTCATATTTTGGCATAAGCTTGCATCTTATTCATAGGTAATTATGCTTCAGCTCGCAGTAATGACTCATCTATCGAGCTGTGCAACGATAAAATTTACTCAGAATGAAAATGAGAACTTTCCATGAACGTGCCTGAAAATCCGCCTTATTCTGACTTGGACTCTTGAACGCTCAGCATTCAACATCTGATTCTCGAAATAGTCACGCTCCAAAAAGGGATTTTAAATCCCCAATATATAAGAAATCACCATCTTGTAAACATCTTCACCAACGATTCAGTTTTCTTTAAAATAATATATAATTCAAACCTAAATAGATTGGCAAATCAAGTGTTTGGTTGTCATGAAAGTCATTACAATAATTTCTATTTTTCAAACGCGTTTCGTTTCTCTTGTCATCAGAGAACAGTTTTGAAATAATCTGAGGTCATGCATCAACAGTAGCTTCACACTGTTTGATCGAAATTTCCCTAGAGACATCTGACATTGTTTTGGCAATACAAACGATTCTGTGTTCTATTTCATTTTGGGTCTACCCCACAAATGATTGTAACAACTATCGTATGACTTTTTGTGGAAACGTCTGTACAAATGACATGAATGGAACGCTTGTGAATCAGCCCGAATACCAGAATTACATTGTGGGATATTCACACGATTTCTCTCTGGATTTTCTCTCTCGAGACTAGGTTGGTATATACTTCACTTAGATGAGCCATTCAAAATTTGGCATTGAATTCCGCGACGCTAGGTTATTTAGCCACAAAACACATTCATTGCAAAACCTTATTGCTCTGTCCAATAAGATTTAGCTCTATTCAATGCTCACAATCTGAAGATATGTTTGTTGCCATTAGGGTTTTTTGCTACAAACAGTGATCGCATCGCTATCTGTTGTTTCACTGTGGTCTCTCCATCCTAAAAATGCGTTAGGTGTTTTGCCCTTATGTGTGTGATAGTTCGTCAATTTAGGACAAGCACCAAGTCCAAACGGTCCTCTTACTGGCTGAAATTGGAGCATACCACTGAACGAACCCGATTCTGAGTCAGTGCAACACATCTGCTTTCAGTAAATTTGGTGTTTGCACTAGATTATTCAATCGTTTTATTCATTCACAACTGGGTAGGCAATGGCTTTACTTCATTCTACAGTCTGTGTACTCCTTGGTAAAACCAAATCGAAATGTCGTATCGTGAAGTAAATGACAAACATTGACGTGATCATTAGTTGTGACTACCCAGCTGAAGACAGAAACAACAGTAGGAGTGCCGTTTAGGAAGCCGAGTATTTTAGTAGATACGTATTCCACGGAATGCCAGAATGCCAATACATTTCTGCATGGATAACCTCTATGTGATGAACGACTTCATCAGAATTGTTTCCCAATGAAATTAGCAACTACAAAATTAGGTTTGTTATTGTTATATCAAGAGCATGTCAACATCTTCATTAGAAGAACCGAACAAACTGTTTTTGTCTATTCAAATCTACCAACCACACAAAGTGGTACTTCATCTTTGTCTTCTGGACCGGCTGTTGATTATTTTCTGTCACACTGCTGATCCGATTGAGATACAGTATTTTCTATCACACAAACCTTTCACGTATATTACCAAGTATTGTGTGCTGGTAACAAGCCTGCCTTTATACCAACCGTGACCAGGGATGTTATTCGCAAAGAAAGTAGACGGGATTGGAGTTCAGTTTTGGTATGTGCACATTTCATTTGCAACAGTGAACACATCATTAAACAGGAAGTGATGTGAAGTGAGTCATCAAAAGTTATCAGTAAGATTGTTCTCATTAGTATACTAATGAACCACAGGATGTTCATTGTGAACTCACCATGATTAACCCACGAAGGCACTCCGCGTGCAGCTGTTTTACCCCGTTTGTTTGAAATCACTTGCGAAATGCACAAACACAGTGTTACCAATGGAAATCCAATTGATAGCAGCGCACTCGTGTAACTCACCGATGGTAAGCGTGTGGCCACAAAAATTGGTTCTAGATGAATAAGCACACTTTGATAATACACTTTTCACCTCTTGCGTTGCACATCAATCGAATTTCTAGTGGGATATCTTTGCACTGGTAAAGTAAATGAAAGAGAAGCAAGAAGAACAGTCTAGAGGTTGTTTCATCAATTAACTTGCAGGGGACTAAGTTTCCTCACTGAATGACTTGACAGATATGAATCTTCGGTCTGAACATTTTATTGTGTGTGTATACCACGCATTTTCCTATTTCTTACCCCAAAGTTTTGCGACGTAGCATATGAATGCAACCTTGCTCTTCTCACGGACCATAAATGTGAGGCAAACAAACCGCTAGTGGGACCTCCATGTTATCTTTGTAGCTACCAGATCATTGACGCAATGTGACTGTCTTTGTTCTCAATTGTATAAGTCAACGATGATGAACCCTCCAAGACCTCTAATAAATTGCCATTTACATGAAAGAACAACATTTTAGCAGAGTGGTAACAAAATGAAACCTGGCAAAAACCTATAAGCTTGGAAAACCTTTGAATATCAGTTTACAGAAATTATGAGATTTCGACATGAATTACCTGTTAGGCGAATGTGTTGGAAGCAGCCCCAATGAGCATCACGTCGATGGAAGGCCCTGAACAATTCCAAATGCGCACAGATTTGGTGTACTCATGATCACAGGATTACCTAATTGTTTGGAGAAAACAGACTGTTGTGGAAGAGGACAACGTTGCCCATCTAATTGTGAGGTGTTATGAGTATCAGGTGATCGACAGTGTCTGAATTCCGGCGTTTTGCTTCAGAACCGGTATTAAAACATTTGTACGATTCAACCAACAGTGGCCCTCACTTAGGTCAATCAGAATTCAACGTGAAATATTTAATCCATTTCACTCAAGCCAATGGAAAGTATAACATAATTCTCTCATACTGTGAGCACTTCGTATTTTGATAAATACATTTTCCAAGAGCACTGCTAACTACGGCACATTCAAGATTTTACCCTGGGGCTTTATTTTCTCTAGCTGGCCGCCTATGATTGTCTACAAAATGGTGAATCATAAATACCTGGCTGTGCTCGCTTCGGTCTTTGCATAATAAACCGAACATGATTGTTACAATATCTATTTCACGAATCACCATGATATCACCCAGTCATTATTTGAGTATGAAACTCCGATAACTGAACACGGCTTACTACTAAAATGAGAATGGTCAGATGTACCTTGGAATTACACCAAATATCAATATGTATACTCCCTAAACTTCTTCTGTATAAGAGCAACTGACGATTTTACCGCTACTGTGGAGGAGCATAACTGAATTTGGAAAATATGTTGGATCCAAAAGGGTCGCATGTGATTAGTAATGTTAGGTCAAAATCTAAAATTTCGCGATATTTTAAAACGGTAGGACTAAAATTCTGCGATACCGCATACATTTAGCATTGGCAATCAGTAGACAGAAATAAAGAAAACGGAATACTTGCCTAAAAATCAGTTTTCATTCTTGATTCTTCAGTTTCTTCTGTGGAACCGACATTCCCAAAGTAGAAAGTAAAACTGTGATTTGCCGATTAGAAACCCTTTTGGATTCGTGTAAAAATCTATCATGCCGTCGAAATCAACGTGCTTGTTTATATTGAGAACATCAATAACTCGAAGAGGATAATAAAAGTTTCAACGAATACAGTTTGAGCCTCACCATGACGTGGGCCACGGAAGCTTAAGTGTTTGCACAAATTGTTTATGAGCCTACAAGGAAGGATTGTAGAAACCAATACTCACTAGTTTTGATTTATTACCTAAACTGTGCTGGAGTGATGGGTACAAGCCTACAGATGGAGTTAGTTCATGATTGATAAATGTGACACAAACAACATGAATAAACAAGGGCATGACTTTGGGGAAAGCGCCAAGCATACGAAGCACACGTGAATCGACAAAACAGAAGGGTGTTAACAGTAGAGAAGTAAAGAATAATACAAATTGAAATTTGAACTATAAGGTAAACGAGCAAGCCGTTACCAATACAGAAACGTCTCTGGTCGAGACCTTTCTTTGTTGTCACGGTTCAGAAAGCAGGAGGCAAATAAAACACGGCTAAACACTGAGGAATGGAATTGTAACTCACCTTTATTGTAAATCCGTAGTCAACCAGGCAATAGGAATTTACATTTGTCTTGATGGATTGGTACGAATTTCAGTTCCATAGGGAATCACTATCGAAACACAGGATCGCTCGTTTGGCAAGTTCACATGGAACCAACACATTCGTGCGACCGTGTACCGATTTTTTTTTCTTCACACATTCTTACAGCTTGAAATAGAACAGAATGGAACAGAAGCATCAAATACAACCTCTTTGTCATGAGTCACAGCTGTCACCCACTCAGCTCGTTTCTTCAAGTACGCCGATGAAAATAATTCACGAGAGGAAACATTTCCGAATAGTCTAGTCTTGTGGTAAACACTCACATATGTCTAGATTGCGTTATTTCCACTGTGAGATCACGTTTTCTATAATACAGCAGCACTATTGAACCCACTCCTCTTACACGTTTAAACCATTTGAATTATCACGGTTTTAGAGAAATTGCATTCGATCTTTGCATACAGACATTGCTGTCTGGAAAGTTCATTGATTGCCATTTCAATTTCCTGAAGTCCAACAGTTCATTGCTTCACCGTCTGCTTCATCTTCCTTCGCTTATCAGTGTATGTTTCCCATGTTTCCATATTGCTCTGCTCGTCTGTTGAAAAGAGACTACATCACTGTTGTTTGAGGTCTGTATAGAATCGGTCTTGTTTCTGGGTGTAGGCGATAAGCATATGACATCATCCATTTCAGTTGTCGGAAATATCAAAGCAGACTGTTCAAGGATGAAGGATTATCTGAACCGTCAACACTTTTTTGACGTACGGAGCCTTTTTTGTTATGTTCATTTAAAACATACTCAATCCAGTATAATAATATTGCATAGAGAAAAACGAAAAAATGGATTTGGTAATTCAGGAACTAGCAAAGAACGGGGCATGAATACTGTATCAGCAGTTTTATCAATGTCCTCTGGTAGAAACGTCTCATGGGTCTGTTGATATTTTTAATAAAACATGTTGTCGAAATGACAAAACAGACGCGACAGAGCGGATAGTCTCGTCAATGACCGAATCTCCGGTATATGAAAACTAATAAAATGGTTGATAAGGTTACGAAACCCAGTTACTTTGTGAATGACAGTTGATCATCTAGAATAATCTCCGTTCAAATATAAGTTTACAGGTCAACAGAGAAAACTGAGAAAATGGATCGAATAAATGATCTGTCTACAAGGACACTATCTATTCTGCACTGAAATTGTTCCAGAGAAGTACAAGATAAGCACAATGCAAACACTGTTTCTCGGGCTAGAGAGGTTTTTGGACGATAGAGCCACAGGAGGGAAAAATCAATCGACTTATTGAAACGCTGATGTCAACTGCGTATGCAGCATAATTCCTGGCAAATTATTATCAAATCAAGCTGATAATGAATAGTCTTCCACTGGGCTTGGAAATAAAATTATAAATAACTCATAAATAAAACGTTGGCATCAACCAAATCAGCAATCGTTTGAAGTCAACTTCTCGCGAATCTACTATACTGCCGAACCGGTTATTATGTTCACGTTATTCCCCGGTCACACGTCATACAAAGGTTTAACACATTCAAATGTGGCTTGAGAACGAAACTCAACCTGATTGCGTCATCGATCGATGAAAGAACAGTGACCACATCAAATCGTTCAGAGACAAAGCATTACGTCACTGCCAGTCAGACAGTCATAGTGATTTCCCTACTGGAAAAGCTAGAAAAAAATTGTCTTCAATGAGCGACGCGACACCATCACGTGATCCAACGAAGTATATAAAGCAATAAATTCAATTCAATCAACATGATTACTCATACCGCTGTCGCAACAAATCCCACGAGAACCAGGTTATATATGGTCACGCAACTCAAGTGTAGATCAACTTTTTGACTGCTGTCATTATATTCACTGATATTTGAACTTGTCTATCCGTTTGACGCAAGCATCGTTATAGATTGGTGGTAGAGGTAAAGATGATGTGATTGTGGTGATGCTTCATGCGACAGACGCGCCCAGAAAGCTGCCCAACCGGAGAAGACAGGCAAGTTACAAAACAATTCTGCTACGTTTACGGATTGCGAGTAATGATCGTCAAACGTTTTTCCCAATTTATAGTTTGAAAAGGTGAGCTTTTAGTGAGATATTTGCACATGTTCACTATTTTCTTGGTATGACAGGGTAAAAGATAAATTAGAGAAACGTTGTTCATATGTAAAACTGAACTTGAAGTTATGGTTACCAGTGTTGTACTGACCTGTTTGTTTTGGTTTATGGTAATATTTGAACAATATTTTCCTGCAACTAGTGAATATTCATCTGATTTGGCAAATACGGTTGAGTGAGGATACTTGATTAGGACATCAGAACACTCGATATCAAAACAACTAGTTGTCAGTGTTTCACCTGTGATAAAATAATAAACGTTTTTACAGACTTTGTACACTGGGTGCTAGAAAAGCAGAAAGATAGTCGATAATCTCGACAACTGCAATTGACAAATTCGTGTCCATACAGTAGAGGTGTTATCAGTGTTACGACAGATATTGTGTTGATAAGTATCAGATGCGTGCGGTTAGTGATTACGTCATATTATTTTGTGTGTTGCTTCTGAGTACATAATGTGATGTTGTTTCGTGCGGATCGAGACTCAATCGGCGGTTACCGAAATCTGGCCTTTGGCATTTCTTGTTGCTCTTACTTTGACAGTTTTTATGTGGGCAAATGGGCTCCACTGGTATTGATCGAATGATCCGATTCCATCGAAGTGATGGTAATTGTCGTTTGTCAGCTCTTCACTTGTATTTTGTCTAACCGACTTGGGTGATACGCCTTTATGTGTCAAGACGGTCTTCCTGTTGTTCGACATACGTCACCTGCCCCACACTGAGAGCTGGAAATGTACGGATATTCTGCGTTTCATTCGTAAAATAAGCAATAGTCGAGAGATCAACAAAACATGGATTCCGGCCGCGTAATAACACCTTTCTGACTTGGAATATGGATAACGGGCAATTGAGATCGACTATTTACCAAATCTGCTGCACTGCTACTTCTAAATTTATTTCATGGGTAGACAGATTGCTTTTCGACTGCTTGATGACAAGGTGTGCTATCGTAATTCTTCGTAACATTTTTGATGAAGCACCCGGAGTGTATATTCGGAATAAGAAATGATTTCACCCTTCTACGTTTTCTTTATAGAACATACCTTAATTACACTAGTGATCAATCACTATAGAAGTTGCCTATTCTGTCTCAATAATACGAATCTGTAGTAGCTAGTGCATGGATTTGATGGAATTTCCTTATGAATAAGTGAACATCCTAGTAAGCTATCGGACTGATGTGAATGTAATGCGTCCGAGAAAAGCAAACCATATGTGGATTCTATTTCCAACGTGATTTTATACCATTACAGGCCTAATTGAATTCACTTCTCTACCAGTGCGTGTCTTTCGAAGAAACAATCAAAAATATAAGGACATTAGATAGAAAAATGGGAAAACCCAGTAGATTGATAGGAGGTCAACCAAAGAACCCTTCTGCTTATGTACAAACAACATCCAGTTTCAATTTCACGGAGACTGATCGCATCATAAAAAAGAAGTTTAAATTCTATCCTTCTTATAACCTAAATTAGGAGATATTTGTATGGCTTAGTTAGAGAACGGTATTATCTCTGAGCAACTCAAGCAGCTGCAAATGTAAGGGCGTATTGTGTGCTAGGCTCATCATTAGCATGAGCAACATCAACGTAAGGAATTCGGTCGGGTCAACTTTGTGATCGGATTCAATTAGGTTTTTCGCAATTGAAAGAGGCCGAAGCACTGACAACATCCTCTATGGCCGCATCGCGCGGTGTCATCGATTTGATTTTTCAATGGAGACTTGCTAGGTATATTAGAAAGCACACATTTCTTGCATCTTTGGTAAAATAAACGCTCGACTGTGAGTGTCCGGAAGCTGCGGTAGGCCCATTTCGGTTTCAAAGAACCGTAGCACTGGTAATGAGATACGGTGGACACTGGCTTACTCTACTTCATACGAGTAAGTTGAAAATAAGCAACAATAACTTTGATATAGGTTACAAACTGGGTGTGACTATCTGGGCCCATAGTAATAGTACAAACTGAGGTGAACTGCATTTCAAATTTGCACTTAGTTTAAATCACTGGCTAGCGGGATCAAATGGAATGGGAGGTCTTTTGATTGTGTGATTTCGATGCAATATGACCGAGAGTGGTCTTGCAGTATGACCTTCACAATCAGAATCAATTACTGTCAGTTTGTGTGTGGTGAAGGGGTAAATAACACTGATACATTGTTTTGTTTACGTTGAAGGGGAGCAATATAGTGAGAAGGCTGTTAACAGTCATACTGGAGTTCGAATAATGCATTTTTTTGGTCCTGTTGTTGCACTCATTGAGTCTTCGTACTCAAGAAGATCGAACACAAGCATTCACTTACGGAAGACACTGATCCTTGCATACTACTACTGAATCAAAATACTCTAACTAACTGATTTGTTCTTGTATGGCGTGTTAGACTTTCTGGGCGAGGTTCAAGCGACCCTGCCACTCAATGGTTAGATACTTTAAGAGATATGACTAGATGCCGCGGTTAGTGGGGCTCTTGCATCCACAAAATTTCTCCATCGACTTTATTCCATTATTTTTGTTCTCTTCCTAATCAGTTAACATTTTTTTCTCCTGCTTTGTTCTTTCTTGTGGTGACGGGTGGTGATCAAACGATCATCATAAAAAGGCTCCAAAAGTAGAGACTGGATTTGAAAGAAAACGGTTTTGTAATATGTTGGGAGCATGATTTTTGGAAATAGCCACACTGAGGCCGGCTTTCTCCGGGTTGTCTGGATATATTAAAGTCATCTGGGGCAACGGCAATCAGTGATCAGTAGTGGTGATAATGAAACAAACTGGGAGAAACAAACTAAAATTTAGACATTGACTATTGGACCATGAGCTTTTCAACCAGGTTAGATCAGTGTTGAATTTCATGCTGTACGAAACTAATTTCGTCTAAAATGTTACCATATTCACCAGTTGTTGATATTTTGCGCTGCGCGGAATCGTGTGTGCGGAATGTTTGTACTGATTATGTGCAATTTATCCGTAGAAACTAGTACACTCTTGTGTTATGGATGTTTTTGATTTACCTCGTTCATGGTGCTCCCTGATTGGTCAGAGAGTGACTTTTGATTGGCACACTGTAAATCGAGCAATATGACCGGTGCAAGCGACTTTATAAACCACCGAATATTTACCAATGTCGAGATTACTTTGTTGCGCACTGTAACAATATACTGACTGCTTTTCACGAAGAACTGACGTTTGACATCATCGAGATTTGCACTTCAACTTTAGCTACTGAAAATGGTTGCAGCAGCCAGGTTTTGACATATTCTATTATCAGACAAGAAAAATCGCGTTTTATAGTCTGCTTGATAACAAGGGTGCTCTGGTGAAACAAAGAACGGTCCTACGGCCTTGTAGACTTCTGGTTTTAAAATTTTGGATATAGTTCATGCTTGCTGTTGATTGTGGTGGAAAAGGTATATATCCCATGGTCACAAAGGCCCACTCAACAATCAAGGATAACCGGCAAACAGACCCTGGGAATTGAGAGGAGCGCCACACAAGTTCCAAATAGGTCAGGTCCGGTATCGAGTAGGGCGATAGTGTAAATACTGTCTACAAGCGGCTTTCTCGTTACTTAGCTGACTGATGATTGTGAAATCTTTGCTCTGCGATAACTGGAGTTTGTGGGTTCATCGTGTGGTATGATGGTCGGCTGAGGAACCTATCGACCTGCTCTGCTCATCACTCTATATTCTCTTTTGTGCCCAGGTATAAGATGGCCGGCTGCGCTGCAAAGGAATGACTCTCCCTTGCAGCGCCTGTCCGATGCGTTGCGAATGAGGCGGAATAGCTTGTTGGAGTCACTAATCCCTACTACAGTCTCTCAGCAATGCAGCCCAAACCTTTCAAAGGTTTATGCATGAGGCAACACGTGGTTTGAAGAATGTCTACGTGTACTTAGACGATATTTTTGTGGCAAGTTCTTCAAAAGAAGAGCATATGACACACCTGCGTGCTCTTTTTGAGCGCCTTAGCCAACACGGTGTAACCATTACCCTGCTAAGTGCGAATTAGGTAGGACGACCATCACGTTCCTAGGTCACGAAATCTCAGCCTCAGGCACACAGCCCCTGCCTGACAAGGTGGCGGCAATTCGCGACTATCCTGAGCCTCACTCTTACCGACAGTTGCGCCAATTTTCTGGCCTGGTTAACTTTTATCGCCGCTTTATCCCACACTGCGCCGAAATAATGCAGCCTCTAACAGACCTTTTACGTGGAGGTAAGCGGAAATTCATTTTTCCCGACACGGCGCAGGCAGCTTTTACTTTGATCAAGGATGCTATCGCCAACATAGCACTCCTTGCACATCCCGATCCTTCCGCTCCCCTGGCATTAGGAACAGATGCTTCGGACACGGCTGTTGGAGCAGTGTTGCAGCAGTTCGTCAACAATTCATGGCAACCAATAGCTTTCTTCTCCGAACGTCTCCAGCCTGCGGAATCCCGATATAGTACGTTCAGCAGAGAACTGCTGGCAATCTATTTGGGTATCCGACACTTCCGGCAAACACTCGAGGGCCAATTGTTCACAGTGTTTACAGATCATAAACCACAAGTGTACGCCCTCCAGTCAGCTTCTGACCGATATTCGCCACGCGAGATTCGCCACTTAGACTATGTTTCGCAGTTTACTACGGACATTCGACACGTCTCTGGGGCACACAATCCCGTAGCAGACGCACTCTCACGCGTCCACAATATCGACTACCCACTACCCATGGGCATAGACCTAGAAGCAATCGCCGCAGCCCAAACGACAGATCCTAAGGTAGAGCAACTCAGACACAACAGCTCCCTGCACCTAGTGGCAGTGGCCCTTCCAACTTCGGACGTAACTATCATTGCGATTTGTCACAAGGTCGACCCCGACCACTAGTTCCTGCCAGTTTTCGCCGACGAGTTTTTACCAGCCTCCACAACTTATCGCACCCTGGGGTAACCGCCTCAGTGAAACTAGTCACCGAGCGATTCGTCTGGCCTTGCGTCAAACGTGACGTACGTCTTTGGGCTCGTGCTTGTCTCCAGTGCCAACGAGTTAAGATACATCGTCACACCAAATCTACTTTAGGCACATTCTGCGAACCGGACGCACGCTTTCATCATGTGCATGTGGATCTCGTGGGGCCACTTCCGCCATCCAATGGCTGCGTCTACATCCTCACTTGCGTAGATCGTTTCACTCGCTGGCCACAGGCCATACCTATTCCTCGCCCAACCTCAGAGAAAGCTGCAAAAGCAATTTTAACCGGTTGGGTGAGTCAGTTCGGTTGCCCTGCTATCGCGACCACTGATCGCGGGTCTCATTTCGACGGCGCCTTCCACGAGCTACTAAATGCATTCGGTTGTCGACACAACAAGACGACGGCCTACCATCCTCAGGCCAATGGCATGTTGGAGCGATTCCATCGCCAGCTGAAAGCTGCCCTTCGTGCTCGTGATAATCCATTATGGAGTGAAGTTTACCCGATCGTTCTCTTAGGACTGCGTAACACCGTTAAAGCCGATATGGGTGTTACGGCGGCTGAACTGGTTTATGGTTGCACACTACGACTTCCAGGTGAGTTGGTTTCTCCATTACCACCTATGCGTTTTAATTACGGGGATTACGCAAAACGGTTGTCGCACCAAATGCGGGTGATAAAGCCCACCCCACCACGAGAACAAACCCTCAGCAACTACATACCTACCACTCTAGCTACCGCCAGCCATGTGTTTATTCGAGTAGATGCAGTGCGATCACCACTGCAGGCGGCTTACTCTGGCCCGTTCCGCGTCGTCCAGCGAAAGGAAAAGAAATACGTGGTGGACGTCGAGGGCAAGAAGGAGACCATCAGCATAGACCGCCTCAAACCAGCCTTCATCGAGGCAGAACCCACCCCGAACAACCCTCTCAGTGTCCCTACCTGCACACAACCTTCGGTTAGTCGTCCCGAGTCGGCCCCTGTTACTCCCACTAACGACCCCTCGTTACCTGTTGCAACACCATACTCCACGAAAGACACAGCTGCACCGGTCAACAGGAGAAATCGACGCGGCCGCGAGCTGCGACAGCCAACGAGGTTTTCTGAATATGTAACAGTTGTATATATTTAGGTACTCTTCATATTCAACTTGTACATAGTCCTATTATACATGAATGCACGACCACGTGGTGATCACGACAAGGGTGGCGGCAGCCTGTATTGCGCCGGTGTGTCCCCCTCAGTCGAATATCCGATCGCGCCTCGAGGCGCGGCTTCCTTGTGTTTCTTTCCTTCCAGCTCGTCCCGTCAGACAGAACCACATGGAATTCCAGGATCTCGCATGGCTCCAACACATGGCTCACTGGATCGCGACTGGACTCATTTGACGCCGGACGCTGGCTCGCTTACGAAGGTAATGACAACCACAGGGACACGGAATTTTGGGATATGCCGGCAACGACAAACCCTACAATACAACCACCACTGCCAGGTCACGAACAGGATCTACCCCGGTCGGATAACATTTTGAGGAGGACGCAATTTTGCGATCGACGCACAGCGACCAGTGTGAGTCATGGAGAACGGCTTGTGCTGGCTTCGCTGTTGTTTTCGACCGCGGCGGGAGGCATGGAAAACGTCTCTCGCCACCGAATCCGACGTACCCATCACGGGTCGAAGCCCAACTGCGTCGGCCTTCTAGGGGGAGACCCCTGTAGTGCTACCAATAAAGCACGCGATGACGAAGACTAACAAATTTGTTTATTTGAACATTGACCGTGTTTGGTGGCGCCACTTGCTCCGCCTGTGTACGTCGTCTGCACGCCGTTGCGCTCCTCCAATACACACGTTGTCCCGCTCCAGCGTTTTGAGTTCTGCTTTGCGCGCTGCCGAGTATATTCGCTAACGTGTCACATACCGAGGACCACGGGCTATAGACTCTATACGGGAGCAGGTCCTGACTTAACTGAGATTAATCCTAAACTGTCGGTCCAGGCTTCTCGACCACCTACTCCGCAGCCATTTGAGAAGCCCGAACGAGTCGAAAACTATGTACAGTCTCTCCCAAATTCAAATGATCAACCTGTCGACCAGATATCCGTCAAGGAACCTGAAATTCGTGTTTTGACTCAGAAACAACCAGTGCCAAACAAGGTCTCTGAAAACGATCAGTTATTGAAGGAAAAGTACTGCGCAACAATTAACGAATATATATCAAAAGGTTACGCTGAGATGGTACCTGGAACTGAGCAAAACCTAACTGGCCCCCAAGTATGGTATCTTCCGCAACACGGCGTGTATAAACACGCCGACCGAACCAAAGTTAGAGCGATGCTCGACTGTGCTGCGGAGGTTAATCAAACATCACTGAAAAAACAACTACTGACGGGACCATACCTTGTCAATAGTTTGTGCGGGGTGCTGTTGAGGTTCCGTGAGTACAGGTACACTTTGGTAACCGATATTGAAGCTATGTTTCACCAGGTGAAGGTGCCATCAAGCGACCGCGATTGTCTGAGGTTCCTCTGGTGGCCTGACGGTAACGTGACCAACAAACCAAAAGCATATCGTATGACGTCTCATCCATTTGGGGCCACCTCGTCGCCGTCATGCTGCAGCTTAGCTTTGCAGAACACTATCGACTGTAATATGGCAATTTACGGCACTGCAGTGATCAATCAAGCCAAGAAAAGCTTCTACGTAGATGATTGTTTGATGAGTTTACCTAAAATGGAGGACGTTGGAAGAATGGGAAGAACGTTGCGGCACGCTCTACTGCAAGGCGGTTTCAACTTGACTAAATTCTTCAGTAATGTGCCACATGCTTTTGGAGAACTGCCGAAAGCAGAAACCAAACCCATTTTCCTTGATCGACAGCCAGCTGAAGTAAAGCAAACTCTGGGAGTGCAATGGGAGCCAAATCACGATAGCTTTTTGTTGGCGTTACACCTTGGGAGGGAAAATATACCCGAGGAGGTTTACTTACCTATATCGCTTCAATTTACGACCCCATGGGGCTTGTATCTCCAAGTTTGTTGCCTTCTAAATTGCTTTTCCAGGACCTATGTCGAAGACAAGCCAAATGGGACGAGGAAATGACCCAGGAAGAAATCGACCGATGGATTGTGTGTCTCAGTGAAATTCAAGCAGTATCTAATCTACGAATCGAACGTTGTATACGACCGATGAATGAAAAAACGGATCCAAAACTGGAACTACATGCATTTAGTGACGCTTCAGAACTGGGTTATGGAGCAGCACTTTATTTACTATCTGTTACCGAAGATGGAATGATAAACTGTTCTCTAATATTGGCAAAGTCTCGTGTAGCCCCCTTAAAATCCGTGACCATCCCGCGCTTGGAGCTTGCGGCTGCTGTTGTCTCAGTGAGATTAGTCGCCTTTGCCAAAGAAGAACTTTCCGTACCTATCTGCTCGACTACATTCTGGACAGACTCGCTATTTGTTTTGCAGTCGATACGAAATACCAAGTCTCGTTTTGAAACCTTTGTGGCCAACCGTCTGGCGGTGATCCGTGAACTTTCGGAACCTGAACAGTGGGTCCACGTGAACAGCAAAGACAGTCCAGCTGATTTAGCTTCCAGAGGTACCAGCCCGAGAAGGCCGCTAGATGCACTTTGGTTTAATGGGCCACGATTTCTCTTGCAGAATGTGTCTTCGTGGTCTGCACAGCCTAGTCCCACCGTATGCACTCATATTGAATTAGTCAAAACGGTTCGCGTGAACGCAGTGCAAACATCGGATACAGTCGGCTGGATACAAAGATTCCGCAATGCCAAATCTTGGTTAGGCTTGCTGCGACAGATTGCTTGGTTGAAGCAGTTTTGTTTTTGGATTCGACAACGACATGAAACGGGTGTTAGTCAGCTGAACATCGCCAAGCAGTTGAAACCATCAGAATTACAGTCATCAGAATTAGCCTTACTTCGTTTGGTGCAAAAAGATTGCTTTAGTAAGGAGCTAAGAACAATCGCCGAAGGATCAGAGGTCCCGAGCATGTCCCGGCCAGTCTCAGGACGATTGCAGAAACTCCATCCGTTTAAACACTGTGGTTTACTACGAGTGGGAGGTCGCCTACGATGGGCACCTCTACCTTTCGAGTCAAAACATCCTGTAATTCTACCGAAGGATCACTTCATCATCAAACTTTTAGTGCAACATTATCACGAAGTGAATGGCCACGCTGGTGCAGCACATGTGTTGTCACTATTAAGGGAACGTTATTGGATTAAACACGGCTACTCTACAGTTAAAAAAATACTACGGGAATGTTTCATTGTAAACGTTGGCATTCCCAGGCACAGAGTCAAGTAATGGCACCACTTCCTGAGGACAGAATGTTATTCGGCGAGAATCCGTTTACCGCTGTCGGAGTAGACTACTTCGGCCCCTTCTTGATGAAGCACGGTAGAGCCACTGAGAAACGTTACGGGTGTATATTTACTTGCCTGTCCATGAGAGCCGTACACCTAGAGGTCGCCTACACCCTAGACACCGATTCCTTCCTTTCTGCGTTTTCTCGGTTTGTGGCAAGACGAGGATGTCCTAGTGTTGTCTACAGTGACAATGGAACGAATTTCCGAGGCGCTGAAGCAGACTTGAGGCGATGCCTGAAGGCTTGGAACCAAGACAAGATTCTAAAGACACTTGGGAATAGAGACTGTGAATGGCGCTTCTCTCCACCGAAGGTAAGTCATCGCGGAGGTGTATGGGAACGTAACATACGATCTGTCCGCCGAATTCTGCTTTCACTTCTAGCTGATCAATTGGTCGTAGATGAGGCGTTAGTAACGATGTTCTGCGAGGTAGAAAGAATACTTAATGATCGCCCTCTAACCAGAATATCGAATGATCCCGATGATTTCAACGCGATAACACCCAATCACCTTCTCCTACGAGGTATACCAGCGACATTTCCTTCCGAGCTACCAAACAACAGGTTGAACCGAAGATGGCGACAGGCGCAAAAGCTGGCAGATGCCTTCTGGGCTCGCTGGTTGAAGGAATACTTGCCAACACTACAGACAAGATCAAAGTGGAATAAGCCTAGCCGAAAGCTGAACGTAGGCGACTTGGTTCTCCTAGCTGACACGCACGCACGGAGAGGGGCGTGACCCAAAGGGATAATTGAGGAAACGGTTATGGGAAGCGATGGACGAATCAGAGAAGTTGCAGTACGCACAGCCAACGGTGTTCACCGGAGAGATATACGACAGCTGTGTCTTCTAGAGTCGGACTTATGCTCATGAGTGTGGTTCGTGACATTTCCCCACCCCGGGGGCAGTGTTAATTACGAATCGTAATTAGAGTTCGTCCTTTTGTCTTCTGTTTAGTTACTTATTAGTAGTGAGTACATGCATCGTGAACCCCGGACATTCGTAATGTATTTTCCCTGTTTCTAAGGTATCACATCAGTTTATACTTGAGTTTCATGGTAATTATTACATGAACAGTTCACGTATTTGTTCATAACCTTGTTTTCCCGAAGGTCTACACTTCTACTGTTATATAATCTTTCTGAGTGTTTCATTTGTACTGCCGAGCGGAGGCTCGAACTCCCAGTCTTATCGTTTCTGTCAGTGCACTCCACTATTGGCCGTCATACGTCAACGGCATTAACAGATCTAGTGCCGGATTCGCCTATTCATGTTGACACGTGCCTTTGTTTACTCCACAGACTTCGCTCATTTGTACTTATTTGTTAATGACACTTTTGACCATTGCAACCACAGTCCAATTCACGCGTTTGTAATCGATTTATTGATCTTTGACGATAAACGCTCTTGATTTATTGACTGTACCGCAACCGAACTGCGCTACAGTTTCGTTCAGCTGCCTGCTAAGTGGACCGTTTTTATTTTCTGCGCTGTCCCGATTTTCGGAAGCTTACTGCCCATTGTTCTTAGTTTCTCACCTGGCTGTAAGTCCTTTATTTGCTGTATATTTATGTTTATCGTATTATTTAGAACCACGAATCATCGATAAACACGGTTATTCGATTGGAATTTGTTCTGCTGCCCGTAATCGTGTTCTGCCCATATCGTGCGTGTAGCTAGTGAAACTAAGTTACTGCTAGATTTACAGCCCTAGACATCGGGATAGTCGCAACAGTTAGCCAGATAACCAAACCGCTGCTTTGATATACTGCCCGAATCGGAATTGAAGGAAATTCTGTCAAATGCAGTCCCGTCAAGATTCCGCCAGTAAACGTCAGTTATCACAAGGCCCATCCCCCGACTGGAAGCTGAATCGAGAGCTGAAATTGGCAAACGTAAAGATAAAAAGGTTGGAGCTTGAGCTGGAAACCGAAAGACATATCAGTGATATCAGAATGAGGCTCGCAGAGAACATAAGTGAGCTGGAAGCGGA
Organism: Fasciola hepatica; assembly: GCA_948099385.1. NCBI lineage: Eukaryota > Metazoa > Platyhelminthes > Trematoda > Plagiorchiida > Fasciolidae > Fasciola > Fasciola hepatica. The sequence continues at coordinate 3,479,959 of CANUEZ040000198.1, forward strand.
AAAACGGTCAATACTCTTGTAGTGCTACCAATAAAGCACGCGATGACGAAGACTAACAAATTTGTTTATTTGAACATTGACCGTGTTTGGTGGCGCCACTTGCTCCGCCTGTGTACGTCGTCTGCACGCCGTTGCGCTCCTCCAATACACACGTTGTCCCGCTCCAGCGTTTTGAGTTCTGCTTTGCGCGCTGCCGAGTATATTCGCTAACGTGTCACATACCGAGGACCACGGGCTATAGACTCTATACGGGAGCAGGTCCTGACTTAACTGAGTTTAATCCTAAACTGGTGAGCCCGAACAACAAATTAATTTTCGAAGGACATTCGTAAGTCCCTCATTCACATTTATTCCTTTACATATACACTTTTCCGATATATAAACGATAAATTCCGGATATCAGTTACCATATCCCCTATATATATTTTCTTATATCCATATTATAAGTGTTTCACTTTTGCTGCACTGACCTCTTTATATCATTTTACATTTGATATACCAATGCATTTATGGCTAGCAACGACCGTAAACCTGACCCGAAACCGTCCGTTTCGACAGTCTCCCTAGCCGTCCCTCAGTTTTTTATTGATGACCCTCAACTCTGGTTTCATATGTTGGAGGCAGAGTTTGAATCACATAGAATTACAAGCGAATAAACCCGTTACTTGTGGACTATCGGTCGGCTTCCCCGTGACGTTGCTACTCAGATACGCGACGTAATATTTAATAACAGTTCTTACACAGCCGTGAAAAACGCGGTAATCTCTTGTCTTTTACCGTCAGAGTCGTCCAGACTGAAACGGCTGACCCAAGGGACAGAGTTAGGTAGCAAGAAGCCCTCTGCATTACTGAGAGAAATGCAGCAGCTGGCAGGGCAACTTTTAGAGGAAAACGTCCTTAAAGAGTTGTGGGTACAGCGACTACCACCCAACATTCAAGCACTGCTCGAGGTTTCCAGCCACCTTAAGCTCACAGAAGCGGCTAAACTAGCGGACGGTATTATGGACCGGTACCATCCACAAATTACCGCCGTAACAAACTCGAGCAGCCCCCAGACCACAGCTCCCACTGTAGGAACACACTCCGAGGACACTCTGATAGCTGCTTTCGAGCGGGCTTTCAGACGTTTTTCCTCTCCTGGTTGTTCTCACTGTAGAAACCATATATCTTATCACAACTCTGACCGACGTGAACGTCTCAGAAGCCCTTCCCCTGACCGCCTGGTTAACCCATCTCGATCAACGTACTGTCGATACCACAAACGGTTTGGGGAGAAGGCTCGGCGCTGCGAAGCCGGTTGCACCTTCCCAGGTGCCAAACAGGGAAACTAATATCCCGACGCGTTCCGACGACTAACGCGGTCGGCAGCCATAATAGCAGTCGTCTGTTGTATGTCCGAGATTTAGTTTCCAATAGCCTGTTCCTAATTGACACCGGTGCAGCAGTTAGTGTCATTCCAAAGGAGGCAGGTGATGCAACGAACCCGTCAGTCCAACAACTCCGTGCTGCCAATGGCACTCCCATTGCTACTTACGGCCGTAAGTCACTCACGCTCAACTTAGGACTACGTCGCACCTTCCGCTGGGTGTTCATAGTAGCAGACGTCCCTTATCCCATACTAGGCATCGATTTCCTAGACCATTTCGACCTCCTGATCGATGCACGAGGCCGGAGAGTTGTCGACCGGCAGACTTCTCTTTCCGTAACCGGGTCGTATTCCTCCGTGAATCACATCACGCCCCTATACATCGAACCGCAGGCCGAACACCCGTACGCAGACCTACTTTCAGCTTACCCGGCAATGCTAAGACAATCTGGCCCCCTTCCCGCGGTGACCACTAACGTTACCCACCATATTGTCACTAAAGGACCCCCAGCCTTTAGCCGACCACGTCGCTTGACCTTAGACAAGCTCCGCGTAGCACAGGCTGAGTTTGAACACATGCTAGAATTAGGCATAATACTCCCGTCCAGTAGCCCTTGGGCCTCGCCCCTTCACATGGTTCCTAAACCTAATGGCGATTGGCGCCCCTGCGGTGACTACAGGGCCCTCAACCAGGCTACTGTCCCGGACAGGTACCCCATTCCACATATTCAAGATCTTACTTCTACCCTGTCTGGTTGTTCTGTTTTCAGCAGAATCGACCTCGTCAGAGCCTACCACCAAATCCCAGTAGCAGAGGCTGACATCCCTAAAACCGCTGTCACAACTCCATTCGGACTATTCGAGTTTTTGCGCATGCCTTTTGGGCTCAGCAATGCAGCCCAAACCTTTCAAAGGTTTATGCATGAGGCAACACGTGGTTTGAAGAATGTCTACGTGTACTTAGACGATATTTTTGTGGCAAGTTCTTCAAAAGAAGAGCATATGACACACCTGCGTGCTCTTTTTGAGCGCCTTAGCCAACACGGTGTAACCATTACCCTGCTAAGTGCGAATTAGGTAGGACGACCATCACGTTCCTAGGTCACGAAATCTCAGCCTCAGGCACACAGCCCCTGCCTGACAAGGTGGCGGCAATTCGCGACTATCCTGAGCCTCACTCTTACCGACAGTTGCGCCAATTTTCTGGCCTGGTTAACTTTTATCGCCGCTTTATCCCACACTGCGCCGAAATAATGCAGCCTCTAACAGACCTTTTACGTGGAGGTAAGCGGAAATTCATTTTTCCCGACACGGCGCAGGCAGCTTTTACTTTGATCAAGGATGCTATCGCCAACATAGCACTCCTTGCACATCCCGATCCTTCCGCTCCCCTGGCATTAGGAACAGATGCTTCGGACACGGCTGTTGGAGCAGTGTTGCAGCAGTTCGTCAACAATTCATGGCAACCAATAGCTTTCTTCTCCGAACGTCTCCAGCCTGCGGAATCCCGATATAGTACGTTCAGCAGAGAACTGCTGGCAATCTATTTGGGTATCCGACACTTCCGGCAAACACTCGAGGGCCAATTGTTCACAGTGTTTACAGATCATAAACCACAAGTGTACGCCCTCCAGTCAGCTTCTGACCGATATTCGCCACGCGAGATTCGCCACTTAGACTATGTTTCGCAGTTTACTACGGACATTCGACACGTCTCTGGGGCACACAATCCCGTAGCAGACGCACTCTCACGCGTCCACAATATCGACTACCCACTACCCATGGGCATAGACCTAGAAGCAATCGCCGCAGCCCAAACGACAGATCCTAAGGTAGAGCAACTCAGACACAACAGCTCCCTGCACCTAGTGGCAGTGGCCCTTCCAACTTCGGACGTAACTATCATTGCGATTTGTCACAAGGTCGACCCCGACCACTAGTTCCTGCCAGTTTTCGCCGACGAGTTTTTACCAGCCTCCACAACTTATCGCACCCTGGGGTAACCGCCTCAGTGAAACTAGTCACCGAGCGATTCGTCTGGCCTTGCGTCAAACGTGACGTACGTCTTTGGGCTCGTGCTTGTCTCCAGTGCCAACGAGTTAAGATACATCGTCACACCAAATCTACTTTAGGCACATTCTGCGAACCGGACGCACGCTTTCATCATGTGCATGTGGATCTCGTGGGGCCACTTCCGCCATCCAATGGCTGCGTCTACATCCTCACTTGCGTAGATCGTTTCACTCGCTGGCCACAGGCCATACCTATTCCTCGCCCAACCTCAGAGAAAGCTGCAAAAGCAATTTTAACCGGTTGGGTGAGTCAGTTCGGTTGCCCTGCTATCGCGACCACTGATCGCGGGTCTCATTTCGACGGCGCCTTCCACGAGCTACTAAATGCATTCGGTTGTCGACACAACAAGACGACGGCCTACCATCCTCAGGCCAATGGCATGGTGGAGCGATTCCATCGCCAGCTGAAAGCTGCCCTTCGTGCTCGTGATAATCCATTATGGAGTGAAGTTTACCCGATCGTTCTCTTAGGACTGCGTAACACCGTTAAAGCCGATATGGGTGTTACGGCGGCTGAACTGGTTTATGGTTGCACACTACGACTTCCAGGTGAGTTGGTTTCTCCATTACCACCTATGCGTTTTAATTACGGGGATTACGCAAAACGGTTGTCGCACCAAATGCGGGTGATAAAGCCCACCCCACCACGAGAACAAACCCTCAGCAACTACATACCTACCACTCTAGCTACCGCCAGCCATGTGTTTATTCGAGTAGATGCAGTGCGATCACCACTGCAGGCGGCTTACTCTGGCCCGTTCCGCGTCGTCCAGCGAAAGGAAAAGAAATACGTGGTGGACGTCGAGGGCAAGAAGGAGACCATCAGCATAGACCGCCTCAAACCAGCCTTCATCGAGGCAGAACCCACCCCGAACAACCCTCTCAGTGTCCCTACCTGCACACAACCTTCGGTTAGTCGTCCCGAGTCGGCCCCTGTTACTCCCACTAACGACCCCTCGTTACCTGTTGCAACACCATACTCCACGAAAGACACAGCTGCACCGGTCAACAGGAGAAATCGACGCGGCCGCGAGCTGCGACAGCCAACGAGGTTTTCTGAATATGTAACAGTTGTATATATTTAGGTACTCTTCATATTCAACTTGTACATAGTCCTATTATACATGAATGCACGACCACGTGGTGATCACGACAAGGGTGGCGGCAGCCTGTATTGCGCCGGTGTGTCCCCCTCAGTCGAATATCCGATCGCGCCTCGAGGCGCGGCTTCCTTGTGTTTCTTTCCTTCCAGCTCGTCCCGTCAGACAGAACCACATGGAATTCCAGGATCTCGCATGGCTCCAACACATGGCTCACTGGATCGCGACTGGACTCATTTGACGCCGGACGCTGGCTCGCTTACGAAGGTAATGACAACCACAGGGACACGGAATTTTGGGATATGCCGGCAACGACAAACCCTACAATACAACCACCACTGCCAGGTCACGAACAGGATCTACCCCGGTCGGATAACATTTTGAGGAGGACGCAATTTTGCGATCGACGCACAGCGACCAGTGTGAGTCATGGAGAACGGCTTGTGCTGGCTTCGCTGTTGTTTTCGACCGCGGCGGGAGGCATGGAAAACGTCTCTCGCCACCGAATCCGACGTACCCATCACAGGTCGAAGCCCAACTGCGTCGGCCTTCTAGGGGGAGACCCCTGTAGTGCTACCAATAAAGCACGCGATGACGAAGACTAACAAATTTGTTTATTTGAACATTGACCGTGTTTGGTGGCGCCACTTGCTCCGCCTGTGTACGTCGTCTGCACGCCGTTGCGCTCCTCCAATACACACGTTGTCCCGCTCCAGCGTTTTGAGTTCTGCTTTGCGCGCTGCCGAGTATATTCGCTAACGTGTCACATACCGAGGACCACGGGCTATAGACTCTATACGGGAGCAGGTCCTGACTTAACTGAGATTAATCCTAAACTGTCGGCCCAGGCTTCTCGACCACCTACTCCGCAGCCATTTGAGAAGCCCGAACGAGTCGAAAACTATGTACAGTCTCTCCCAAATTCAAATGATCAACCTGTCGACCAGATATCCGTCAAGGAACCTGAAATTCGTGTTTTGACTCAGAAACAACCAGTGCCAAACAAGGTCTCTGAAAACGATCAGTTATTGAAGGAAAAGTACTGCGCAACAATTAACGAATATATATCAAAAGGTTACGCTGAGATGGTACCTGGAACTGAGCAAAACCTAACTGGCCCCCAAGTATGGTATCTTCCGCAACACGGCGTGTATAAACACGCCGACCGAACCAAAGTTAGAGCGATGCTCGACTGTGCTGCGGAGGTTAATCAAACATCACTGAAAAAACAACTACTGACGGGACCATACCTTGTCAATAGTTTGTGCGGGGTGCTGTTGAGGTTCCGTGAGTACAGGTACACTTTGGTAACCGATATTGAAGCTATGTTTCACCAGGTGAAGGTGCCATCAAGCGACCGCGATTGTCTGAGGTTCCTCTGGTGGCCTGACGGTAACGTGACCAACAAACCAAAAGCATATCGTATGACGTCTCATCCATTTGGGGCCACCTCGTCGCCGTCATGCTGCAGCTTAGCTTTGCAGAACACTATCGACTGTAATATGGCAATTTACGGCACTGCAGTGATCAATCAAGCCAAGAAAAGCTTCTACGTAGATGATTGTTTGATGAGTTTACCTAAAATGGAGGACGTTGGAAGAATGGGAAGAACGTTGCGGCACGCTCTACTGCAAGGCGGTTTCAACTTGACTAAATTCTTCAGTAATGTGCCACATGCTTTTGGAGAACTGCCGAAAGCAGAAACCAAACCCATTTTCCTTGATCGACAGCCAGCTGAAGTAAAGCAAACTCTGGGAGTGCAATGGGAGCCAAATCACGATAGCTTTTTGTTGGCGTTACACCTTGGGAGGGAAAATATACCCGAGGAGGTTTACTTACCTATATCGCTTCAATTTACGACCCCATGGGGCTTGTATCTCCAAGTTTGTTGCCTTCTAAATTGCTTTTCCAGGACCTATGTCGAAGACAAGCCAAATGGGACGAGGAAATGACCCAGGAAGAAATCGACCGATGGATTGTGTGTCTCAGTGAAATTCAAGCAGTATCTAATCTACGAATCGAACGTTGTATACGACCGATGAATGAAAAAACGGATCCAAAACTGGAACTACATGCATTTAGTGACGCTTCAGAACTGGGTTATGGAGCAGCACTTTATTTACTATCTGTTACCGAAGATGGAATGATAAACTGTTCTCTAATATTGGCAAAGTCTCGTGTAGCCCCCTTAAAATCCGTGACCATCCCGCGCTTGGAGCTTGCGGCTGCTGTTGTCTCAGTGAGATTAGTCGCCTTTGCCAAAGAAGAACTTTCCGTACCTATCTGCTCGACTACATTCTGGACAGACTCGCTATTTGTTTTGCAGTCGATACGAAATACCAAGTCTCGTTTTGAAACCTTTGTGGCCAACCGTCTGGCGGTGATCCGTGAACTTTCGGAACCTGAACAGTGGGTCCACGTGAACAGCAAAGACAGTCCAGCTGATTTAGCTTCCAGAGGTACCAGCCCGAGAAGGCCGCTAGATGCACTTTGGTTTAATGGGCCACGATTTCTCTTGCAGAATGTGTCTTCGTGGTCTGCACAGCCTAGTCCCACCGTATGCACTCATATTGAATTAGTCAAAACGGTTCGCGTGAACGCAGTGCAAACATCGGATACAGTCGGCTGGATACAAAGATTCCGCAATGCCAAATCTTGGTTAGGCTTGCTGCGACAGATTGCTTGGTTGAAGCAGTTTTGTTTTTGGATTCGACAACGACATGAAACGGGTGTTAGTCAGCTGAACATCGCCAAGCAGTTGAAACCATCAGAATTACAGTCATCAGAATTAGCCTTACTTCGTTTGGTGCAAAAAGATTGCTTTAGTAAGGAGCTAAGAACAATCGCCGAAGGATCAGAGGTCCCGAGCATGTCCCGGCCAGTCTCAGGACGATTGCAGAAACTCCATCCGTTTAAACACTGTGGTTTACTACGAGTGGGAGGTCGCCTACGATGGGCACCTCTACCTTTCGAGTCAAAACATCCTGTAATTCTACCGAAGGATCACTTCATCATCAAACTTTTAGTGCAACATTATCACGAAGTGAATGGCCACGCTGGTGCAGCACATGTGTTGTCACTATTAAGGGAACGTTATTGGATTAAACACGGCTACTCTACAGTTAAAAAAATACTACGGGAATGTTTCATTGTAAACGTTGGCATTCCCAGGCACAGAGTCAAGTAATGGCACCACTTCCTGAGGACAGAATGTTATTCGGCGAGAATCCGTTTACCGCTGTCGGAGTAGACTACTTCGGCCCCTTCTTGATGAAGCACGGTAGAGCCACTGAGAAACGTTACGGGTGTATATTTACTTGCCTGTCCATGAGAGCCGTACACCTAGAGGTCGCCTACACCCTAGACACCGATTCCTTCCTTTCTGCGTTTTCTCGGTTTGTGGCAAGACGAGGATGTCCTAGTGTTGTCTACAGTGACAATGGAACGAATTTCCGAGGCGCTGAAGCAGACTTGAGGCGATGCCTGAAGGCTTGGAACCAAGACAAGATTCTAAAGACACTTGGGAATAGAGACTGTGAATGGCGCTTCTCTCCACCGAAGGTAAGTCATCGCGGAGGTGTATGGGAACGTATCATACGATCTGTCCGCCGAATTCTGCTTTCACTTCTAGCTGATCAATTGGTCGTAGATGAGGCGTTAGTAACGATGTTCTGCGAGGTAGAAAGAATACTTAATGATCGCCCTCTAACCAGAATATCGAATGATCCCGATGATTTCAACGCGATAACACCCAATCACCTTCTCCTACGAGGTATACCAGCGACATTTCCTTCCGAGCTACCAAACAACAGGTTGAACCGAAGATGGCGACAGGCGCAAAAGCTGGCAGATGCCTTCTGGGCTCGCTGGTTGAAGGAATACTTGCCAACACTACAGACAAGATCAAAGTGGAATAAGCCTAGCCGAAAGCTGAACGTAGGCGACTTGGTTCTCCTAGCTGACACGCACGCACGGAGAGGGGCGTGACCCAAAGGGATAATTGAGGAAACGGTTATGGGAAGCGATGGACGAATCAGAGAAGTTGCAGTACGCACAGCCAACGGTGTTCACCGGAGAGATATACGACAGCTGTGTCTTCTAGAGTCGGACTTATGCTCATGAGTGTGGTTCGTGACATTTCCCCACCCCGGGGGCAGTGTTAATTACGAATCGTAATTAGAGTTCGTCCTTTTGTCTTCTGTTTAGTTACTTATTAGTAGTGAGTACATGCATCGTGAACCCCGGACATTCGTAATGTATTTTCCCTGTTTCTAAGGTATCACATCAGTTTATACTTGAGTTTCATGGTAATTATTACATGAACAGTTCACGTATTTGTTCATAACCTTGTTTTCCCGAAGGTCTACACTTCTACTGTTATATAATCTTTCTGAGTGTTTCATTTGTACTGCCGAGCGGAGGCTCGAACTCCCAGTCTTATCGTTTCTGTCAGTGCACTCCACTATTGGCCGTCATACGTCAACGGCATTAACAGATCTAGTGCCGGATTCGCCTATTCATGTTGACACGTGCCTTTGTTTACTCCACAGACTTCGCTCATTTGTACTTATTTGTTAATGACACTTTTGACCATTGCAACCACAGTCCAATTCACGCGTTTGTAATCGATTTATTGATCTTTGACGATAAACGCTCTTGATTTATTGACTGTACCGCAACCGAACTGCGCTACAGTTTCGTTCAGCTGCCTGCTAAGTGGACCGTTTTTATTTTCTGCGCTGTCCCGATTTTCGGAAGCTTACTGCCCATTGTTCTTAGTTTCTCACCTGGCTGTAAGTCCTTTATTTGCTGTATATTTATGTTTATCGTATTATTTAGAACCACGAATCATCGATAAACACGGTTATTCGATTGGAATTTGTTCTGCTGCCCGTAATCGTGTTCTGCCCATATCGTGCGTGTAGCTAGCCCTAGACATCGGGATAGTCGCAACAGTTAGCCAGATAACCAAACCGCTGCTTTGATATACTGCCCGAATCGGAATTGAAGGAAATTCTGTCAAATGCAGTCCCGTCAAGATTCCGCCAGTAAACGTCAGTTATCACAAGGCCCATCCCCCGACTGGAAGCTGAATCGAGAGCTGAAATTGGCAAACGTAAAGATAAAAAGGTTGGAGCTTGAGCTGGAAACCGAAAGACATATCAGTGATATCAGAATGAGGCTCGCAGAGAACATAAGTGAGCTGGAAGCGGAAAAACGGTCAATACTCTTGTAGTGCTACCAATAAAGCACGCGATGACGAAGACTAACAAATTTGTTTATTTGAACATTGACCGTGTTTGGTGGCGCCACTTGCTCCGCCTGTGTACGTCGTCTGCACGCCGTTGCGCTCCTCCAATACACACGTTGTCCCGCTCCAGCGTTTTGAGTTCTGCTTTGCGCGCTGCCGAGTATATTCGCTAACGTGTCACATACCGAGGACCACGGGCTATAGACTCTATACGGGAGCAGGTCCTGACTTAACTGAGTTTAATCCTAAACTGGTGAGCCCGAACAACAAATTAATTTTCGAAGGACATTCGTAAGTCCCTCATTCACATTTATTCCTTTACATATACACTTTTCCGATATATAAACGATAAATTCCGGATATCAGTTACCATATCCCCCATATATATTTTCTTATATCCATATTATAAGTGTTTCACTTTTGCTGCACTGACCTCTTTATATCATTTTACATTTGATATACCAATGCATTTATGGCTAGCAACGACCGTAAACCTGACCCGAAACCGTCCGTTTCGACAGTCTCCCTAGCCGTCCCTCAGTTTTTTATTGATGACCCTCAACTCTGGTTTCATATGTTGGAGGCAGAGTTTGAATCACATAGAATTACAAGCGAATAAACCCGTTACTTGTGGACTATCGGTCGGCTTCCCCGTGACGTTGCTACTCAGATACGCGACGTAATATTTAATAACAGTTCTTACACAGCCGTGAAAAACGCGGTAATCTCTTGTCTTTTACCGTCAGAGTCGTCCAGACTGAAACGGCTGACCCAAGGGACAGAGTTAGGTAGCAAGAAGCCCTCTGCATTACTGAGAGAAATGCAGCAGCTGGCAGGGCAACTTTTAGAGGAAAACGTCCTTAAAGAGTTGTGGGTACAGCGACTACCACCCAACATTCAAGCACTGCTCGAGGTTTCCAGCCACCTTAAGCTCACAGAAGCGGCTAAACTAGCGGACGGTATTATGGACCGGTACCATCCACAAATTACCGCCGTAACAAACTCGAGCAGCCCCCAGACCACAGCTCCCACTGTAGGAACACACTCCGAGGACACTCTGATAGCTGCTTTCGAGCGGGCTTTCAGACGTTTTTCCTCTCCTGGTTGTTCTCACTGTAGAAACCATATATCTTATCACAACTCTGACCGACGTGAACGTCTCAGAAGCCCTTCCCCTGACCGCCTGGTTAACCCATCTCGATCAACGTACTGTCGATACCACAAACGGTTTGGGGAGAAGGCTCGGCGCTGCGAAGCCGGTTGCACCTTCCCAGGTGCCAAACAGGGAAACTAATATCCCGACGCGTTCCGACGACTAACGCGGTCGGCAGCCATAATAGCAGTCGTCTGTTGTATGTCCGAGATTTAGTTTCCAATAGCCTGTTCCTAATTGACACCGGTGCAGCAGTTAGTGTCATTCCAAAGGAGGCAGGTGATGCAACGAACCCGTCAGTCCAACAACTCCGTGCTGCCAATGGCACTCCCATTGCTACTTACGGCCGTAAGTCACTCACGCTCAACTTAGGACTACGTCGCACCTTCCGCTGGGTGTTCATAGTAGCAGACGTCCCTTATCCCATACTAGGCATCGATTTCCTAGACCATTTCGACCTCCTGATCGATGCACGAGGCCGGAGAGTTGTCGACCGGCAGACTTCTCTTTCCGTAACCGGGTCGTATTCCTCCGTGAATCACATCACGCCCCTATACATCGAACCGCAGGCCGAACACCCGTACGCAGACCTACTTTCAGCTTACCCGGCAATGCTAAGACAATCTGGCCCCCTTCCCGCGGTGACCACTAACGTTACCCACCATATTGTCACTAAAGGACCCCCAGCCTTTAGCCGACCACGTCGCTTGACCTTAGACAAGCTCCGCGTAGCACAGGCTGAGTTTGAACACATGCTAGAATTAGGCATAATACTCCCGTCCAGTAGCCCTTGGGCCTCGCCCCTTCACATGGTTCCTAAACCTAATGGCGATTGGCGCCCCTGCGGTGACTACAGGGCCCTCAACCAGGCTACTGTCCCGGACAGGTACCCCATTCCACATATTCAAGATCTTACTTCTACCCTGTCTGGTTGTTCTGTTTTCAGCAGAATCGACCTCGTCAGAGCCTACCACCAAATCCCAGTAGCAGAGGCTGACATCCCTAAAACCGCTGTCACAACTCCATTCGGACTATTCGAGTTTTTGCGCATGCCTTTTGGGCTCAGCAATGCAGCCCAAACCTTTCAAAGGTTTATGCATGAGGCAACACGTGGTTTGAAGAATGTCTACGTGTACTTAGACGATATTTTTGTGGCAAGTTCTTCAAAAGAAGAGCATATGACACACCTGCGTGCTCTTTTTGAGCGCCTTAGCCAACACGATGTAACCATTAACCCTGCTAAGTGCGAATTAGGTAGGACGACCATCACGTTCCTAGGTCACGAAATCTCAGCCTCAGGCACACAGCCCCTGCCTGACAAGGTGGCGGCAATTCGCGACTATCCTGAGCCTCACTCTTACCGACAGTTGCGCCAATTTTCTGGCCTGGTTAACTTTTATCGCCGCTTTATCCCACACTGCGCCGAAATAATGCAGCCTCTAACAGACCTTTTACGTGGAGGTAAGCGGAAATTCATTTTTCCCGACACGGCGCAGGCAGCTTTTACTTTGATCAAGGATGCTATCGCCAGCATAGCACTCCTTGCACATCCCGATCCTTCCGCTCCCCTGGCATTAGGAACAGATGCTTCGGACACGGCTGTTGGAGCAGTGTTGCAGCAGTTCGTCAACAATTCATGGCAACCAATAGCTTTCTTCTCCGAACGTCTCCAGCCTGCGGAATCCCGATATAGTACGTTCAGCAGAGAACTGCTGGCAATCTATTTGGGTATCCGACACTTCCGGCAAACACTCGAGGGCCAATTGTTCACAGTGTTTACAGATCATAAACCACAAGTGTACGCCCTCCAGTCAGCTTCTGACCGATATTCGCCACGCGAGATTCGCCACTTAGACTATGTTTCGCAGTTTACTACGGACATTCGACACGTCTCTGGGGCACACAATCCCGTAGCAGACGCACTCTCACGCGTCCACAATATCGACTACCCACTACCCATGGGCATAGACCTAGAAGCAATCGCCGCAGCCCAAACGACAGATCCTAAGGTAGAGCAACTCAGACACAACAGCTCCCTGCACCTAGTGGCAGTGGCCCTTCCAACTTCGGACGTAACTATCATTGCGATTTGTCACAAGGTCGACCCCGACCACTAGTTCCTGCCAGTTTTCGCCGACGAGTTTTTACCAGCCTCCACAACTTATCGCACCCTGGGGTAACCGCCTCAGTGAAACTAGTCACCGAGCGATTCGTCTGGCCTTGCGTCAAACGTGACGTACGTCTTTGGGCTCGTGCTTGTCTCCAGTGCCAACGAGTTAAGATACATCGTCACACCAAATCTACTTTAGGCACATTCTGCGAACCGGACGCACGCTTTCATCATGTGCATGTGGATCTCGTGGGGCCACTTCCGCCATCCAATGGCTGCGTCTACATCCTCACTTGCGTAGATCGTTTCACTCGCTGGCCACAGGCCATACCTATTCCTCGCCCAACCTCAGAGAAAGCTGCAAAAGCAATTTTAACCGGTTGGGTGAGTCAGTTCGGTTGCCCTGCTATCGCGACCACTGATCGCGGGTCTCATTTCGACGGCGCCTTCCACGAGCTACTAAATGCATTCGGTTGTCGACACAACAAGACGACGGCCTATCATCCTCAGGCCAATGGCATGGTGGAGCGATTCCATCGCCAGCTGAAAGCTGCCCTTCGTGCTCGTGATAATCCATTATGGAGTGAAGTTTTCCCGATCGTTCTCTTAGGACTGCGTAACACCGTTAAAGCCGATATGGGTGTTACGGCGGCTGAACTGGTTTATGGTTGCACACTACGACTTCCAGGTGAGTTGGTTTCTCCATTACCACCTATGAGTTTTAATTGCGGGGATTACGCAAAACGGTTGTCGCACCAAATGCGGGTGATAAAGCCCACCCCACCACGAGAACAAACCCTCAGCAACTACATACCTACCACTCTAGCTACCGCCAGCCATGTGTTTATTCGAGTAGATGCAGTGCGATCACCACTGCAGGCGGCTTACTCTGGCCCGTTCCGCGTCGTCCAGCGAAAGGAAAAGAAATACGTGGTGGACGTCGAGGGCAAGAAGGAGACCATCAGCATAGACCGCCTCAAACCAGCCTTCATCGAGGCAGAACCCACCCCGAACAACCCTCTCAGTGTCCCTACCTGCACACAACCTTCGGTTAGTCGTCCCGAGTCGGCCCCTGTTACTCCCACTAACGACCCCTCGTTACCTGTTGCAACACCATACTCCACGAAAGACACAGCTGCACCGGTCAACAGGAGAAATCGACGCGGCCGCGAGCTGCGACAGCCAACGAGGTTTTCTGAATATGTAACAGTTGTATATATTTAGGTACTCTTCATATTCAACTTGTACATAGTCCTATTATACATGAATGCACGACCACGTGGTGATCACGACAAGGGTGGCGGCAGCCTGTATTGCGCCGGTGTGTCCCCCTCAGTCGAATATCCGATCGCGCCTCGAGGCGCGGCTTCCTTGTGTTTCTTTCCTTCCAGCTCGTCCCGTCAGACAGAACCACATGGAATTCCAGGATCTCGCATGGCTCCAACACATGGCTCACTGGATCGCGACTGGACTCATTTGACGCCGGACGCTGGCTCGCTTACGAAGGTAATGACAACCACAGGGACACGGAATTTTGGGATATGCCGGCAACGACAAACCCTACAATACAACCACCACTGCCAGGTCACGAACAGGATCTACCCCGGTCGGATAACATTTTGAGGAGGACGCAATTTTGCGATCGACGCACAGCGACCAGTGTGAGTCATGGAGAACGGCTTGTGCTGGCTTCGCTGTTGTTTTCGACCGCGGCGGGAGGCATGGAAAACGTCTCTCGCCACCGAATCCGACGTACCCATCACGGGTCGAAGCCCAACTGCGTCGGCCTTCTAGGGGGAGACCCCTGTAGTGCTACCAATAAAGCACGCGATGACGAAGACTAACAAATTTGTTTATCTGAACATTGACCGTGTTTGGTGGCGCCACTTGCTCCGCCTGTGTACGTCGTCTGCACGCCGTTGCGCTCCTCCAATACACACGTTGTCCCGCTCCAGCGTTTTGAGTTCTGCTTTGCGCGCTGCCGAGTATATTCGCTAACGTGTCACATACCGAGGACCACGGGCTATAGACTCTATACGGGAGCAGGTCCTGACTTAACTGAGATTAATCCTAAACTGTCGGTCCAGGCTTCTCGACCACCTACTCCGCAGCCATTTGAGAAGCCCGAACGAGTCGAAAACTATGTACAGTCTCTCCCAAATTCAAATGATCAACCTGTCGACCAGATATCCGTCAAGGAACCTGAAATTCGTGTTTTGACTCAGAAACAACCAGTGCCAAACAAGGTCTCTGAAAACGATCAGTTATTGAAGGAAAAGTACTGCGCAACAATTAACGAATATATATCAAAAGGTTACGCTGAGATGGTACCTGGAACTGAGCAAAACCTAACTGGCCCCCAAGTATGGTATCTTCCGCAACACGGCGTGTATAAACACGCCGACCGAACCAAAGTTAGAGCGATGCTCGACTGTGCTGCGGAGGTTAATCAAACATCACTGAAAAAACAACTACTGACGGGACCATACCTTGTCAATAGTTTGTGCGGGGTGCTGTTGAGGTTCCGTGAGTACAGGTACACTTTGGTAACCGATATTGAAGCTATGTTTCACCAGGTGAAGGTGCCATCAAGCGACCGCGATTGTCTGAGGTTCCTCTGGTGGCCTGACGGTAACGTGACCAACAAACCAAAAGCATATCGTATGACGTCTCATCCATTTGGGGCCACCTCGTCGCCGTCATGCTGCAGCTTAGCTTTGCAGAACACTATCGACTGTAATATGGCAATTTACGGCACTGCAGTGATCAATCAAGCCAAGAAAAGCTTCTACGTAGATGATTGTTTGATGAGTTTACCTAAAATGGAGGACGTTGGAAGAATGGGAAGAACGTTGCGGCACGCTCTACTGCAAGGCGGTTTCAACTTGACTAAATTCTTCAGTAATGTGCCACATGCTTTTGGAGAACTGCCGAAAGCAGAAACCAAACCCATTTTCCTTGATCGACAGCCAGCTGAAGTAAAGCAAACTCTGGGAGTGCAATGGGAGCCAAATCACGATAGCTTTTTGTTGGCGTTACACCTTGGGAGGGAAAATATACCCGAGGAGGTTTACTTACCTATATCGCTTCAATTTACGACCCCATGGGGCTTGTATCTCCAAGTTTGTTGCCTTCTAAATTGCTTTTCCAGGACCTATGTCGAAGACAAGCCAAATGGGACGAGGAAATGACCCAGGAAGAAATCGACCGATGGATTGTGTGTCTCAGTGAAATTCAAGCAGTATCTAATCTACGAATCGAACGTTGTATACGACCGATGAATGAAAAAACGGATCCAAAACTGGAACTACATGCATTTAGTGACGCTTCAGAACTGGGTTATGGAGCAGCACTTTATTTACTATCTGTTACCGAAGATGGAATGATAAACTGTTCTCTAATATTGGCAAAGTCTCGTGTAGCCCCTTTAAAATCCGTGACCATCCCGCGCTTGGAGCTTGCGGCTGCTGTTGTCTCAGTGAGATTAGTCGCCTTTGCCAAAGAAGAACTTTCCGTACCTATCTGCTCGACTACACTCTGGACAGACTCGCTAATTGTTTTGCAGTCGATACGAAATACCAAGTCTCGTTTTGAAACCTTTGTGGCCAACCGTCTGGCGGTGATCCGTGAACTTTCGGAACCTGAACAGTGGGTCCACGTGAACAGCAAAGACAGTCCAGCTGATTTAGCTTCCAGAGGTACCAGCCCGAGAAGGCCGCTAGATGCACTTTGGTTTAATGGGCCACGATTTCTCTTGCAGAATGTGTCTTCGTGGTCTGCACAGCATAGTCCCACCGTATGCACTCATATTGAATTAGTCAAAACGGTTCGCGTGAACGCAGTGCAAACATCGGATACAGTCGGCTGGATACAAAGATTCCGCAATGCCAAATCTTGGTTAGGCTTGCTGCGACAGATTGCTTGGTTGAAGCAGTTTTGTTTTTGGATTCGACAACGACATGAAACGGGTGTTAGTCAGCTGAACATCGCCAAGCAGTTGAAACCATCAGAATTACAGTCATCAAAATTAGCCTTACTTCGTTTGGTGCAAAAAGATTGCTTTAGTAAGGAGCTAAGAACAATCGCCGAAGGATCAGAGGTCCCGAGCATGTCCCGGCCAGTCTCAGGACGATTGCAGAAACTCCATCCGTTTAAACACTGTGGTTTACTACGAGTGGGAGGTCGCCTACGATGGGCACCTCTACCTTTCGAGTCAAAACATCCTGTAATTCTACCGAAGGATCACTTCATCATCAAACTTTTAGTGCAACATTATCACGAAGTGAATGGCCACGCTGGTGCAGCACATGTGTTGTCACTATTAAGGGAACGTTATTGGATTAAACACGGCTACTCTACAGTTAAAAAAATACTACGGGAATGTTTCATTGTAAACGTTGGCATTCCCAGGCACAGAGTCAAGTAATGGCACCACTTCCTGAGGACAGAATGTTATTCGGCGAGAATCCGTTTACCGCTGTCGGAGTAGACTACTTCGGCCCCTTCTTGATGAAGCACGGTAGAGCCACTGAGAAACGTTACGGGTGTATATTTACTTGCCTGTCCATGAGAGCCGTACACCTAGAGGTCGCCTACACCCTAGACACCGATTCCTTCCTTTCTGCGTTTTCTCGGTTTGTGGCAAGACGAGGATGTCCTAGTGTTGTCTACAGTGACAATGGAACGAATTTCCGAGGCGCTGAAGCAGACTTGAGGCGATGCCTGAAGGCTTGGAACCAAGACAAGATTCTAAAGACACTTGGGAATAGAGACTGTGAATGGCGCTTCTCTCCACCGAAGGTAAGTCATCGCGGAGGTGTATGGGAACGTATCATACGATCTGTCCGCCGAATTCTGCTTTCACTTCTAGCTGATCAATTGGTCGTAGATGAGGCGTTAGTAACGATGTTCTGCGAGGTAGAAAGAATACTTAATGATCGCCCTCTAACCAGAATATCGAATGATCCCGATGATTTCAACGCGATAACACCCAATCACCTTCTCCTACGAGGTATACCAGCGACATTTCCTTCCGAGCTACCAAACAACAGGTTGAACCGAAGATGGCGACAGTCGCAACATTTGGCGGATCGAGACTCCATCGGCGGTTTCCGAGACCTGGCCTCTGGCATTTCTCGTTGCTCTTATTTTGACAGTTTATATGGGAAGAGAGGCTCCATTGTTATTAATCGAATTATCCGATTCCATGGAAGAGGTGGTAATTGTCGTTTGTCAGCTCTTCACTTGTATTTTGTTTAACCGACTTTGGTGATGAGCCTGTATGTGTCAAGACGGTCTTCCTGTTGTTCAACATACGTCACCTGCCCCACACTGAGAGCTGGAAATGTATGGATACTCTGCGCTTCATTCGTAAATTGAGAAATAGTCGAGAGGTGAACAAAACATGTATTCCGGCAGCGTAATAACATCGTCCTGACTTGGAATATGGTGAAAAAATTGTGGAGAATTTCCAACTCCTTTTGAATGACATTCATCACAGGGCTACTTATCAGTAGGCAAGATATCGAAACATCCATTTGGGTTTCGAGCATCCGGCCTGTTGTCTAGGCCTTATATTCTGCGCTCTGACAAATGTTCGCCCGTAATATGTAATGTTAAGCCAAGCTCACTGACGGATAAACATCAGCATATAGTCCATTTTTCGATATTCCAGAATGACAGTCTAATTTGAAATTTATGAAGCCAATGATCCAGATTGCATTCCCACGACCTCATTGCATGTGGTAAAAAGTCAGCGTCATCAATACCATTTCTTTCTGAAGATAACAAACAGATTTTACTATTTAATTGAGCAGAACAAAAGGGTAGGCAAACCGTTTCAGAGAGACCAACATCCTGTATTTTTGGAATGTCCGTGTCGATTAGGAGATTCGTGGTAATCATTTGTATGATCACGTGATTTGCTGTCGGATAGTACACCAAATGTTTCCCTTCTTTATCCAAGTTTAACAGTGATGACCAGAACACACTGTGGAAGATTTTCTCAATAATCCGAGGAATTCCTCGAACTCCCTTTTTATATGAAAACAATTCCAAAGAAAAAACGGTACTCGAAAATCAATACCAAATTGTTTGTTTCTGTAGGCAATTATCCTCCTGTTTCCTGGCAAGAGAGCCTTTTCTATGGGCAAGATACACCAAACTGCGATCGCTGGCACAGAGTTTTCACTTGTTATTTCGTAAGTCAGAGTTTCCACACCCTCGAATGATGATCATTTTTGTGGCAAGGAGAAATCCATTGGGAGTCGGCTGGTACCCACACCTGACATACTGGGACCTTATGCGGTCCCAAACTGCCAGCCTTAGATTCTGGCTTCCGGTTATCATTAATAGTACACTGGGCTTTTGCGGCTACAGGCTCATAGTTTCCTTATGGTGAGCCATAAATATATCTGATAAAAAGAATTCAATGAGCTGCGCATTGCGACTGCGTCAATTTGTCTGTAGGCTCGGCCAAGGGAAGAACACGATACGACTGTTGAACATGGTAGTAATTGCCGTTCCTGAAAATAGACTGGTATACCGATTTTGAATTACTTTTGCTCGACACGGTTTCAGATGATACGCATGGTTTCAGTAAAGGGGAAGTTTGTGAACAGTGATTGGACATCAAATGAAGCCGTGTGTTTCCCTATCACAATGATCTGGCCCAAAGATCACTATTATTTCGGAACTTTCTCTGATAGTGTCTCTGGCCATTATATCATGAAATGGCCCAAGCAATTTCAACACCCATTTCGCCAATCCGTGATGTCATAAATTTATCATCTATAGTATTTGTCTCGGTGAAAATTCTGGTTTGTGTAGTTTCGGTGGACCATGCAGTTGTGGATTTTGAGTTCCTTTTGAATTCAGATGTTGAGCCGTGGTCTAACTGGTAAAATGTCCTTTTAGTAGAAAGTGTGCTTCTGCCGATACCTCTTGTTCTAGTTCATCAGGTTCATCGCCGTTATCTTGGCGCACAAACTTGCTGGGATAGTCAAGAACGGTTTCCATTTTCTCATATTCACTCCATTGAGTCAGCACGGGTCCGGAATCATTGTCAGGGTGTAAAATTATCAAGCCAGTTTGCAACTGCAGATTTTCGTTAATACAAATGCACTCAGATGTCGTGAGTGACTGATGTCAGGACGATGTTACCAGGTACTGTTGTTCCAAGTCAACCAGCTGCACCAGAAACCAAGTTTGCGCATCTTTTGTAAATGTTTTTTAATATTTGTGGCTGTTCGAATAGACATTCGAATTGTTCCAGTGTCTCAATGCTCTTTATTTTCTTTGGTGTTGTACAGAAACCTAGATCTCAAGAAACAGCCCGCAAGTGAAGTCCATTCAATGCAACCGCAAAAGTTACTGGTTGTTCCGGAAAATTTGGTTCGGCCAACTTGTGAGGGCGAGCATAACCTGGAAAGCACAGAGCTTTACAAAATATACGTTGATGATATTCCTATCATAACAAAAGTCCAGAATAGAAGACATGGATTTTGGATGAACTCAATCATCTGCATCCAAGTATACGATCTACGATGGGCGCGGAAGTGGACAATGCACTTCTTTTACTCGAGATAATCATGACCGGGAGAAAAGATGAAACGATTGCCAAATCTGATTTCATAGAAAAGAAACTTGGACAAATCTTTACTTGCACACTGACAGCTTTGTTCCTGTGGAATATAAACGTAGCCCGGTCCGAACAATATTTCAGCGAGCAAGACGAATTCGCGCGGAACCATGATTGACAGCGAAGTACGACTGCTAAAAG
The DNA here is from genome assembly GCA_948099385.1 of Fasciola hepatica. NCBI lineage: Eukaryota > Metazoa > Platyhelminthes > Trematoda > Plagiorchiida > Fasciolidae > Fasciola > Fasciola hepatica. The sequence goes on from CANUEZ040000198.1 coordinate 3,500,791, forward strand.
GGGACTTGATCGGAAACGAGTATCCTGATACCTTCATCGAAAGTCACAGCAGGCCTACAGTCACCATAAGAACGACTTGTTCTATAGAGGAATCATCAGTCATTCGCTGTCTTCCATTCAACGGTGATGTTATCAAGCGCCAGCTGAAACGGCGACTTAGTTCAGCGTATCTTCGAAAATAATATGCAACTAACTTAGAAATTGATCATCGAACGAATGGGATCCACAACGCCCTCGGTGAAAATAACGTCCAGCTCTGTACACCAAATCTAATCTTATTTAAGAATTTGCGGAGGAATCTACAAGGGTGGAACAGAGCGACAGTTGTCTAAAAAAATTGAACACATTCCAAATTGGGCACAACGTCTTGTGATGCACTCCAGTTCAGATCAAACGCATATTCACAAAGTTCGAAATCAAAAGGTATGGTCGTCTGCAGTCGCTCGTCATCTTCAGATGACGCAACATCCAGCTGACCGAAACACTGCGTTTCGGGTCATATACGTGATAAGGAATGCAAGGGTATTGAGGTTTGCCAAAGCCGTAGCCGTACATCGATGAAAACCCATATTGTATCAGCAGAACAAGCTGTTTGGAAATGTGTCTTTACCACGGTGACATTTTTTGTAATTCCCCCTATATTTGTCGCACAATACTGTTGCATATTAATTTATTTGATATGGATCGTTCTGCAGTATGAACCATGTTGAGACGCAGCGAGATCGTCTTGAATGTAAATCGTGCCTTGTAGCAACTCTCTCTTTTTATCTGTCGTAAAACATGTGGCTATATTGTATGATCCCTTGGATTTGGTCTTTCTTATGCTGCCGCCAGCAAGGCAGACCTTTCGCGGTGTATGAAATCATTGTCTGGATTGGGACCGGCAGTCCGTTGATTGTGTGCGAGGCGGATGGACGAAATGGTCGAAGAACAAAAAAATTATAGCTCCCATTCACGTCGATAGATGTCTGGTAAACAAATACCCGCTATATTGGTTAGTAGAAATGCACATCTTTAGTGCTGCATCTGCAAATGGTTATGGTCCAGCTGGGTATTCGCGGTTCCAGTCTGACTGTGGACCTATTCACTTTTTCATGGTGAGAAAACTTTAAATGGCACCGTGCAAATTTCTCACAATACCGCGACCTGAATTAGTTGCGGTTGTTCTTGGAACACGGTTTTCAACGACATCACTCACGAGTTACAAATGCAAATAGATCGGCTTGTTTCATGGACGGATTGCACCATTCTTTTGCAGTGAATTATTAGTGTCAGTACCATTCGTCTCCTTTGCGGCCTCTAGAGTTGCTCTCATAGGAAACCGTCCATCGCACCGTGAGTGGCGATATGTTCCAACTGATGAGAATTCATAGAATATGTCATCAGGGAAATGTTGCCTGAAATATGGCGTCAAATAATTTCTCTTCGTCGTTTCCGCACTATATCTTTCTGACAAACGTACCAGCTCTTCGACTGTTCCACTGCTTGTCATTGTCAAATTTCGGCGGCTAAAGCGAGACTGTTGCGTATTGAACTGCTCCATTTTCCACTATGGTTCTTGGACCGATTGAGTTAAAACAACATTTGAGCCTGGACCACGATTACCTCAAATTTGGTTTCAAAATCCAAGATCAACAAGCAAAATCAGGTCGTGTTGGCCTTTAAGAAGACTGTTTGATCGTTCCTCGGCTCTAAACAAAAGGAATAGTTCGTTCCCTGTTGCTGATAGGCACCGTATTTACCGTCACATTAGATGCTGAAAAAACGCCACCAACTTGAACCAGGCAAATCGTCAGCCGTCGAATCATATTATGTTAAACTGCCTCTAGCATTGATGTTGGAATCGCATCACATACAGGTTGGATCCGACTTTCCAACTCATCCAGGTTCTCGGCCTTGAGTTCGTGAAATTTCATCTCAACATAACCGCCCAGGAAATATGCCGTTGGACTTATATCCAGAGATCCTCGAGACCAGGGTATAGGTACATTTGGTCCAATCCTGTGCAAAAGAGAATTTCCAGTCGAGCCATTGAGCATATTTTTGTAGCGAGATCAAGGCTTGGTCTTTTGTCTCAAGCACTAACTTATCCGAAAGCTTGTTGCCCAGTCTGATATACAATTGACCGTTGCAGATGAACCTACATAAAATCGGTCGCCATCTAACTCCAATTTTCCTAATGATGTTCCAACTCCACGTACGACTGAACTACCCAGATTTGAATCTACTTGATGCAGTGGAGGAAATATGAAGACTGAATTCCATTGAAATCCTAATCTTGTCAGTTTAGGGCGCAATTTGCGTCACTTTGTAGTAATATTTTCATCCGAATCGTGTCTTTGGGGCAAATATGCCCTCTAATCGAGATACAATACCATACTAATCACAAAATTGCCTCATCATTCTAATTCGAAACCTCAAGGTATTATGTGTTAGATCATCCACGATGATTTCTTTTTTTCCTCCTTGTGTGTTTTCATCCTTTCTCTTCCCTTAAATTCTTTCTTCTAATAAAATAGGCATTTCGTTTGATTTTGAGGTGTCCGTTGCCATACGTCGTGTATTTCAAAAGCATCGTCAACAAATATGTGAGTTCCTCCTCGATTTCCCTGAAATCCTTCTCGGCTCCAAATGAAGTGACAGCGACTAACGTTCTGGGTAAAACGGTATAGTTACCTTTATCGTGGTATGATGCTGTGGTCTCCCTCAGATACCATATGGAGCGGTTGACCATCTACTACTCATCACCACTCACTAAATAATAGTTGATTTATCCAGATTCCTCCAATATTACTGAGTCAAGTACCCATTTTTCCGATGTTCCTGTTCTCACCACTCACTGCTCCTCAAGCAATGCAGCAGGAACTAACAATGCAGTCAGTACGAGGAACATTACCGTTTGACCACGACATGTCTTCTGTTGACACTCCAACGTGCTCTGGTGCCTTAGGTTTACCATGGACAGTAACTTGCAAGCTGAGTTTACCCGACTATCCCTAGAATATCCCAACTATCGGTAAGTTGTGGTCAATCCACACATGATCCTAAACATCCACACGGATGAGCAATTTGCTCCCATTGTCGAGAAAGACCGATGCTAGATTCTGTCATGAATTCTATGAAACGTGACTTACGCAAATATTCATATCAAATCAGCCTGATTATTGACTTTGATTCGTTTATTTTGCTCTTTCCATAGTTCTGTTCATATAAAAATCTGTGAACTTACACGTCATCATCATGTGACTGAAAATGTACTTTCGCAGATGATTAGCATGCAAATGGACAAGCTCGATCCTCATACAGTATGGCATTGCACAATTTTGAGTGCCATAATAAAGAGGTTTATTCCCAACCAGCTGTTTATATGGAAATTGAACTCAGCTGAACAAGGTTGAATCGCCCCATATACCGATAATAAAAAGGAAGAGCATTCATGCAAGTGGAGGGGCGGTTCGTCTTCTTTGAATGCGGTCGTGTACAAGGGATTGTGATCATATATTTGATTCAGTGCAGAAGACTGCTTTCACTGCGTTTAGCCTTCTTATTGCTGTAAAAACCTCCTTGTTGTTTGCAAACAATATAGGCGGCGACCAATCATATTAGGAAGTCTTACAACGTTTTCTGTTGAAGTAATTACATTCCGTCGAAATGAGCTTGGTTGCAGTAGTTTGATGAATATACACTCATGAAACAATTTTCCGTAAATGGAAATTTTCATCATTCTGGATGTGAATACTCAATTGTTTGAGATTTATTTAGGAATTGGAAACATAACTTTACCCGACACAAATTTGAACATAGAAATCAATAGCGTTAGATTGCACGATGTATTCCGGACCATTTCGCTGCATCTTCACTAGTGCGTACTGCAGTCAAGGTGACAATTGCGTAATAGGATGGTTGAACATATTTCGGTTTGGTTACAAAGAACAATGAGTGGACAGATACAATCAGTGACGTCATCGAACGCACGCAGAACACTCAGGTCATCCATTACGAAACACCTGTGGGAGACAAATCACTGTAGTTATCTGAGCACGGCGTTCACCGTCACTTATGTCACAAACAATCAACGATTATTGAGATACGCGGAGGCACTAGCAATTAAGCAACGTCACCCTCAACTGTGCAAACAGCGAGAATGGATAATTACGTTAGCCTTGCCGGTAACGCGTTTTCATTTGCTATCATTAGTTGTGTGTGTGCGCAATTTTGCCTTTGATCTCATGAGAACTTCAATTTACCATTTTTAAATGAACACCTGGACTGCAGTATGCACTTATTTAGGGATAACTGTGACTCTGGATGGTGACACGAAGACAACTATCGTCCTCTACGGGATATGTGAAATTCAGCCAGCTCCCTCAAGCAGATGTAAAGTTCCTGGCATCAGAATTTGTTTAACTTCGGTTTTATTCGTCAGAGATACAATTTCCCCAATCGAATGATTACACTTCGATATTGAAACCTAATAAATCAGCCGGACAAAACCAAGAAAAGTTTCGTGAATGTTAGTTCAAATGCTAATTCTGGAGAATATGATTTCATAGGCCGCAAAGGACTGGTCAATAAACGAAACAGCTCAATTGGTCGAAACTGAGCAGGATATTTCTATCGTCTTCCAACTTCCAACGATATTTATTTTAAAGAACTATTTGATTCTTAAAATTGGAGAGTTTCCGCTTGAGATCAGGTGAAAACCTGCGCAGACAAACACATTCAGGAATCCTCACATGTACGCTTGATCATGGTTCATATGACGATGTCTGATTCCATGACTGCGTGAGTTGCAATGAACTTTTGTTATATCACGCGATGGCACACTTGATAAAGAATGTCTCAATTCACTAAGGCTCGATAAAATATCTTATTTGCGTTGGTATGCCACACACAGTGGAAGCACACGGCCTATTGGACCCACAACACAATCAAAAGACACGGTGCCCAATTAATGTACTGCACGAAACACAGGGCACTAGGCCGAGGAATCTCACAAAACAGAACACAACTGATAGAGAGCTCCGAAATTGCCCGACTTACTACTACGCCTGATCTATTGAGACCTTACGTGGTTTGCCAATTTAGATTTCAGGATCACGGTTGCTGGTTTCTTTTACACTACAAATCATGAAAATACACAACCATACACGCAGTCGACGTCTTACACGCTCTCCTCACTCGGAAGATGACCACAAACTTGTCACTCTCACTAGCATTCGCGGAGTGAAGCATGATATCGACTTGTGAATTTCAATTGATGTCGCTGAAGCTTCGACTCACTTTTTGTAATCACTGTTTTGTGTAGATCACCGTTCACCCAACAGTAGCGATTCATCGTTCTTTTATATCTCACCTTCAAACATTGACCTTATTTTGTGGCAGATCCAACTGACTCGTCACCATCTTATGAGATTTTAATGTTCACAAGCAAGATTGGTTCATTCACTCATCGGACACTTCGGCTCTGGAGCGCGAAGCCGAACACTTCTCCGTGGACAACAACCTATGCCAACTTGTTTACCTCCTCACACGTACTCCCGATCGAGCTGGCGATCATGCCCATACCCCTCAACAAATTCTCACTTCTGTTCATTCCCTATTCTCGGGCACATTTGCCCTTTCTCAAGTTGACTCATCTAATCACTTTACTATTTCCTATTCCATCATTTTCACTCACTATTTTACTCCACCTTCTTTGAGATAAATTTTTTTGAGCTGAAATTCAACCAACTGAGATAGACGTTGCGATGTCCCAGCCTCCTATTCTTGGAATGAATGCCGCTTTACTTCAGACGTTTCCTCTCCCGCTTCTAATTTTACCTACATTGTTCTTCAAGTTATGCAACTTTTTATTACTCACTTGTCCAAACTTGGCAAACCCGAATCCTCCGATTGGTCCAGCTATGCTTTCGATCGTGATGCACGCTTGAAATGTGCAACATTTCGCAGCTGGTTCGGCTCACCCACAACAGACTCCCACCTCTGCTCCGTGCATACCAGGGACAGATGCTCGCCAACCACGCAGTGAGCCAAAGAAAGCTTCTTCCGCTGGGAAACCGAACGCTTACTCTCATCTGCCACCGGTAGCCTGAAACGTTGGTACTTTGGAAAATTTCGCCCTTCCAATTTCATTCCCATATGTAATTTAACTGGCGATCTTGTTTAGGAAACACATAGGAACAATGACAATCCGCTTCATGGTTTGCCACAAACTCCATCCCACCTACATATCCTACTCCATCGTTTCTTTCTGTTCCCTCTGTCTCCTGTTAACAATCCCATTTTGGTTTTAAAAGACACGCCAAATGATGCATTCTCAGGACTTATACAAACCACCCGATCAAAACGGCATACCACCCATCGTCCTTCAAATGTGCAATTTGAATTGGCCTATTTCTTACGTCGTCCATTCTGTCTCTCTCTCTCTTACACACATTCCCCTTCTTTTCTACTTTTCCGATCCCCTGGAAACACATAGCAATGTTTCATATTCCCAAAAGCGATGATCTTTCTGGCCCGAATATTTATCGTCCTAATCCCACCATACCTGTTATTTCGAACAAAACTCGGAACTGTCATCTCCATAAAACCGCGTGCGTTACTCGAACGCAAAAAACTACTGAGTGTTCACCAATACGAATTCCGACCTCACCGTTCCGCCGGTGACATAGTGGCTCTCATCTCACACTTTTGACCGGTTGCACTCGACAACCACGGAGAAACACACATTGCTTCACCCAACATCTTTGAGCGTTTGACCGAGTTTGGTACGGAGGTCTTCTGGTCAAACTTCTCACATTCAGATTCTCCTCCACTCTCTTTTCGCGGACATCAAGTTTCCTCAGTAAGCGGATCATCTTTGCCCGAATTGATGGAGTTCTGTCCCAGCCATTTCCTGTGAATGCTGGCGATCCCCAGGGTTCAGTACTTTAGCCCACCTTATTCCTTCTATTTTCTAATGATCTCTCTTCCACTAAATCCAATTCGATCCATTTATTTGCCGATGATTTCGCCCTTCATTCTTCTTCTTTTTACCGCAATCCCCACAATGCCAACACCAACATCGATCGAGACCGCAGTGCAATCAGTGCATCTATAGAGTCCCACTTCAAACAAAATCTCCTTCCCGGGGCCCCCACCGCTACGCTGCATATATTGCTTTCACAATTTCTCTTCTTATAATTTCCCTAAAACATCCAACATGCTTCACTAGCCCATTGACGGGCTGTTGCTGCGTCGTCTTTTGTCTGTTGGTACTACTTAAGATCTTGTTCGTCCGAACTTGTTCTAGAAGCTTTTCTTACCAAACGTTCTTCCGACCATCACGTACCCGCAAAACTTCTCATCCAAATACAAGAAAGGAATTTCGATGATGTTAGCCCACCAGCTAGGCTTAAAATGTCTTTGACCTACCTTTCATACAGAGACACGCAGCTGACAGTTGGATTCATCGTGATATTTTCATCGTTCGCCGTGAATATATCGGCGAGCGAAGAACCGCGTAGAGATGCGCTTACGATATCCTCTCTCCGTCTGTAAACGTTATCATCGGATTAGAACTGATTGGAGAGCAGAAAATCAGTAGTTCTTTACATTTTCCCGCAGGTATACTAATGCTGATTTTTCTGTTGACATGAAAATGTCTATTATTTTAGATACAAGCACTTTTGTGATCAATGACGAAACATCTAGAATAATCATTTTATGTGAATTCACGATTCATATTGAACTACAACTGAGCAACAAGTGATTAGATTTGTGTATAAGGATTCATCATGCAGCTTCACCGCTCAGCTCAGCATTGAAAAATATGCTAGTGTGGTGTAGATGTTCAGCAAACCGTTGAGAGTCAGCTCGGATAACCTTGACTGTAAGGTGTTCGATTCGCAATCCTATTGTTTCACCTTGACTAATAATTGAACGACTAGGATAGGTTTTGGCAGATGTATTTGTCTCACACTCCGAACAATAAATGAAAACAGTTATATGCCAAGATACTCTCCACGGACGTTAAGTAGACGACATCTTCGTTTTTATTCTGCAAACCAAGGACGCGTGTGAAAACATCCTCCGTCTATTCTACATCATATAACTAACCATCCACATGATGACCGGTTTGCTCAAAAGCAAAACAGAAGACACACCAACTGCCACTGAAGTGCATTGTTTATTAGGCACGCGAATATATACAGAAACGCATATTCAAGCAGCATTCGCATCCGACGCGCACGGATAATCGTCATCAGATATTCGAATGTTGTTAGACGACAAACTTCGATCGAACGTGTGGATTTTCATAGCTCGAGTTTGTATGAAGCACCAAAATTCCGGAGTGGAAATAACCTTATATATGTATTGTTGACTGTGTGGAAATTACCTTCGTGTTACTGATCACATGTGGAAATAGATGAACTAATTGAATTTATGAAAACGAATTATTCGCAAAACAACTACATCTCATCTACTCAATATCGGAGAAGCTAACAACGACATTGCAATTCTGAATATTTGAATTACTCGTCGAAATCATGGATCAATCTACTGATCAGTCCACGTAAAATTACGTTGTCAGGAAAGTATCTAAACTTACCTAGCTCTGTTCCATGAAGTAAAAATGTGGATTTGTCGGGGCCGTGTTCTAAAGAACACATGAAACATGTACGATCGACAAACTAAAAGTTTGTTGCTCGCTGTACTAAACCCAGAAGTCAAAAATATATCCAAAATCATCTGATGAACGCACCACCACCAAACCACATACGCGCCAATCACTTTCAGCCAAGTAATTCTTGTGCTACGTTCAGGATATGAGGCCTCGGTCAAAGACAGATGGAGCTGCGCACGCTATCCGTGGTTTGTCTCGGTCGCTGTCGCACATAAACGTCTCGCATGACATGTTGGCGACGTGTGTGTGGCATGCAGCTTTCGAGCGTTAGAGCTGAGGAATAGAACACAGATTATTGCAACTTTATTCATTCAACTTGAAGATAGGTCTTTGGTAATTCAATTGAGTCACATACAACTCCACGTGAAGCCATCATTTTTTAAATTTATATTAGTGTACAAATCCCATATGTTTTAGCTCGCGTAAAAATTCGTTTGGGAGGATATACGATTGACTGCATTATTATCTTGAATTCTGCACTGATACCATACAAAACAGTACGAAGAAAAAAATTGACTCAATTTCTCAGAATCCGCTGAGAAAAAAAGGAAAAAGTGAGTGTCGATTTTCCACAAAAGTTTATGAAAATAATCGGCTGAATTATCTGAACACTCGGTAGAGAACGAAATCGTTCTCGGTGCTTCACAAGAGACGGAATATAAGCATTTTATTCGCACTTCAGTCAAGATGATAGAAAAAAGAGCAAGAAACTTAGTGTTCATGGAGAGCCAACAAATGACAGTTTCATGTCCACATAGTTACAGTATTATTGGTGTCACTAGAGAAAGTGTGTATTGATATCTGTAATGCAGAATTGCTTGAGCTATCGAATTTGTAAGATAAGTTAGAGCATATTGAGCACACCACTGAAAATATAAGGATATCATTGTTCAACATCACTCCTTGGTACTAAGGAGACTCGAATCTGTGTAATTGAATGGTGCACGGTGTATTCTCAACATTGGAAAAGGCTGAGTGAGATGAAGTGAATATACACCTAAAATACTACGAAGGGTTAAGAAAGGATCACTTTGCTCATAATCACTCACAATGTCTTGAGAATTATCCGACTGTTCATTTAGTCCTCTCAGGTTCACACAAAATGCCAAATACATTCACCGTTAGCGCAAAACGTGCCAGTTCTTGAGAAGCCATACGTTAGGTTGAATACGTAAGTGAGGGGAAAGGAGCGAAAGCACAACAGCTTGAAGAGTGTCGAAGTGACTGTTCAGGAGTCTGGACGATTTACCGGCATACTGAGTATTGGGAATTGGTCACGAGAATTTATTCACATATCACGCCGATAAACTAGGTGATCAACTGAAAGAATGAGGCCCTTGTAGGTCCTGTAGTGTTGAAATGACGTTAAAGGTTGAAGGCAACTCATTGGATGTGCAACTCACAGAGTAGTTTAGCAATTTATGGTCGCAATGTACAGTAAAGGATGTATCACATCATTATACATGTGTGATGTTTTTATGATATGCGTATGTGTTATTTATTCATCCAAAGAAAAGCCTCCTTGCTCGGACAATTCCATGCTGATATACCATCGTGTGATGTTGTGATGGATATCTCACCCTCCGACCAAAATACCCAGAAACATGACTGAACGTCAAAATCAGCGGTAGTAACTATTAGGTAGGTTAAAAAGAGGGTTCATTCAGAACGGAAATATAATTGTTCTTTCAAAATACTTCAAGTATGGTATAGATTTCCTGTGCAGTGCATTGCGGAACGATATAAATTATCATTCCCAATTTACATCATTCATCCACGCAATGCTATCTAAAAGATGGAAATTCATGCACCTCGTAAAGTAGAATCATGAAGCCAAACATGAAGTATCAAGTAAAATTAGGAGGTAATAATCATGGATGACAATAACAGTGTCTGGTTGAGCGATCAGCGAAACTAGAACACAATTTATGAATGAGGAGCTAGTTTCTGTTTGACCCGTCAGTTTCTCTTTCATGTTCGTTGCAGTGATTGGAAGGAGCAAACGAATTCAAATAATACATAGGCCTCACAATGATATGTAAATGGCGTTAACATTTATTGTGATGTCGTTGGTGGCAGAAAGAATTAGTACGAAATATTACTATTCACTACCCGATCGAGAATATGAACCATTCAATTTATCCACAGAACCTCATGCATATTGGCTACTGGCTATTGTTCCAGTAGTGAGAACTGAAATGCGATCGATATGGATTGTCACCGGAAGCAGTTTAGTGGTCAAGTATAGAATGGTTGGCCGGGGAAGCACCGGGTACGCTCAGTAGATTGGTGGCAACAACCGCAAAACCAGCCGTGTGCATTCTGGACAGTTTCATCAATTCATCCATACATAGTACCATTTGGCTCATTTAAAATTACTTGAATGCAGGTAATGTGGTGGGGTTTGTGTTTTGACCCCTTCCTGTTTGATTTGTTAGTGATTTTCGTAACGGACAACCGAGATCAAATCCGTTTTGTAGAGGCTCATCGGGTTCGATACGGAAAGACAAAATGTGGTGGATCATAGTCCGCAAAAGTAGATTACATTCATACACATGTAAATTGCTCATATTAAAGACAAACAAGATATGATAATGCTTGCCGCAAATCAGTCTTTCAGCTGGGTTACTCAATATATGTGGTGCAATGATTTGTTCATAACTTACCACTGCCCTTTTCAAGGAACAAATCGTGCTACATAGTTCAGGTCAGCGACGAAAATGTTTGTATAATCCTAGTTATCCGTATTCACGCGGGTTATTTTCCAATGATGTATTTATCTTTCATAAATCAGTGTGAATTCTTCGAAGTCGGGATAACCATTTGAAACGTCAATTCAAAGTCTTTTATATCAGACGTAATAGGCAGAAGAAAAAACTTCAAACAAAACCCACTGGTCTGAGGCGATTTGATCCTCAAGTCACTCATGTTATGAAATCACATGAAAGAAGTAATTTTAGCTGGAACAGTAATTGATCGACCTCCAAATTTCGAAGTAGTATTACAATCCAACTTCCAATTCCAACCATCCACATTTATATAGAAGTGGTATGATATAATTTGACTCCATCTCAACCACTCAATCAAATGTTTATAATCGGGAGTACCCATTATTACTGAGTCAATGATATTAGTGTCATTAAATTTTTGTCTAGACAGTCCTGGATGGCTCGGAATTGTATTCCTTTCTATACGTACGAAGTCACACAGCTTTTTAGGAAAATACACACTTGGAGACATCATGTATCAGTAACCGGGAGCAGAATGATCAATGTCCGCACTTTGCCGCACTGAACATCACTAATTTGGTATGGCTTTTGCAGCGAATTCATGTATATATTGGTACGTATTCACTCAGTAAGATGTACTGCATTCGACTCCGGAAATCCTGAATTCTGGAATCCTATTTCAATCGTGTTTCGTCTTAGCAGACCTCTTTGTCCACACTCACTACGTGGATAAACAGTCAATATCCTTCTCACATTTTGGCATAAGCCTGCATCTTATTGATAGGTAATTATGCTTCAGCCCGGGTAGTGTTAACTTATCTATCTATCTATGCAACGATAAAATTGACTCAGAATGAAAACGTGAACTTTCCATGAACGTGCCAGCAAATCCGCCTTATGCTGACATGGCCTCCAGAAAGCTCAGCATTCAAATATGATTCGCGCACGAATTCTCGAAATAATCTGGCTCCAGAAAGGATTTTTAAACCCCTAATATATCATAAATCACCATCTTGTGAACATCTTCACCAACGATTCGGTTTTCCTTATAATAATATATAATTCAAATCTAAATAGCGTGACAAATCAAGTGTTTGTTTGCCATGGAATTCATTACAACAATTCCTAATTGCTTTGAATTTTAGAAGTACAAATTTAGGTTTGCTATTGTTATACCAAGTGCATGTACACACCCTCATTAGAAAAACCTTACAAACTGGTTTCGTCTATTCAAATCTACCAACCATACGGAGTGGTGCTTCATCTTTGTCTTCTGGACCGGCTGTTGATTTTTTGCTGTCGCCCTGCTGATCCCATTGAGATGCAGTATTTCCTATCACAAAAACCTTTCATGTATATTACCAAGTATTGTGTGCTGGTAACAAGCCTGCCTTTATACCAACCATGAACAGGGATATAATTCGTAGTGCATGTAGCCGAGATCGGAGTTCCGTTTTGGTGTGTACACATTCACTTTGCAACACTGAACACAAAATTATATAGGGAGTGATGTGCAGTGAGTCATCAAAAGTTATCAGTAAGATTATTTTCAGTAGCATACTAATGAACCACACGATGTTTCATTGTGAACTCGCTGTGATTGACCTACGAAGACCCTCCGCGTGCAGCTGTTATACCCGGTTTGTTGGAAATCACTTGCGAAATGCACAAACACAGTGTTTCCAATGGAAATCCAATTGATAGCAGCGTACTCGTGTAACTCACCGATGGTAAGCGTGTGGCCACAAAAATTGGTCCTAGATGAATGAGCAAACTTTGATAATAATAAATCTTTCACTTGCTGCGTTGCACACAATTCGAATTTCTAGTGGGATATCTTTGCACTGTCAACGTAAATGAAAGGGATGCCAGAAGAACAGTTTTGAGGATATTTCATCAATTAACTTGCAGGGGACTAATTTTCCTCACTGAATCACTTGACATATATGAATCTTCGGTCTGAACATTTTATTGTGTGTGGATACCACGCATTTTCCGATTTCCTACCCAAAGTTTCGCGATGTAGCATATGAATGCAACCTTGATCTTCTCACGGACCATACATGTGAGGTAAACAAACCTCCAGTGTTACTCCCTGTTATCTCTGTAGCGAACAGATCATCGACGCAATGTAATTGTCTTTGTTCTCAAGTGTGTCAGTCAGCAATCATAAACCCTCGAAAACATGTATTAAATTGCCATTTACAGGTGTATCAACATGAAAGAACAACATTTTAGCAGTGTAGTAACAAAGTGAAATCTGGCAAGAGTCTATATCTTCGGGAATCCTTTGATTAGCAGCTTACAGAAAATGTGAGATTACGATATGAATTGCCTGTTAGGCGAATGTGTTTGAAGCATCCCCAATGAGCATCACGTAGATGAAAGTCCCTGAAAAATTCCAACAGCGCAGAGATTCAGTGTACTCGTGATCACAGGATTACCTAATTGTTTGGGGAAAACAGACTGTTGTGGAAGAGAACAACGTTGCCCATCTAATTGTGAGGTGTTGTGAGTATCAGGTGATCGACGATGTCCGAATCCCGGCGTTTTGCTTCAGAACCAGTAGTGAAACATTTGTAAGATTCAACCAACAGTGGTACTCGCTTAAGTCAATTAGAATTAAACATGAAACATTTAACCCATTTCACTTAAGCCAATGGAAAGTAAACGATATTCTCTTATAATGTAAACACTTCGTATCTTGATGCAACGTGTCCCACTGAACAGAATAAACAATGACGTTAGAGAGAGTCACTTGGATAGTCCTCGTGAGTAGGTGGACCAAACTACTTGACTCCATTCAGGTAGCAGAATGAAGGCAGATTTATCATTTCACTAAATCAGCAAATTTGATGCTCAACATTCTCGATTCTTGATTCTTCAGTTACTTCTGTGGAACCAAAATTCCTGAGGTAGAAGGTAAAACTGTGATTTGCCGATTCCATAGGCGATTTCGGACTACAAGCAACACCAAACAATCATATCGTCATTTGACCCCAGTAATTCTAACTTTTGCTGTTGCGCACAGTTTGACACGTTACCAAAGTTTATCGCTATTACTACTTTACTTTTTAGTTAATACCGACACTGTAAGTTGTAAATGGATAAGCACTATTCACCTTCACTCACGATTTGCGTATCTCAATCCTGATTCCAATATTAGTTATTTGTAAATGCATGATAAGTGACGACGTAAAAACTGTCAATGAGAAATTATTCATTAAAGATTCATGGTAATTTCGGTTCAATTAATAATTCAATATCACATTATGTAACTCAGGCTACAGGGTGACGAGTAGACTGGAAGACTCGTTCATTGTGCTAGAAATACCATTGGAGCACCTATTTCAAGTGACAATTAGGAGATCGGTGTTTGAGTGCGAAACTTTCGAGCACGTGTGTATGGACATTGTTATTTCCCATCTGTTTGAAACAGGGCATAGTGCATCTGTTTCCTACAGCAAAGTCAATAAAAATCCAACTATGCAGCCCCTTTTTGTGGACGCAAAATCGTTTTAGGATCTATAAACCGAACATAATAAATAAATGGCCGTGAGAAAGCCAGAGGCTCGTTTTATATAAATGATTCCATAAAGTCAAAATGTGTAAGACTGGTAAATAGATAATCTGGCCAAATCTTCACTGGGACATTCATGTGGTACTAGGGTGAATTTTTATATCAGACTAGATAGTAAGTTTCAAGTATTGCACACATTTCTCCTTCAATTATGTGTTACTCGTTTCGAATGAGTTTCAGCATACGCACAGAATCAATCACGCAGAAATAATTAGAAACCCAGCTTGATTCATATGAAAATCTATCATGCCGTCGAAATCACCGTGCTTGTTTATATTGACAACATCAGTAACTCGAAGAGGATAATGAAAGTTTCAACGAAAACAGCTTTAGCTTCACCGAGGTTAAGCAGACCGACAATCTTTGACATTATAGGGAATGCTCACACTGTACAACAAATACAATCTGATTTGCCATTTAAGTTTGAAGTAAATCTTACGTGGGGAAAATGGCCGAAATGACTAATATTTGTGTTTGTTTTACGTATTACTATCAGAGAGTGAAAAAATTCCTAAAGCAAGGTAATTATCCGACTTTACCTAGTCAACTAATCAGCACGCCTTCACACACGCATGTCACTGAATAACCCAAGTGAACAATAACTATATAACTGTCCGACAGAACTAGACAACAAAACTCAATCAGGTTTAAGTGTGGGTACGATGGCCCATCCTGCGGTGAAGACTTGATTTGGTGGACGTCATTCCCTTGGAATTACCGGAACAGATACCGTGTCTCTCCTCGAAGCTGTAAGCGATTGTTTAGTGTCATAGAAGATGACATCTAAACAAAATGTATTTCGGTGGTTCGGACCTGTCTTAAGGGAAGCTGGGTGATGCAGTGGTAATATACATACAACTGAGGTGAAAAGGCTGGGGTTCAGAAGTAGAAGCGAAGCTCGAATCTGGTCTTCCGAGTGCAGGGTTGGCCGGAGAGATGAAATCCAAATGACAATCAACCAAGCTAAGTACCACTTATCCTCACGTGGAACTCGCAGGTAGTTGTGAGTAATAGACAAAACTCAATTAGTCATGCCCATCAATAGAGCAAAACCATCGGAATAGCCCGCTCAAGATTTTCGCTTTTACCAGCAAATCGCTCTGCCATATTACACACAGGTTTTACCGTGCTGTGCTGTCGTCTTCAATTTATCATAAAAGGGCTGAAATGATGAGATTTGCGAGCACAAGTCACGTGCAACGACGTACATAGCAGAACGCGAATGCGTATACGATCACATAAATCAAGGAGAATATGCTGGTGACACAACAGTTACACGGGAGAATTAAACAAGTAGAACAAGAGAGATTCATCAAATGGAAAAGCAATAAGGTAAAAAGGAATAATTTATTTAAGTGCAGTGTTTAATTATATGCGAAAGAAAAGTAAAGTTGCTATCAGTAGGAGGTTTTTCAAGTCATTGAGTTATCTTTTCTCCTTTGGACATGACTTGAACCAGACAAGGTTTGAAATTTTGTATGGAATCATTCTAGGTGGAAAGTCCCGGAATGCAGACATAATGCATGAATGGGAGCGACAAATTACGTCTGTGTGTAACGGATGAGTATGACCCTGACATTTCTTGTTGGTTAGAGATTTAACAAGACTTATTATGCTGACCAAGGAGTAGGGTCAAAAGTGCACCGATCATAGATGAAGCATGACTTGTAATTACCAGGCCACGGAGTAGTGTGCTAAGGTACAGGTTCCGAAATACGAGAACAATTGCAGGGAAAGTGAGACATGATGAGAAGAACACATTGGAAGTTGAATTTGAAATTCAGTTGCTGAAATGACCGAAACTGTCTGAGAAGACAGACACATCAGTTTTCCACCACCGAAGTAACGGGAACATAAACTATTGGAATAAATGAGCGAAAATTCATGAACTAACTTTCAAGGTGCATGGAGACATTAGTTTTCAAACCCTCTCGGCTTGAAAGATTCTGTAAACGAGATAGATTTTCTTGAAGTAGGCCGGAAATTTCCTGACAAGAACAATATTGTCAGCTTATTTGAACGCCTCCAGTAGGGAAAATATACGAAGGTTGCCGATTCCAGTGGAATATAGAAGAGGAAGAACACAGAACCATGGAATAATCCATAATTGTTTGAATTGATCTCAGGAAACTAGTATCCTTTCCTAAATTTCTGCACTGCGTGGTGAAAAATCTAGTGCAAGCGACTGATCGACTCGACAATAAATAGTATGAACATAACATGCAATCCCTTCCCACTGTCCCTGTTTTATTATGAGTGTTTCGTGCCTCTACTTTACGGAAGGAACCAATACCGTGGATGTTTTACCTGCAGTTTGGCATGAATGACCTTCAGCCCTATTCAACATGGAAGTTTGCGTCAACTTTCTCCCTTGATTTGCAAGCAATTGAGAATAAAGTTATTGCTTTGGGCAATACTAATCCACGGAAGATCATGTTTGGGGTTTACATTGTATTTCTTCAATCAGAGAACTGTACTTGGATGAAGTCTAGTCCCTTCTGGGGCTGTCATTTGCATGACCTACCGACAGCTCTGTGTTCGTTATGGATAGATAGGCGCTTAATTATTGGTCAAGGACCTTGGAAAGCTTCAGGATTTTCAATAAATAGGAAGCGGTCTGTGTGTTGAATCAGAGGCTGAAGAATATTCATGAAGTACACAACGGACAGATTGGACGCGTGTGTAATAGGACGGGATAATGTGGTGTTTTTGAGGAATCTTTACTATCAACTGTGGACCTCTTGGGTGTGCAGGCAAACTGGCAATTACTGAAGGTGTGTTTAAAGACAACAAGAAATGAGTTTCTCACTGCTTATAGTTCTTCTAGTGAAAGACTGCTAAATGAGCGCGTTTTCTAGTGTTAGTTGCGTCGAACAGTTTACCAAAGGGTTCACTCGACAAAGCTGACATGGGTTGCGCAAGCTAGAATTCTACTGTACCCAAGAATTACAGGGGATAGCCCATTCGAGCTAGAATAAGAATGGTAATATCAGGGCTCGAGAATAATTAAAAAAATGTCAGATTGAGAATAGTTTTCGGAGTCTTCAATGGGTGAATATGAAAGAAGCAAGTATTATTGTAGAATTGGGTTGATCCCCAAAATCATCATCCGTGCACGATTTAGTTTTTCTGACTACCCGAAGCTTTGTGACGTGCTTTAGGAATTTGCAATTCTTAGATTTGGAAGATTCTAGCGTTTTTAATTGTCTTGATTGGTGCAAGTTTGGTTTGATTTGGTTTGACTTTTCATTTCTTTCTTCCATGTCATGGACTGGACATCCTTACTCATTTTCCAACAGGCACTCGCCTCCTCGAATATGGCGCGCTGAGGAATCCCGTCAGGGGGCGGGCGTTCATATACCAATAATATTATAATACTCCTCAGCCGTAGTGGCCATGTCTCCTAACCACAGAGAAGTACGGGCTTGACTGCTGCAGCGTATACCCGACTCTTGATTGATGACCAGATTTCGTACCAAATCCACAGATGACTCAGATTGGCAAATGTCAAGCGAAATTTCTGCATACAGTGACACCTGAACAGATATCTGTTCTCCCAGTAAAATCCAGCTGCCCAGAAAACAACTTATCAACCAAGTCTATGGTTCTCCAGATAGTGAAAGATTTAGTTTGGGACTAACCCAATCCTTCAACAGCGTATTGAAAAACGAATACCATGTCACTCGCATATTCAAGGTCGAAGACCTTTTAACTAGGGAAAAGTTTGATATTACTATCATCACCTGACAAAAGTGCTGTACCTGGGACCGTATCAGTCACGAAGGTAAAGAGAAAAGTAGAAAGGGGAAACCCCGATGCACACAACTTATCGTGGTGAACTCGGGTGAAGGAGAACCGTAAAACTTAACACGACCTAGGCTGTTCACATAAAAGGACTTTATGTTGGAACGGAATTTCTCTGGTACACCCTCAAACGAGAGACAACGTCGGAGGATTATGTGGTCAACTGAGTCGCAGATCGCTTAAGGATCAAGAAAAAGGATGGTAGTTGCCTATAAAATGTGTGCATGTGTTCGATATTTTGTTGGAGAGTAAAGATATGATCAACATAACCGAGATCAAGTACAAACCCATCTTGATGGTCGCTAAGGCACTGTTCTCGAGTGGTAGATGAGTGGTGGGGAATGATAAATGCAAGCATTTGAGATGTGATGCTAACCGAACTTAATCCCGGGCGGTTTTGACAAGAGGAATCACCATCCTTCTCTATTTAATTGCCACAATCACAGATTATTTCCAACTCTTTGGAACTTGTTCCCTGTGACCTACGAAATCGGGGAAATTTGTCAACCCAATAACAATTATGCTCCATCGTCCTTGAAAATAGACGGAGGCAACTCATCCGGTCAAGCAGTCTCATTTCGTTTAGGGGGATTATGTCAGGAAGAACCTCTGTTTCTGATAGAGGACCGGTATCTACAACCACAGTTGGAGCTATGACGCTTCTCAACAAGCCTGTTGGGGATAAAAGCCACTTGATCAGCTTCCTAAAATGCTTCTCCCAACGGACTAGACGACGCTCCTGAGTTCGAATCAGTGAGCCGTTTGTCTCTTAGAACAGTTCAATAACGCCTGACTTTCTAGAACAGGTGTTTTCACTTAGACGGATAAGATTTCAGCTGCTGCCAATCGCTGTTGCTGCTGCTCATCACTGCAGCTGTTTCCACCTCCACAATCCACTACTATTCACGGCCGTTTCTCAGGCTCACAATCAATTGGCGGTAAAGGCACCTCTGTCTTCCGTCATATCTGGAATCCGGAGGAATCATTCTGCGAGCGTCTAACAGCTCAACTGAAGATGCAGATATCCATCTCTTCTGTGGGTATCTGGTTGTTGGATTTTGGTCAGCCGTAAAAGCCTCAAATAGAACCCACTTGAATTTTGCCTACTACTTAACTGGATAATGTGCGTGTACCACTCGGTGAATACTTGTGATATCTAATGGATTGTCAATGGCAAGACCAGGTTCAAAAACTGTATGGGGAATCACAAAACAAATTTCATTCAAAGTTATCTGCACGACCATTAGACTGTGGGTGACGAAGAGCAGTGTGGTTCACTTTTCAATAAATATCTTATAGCCAATTATCCAGGAGTTAAGCAGCTAAATTGGTGCCAATGTCAACAACTGGCACAAACAGAATTCCTCTTCTGTTGAATCTCTTCCTGAAGGTAGTCTGTGTGAAGTAAGCAGTAGGTGAAGTTGTTCAATATACCTTTGTCCAGTGGGAAAAGTCATCGGTGATCACAAGACTGTAGCTTTTGCCCGAGATGGATCCACAATAGTCTGTATATACCCGCTGCAACTCAAACTAAAATGAATTATACTGCGCTTTAGTAAAATGAGATCGCCAGATGTATCTAACCTTAATGCAGGAATATGCATTCCACCAGAAACCTGTTGTATACTCAGTGAATCGCGTGAAGGATGTAGGAGAACGACATCAACGCGAAATTCACAAACATATTTAAAACCAAGAAGTAGAAGTCCAGGATCAGAAACCAAAAACTTACATTCAATTAGGACCATACAAGAACCGACATGTGGGAGTTTGTATCCAGTAATCCCTGGAGTATTCACACTAGTAGGATTATTCTTATCGATGGGATAAACGCAATTTATAGCATTAGGTAAAGTGATGGATTCTATACGCCCAGTGTCAACAATACGAGTGTGTTAACTACCCGCTTGAGTATGCAATTCCTGGTAATATGTGGAACATTCTCTGACAAGAGGGCTCAATTAAGTGTCGAAAACCTGGTAGGAAGTAAAGAAGTGTTAGATGATGCTGAGGGGATCGTCTGTCGATATGCTGGGCTGCTTCTACAAGCACTAGCATTGTGACCAAACTTACAACAAGCAAAACATGTGGCTTATCGACGGAGACATGTGAAACAACGACGTAATTGACCATATGAAATACACTTGCCGAAATCGGAACATTTATGCCAAGATTTCGAAAGAATCGATCGCTCAAGTGGGGCTGATTGCCACGACAACTTATCGGCTTGGTAAAATGAGGCAAATGTCGAATGTGCCGAACTACTTGATATTTGTATTTGATGTATTTTCGGCCACCGACCAGAAGTGTGCTTCGATTCACTCAGACAACTGTATGATCATTGGCAACAGACGGGGACCAAAATGATTAGCAGTTTAGAGTTGATCCGTGCCAGCGGTATTCAAGAACAATATGGTCGATCTGAGTGCAAAGCTGTGAAGACGCAGCAAGGTGCCAGGTTACTCGGTGGAGCATTTTGTGCCAGAAATTTGTACTCGCTAGGAATAGTCCATGGTCGGGCCAGAGTTGAATGGGTTTGTCACCGTTATCGGTTCCATCGGTTGAAATGTCGAAACGGTTTAATTTATTTCTCTCCGTCTCTTCTAGGCTTCCAACTTGAACACTGAATTCACCATCAACATCCATGATGTCCGTTGAATGCATGCTACGGAGCAATTGATAACATCATAGGAGTATTCGTCTTTAGCCTCAGACGAGTTGCAGTCATTTGGGGCATACACATAAACGAAAAACAGGCATGGACTCTTCAGTCTAGTACTGTTCACATGTATGGAACCGTTCACCCGAATCGCACATAGACGACTGGTCGTTGGAATCCAGTCGAGCAGTACAACCTGAATTTTCTTGCCGAGAATGATGCCAACGCCAGCCTTACCACAATCACTAGACACCAAATGACCCGTCATACGAAGAGTGAAACGGGAAACCCAGTTCGTAGCTGGTGAGCAAAGTGTTAACACTGAATTTGGGCTTTGTTTGCGTGTTTCGAAGACACGATGAACATCCATTTTGAAGAATTCCAGGTAGGGCAGACTGTTGTTCCGTTTGACGAGGTGTGTCGATGCTGAAATCAGCTAATTGTGACATAGGCCTAGGTTGGAGTATCGATTCTCTTTTTCCTTGTCCCATATGTGCTACCGTTACCGAGAGTTAGAAGTTCACCGTCACGACTCGTTGCGGCCCCTCATATCTATTTAGAATTGGGATGTGAGAGAGTTTAAGAGCAGGGAAATACGAAATGTGTTCGCCGAAGGAAAGAGGGAGATTTTTGGGCATATAATTCTTGTTGACTGCCCACAATGCACAACAGACTTTTTTTGGATACTCTTTCCGTATCCACTGACTCAAAAGTCTGACCTAGAAGATAGTGGGGCGCTAACCCAACACGAGATACTGACCGAAGCACCCGTGAAGGAACTTCCTCTGGTCTGTCGCGTAAGGTCTGTTGGTTGCAAGTATTCTTTCTTGTCTAGAGGATGCTCCTATGGTTGTCGAGGTAACGTAATGCAGCCTACTACTATAACAGACAGGTGGTCCACGCATAGTCGGATGGACTTGTGAAAGTGTATGATATGGAAACAGCTTGATGAGGTTCACCCGATCCTAAACTGTCCCTCTTCGGAGGTCACCATTGTGCAACTCATTGTCACCCCCAAACTACAGAATTTCGGTTTACAAGCGATTCAGTGAAACACAGTGACACTGAGGTACGCTCAAGCAAGTTTTGGTTTTCTTTGAAAGCTGGTAGTTTCAAAATACTGGGCGATAGCTGTGTGTATCCTAGTTTTGAGTCAGTCTGAATCCCTTGCATACGCTGGCCAATAGTACATTGTTTGATTGGAAAAAATGCAAACTCGTACATAACAGTTAAAATCAGTCAGTTTATTGCAATATGAAATGAGTAATTGAGACTGTTCCCGCTGGAAAGAACTCCACATGTAATCCTACAGTGAGCTTCGACCACGATAATATTAGATAAAGTTGGTGATTTTCCGCAAAATATGAGTTTCAACAAAGTTGGATTAAAATGCTTGTTCAAAGATCAATATACTTGAGAGAAATACAGAAGAATATGGACTTATACATTTGGGACAGCTTTGTAATCCACTGAATACGAAATGGAAGTAAAAGCAATGAAAGCGGTTTAAACAACGTAAGACGTGTTGTTGAATACTGTAGACATTTGAAGATACTCTTGACAAGAATGACCGGCAATGCAATAATAAGTGGTGCATGAACAGACACTGTACTACATCAACGCAGATTATTTTATTGAACCAAAGCCGCGTGCTTCACATGATACTGCATCATGTAAAACTGAACTACACATTGATAATCACTAAACCTCTGTTATGATTTCCAGTCTGAATGATTATTCCGAGAGTTTATTGTTGGCACGAGGAGCCTGAATGGTATGAAATGGGAAATCCACTTGGATTAACATCGAAAAGACGGACGCCGCGAACCAATCAGACAAGATAGAGGGAAAGATAATTCTTCCTGTAATATTCCGAATACACAAGCTGATAGAATGTGTCTAAATGGCTTTCACCCGAAACCACGTAATCCAAATAGGCAATAATGCCTAGGCTACAGAAAAGCGCGATTATTTTATTCCAGAAATGATTTGCATAAATGATAAATTAAAGAAATTACCTGGCAGGTTAGGATTCGATCAATCAAAATAGGCTTTAGCTGTACCCGTCCGCAGCGATCCTAATTGGTTGACGATTCTCAGCGAGCGTTGCTACGAAAATCAACTTGGCATGATCACGTGTGATGCTCGCTGAATCATCAAATCTGTCCTCCTTCAAGGGCTTCTAGTTAATTTGGCTTTCCTCGGCCGAGGTGGTCGTCGTTTCGGTGGGAGAAAGAAATAGATTCCTGTCATCAACACGGTCACCAGTTGGATCCTCGGTCGTCTCAGCAGTGTGATTGACCACGTTGGCGGTCAAGCCAATTTTCGGTGCCGAAGCACAGAACAACGCTCCGGTGTCGGTGACCAGTACCCGACGGGTTGCTTCTCGGCTGAGACGATTCCGTAAAACTTGGATTACGAACAGGTTGGTTGGTGAACTCGTAAGAAACACTTCTGGCCATTTCAAGTAGAAGTCATTCAGTACACGGGCATGATTTTTGTTCACGAATGAGCCACAGAAGTCAGCGTGAACTCTCTGCTTTCGGACCACGGGTTCTTTGTCATGGTGACAATGATCGTATCCAATTACGGCCACCATCACATCCGTGAAGTCAGTGGCTTCATTTTATTCACACCCAAGTGGCCCTAATGCAGTTCAACCAAAGCCGAAATGCGAAATGTAAAATATTTTAAGACGGTCACCCTGACATTGGACACCGTCGGATTGAATACCGAATTCCTCTCGCAGTAGGAAGAACTGTAGCAACTTCCGCTTGCATCGGGTTACCACTCCTTTGTGATTGCTTAAGTCACTGATGAATAACATCATTTCGTCTGCTCCCTTCAATTTTTAACGGAAAATAGGAGGGGCCGCAGTAATTACATGGTATTGTTCTGACACTGCGAATCATGCGTATCGGGGCAAGAAATCCGCCTTCATTACGGTGTTGCCTCCTCGATGCAGCACGTCGTAGCATTAGGCAGCTCAGGTAATGCCTCATCGTTGGATTACTACAGCCATGGATTTGTAGGCGGATTTATCTGCATTACATGGAAAATGACTAGCTTGATAGTAGGTGACGATCGTACCGTTTTAATCAGCGTACCTCC
Source organism: Fasciola hepatica (assembly GCA_948099385.1). Taxonomy (NCBI): domain Eukaryota; kingdom Metazoa; phylum Platyhelminthes; class Trematoda; order Plagiorchiida; family Fasciolidae; genus Fasciola; species Fasciola hepatica. The sequence continues at coordinate 3,525,342 of CANUEZ040000198.1, forward strand.
AGTGAAACGATCAAAGCTTCCTTCTACTTCTGAGAATAACTCCTCCCTGCAGCACTGAGAAAACGCTAGATGCAGATCATTCGACATTCATCTGTTACAGAACTACTCCGCTCTCCACTATGGACAGGTCAGTGGTCCGTGTAGTCCCCTCAGACGGCGCAAACGAGGTTAGTATCGGTCGGTCAACGATATTTCGAATAAGACCACACCGCTTGTTTCAATGCTCTGCATCGGATGACTGGGCAAGAAAAAAAGGTTGGACTCGTGTCAAAATGTTTGGATTCAATCTAAGGTAGCACTGCGGGCATCCAAGAATTGATCATAAGTTTGCCTGATTTTTCGGTGACTGGATGACAATCACTGGTTTAAAACTATCTGGATCGGGTCGATATCCGTTTGAATTGAAAGTGAGGCCTAGGAAATCTGGTTTGGTGAAACCGAATTTCCGCTGTTTTCATACGTTTTATTCCCTGAAACTCTCCAGCAGCTGTCACAAACTGCGGTAGTGTTGGTTCTTCGCGGATTCAAATATAAGCAAAACATCCTGATATATTATCATCCCATTACTATTACGGATCATCTCGTCTATTATGGCCAGAAATATCCTGGAAGACACGTGCATACCGAACGACAATGTATTATATTGGAGCATGCTCCATGGATTGTTCATGGTTGATAATAGTTGATATTCCGAGTGCAGCGGAATTTCTGAACATGCATCAGTGAGATCAATTTATGAGAACCACTTTCCGCCGAGCATGAATTTCTGGCAGTTCTGCTGTTTATTCGTGGTTGCCGCGTGTCTTTTTGAATGTGGATTCAAGAACAGTCGATGATCACTACAAATTGGAATTGTCTGTCCATCACTTATCATTGCCACCACAATCGGAGTCACCCACGTGGATGGAACCACACACACAATGACACCATCTTGTTCCATTTGGAAAAGCACCTTCAGAACACCTTCGATCTGACCATACGGCAACATTTAGTGCTTCAGGAACTCCGCATCATCACACACTCCCAACTTCGCAGGCTCAACTGCCATGCGACTCTCGTTATTGGAGCATTGTGTGAGCAACTGCTGGAGAACAACCTGATCCACCGGAATACTGGATGTCTTTCGGATTGTTGCGCATTGCTCCAATGTACGCGGGGCCTTCAACCGTAAAATCAAGGGACTTTCTATGGAAATCGGGAGCCGTTTCAGGATATATTCACTTTACAAACAAACCAGCAATGTAGACTCGCGCAGCAGTGGAAGTTGACGATGAGTAACACCGTGAATACGCACATCGGTGTATTGTAATAGTAAACTGGGCAGAATCAAATCGAATACGGATTTCCGCATAATGGACAAGCAGCTCGTGATATCCAACATGAATGAAAGTCCCAAGTCACAGTGGAACTGGACTGATCTGTAAATGAATTGGTTGGATTCACTCGGAATCTCTAGTGTGTATACCGGATTGTCATCATTTTCCGGATACTGAGAGGTGGCATTCATGACAGCACATTTGTATTGGCGGCATGCCTTGCAAATATGAACATTATTACCACGAGAACAACATCCTACATGACGGAAGCCGTAGGTGGAACGTAGGTGGAGTTCGGTGCGCGAGAAGGAACGATTTATTTGTACTGGTTTGTGTTAGTGAATCGCCTGTCCGACCGGCCTAGGTTGAGGCGTTTGTCTGAAACGGGCTGGTTGACGAGAGCAAACTTATTGGTAGTTCACTACGGACTGTTCAGCCGTTGCATCGGATACGCCATCGAATTGCTCGCGCGTCAACCGGGTCTCAGCAGACGTGAAGGAGAGCGTCAGCAGTAGCTTCATTTGCAACCTCGGTGACGTATATCGGCAGTGGGGCGTTTCTTCAATGGGATGAATAATTGAATACCAAAGAAACACTCCTCATCTTGTGTTTTTAGTGTCGAGACGGAATCATAAAGCTTGTACTGGGACCACAGACTAGGGAATGGAATTTGGCACTTTCTGTGACCGCAAACTGACCGGAATTACGTGGCTATATAGCAGAGCCTCCAAGTCGTTGAACGGATTTGCAGTACAGACTCTCGGGTATGCGATGTTTTTCATTAGCGAATACAGTTAACGGCCCCAGTCGACAAGAAGGGTGCAGTGCCGTTCTCCTTCTTCACATCCCTGTGTATGGTACATTATAATGAATAGTGGAGATCGTTATAACTTTGCAATAGGTCAAGTGTGGTACCGATAACTGTCTGCTTTGAGCGGGTGGTATCGCAAACCGCGTATAGGATTTGTATGTAACGCCTGACTGTCTAGGTCCGGAACTTCTACCAATCTGAATATTTCCTCTTCCTCACTGTGCCATCCACTCTCGTTTGTTTCGTACTCGTATTGATCCGTAGTCAACTGACTCTATTGATGCACACGCGCATACGGTTCTTTGATACACGTGTCTAATCGTTCACATTTCTAATAAGCGCGTTTGCAGTCGGACCATGTCAGCCGCTTCACCACAGATTAGCAAGTCACACACACGGACACGCAGTGAGGCAGGTACCTGGTTACCGGCAATGCATGTGCCAGTAGGGAGGCAAGAGTGTGAACGTGCACTAGTTAGAGATAGAATGACTATATGAATGAGAACAGGAAATTCGCGCAATCAATCCCAAATAAGGACGGTATTTGACTGATACCAGCATCACATATCCCTTCGTTCCATTTCCAGTGACGGTAAATGAAACCGCAGAACAACGAAAGTGAACGTCAGCATTTTTACCGTCCTGGTCGAATCTTTAAAGTTATAATCACACAACACATGTGATAACGCCTACATTTAATGCCATTTTGGTTTGTGAATTTCAGGACGTAATTCCCCGATGAGATGAAGATGCAGATATTTCAGCCGCAATGCGAGTGGGCAAGCACAACGCAGACGATTGCAGGAAAATAGCATAACAGCATCGGCTGAGACGAGACGTCCACTCCTCTTTTGACGAACTCAACCAAAACTGGACAGAAGCCCACTTCTCACAGACAAACGACGGCCGCAAAATGCAAGCCCATAGATTACGCAGAGTTAAGCAACCTTTGATTATAACTTTATGACTTAAATGCATTTTACTTTTCAGACTGATTTTCGATCTCATTTGTATTTGAGAAACATGGCATTTTTGTTACCGCTTTTGAGCATTCCAAAGAACGAGCTGCCTACGAGCAGCCCAGCATGAGTAACGCCTAACTGCTTTCGCAAATTTGTCACTGTTTTCATAGCTTCCATGAGATACTTGTCCTATTCCAAGGTCTGCCTCATGCGAAGAATATTTAGAACAATTTCATGGATTTAAAAACGCATGCATGAATAACAGTCTAACCCTACGAATCTCCGAAGACGCATAACATATGGTTGTTCTTTCAATAAGTGTTGATATGAATCAAATCCTAGTGTGAGTTAGCTTAGGTAGCTTAGATGTTGGGAAACATGTAGGTCTTGTCGAGGAGGTTATAATTTATGACGATTGTTAGCAAAATGTATAAAGGGAAATCTGCGAATACATTCGGAATTACGCATAATGTAGGTAACACAGGATCTTTAAAATTGTAGTGTTCAAAAACGATACGGTAGAACCCCGTTGGATACGCCTGAAAAGCGTATTGAACAATTTGGTGGTAATCTCATGAAAACAAGCTTAACGTATTGGTATGAGATGGATGATGCTGGGGAGGTCACATCGCTCATAATTGTCAAGATTTCTGATGAAACGTTCTTCCACACGCACAGTAAATTTGAAAACGTTTCAATCATCCTCATCATTGGAGCTCTTTAGTTGGAGGAGCTAATGGGGATAAAAGTTTATCTCTACGTAGCTCATATAAATCGGGAAGAAGTTTTTGCTTTTTCAGAGAATCTGAGACAAACGTTTCTGGAGAGGTTGGTTAGATAAATCAGAAAGAAAGTGACGGGCTACAAATCGACCGTGTTCATCATATTGGTTATGGACTTGGCATTAAACTGACCGTCGCTGGTCGAATAAACATCACGGTGGATTCCAAATCCTCCTATGGTGATTGGTGAGTTCGAAACCTGTCGGCACCGTCGATTATTACCCCACTCAAGAGCCTCTAATGTTCAGTGCCTCCCCTAGATATTGTATCAATATTATTTAACAACAGGAAGTGAGTAAAGAATAATGAATGATAAGTTCCAAAAACCAACTTGCTTATGCTTTTTTGTTATGGTTCTCTCGCCACATGGGTAAACTGCAAGGGAAAAATGACGGCAATGGGATCATGTAGGGTAGTCAGCATATATAAATATATTCTTCGTCGGACTGATATCAAAGAACGTAACAAGGCAACAATAACATAGAAGGGACTTATGCATTCACTTGCATGAAACAACAATTTAGTAAGCTGAATACGTTTGTTCGAATGATGGACACTTTTATCCCATAATTTCTTCCCTGGAGTTTAATATTCATTGACCGGTTTCATCGGTTAAAGATTGTTCTTCCAGATCATGAACTAATCTTCTTTGTTAATTCTTAGAAGTCAAAGTCGAGGAACATGTTCAGTTGACTGAAGCTATTTTATCTAATATTAGATATATCTTTTTTTCATTTTTCTGGACTACAAGTAGACAGTGAGCAAAATTGAATGAGTTGAATTTTTCAAGGGGACTTGCAACTTACATTATAAAGCACACATATCCTGCATCTCCGATAAACTAAACGCTCCACTGTGAGTTTCCTAGAGTTGCAGTAGGCCCATTTTGGTTTCAAATGGTCAACAAGTAGATGACAGTGGGGTTGAGATTGATAAGCTTGAACATCAGCACGAGTAAGGATATATGGTGGATACAGGTTAACTCTACTTGATACAAGTAAGTTGAATATGAGCAACATTAGTTTTGATATAGGTTACAAACTGGGTGTGACTATCTGGGCCCATAGTAATAGTACAAACTGAGGTGAACTGCATTTGGAATTTGTACTTCGTTTAAATCACTGGCTAGCGGGATCAAGTGGAATGGGAGGTCTTGTGATTGTGTGATTTCTATGCAATATGACCGAGAGTGGTCTTGAAAAATGACCTTTAGAATGAGAATCAAATATTCTCAGTTCGTGTGTGGTGAAGGAGTAAATAACACTGAAACAGTGTTTTTTTTACTTTGAAAGGAGAGCAGTGCAGCGAGCAGGCTGTGAGCAGTCACACTGGAGTTCGAATGATGAAATGGTAGGGTCCTGTTGTTGCACTCATTGAGTCATTGTACTCTTGGAGTTCCCTCTATTTTTGTGTTTTGAAGATCAAACACGAGCAAATCCCACGGGAGACACTGATCCTTGCATACTACTACTCTGTGTGAAGTCTTACTAGTTGACTTGTTCTTGTAGGGCGTGTTAGACTTTCTAAGCGAGGTTCAAGCCACCCTGCCACTCAATGATTAGATATTTTGTAAGATATAGCTAGATGCCGCGATTAGTGGGGCTCTTGCATCCACAAACATTCTCCATTGACCTAATTCCATTATTGTGGTTCTCCTCTTAAACATTTCACATTCATTTATCCGATATTGGTCCCTTTTGAGATTGCCGCTACGAGATATCTATCAAAGCCACCACACACAATGCATGGTAATGGTTATCTGAACAGAACAAACCTGTACTTCATTGTATTGCATCGAGAATTTCAGTAGGCTAGCAAACTCAACTATCCGCCGAAAAGGAGCAAAACTGATTTTCGCCACAGTGAGATGAATAGAGGGAAAAAACTACTGAGAAGAATGCCAGGTTCCGTGAAATTCCTCGGTGCATATCATTTTGTCAGTCAGAAAAAGTTCTAAATTATACACTGTAGATGCGCATTGGATATTTACACGAAATGCGATAAGTTCAAACACGAAAACTGTAAATGAAAAGGAACAGGGGACGGGTGGTGATCAAGCGATCATCATAAAAAGGCTCCAAACCCAGAGGCTGAAAATTGAACGAAAAAGTGTTTTGTGAAATGTTGGGAGTATGATTTTCGGAAATAGGCACACTGAGGCCGGCTACCTCTGGGTACTCTGGGTGCAATAAAGTAATGGGGGGTAACGGAAATCAGTGATCAGTAGTGGTGATAATGAAACAAACGGGAAAAACAAACCAAAATCTGAACATCGACTATCGGGCCATAAGCTTCTGAACCAGGTTAGATTAGTGTTGAATTTCAAGCTGTACGAAATTAAATTTGTCTAAAATGTTACCATATCCACCAGTTGTTGATATTTCGCAATGCGCGGAATCGTGTGTATGGAATGTTCGTACTGATTATGTACACTTTATCCGTAGAAACTAGTACACTCCTGTGTGTTGGATGTTTTTGATTTACCTTGTTCCAGGAGCTCTCTGATTGGTCAGAGAGTGACTTTTGATTGGCACACTGTAAATCAAGCAAAGTGACTGTGAATATTTACCAATGTCGGGATTTCTTTGTTGCACACTCTATCAATATACTGACTGCTTTTCAAGAAGAACTGACTTTTGACATCATAGAGGTTTGCACTCCAACTTTAGCTACTGAACATGGCTGCAGCAGACACGTTTTGACATTTTCTATTATCTGACAAGAAAAATCGCGTTTTATAGTCTGCTTGATAACAAGGGTGGTCTGATAAAACAGAGAACGGTCCTACGGCCTTGTAGACTTCTGGTTATGGGGTTTTGTACATAGTTCGTGCTTGCGCATGGTTGTGGTGGAAGAGGTATATATCCCATAGTCACAAAGGCCCACTCATCAATCAAGGATAACCGGCAAACAGACCCTGGGAATTGAGAGGCGCGCCACACAAGTTCCAAATAGGTCAGGTCCGGTACCAAGCAGGGCGATAGTGTAAATGCTGTCCACAAGCGGCTCTCTCGTTATTCAGCTGACTGCCGATTGTGAAATCGCATTAGTTTTCTGCGGATCACAGCCGACATTGTACTGCCCTCCGAGAACTGAAGTTTGTGGGTCCATCGTGTGGTATGATGGTCGGCTGAGGAACCTATCGACCTGCTCTACTTGTCACTCTATTTTTCTCTTGTGCTCAAGTATAAGATGGCTGGCTGCGCTGCACAGGAATGACTCTCCTTTGCAGCGCCTTCCGATGCGTTACGAATGAGGCGGAATAGCTTGTTGGAGTCACTAATTGCTACTTCCGACTCCACAGTTGCAGAATGTTTGATCCATCACCGCTTTCAATCAAGCTTAACGGAGAGCGAACCCCCCTTTTGCAGTATGTAGTTCTCGCCACTTCCTGATTTCTGGGCTTCGTTTGTTTGGCTGACAGCTGAAATGGTTTACCAGAGATCCAGTCTGGTAACCGTCGTGACCCAGGACTTCTCGCGTTGACTCATCCAAGGGGCTTAAGAGAGCCACTCAGTTCCAAGCGATGTCTAGAATGTCACATTTCTCGATCTCATTGAATATCTCTTAGAGATTGGCGTCGAATTAATCATCCCAATCACTGTCGAGATTTTGTGGAAGCCCTCGAAACGTGCAACAGGTAGTCTCGGGGGAATTGGCTCCCAAGCCATCACTGTACTGTTGGATTTACTGCTAGTATCGAATGTGACTTCGTGGCTCCAAAATTGTTCTGCCTTATCGCTACGATAAAGCTAGCAAGCTATCTTTTGTCCTGCAATATTTATGCACCGATTGTCACAGGTAAGCATGCGGACTTCTGAGAAACAAGCCATGTAGACGTTTTAGTTCTTGTTCTACAGCGTCCACATTGTGAGGCCGCCAACGTAGTAGAGTCCTTACATTCCAACAAGCTGCGCAAGCATGTTTCCGACAGTTCAGTATTCCAGTTTGTTGTCTTGACACCTCGACCACTGGAGCACGAGGAGCGTCACTTGCCGGACAAGCCTTGGCATGATCAGATCGCATGTTTTCAAAATTATTCAAAGAGGTTCTCGGGAAACGTGTGCGTGGCGGTGTTTCCAGCACTGTTCAGGGATGTTGTATTACTCGATTGCCCAGTCTTTAGTGGAAATTAGATTAACGGTGACTAATCCAGCCTTTATTCAGATGATCTCATTTCAGTCTTTGAACATCCAAATGCAACCCAGAGTGCAGCACAGTTGTTCGACATGAGCCGGTGGCCTGTTTTAAGGCTAATTTGTGGTTTGCCCAGGAGTGGCTACAAATGCGTGCGTCAGATTTTTGGGGCCACAGGAGAGATGGGTAACTGATGGGGACCAATGAAATGGAGGATGCCCTAAGGGACACGACAGTTTACCACCACACAGACGCTACCTCCCAGGCTTTCACTAGCATTCGTTTTGAAGCATTTGATTCCCAAAACATATCGGGCTACATAACGTCTTAAGTTCGAATAAGCCCGGAAAGTTCCGAGTTGTATTCGTCTGTGCGGCTGTTCGTGAGAGCATTTCACTCAACGAAGTTCTTACACAAGTAACCGATCCAACTGATCATTTGGTAGAAGAACCCTTCAGGTTCCGTTGATATGTCATAGCCCTTTAGGCTGGAATTGAATAGATATTCCAACAAATTAGGTTTCCAAAGTGTTACAGGTGATCTGTAGGCTTCCTGTACTGGTCAGATTACCATGTGCGAAGCAATGCGATTGTTTTGCGAAAAGAAACCTCATCCGTTTGGCACTAGTTATTCACCGTTTTGTGCCAAACTGTCCTTAAGAAGCGCTGCTGATGAAAGAAACATTGGCATTTTCATAAGTATTATATGCGATGACTAATAACTTTTGTCTGGACTGTTGATTGTTGTCACTGTAGTATGAGGATTTATTGCGATAATTCAAACAGATAGGCAACACTTAACTGAATTGGTGTCGTAAAGACTTAGACTACGAGCAGAATTGATGAACGGATGAAAATCGAGTACGTACTTTTTCATCAGCAGATCATCGTTGGCCATAAGGCATTAGGTTTCAATTGAGATATTCAGTTTTACCGTTCCGAGGTTCCCATAACTACTGGGGATTACCTATGATTTTTTGCTTCATTGTTTGATCCATAACCATTCGTAGTGCCCATTTTATTGCCTTATAAAAGGAAACTTCATGATGTTTGTCACCAGAATCTAGAGTAGGTCACTGAAAGAACAGAGACTGTCAAAATGTATGTTCTTCAAGAAAAGCAATCAGTACGAATGCAGTTTGCAACAAGAAAACCTCGAATATTTTTATCCATTTGGTGGTTTTATAGGGCTTCAGATTGCTCGATTCATGATGCTCCAACAACTACTGTCAAGCTGGGACCGCTATATTTGTTCGAAGTGTCAGCAGCCACGGAAACTGTGTTCGAGCTGTTTCACACGCACAATTTTGGAGAAATTATATTAGTGGAAATAAATCCCGATAGATGCGCTAAAACTCTCAACATGAACATGTTAGAACAAAGGCTGCCCGACGGTAAACGATGTCTTTATGCTAAAGCTGCTCTGCATTGCAGTTTACCTAATGGTAGGTTGACAGTTCTACCAGCTCGCCCACAATTCACTGAATATTTGAAGCAACACCACCACCAGATTTCAAGATCTATAGGCACGGGTCATGTTTGAACTCGCATCGAGAAAGACTTCTGAATTTTGAAAGCCATTTCAACCGTGAGACGCGTCCTCAATGAGTACCTACTATGCCCAACCCATAGCTCAAGTAATAACACTCTTGTCCGATTTCCTATGGAAATGTGGGAGCTACCTCTTTGAGGAATACGATGTCAATTATTTCGAACCGTTTCGTATCAAGGTAGATATTATTGAACACAACAGATATAGGTGTCGAGCAATTCACTTGGAAAGCGTGTATAATATGACTGCGAATATATTTTTCATGACAATGATACGGTTTTTAACCGGACGCAGTATACCTAAGGTGATGCAAAGTGAAGGTGGGTCTGACGTTGAGGCCGCAGAATGTGCATTGAAAACTGCGTCGTTTGCTGTGATAATCGTGAAATTATTCAAAAGGGTACGTTACGCTATGAAATTGATTGACACATTCAGCCCTGAGGTGCAAGCTATGTGGAGGCTAGTCTGATTTTGTTGGCAGTCAGTTCACATCAGCAACTGAATGGCGAGGAATCATGGACATTCATTTTGGAGTTTGGACGTATCACCAAACATAAATGTTAAGTCTCCGTGTGTGGAGACCCAGAGCATCCACACGCACTTTGACTGAGTGATTTATATTTGCTTCCCTCAACACATTCCTTTGTGCAGGGAAGACCAAGCCAGTAGAAACGTGAACCAAATTTGATGTCAAGCAGAACATCTAGATGCGATGTTCAGGATACATTGGAGTCCTGAATATCTTTCTACATAAAGGGCTTGAAGATGAATCCGACTTGTAAAAGGGGAGACGTGATTCCGATTACTGATGGAATTGCAGCATGAAGCATATGCCACAAAATATTCAATACTGAAATGTTTTCGGCTAATGACGAGTATGTTCGTCAGATCAAGTGTGGGAACCGCATCATATTTTGAGGGTTGGGTTATATATTAATTCTGTTTCTTGAGAAGTACATGGGAACTGGAGGATAATATAACTAACGTGATGCAATTATTTCGTTTGCTCCCGTCCACTGCTTACGTAAAACATTTCAGTTTATGTATCGCACAACGATGAAAATGATACAAATAATTGGGTTAGATTGAAAGGTTCAACAGCGGGATGGATAGGAGGAGATCGGGGTCCTTTCGGTTGGTGCCATATCAAACATACACTTGTGTCAACCATTTGTTGTGCAGAAATTGCTGAGGGATGCATTCTGATGGACTCCGCTTCAAAGAATGCTCACAGCTCCAAATTGGGATTGCCCAACACAATTTTAGGGGATTAGGTCGGGCCAGCTTTGTGACCTGATGCAAATAAACGTTGCACAATAGAAGAATCCGAAGATGTGACGTTTTAGTTGCATGTGCTCGTTAGTCTTTTCGACTATGCGCGGACCACCAGTCCGTCACTGTGATGCCTCGCATCAAGCCGACACGGCAACCGGAGTATTGTTTCCCACGACCCATGAGACGGAGAACACGATTCATAGGGAGGAAGTGATCGACATGTATTGCCAGAGCGTGTGCGTAGCATGCACGTGCAACAGTCAAATTACTGCCGTGCTTGATAGCGGGAGTTCGTATAAACAATATGTTAAGCAAATAAACGAAGCTGGTTTCTGCTGCCAGACTTCCGCATACTTACCTCGGTTTTCGATGTTGCTCGGTTAACTTATCAGAATAGCAATTGGTCAGCAACATTCTTTCTATAAACTTCTATTCATTTTGCATTTCATCTTTGATGCAGATTTCCCACCCTCTGCTGAGGAGGATTCGAACCAAACCACGATTGTGGGTCTTTTGTGCGAAACTGGAGAATTGCAAATAGCGATCTTCCCAGGTTACTTTGAGATGGATACTGCGTGGGAACATTTCATCCGAACATCTGAATATTATAAAAACTTAAGACGGTAGGCTATCGACTAGGTCTTCTACGTGAGTAATAGAGAAATTAGGTAGAATAGAACAAATGGTGTCCCTGCAACCAGATAATGAATCAGACAGTGCAATTATGAAGAAGAAATGCACGCATGAAGGATGGAAGACATACCTTCCGACATCAAATCTTTCAAACGGGACACTACATTGGATAACAACATCCTGACAGAGAAAAAATGATATCAAAACATCTTCCAATTCTGAACTTACATGGAATCTTATCCGGAAACATAATAAACAACTCAGAATAATTGGGAAACATGCGCCTTATTTGACAGGATCACCAAAAGTTCAAAAGTCTTAAGTTTCTTTGAAGCCTTCAATATGCACATCACAAACTGGCTCGTTATCAAGCACGGATGTCATTTGACCGTTGCACGTTTACTCTACAATCACGATCTCGCAATGCACGCTAATTATTTCCTCCCTAATAACCGTGTTCTCCATCTCATGAGTCGCGGGGAGCGATAATCGGGTTGTCGCGTCATTTCCATGCGAAGCATCAAAGTGACGGACTCAGGGTCCGTGCATAGCCGAAATAACTGATGAACACGTGCAATTAAGCAGAAAGCTTTGTAAGTTTCATCCGACGGTACACATCAAATACAGTCAACAAGAAGCAAGTTTCTAATGTTTTAGTATTCGGAGGTGACAGCCTCTTTATTGAAAAATATATAATTATACCTTAGGATTCAAAAGTTATTCAGCCAGTCTTGCCGATCCCAATGTCTCACATGTTTTATATCAGACAGCTTACAGCTACGGTGACGCATCCACAGGCAGAACGCATAGCTGCTTGGCTCAACCAGCGTCGGAGAACATACCCAAATGGTTGGAAAAATCGATGACACCGCGCAATGCGGCCACACAGAATGACGTCAGAGCTTCGGCCTCTTTCAATTGCGAAATTCGTAATTGAATCAGGTTTCAAAGTTCACGCGACCAAATCCATTACATTGATGTTGCTCATGTTGATGATGAGCCTAGCACACAATACTCCCGTGTATGTGAATCTGCTTGAGATATTCAGAGATTAAACTGTTCTCTAATCAGGTCATACAAATATCTCCTAATTTAGGTCCTGAGAAGGATAGGATTTAAACTTTTTTTATGATGCGATCAGGCTCCGTGAAATTGAAACTGGATGTTGGTAATACATAAGCACAAGGGTTTTTTGGTTTATCCCTATAATCTACTGGGTTTTCTCATTCTTCTATCTAATGTCCTTATATTTTTGATAGCTTCTTCGAAAGACACTCACTGGTAGAAAAGATACATTGAGTGAGTAAACCCTCTTGTTGGACGCATTTGTGTGTTCAATGAAAACATGCAGCCTGAATAGTATGGGCTAGATTGGACACTTTCATTTCATCACGTTTCTATCACATGATGTAGCAATGTGCTCATGTCCAGAACTGAACTAACCGCATCCTTTCCCGATAAATTTTAGATGAAGCATGAATAGGAATTAAGATTTGGTTACTAGATGGATTCATTCTACCTAATAAGTGAATTCAATTAGGCCTGTAAAGGTATAAAATCACGTTGGAAATATAATCCATAAATTGTTTGCTTTTCTCGGATGCATTACATTCACATCAATCTGCTGGCTCACTAGGACGTTCACTTATTCATAAGGAAATTTTATCAAGTCCATGCACACGCTACCACAGATTCATATTATTGAGAGAGAAAAGGCAACTTCTGCAGTGATTGAACACTAATATAATTAAGATATGATCTATAAATAAAACGTAGAAAAAATGAAATCATTTCTCATTCCGAATATACAACCCGGGTTCTCCATCAATAATGTTACGCAGAATAACGATAGCACACCTTGTCATCAAGCAGTCGAAAAGCAATCTGTCTACCCATGAGTTCAATTTAGAGGTGGCAGGTCGGTCTCAATCGCCCGTTCTCCATATTCCAAGTCAGGACGATGTTATTACGCTGCCGGAATACATGTTTTGTTCACCTCTCGACTATTTCTCAATTTACGAATGAAGCGCAGAGTATCCGTACATTTCCAGCTCTCAGTGTGGGGCAGGTGACGTATGTTGAACAACAGGAAGACCGTCTTGACACATACAGGCTCATCACCAAAGTCGGTTAAACAAAATACAAGTGAAGAGCTGACAAACGACAATTACCGCCTCTTCCATGGAATCGGATAATTCGATCAATAATAATGGAGACCCTCTGCCGATATAAGCTGACAAATTAATAGCAACAAGAAATGCCAATGCTCAAAAGCAACATTTCAGATATCTGAATGTATCCTGGTTACCCACAAAAATAATTTGACTAATCATAAACGGCACGCATCTGATAGTTATCAACACAATATCTGTCGTAACACTGATAACACCGTTACTGTATGGGCACGAATTTGTCAATTGCAGTAATCAAGATTACCGACTATTTTTCTGCTTTTCTATCACCCAGTGTACAAAATCTGTAAAAACGTTTAATATTTTATCACAGGTGAAACACTGACAACTAATTGTTTTGATACCGAGTGTTCTGATGTCCTAATCAAGTATCCTCACTCAACCGTATTTGCCAAATCAGATGAATATTCACTAGTTGCAGGAAAATATTGTTCAAATGTAACCATGAACCAAAACAAACAGGTCAGTACAACACTGGTAACCATTACTTCAAGTTCAATTTCACATATGAACAACGTTCCTCTTATTTATCTTTTACCCTGTCAAAGCAAGTAAGTAATGAACATGGGCGTACCTCTCACTGAAAGCTCACCTTATCAAATTATAAATTGGGAAAAACGTTTGACAATCATTACTCGCATTCCACAAACGTAGTAGAATTGTCTTGTAACTTGGCTGTCTTCTCCGGTTGGGCAGCTTTCTGGGCGCGTCTCTCGCATGAATGATCACCACAATCACATCAATTTTACTAATATCACCAATCAACTACGACGCTCGCGTCAAACTGATAGCCAAGTTCGAATATCGGTGAATATAATGACAGCAGTCAAAAAGTTGATCTCCACTTGCGCTGCGTGAGCATACATAACCTGGTTCATGCGAGATTTTTTGCGACAGGAAAGTGAGTATTCATCCTGATTGAATCAAATTTGTTGCTTCATATACTTCGGTGGATCACGTGATGGTGTCGCGTTGTTTATTGGAGAAATGTTTTTCTAGTGTTTCCAGTAGGCAAATCCCTATGACTGTCTGACTGGCAGTGACGTAATGCCTTGTCTTCAAACAATTTGTGGCAGTCAGTGATCTTTCATTGATCGATGACGAAATCGTGTTGAGTTTCGTTCTCAAGCCACATGTGAATGTGTTAAACCATTTATGACGTGTGATCGGGGAATAACGTAAACATAATAACCGGTTCGGCAGTATAGTAGATTTGCGGGAAGTTGGCTTCAAACGATTGTTGATTTGGTTGATCCTAAAGTTTCACTTATGAGGTATTTATAAATTTATTTTTAAGCCCAGTGGAAGACTATTAATTATCAGCTTGATTTGATAATAATTTTCCAGGAGTTATGCTGGATACGCAATTGACATCAGCGTTTCAATAATTCGAATGATTTCTCCCTCCAGTGGCTTTGTCGTCCAAATCTGCTCTAGCCCGAGAAACAGTGTTTGCACTGTGCTTATCTTGTACTTCTCTGGAACAATTTCAGTGCAGAATAGATAGTGTCCTTGTAGACAGATCTTTTATTTGATCCATTTTCTCAGTGTTCGCTGTGGATAGGTCACCTTATATTTGAACGGAGACTATTCTAGATGATCAACTGTCCATCACAACATAACAGGATTTCGGAACCTAAGCAACCATTTTATTAGTTTTCATATAACGGAGATTCGGTCATTGACGAGACTACTCCCTCTGTCGCGTCTGTTTTGTCATTTCGACAACATGTTTTATTAAAAATGTCAACAGACCCATGGGAAGTTTCTATCAGACTACATTCGAAAAACTGCTGACAAAGTATTCAAGCCGCGTTCTTTACCAGTTCCTGAATTACCAAATCCTATTTTTCGATTATTTTCTATGAATTTGTTTTTATACTGGCTTGTGCATGTTTAACTGATCATATGAAGAAACTCTCCCTACGTCAAAACGTGTTCACGGCTGAGACAATAATTCATCCTTGAACAGTCCGCAATGATATTTCTGACAAATTAAATGAATGGCGTTATATGCTTATCGCATACGCTCAGAAACAAGACGGATTCTGTATACACCTCTACCAACAGTGATGTAGTCTCTTTTCAGCAGACCGAAATAAATAAGGCAGAACAAAATGGAAACATGGGAAACATACACTTATGCACGAATGAAGAAATAACAGATTGCGAAGAAACGAACTTTTGGACTTCATGAATTTAAAATGGCGATCGATGAAATTTCTAGACAGCAATGTCTGTATGCAAAGACCAATGCAAGTTCTCAAAAACCGTGATAATTCCCATGGTTTAAACGTGTAGGTGAGGTAGATTCAACAGTGGTGCTTTATTCTAGAAAACGTGATCTGACAGTGGAATGAATGCAATCTAGACATTTGTGAGTGTTTGCCACAAGACTAGGCTGCTCGGAAATGTTTCCTCTCGTGAATTATTTTCATCGGCGTACTTGAAGAAACGAGCTGAGTGTGTGACAGCTGTGACTCATGGCTAAGATGTTCCCATTTGTAATTTGATGCTTCTGTTCCATTCTGTTCTATTTCAAGCTGTGTGACTGTGTGAAAAGATTGCACGAATGTGCTGGTTTCATGTGCTCTTGCCAAATGAGCGATCCTGTGTTTCGATAGTGATTCCCTATGGAACGGAATTTCGTACCAATCCATCAAGACAAATGTATACTCACATCGCCTGGTTGCTCTCGACCAAATATATACTGGCGTAAAAAACACTCAAATAAAATCTACTAATTTCATTCTATTTGGATGAAATCCGTAGGAATTGATCTGACTTCATATGGTCTAAAATAACCACGAAATAATACCCGCTCCTCCAATGGTTTGCATTTTATTGAACAGCTCTTTTCCGTGCCTGCACAATGCAGATTGTGATCGATCACCTGAATGTTCATCTCGTTCACCAGCCACAAACCTGGTACCACTGGTTGCGTTAATTTTCTGTTTGTCGAGTATAACTTCCAACTTATTGTTTCGTTGTCGTATTAGAATAGCAGATTGAGCGGCAGATGCAATATGGGAGCATAATCACTGACTACGCTGCATATTATACCACTAAATGACTTAAAAAGCTAAACATCATCTTTCGGGAGACGTTTAAGCGAGGCTTATGAACGTGTTTTTATTCCGATCTCACATCGAAATTCCAACGTAACACTCTCTGTTGAACGAATAGAGAAGATGCATGTCAAGGGAAAGATGTGACGATGTATTCTATTCAACGAGGACCCGAAACAGTACCGATACGAGAAACACACGGAATGCAAACGCTCGCAACGATGAATCAGAACGCGAACCGCGACCGAGTACAAACGGATTTGATAAAGAGGGCAACCGTAACAGAAAAGTCAGTTCAGGTAAATATGGTGGCCAGATAACGGTCTTTTCCTCAACCCTATCGAGGCCACTATGAATCCCTTGAACGATCAAAGACTTTTACTTTACACATGCAAATACAGTCGAGAATTGACCTCTGAGGTCAATTTTGCACGCAATAGGTCAACTAATAACAAACCAAACTAAGTACAGTCAATCAAATTCTAAAACCAAACAATTTGTCCCTCGAAACGGAAATTCAGCAATACGAAATGAGGGTTGGATAAATAAATCAAATATGCAACCACAGAATGAAAGTAATGAGGTCAGCAAAGTCGAGCTGACGTCAAATAAATCGGGCAACATTTAGCTGACTAGCGGAAGAGTCAGTCATGGGTAGTTTTACCAAATGGAGAGTTGATCAGACACGAATCAGTTAAAGACGTAATCTGTCCACTGATCTAAACGAATTTCCTTCCAAATAGGCATGGAAATCACAATGCTCGACAGCCGATCCAACCATAACTCGGTCAAATTTCACAGCATACTAATTTTTGGCAAGGTTGCAGACACTATTCATTTATAAATACGTCTCCGCTGTTTGATGAGCTGACTACTTGTCTAACGCAAATCTGAAATAGTCCTTCGTTTCAGTGATCATTGGGTTGTCCACATGTGTATTGTCCGATGGCAGTTGACAGTTCAATCAAATGCAGATACCAAGCGGTAATCAATTCTGTTTTCCAATAATTAGTGTTCTATTTGATTGGTGATACGCAATTGCTTTTTGAGTGAGATAGGAAGCAAACTTTCACAAAATATATGATTCAGTATATTGCTGACGATGACACCAGAAACTGAGAGGGTTATGACATTACTTGATGGAGTTCAATTTTGTTAGCTGGCAATATAGTGATCTCATTTCTCAGCATTGAACATGGTTGACATAGGCATATACGAACAGACTTTTCAGCTCATCATTTGGAAGGTATACCGCGCATTGAAGTCCACACTCATTCGACCACAGCCGACGCTCCGGTTAAAAGCTCGTGGTTATTCGGACTGGATTCCCGGGAAAGGCCGATTCGGTTGCTGTAACCACAACAGAAGCAAACATTTCGTAGACTTCCTTAAGGATCACTTGTGCGTTCGCAACACAAAACCTCTGCCACGGCAACATGACAAACTATGATCAACTAAAGCACCACATTTTTGTTCGTTTAGGTCCTATACTATCTTATACAGCATGCAGATCAGATGCCACAAGGATGGGTTTGCCCTGTTCACCAGACCACCCATCAAATGCGCCGGTAGTTATAGGCACACAAACGAAAGAATTTCAATGGTCTGAAGTCATATTCGACCTTTTTTTGTCATAAGGAGAACAGTGCGCACGACATGGAAGACGGGGAGCCGCTTACTCAAACCGGGAATATAAACGGTTCGAAAACCAGCCGTTTGTCACGGACAATAGATTTACACTTTATTTGGCACGTCATCGTTTCCTATTACTATTCAGGATCACTATTCTTTTTTCCTCATTAGTGTGTTGCAGTAGTCGATTCACATTTGAGCTAGTCCATTAAACGCCTAAATTTATTCATCCATACTTTAAATGAATTATATGTTAAATTCAAGCAGCTTTCCTATTCAGATTATTTTTCTATTTCCGTGTATCGATGACTGGGCCAGTTGGAACATCAGATTGTACACAGTACAGTAAACTGACTACGGATTTACAATAGAGATGAATTACAATTCCATTCTTCAGTGTTTAGCCGTGTTTTATTTGCCTCCTGCTTTCTGAACCGTGACAACGAAGAAAGGTCTCGATCATAGATGTTTCTGTATTGTTCACGGCTTGCTCGTTTTCCTCATAATTCAAATTCAATCTGAATTATTATTTACTTCTCTACTCCTACCAACCTTTTATTTTGTCGATTCACGTGTGCGTCGGATGTTTTGCCCCTCTTCCATATTCATGCCCTTCTTTATACATGTGGTTTGTGTTACTTGCGTCAATCATGAACTTGCTCTTTCTGTAGGCTTGTACCCATGGTTGACGGATAAACATCAGCACATAGTCCATTCTTCGATAGGCCAAAATGAATTAGTCTAATTTAAAATTCATGAAGCCACTGATGCAGATTGCATTCCCACGACCTGATCGCAGGCGGTAATATGTCAACGTCATCAATACCATTTCCTTCTGAATATAATGGACATATATTACGGATATTATTGAGCAGATTATTGGTTGACAAACCGTTTTAGGAATTCAAGAATTTATACGGCAGTGGCATCTCTGGCGTACAGAGAGATCAACATACTGTATTTTTGGAATTTCCGTGTTGATTAGGAGATTCGTGGTAATCATATGTATGATCATGTGATTTGCTATCGGATAGCCCACCAAATATTGCCCTTCATCATCCAAGCTCAACAGTGAGGATCAGAACACACTGTGTGAGATATTCTCAATAATCCCAGGATTTCCCCGAAATCCCTTTATTATGAAACTAATTTAATAGAAAAAACCGCACTGGAAAATCAATACGAATTTGCTTCTTTCTGATGGCAATTGTCCTCCTGTTTCCTGGCAAGAAAGCCTTTTCCATCGGCAAGATACACCAAACTGTGATCGATGGCGCAGAGCTTTCACTTGCCACTTCGGAGGTCAGAGGTTCCTCGAAGGACGATATTTTTCGTGGTAGGAGGAAATCCATTGTGACTCGGCTGGTGACCACATCTGACATACTGGGACCTTATGCGATCCCCCACTTCAAGCCGAACAGTCTGGTTTCCGGTTAGTTTAATAGTGCAGTGGGCTTTTGCGGCCGTGAGACCTTATATCGCCAACACAGCATTCATGAACAAGCTCGTATTTTCCTCAAAGTGAGCCAAAATGTTTCCTGACAAAATGAATCCAGTGAGCTCCGTATTGCGACTGCGTCAATTTGTCTGTAGGCTCGGCCAAGGGGAAAACGCGATACAACTGTTGAGCATGGTAGTAATTGTCGTTCCTGAAATGAGACTGGTGTGTTTTGCACTCCATGGTAGCAGATGAAATGAATGACCTCCTTAAAGCGAAAATCCGTGAACAGTGATTGGATATCAAATGAAGCCGTGTGTTTCCCTTTCACAATGATCTGGCCCGAAGATCTCTACTATTTGGAAACTTTCTTTAATAGTGTCTCTGGCCATTAAATCATGAACTGATTCAAGTAATTTCATTACCCATTTCGCCAATTCGTGCTGTGATGAATTTATCATCTATAGTATTTGTCTCGGTGAAAATTCTGGTTTGTGTAGTTTCGGCGGACCATGCAGTTGTGGATTTTGAGTTCCATTTGGCATCAGATGTTGAGCTGTGATCTAATTGGTAAACTCTTTCTAGTAGACTGTGTGCTTCAGCCGATACCTCTTGTTCTAGTTCATCAGGTTCATCGCAGTTATCTCGACGCACGAACTTGCTGGGATAGTCAAGAACGGTCTCCATTTTCTCATGTTCACTCGAATGAGTCAGCAAGGGTCCGGAATCATCGTTTGGGCGTAAAATTACCAAGTCAGTTTGCAACTGCAGATTTTCATTATGAAAAATGCACTCAGATGTGGTGAGTGATTGATGTCTGAACGATGTTACCAGTTACTGTGGTTCGAAGTCATCCAGCTCCGCTTGGAACCAAGTCTGAGCATCTTTTTAAGTGAGTTTGAATATTTTTCGTTATTCGAGTAAATATTCAAATTGTGCTAGTGTCTCTATGCTGTTTATTTTCTTCGGTGGTATACAGATGCCCAGACCTCAAGAGACAGCCCGCAATTGTTCAGTAGGGAAATCACTAGTAATCCTCTGTATTCCATTCAAATGTGATGATGTCAATGTCTGCTCAAACGGCGACTTGGTTCAGCTATTCCTAGAACATAAGGTGCAACTGACCTAATACTTGTTCATCGAACGATTGGGGCCTCAAAGCCCTCGTTGAAAAATAACGTCCACCTCTGTACACCAAATCTAATCTGATTTACGAATTTGCGGAGCAACCTACGTGGGTGGAAAAGAACGACAGTTGTTCAACCGATTATTTGGACACATTCCAAATTGGGCACAACGTCTTGTGATGCACTCCAGTTCAGATCAAACGCATATTCACAAAGTTCGAAATCAAAAGGTATGGTCGTCTGCAGTCGCTTGTCATCTTCAGATGACGCAACATCCAGCTGACCGAAACACTGCGTTTCGGGTCATATACGTGATAAGGAATGCAAGGGTATTGAGGTTTGCCGAAGCCGTAGCCGTACATCGATGAAAACCCATATTGTATCAGCGGAACAAGCTGTTTGGAAATGTGTCTTTACCACGGTGACCTTTTTTGTAATTCCCCCTATATTTGTCGTACAATACTGTTGCATATTAATTTATTTGATATGGATCGTTTTGCAGTATGAACCATGTTGAGACGCAGCGAGATCGTCTTGAATGTAAATCGTGCCTTGTAGCAACTCTTGCTTTTTATCTGTCGTAAAACATGTGGCTACATTGTATGATACCTTGAGTTTGGTCTTTCTTATGCTGCCGCCAGCAAGGCAGATCTTTCGCGGTGTATGCAATCATTGTCTGGATTGGGGCCGTCAGTCCGTTGATTGTGAGCGAGACAGATGGATGAAATGGTCGAAGAACTAACAATCTATAACTCCCATTCGTGTCGATAGATGTCTGGTCACGATATATCCACTATATGGGACAGTGCAGCAGCACATATTTAGTACCGCATCCGCAACTGGTTATGGTCCAGTTGGGTATTCGCGGTTCCAGTCTGACTGTGGACCTATTCACTTTTTCATGGTGAGAAAACTTTAAATGGCACCGTGCAAATTTCTCACAATACCGCGACCTGAATTAGTTGCGGTTGTTCTTGGAACACGGTTTTCAACGACATCACTCACGAGTTACAAATGCAAATAGATCGGCTTGTTTCATGGACGGATTGCACCATTCTTTTGCAGTGAATTATTAGTGTCAGTACCATTCGTCTCCTTTGTGGCCTCTAGAGTTGCTCTCATAGGAAACCGTCCATCGCACCGTGAGTGGCGATATGTTCCAACTGATGAGAATTCATAGAATATGTCATCAGGGAAATGTTGCCTGAAATATGGCGTCAAATAATTTCTCTTCGTCGTTTCCGCACTATATCTTTCTGACAAACGTACCAGCTCTTCGACTGTTCCACTGCTTGTCATTGTCAAATTTCGGCGGCTAAAGCGAGACTGTTGCGTATTGAACTGCTCCATTTTCCACTATGGTTCTTGGACCGATTGAGTTAAAACAACATTTGAGCCTGGACCACGATTACCTCAAATTTGGTTTCAAAAACCAAGATCAACAAGCAAAATCAGGTCGTGTTGGCCTTTAAGAAGACTGTTTGATCGTTCTTCGGCTCTAAACAAAAGGAATAGTTCGTTCCCTGTTGCTGATAGGCACCGTATTTACCGTCACATTAGATGCTGAAAAAACGCCACCAACTTGAACCAGGCAAATCGTCAGCCGTCGAATCATATTATGTTAAACTGCCTCTAGCATTGATGTTGGAATCGCATCACATACAGGTTGGATCCGACTTTCCAACTCATCCAGGTTCTCGGCCTTGAGTTCGTGAAATTTCATCTCAACATAACCGCCCAGGAAATATGCCGTTGGACTTATATCCAGAGATCCTCGAGACCAGGGTATAGGTACATTTGGTCCAATCCTGTGCAAAAGAGAATTTCCAGTCGAGCCATTGAGCATATTTTTGTAGCGAGATCAAGGCTTGGTCTTTTGTCTCAAGCACTAACTTATCCGAAAGCTTGTTGCCCAGTCTGATATACAATTGACCGTTGCAGATGAACCTACATAAAATCGGTCGCCATCTAACTCCAATTTTCCTAATGATGTTCCAACTCCACGTACGACTGAACTACCCAGATTTGAATCTACTTGATGCAGTGGAGGAAATATGAAGACTGAATTCCATTGAAATCCTAATCTTGTCAGTTTAGGGCGCAATTTGCGTCACTTTGTAGTAATATTTTCATCCGAATCGTGTCTTTGGGGCAAATATGCCCTCTAATCGAGATACAATACCATACTAATCACAAAATTGCCTCATCATTCTAATTCGAAACCTCAAGGTATTATGTGTTAGATCATCCACGATGATTTCTTTTTTTCCTCCTTGTGTGTTTTCATCCTTTCTCTTCCCTTAAATTCTTTCTTCTAATAAAATAGGCATTTCGTTTGATTTTGAGGTGTCCGTTGCCATACGTCGTGTATTTCAAAAGCATCGTCAACAAATATGTGAGTTCCTCCTCGATTTCCCTGAAAACCTTCTCGGCTCCAAATGAAGTGACAGCGACTAACGTTCTGGGTAAAACGGTATAGTTACCTTTATCGTGGTATGATGCTGTGGTCTCCCTCAGATACCATATGGAGCGGTTGACCATCTACTACTCATCACCACTCACTAAATAATAGTTGATTCATCCAGATTCCGGAATATGCACATTGTGACATCAGAACACGTTTTCAGAGACAAACAATTGTTTTCAATGGTTCATTCTCAAGTCTTTACAAATCATATAGGAGATGGTTGTGCTGAAATGGACAAGGGTCATTCGGATTGGACCTAGATTGTGGGGGAGACGGGTTGGGGTTAGATCGACGTGTCGATCTGCACGACTAGGTCGTGACGGTCACATGGTTTGGAGCTGAGTGACTGTGGTGGGGGTGGTCTACCTGCGGCCAGGGTAATTGGAAGGCTTGGACGAACTTCTTTTGTGTACACAGAGCAGGTGCGAAAAGACCGATGCTAATCGCCTCTGCGGTGGCCAGTGTGTGTAAGCGGATGTGTTTGTGTATCCTTCGTTCGACATAGAAAGCAAACATGGACTGGACAGTACACCAACTTTCTCAATTTTGTACCCATACGACAGAAAAGAAACCTAGTCCAATGCTTAGCCTCGAGAGTAAGAAAGTTATGCTCACAGGAGACCGTAGAAGAAGAACTGTATTTAGTTAGAAACACTCTCAAGGAAAACGGTTACCCTGAGCGCTTTATAGAACAAAATCTGAAAGATAGACCCAAATGTGCTCCAAGTTACGACGTCCCCAAGAAGAAACTGTTTATCCGTATGCCATTCAAAGGAGACGCCATATCGGACCATGTCAACAGACGCTTAACGCGTGCGGTGAGTGGGACATTCAACTCAGCTCGTGTTGCCTGTGTATTTGCAAGCTCTCCCATTATCCGAAATTCCAATAAGGATGTGTTGCCAATGCTGGCCAACTCAATGGTAATCTATTTGTTCAGGTGCAAATGTAATGCAACCTACATTGGCCGAACGGCAAGGCAACTATCCCAAAGAATTAAGGATTACTGTCCACGATGGCTACAACATGGAGGAACAGGAACCATATGGAGTGCCATTCTCGGACATCTGGTAGACTCAGGTCACAAAATAAGCACGGATTCCGCATTTGAAATCGTCTATCGAGTGCCCCCCAATCCTCACAAACACATCCGCTTACACACACTGGCCACCGCAGAGGCGATTAGCATCGGTCTTTTCGCACCTGCTCTGTGTACACAAAAGAAGTTCGTCCAAGCCTTCCAATTACCCTGGCCGCAGGTGGACCACCCCCACCCCAGTCACTCAGCTCCAAACCATGTGACCGTCATGACCTAGTCGTGCAGATTATCCAGATTCCTCCAATATTAACGAGTCAAGTCCCCATTTTTCCGATGTTTCTGTTCTCACCACTCACTGCTCCTCAAGCAATGCAGCAGGAACTAACAATGCAGTCAGTACGAGGAACATTACCGTTTGACCACGACATGTCTTCTGTTGACACTCCAACGTGCTCTGGTGCCTTAGGTTTACCATGGACAGTAACTTGCAAGCTGAGTTTAACCGACTATCCCCAGAATATTCCATCTATCGGTATGTTGTCTTCAATCCACACATAATCCTAAATATTCGCAAAGATGTGCAACCTGCTCTCTCAATTTTTCCGTCAGTATGAGTCTACTTTTAATCATTCATTCTGGTAAAACTGGCTTACGATAATATTCATATCTAGTCAGCCTACTTCTTGAGTTTTATTCGTTCATTGTCCTCATTCTATGGTCCTTTTCATATAAGAATCAGTGAACTTTCACGTCATCATTATGTAACTGAAAATGCATTTTCGCAGGTGAATAACATACAAAGCGTCAAGAAAATAAACAGATTCGATCAGATTTCGAGGGATGGAATAGATTGACTAAACGAAGGAAATTTTAGTTCAGACATCAAAGAGAAGAAACAAGTCAGCTCAACAATAATGACGAGTATCATACAAGAATTATTTTCGGCATACACAGAGCATGAAATGGTAGAGCAATCATGCAAGTGGCCTGGCCGCTCAACTTCTTGAATGCGGTCGTGTATAGGGGATTTTGCTCATATATTTGGTTCAGTACAGAAGACTGTTCTCTCTGCTTTTAGCCTTCTTATTTCTGTAAAATCCCACTTATTGTTTGCTACCAATATAGGCGGTGACCATTAATATTAGGAAGTATTAAAACGTTTCCCGTCAAAGTAATTAAAAGATCCCGTTGAAATGAGCTTGATTTCAGTAGTTCTGTGAACATAAACTCATGAAACGATTTGCCATAAATGGAAATTTTCATCATTCTCAATGTGAATACTCAACTGTTTGAGATTTATGTAAGAATTACTGTGACCCTGGACAGTGACACGAAGACAACTATCGTCTTCTACGAGATATATGAAATTCAGCCAGCACTCTAAAGTAGAAGTAAGCTTCTTGGCATGGGAATTTTTATAAATTCGCCTTTATTCGTCAGAGATACAATTCCCCCAAACGAATGATTACTCTTGGATATTGAAACCTGATACATCAGACTGACAAAACCAAGAAAAATTTCGTGAATGTTAGTTCAAATGCCAATTCTGGAGAATGACTGATCAATAAACAAAGCAATGCAATTGGTCACAATTGAGCAGGTTAATTCTATCGTCTTCCAACTTCCAACGATGTTTATTTAAAACTTGTTTGATTCTTACAAAAAATGAGAGTTTCCGCTTGAGATCAGGTGAAAATCTGCGCAGACGGACACAGTCAAGAATCCTCACAAATTCGCTTGATCATGGTTCGTATGACAATGTCTGATTCAATGACTGCGTGAGTTGTAATGAACTTTCGTTAAATCACGCGAAGATACACTTGACAAAGAATATCTCAATTGTGATGTAATGGCATGATTATGAATCACTGAAAACGAGCTTGTTCGCCAAACTGTGTTCTCCAAATATCTCAATTCACTAAGACTCGAAAAATATCTATTTTGCGTTGGTGTGCCACACACAGTGGAAGCACAAATCCGCAAATCCGCCTTCTCCAGACATGGCCTCTAGAAAGCTCAGCATTCAAATATGATTCGCGCACGAATTCTCGAAATAATCTGGCTCCAGGGAGGATTTTTAAACCCCTAATATATCATAAATCACCATCTTGTGAACATCTTCAAGAACGATTCGGTTTTTCTTACAATAATATATATATCAAACCTAAATAGAGTGGCAAATCAAGTGTTTGGTTGTCATGAAAGTCATTACATTAATTCCTATTTTTCAAACGCGTTTCGTTTCTCTTGTTATCAGAGAACAGTTTTGAAATAATCTGAGGTCATGCATCTACAGCAGCTTCACACTGTTTGATCGAATTTTCACTAGAGACATCTGACATTGTTTTGGCAATACAAACGATTCTGTGTTCTATTTTATTTTGCGTCTACCCCACAAATGGCACCCATAAGTCTACTTTGCCGGCCTGACCAAAAACACAAACACAAGCCATCACGATTAATGAAGTAACCTATTTGGAAGCTTAATGGTTCTGCTAAAATTAAATGCTGAACGCGTGAAGAAGAAAATAAATCCTTGGGCATAGCAAGATCGGGGAAATATTTCATCATTTTCAGGAGGCTCAGTAATGCATGCGTGTATTAACTCTGTAGGTTTGCATAACATATTCACCGGTTAGTCTGTAGCCTGCAGGATTACAAGCCACTCAGATTTTGGGCTGAATGAAAATATTTCTTCCCTCAGTGTACTCACGTGTCTGTGTGTGTGTGTGTGTGTGTGTGTGTGTGTGATTAAGCTCTCATTGTGAAAGAGAAGGACAAGGAATATATTATAATTGCTCGGTACATCGATTTTAGTTGCTCAAATCCTTGGATCGGATGATTTCTTCAGGCTGACCAGTTTTATTGCACGTGCGATCGACGCTTGCGGCTTCTGTTACTCTAACAGGACAGCAAAATAATACTATTTTGTTGATTGTACCTAATATCGTATGCCTTTTATTGGAAACGTCTGTAACAAGTGACATGGTTGGAACGCTCGCGAAACAGCGCGAATACCAAAATTATATTGTGGGGTATTCACACGATTTCCTGCTGGGTTTTCTCTCTCGAAACTAAGTTGGTATATACTACACTTAGATGAGCCAATCAAAGGTTGGCAGTAAATTCCGCTACGCTAAGTTACTTATGCACCAGACACATTCATTGCAAAACCTCATTGCTCTGTCTAACAAGATTAGGCTCTATTCAATTCTCACAGTCTAAAAGATTTGTTCGTTGCCATTACGGTTTTGTGCTACATCCAGTGATCGCCTCGCTATTTGTTTTATAACTGTGGTCTTTTTATGCTAAAAATACGTTAGGTGTTTTGCCCTTATGTGTGTGATAGTTCGTCAATTTACCGCAAGAATCAAGTCCAATCGTTTCTCTAACTGGCTGAAATTTGAGCATACAACTGAACGAACCCGATTGTCAATCAGTAAAATATA
Organism: Fasciola hepatica; assembly: GCA_948099385.1. Classification (NCBI taxonomy): domain Eukaryota; kingdom Metazoa; phylum Platyhelminthes; class Trematoda; order Plagiorchiida; family Fasciolidae; genus Fasciola; species Fasciola hepatica. The sequence continues at coordinate 3,553,221 of CANUEZ040000198.1, forward strand.
TTTGATTGCATTAAATTTGGTGTTCTCACCAGATTATTCATTTTTTTATTCATTCAAAACTGCGTAGGCAATGACCTTACTTCATTCTATAGTCTGTGTACTCCTTGGTAAAGCCAAATTTAAACGCCCCAAACTGCTTTTATCTATTTAAATCTAGCAACCAAACAAAGTGGTACTTCATCTTTGTCTTCTGGACCGGCTGTTGATATTTTGCTGTCGCCCTGCTGATCCGACTGATATACAGTATTTCCTATCACACGAACCTTTCATGTATATGACCAAGTATTGTGTGCTAGTAACAAGCCTGCCTTTATACCAACAATGAACAGGGATGTAATTCGTAAAGCAAGTAGCCGGGATTGGAGTTCCGTTTCGGTTTGTAAACCTTTCATTTGAAACACTGAACACAAAATTATATAGCAAATGATGTGCAGTGAGTCATCAAAAGTTATCAGTAAGATTGTTCTCAGTAGTATACTAATGAACCACAGGACGTTTATTGTGAACTCACCATGATTACCCACGAAGGCACTCCGCGTGCAGCTGTTTTACCCGGTTTGTTTAAAATCACTTGCGATATGCACACACACAGTGTTTCCAATGGAAATCCATTTGATAGCAGCGTACTCGTGTAACTCACCGATGGTAAGCGTGTGGCCACAAAAATTGGTTCTAGATGAATACGCACACTTTGATAATACATCTTTCACCTCTTGCGTTACACACTAATCGAATTTCTAGTCGGATAAGTTGAAGGATTCTCCCTTACCTTCAGTCGATGTCACAGTCCTATGTGACTGGTCTACAGGTCACCCACGTCCTACCTTTCCAACTTCCCACAGGAAGATCGTTTTCGATCATTTTCATTCTCGTCCCCATCCTGGTATCCGTGCATCTCGCAAACTAATTTCTGCCAGACTTGTTTGGCCCAGTATGAATTCTGACATTGCATTATGGACTAAACGGTGTTTTCAATGTCAGAGAAATAAAGTCCACCGCCGCACTTCTTCTCCTCCAAGTACATTCACCGTTCCCGGCGTCCGTGTCACACATATTCACGTCGATCTTGTTGGTCCATTACCACCATCAAATGGACATACCCACTTATTAACCGTTGTTGATCGTTTCACAAGCTGGCCGGTGACAGTACCCATTTCCGACACCTCGGCAGAAAATATTGCGAAAGTACTACTCCAACACTGGATTGCTACATTTGGTGTACCGTCTACTGTCACCACAGACCGTGGCAGCCAATTCCAGTCGACTTTGTTTCATGAGTTCACTAAACTGCTTGGCTGTAGCCACATCACAACAACTGCATACTATCCTTCGTCCAATGGCATGGTAGAGCGCCTACACCGTCAACTCAAAGCAGCACTGATATCAAAGCCAAACCCCAATAACTGGAGCGACAACCTGCCACTAGTTTTCTTGGGTCTGCGGTCATCAGGCAAAGACGACCTCCACAGCACGTCGGCTGAACTCGTTTTCGGTATCACCATATGCCTTCCAGGTGAGTATGCTCAACCTAGCACTGCTGCCAGTCCTAACCCATCCCAGTTTGTCCAACAACTCAAAGACCGTATGTCATATATTCGTCCAATACTCACTCGCTCGTCATCCACACACACGTTTTTGTACATAATTATCTATATAGGTCACCTTTCGTTTAAATACCCCAAACTGCTATTATCTATTTAAATCTAGCAACCAAACAAAGTGGTACTTCATCTTTGTCTTCTGGACCGGCTGTTGATATTTTGCTGTCGCCCTGCTGATCCGACTGATATACAGTATTTCCTATCACACGAACCTTTCATGTATATGACCAAGTATTGTGTGCTAGTAACAAGCCTGCCTTTATACCAACCATGAACAGGGATATAATTCGTAGTACATGTAGCCGAGATTGGAGTTCCGTTTTGGTTTGTATACCTTTCATTTGAAACACTGAACACAAAATTATATAGGGAGTGATGTGCAGTGAGTCATCAAAAGTTATCAGTAAGATTATTTTCAGTAGTATACTAATGAACCACACGATGTTTCATTGTGAACTCGCTGTGATTGACCTACGAAGACCCTACGCGTGCAGCTGTTATACCCGGTTTGTTTAAAATCACTTGCGATATGCACACACACAGTGTTTCCAATGGAAATCCAATTGATAGCAGCGTACTCGTGTAACTCACCGATGGTAAGCGTGTGGCCTCAAAAATTGGTCCTAGATGAATAAGCACACGGTAAAAATACATCCTATACCCATTGCGTTACACACTAATCGAATTTCTGGTCGGATATCTCTGCACTGGTAACGTAAATGAAAGGGATTCCAGAAGAACAGTTTTGAGGTTATTCTATCAAATAACTTGCAGGGGACTAAGTTTCCTCACTGAATCACTTGACATATATGAATCTTCGGTCTGAACATTTTATTGTGTGTGGATACCACGCATTTTCCGATTTCCTACCCAAAGTTTCGCGATGTAGCATATGAATGCAACCTTGCTCTTCTCACTGACCATACATGTGAGGTAAACAAACCTCCAGTGTTACTCCCTGTTATCTCTGTAGCGACCAGATCATTGACGCAATGTAATTGTCTTTGTCATTTGCATGACCTCTCGACAGCTCTGTGTTCGTTATGGATAGATAGGCGCTTAATTATTGGTCAAGGACCTTGGAAAGCTTCAGGATTTTCAATAAATAGGAAGCGGTCTGTGTGTTGAATCAGAGGCTGAAGAATATTCATGAAGTACACAACGGACAGATTGGACGCGTGTGTAATAGGACGGGATAATGTGGTGTTTTTGAGGAATCTTTACTATCAACTGTGGACCTCTTGGGTGTGCAGGCAAACTGGCAATTACTGAAGGTGTGTTTAAAGACAACAAGAAATGAGTTTCTCACTGCTTATAGTTCTTCTAGTGAAAGACTGCTAAATGAGCGCGTTTTCTAGTGTTAGTTGCGTCGAACAGTTTACCAAAGGGTTCACTCGACAAAGCTGACATGGGTTGCGCAAGCTAGAATTCTACTGTACCCAAGAATTACAGGGGATAGCCCATTCGAGCTAGAATAAGAATGGTAATATCAGGGCTCGAGAATAATTAAAAAAATGTCAGATTGAGAATAGTTTTCGGAGTCTTCAATGGGTGAATATGAAAGAGGACGGTCACAAGAAGCAAGTATTATTGTAGAATTGGGTTGATCCCCAAAATCATCATCCGTGCACGATTTAGTTTTTCTGACTACCCCGAAGCTTTGTGACGTGCTTTAGGAATTTGCAATTCTTAGATTTGGAAGATTCTAGCGTTTTTAATTGTCTTGATTGGTGCAAGTTTGGTTTGATTTGGTTTGACTTTTCATTTCTTTCTTCCATGTCATGGACTGGACATCCTTACTCATTTTCCAACAGGCACTCGCCTCCTCGAATATGGCGCGCTGAGGAATCCCGTCAGGGGGCGGGCGTTCATATACCAATAATATTATAATACTCCTCAGCCGTAGTGGCCATGTCTCCTAACCACAGAGAAGTACGGGCTTGACTGCTGCAGCGTATACCCGACTCTTGATTGATGACCAGATTTCGTACCAAATCCACAGATGACTCAGATTGGCAAATGTCAAGCGAAATTTCTGCATACAGTGACACCTGAACAGATATCTGTTCTCCCAGTAAAATCCAGCTGCCCAGAAAACAACTTATCAACCAAGTCTATGGTTCTCCAGATAGTGAAAGATTTAGTTTGGGACTAACCCAATCCTTCAACAGCGTATTGAAAAACGAATACCATGTCACTCGCATATTCAAGGTCGAAGACCTTTTAACTAGGGAAAAGTTTGATATTACTATCATCACCTGACAAAAGTGCTGTACCTGGGACCGTATCAGTCACGAAGGTAAAGAGAAAAGTAGAAAGGGGTAACCCCGATGCACACAACTTATCGTGGTGAACTCGGGTGAAGGAGAACCGTAAAACTTAACACGACCTAGGCTGTTCACATAAAAGGACTTTATGTTGGAACGGAATTTCTCTGGTACACCCTCAAACGAGAGACAACGTCGGAGGATTATGTGGTCAACTGAGTCGCAGATCGCTTAAGGATCAAGAAAAAGGATGGTAGTTGCCTATAAAATGTGTGCATGTGTTCGATATTTTGTTGGAGAGTAAAGATATGATCAACATAACCGAGATCAAGTACAAACCCATCTTGATGGTCGCTAAGGCACTGTTCTCGAGTGGTAGATGAGTGGTGGGGAATGATAAATGCAAGCATTTGAGATGTGATGCTAACCGAACTTAATCCCGGGCGGTTTTGACAAGAGGAATCACCATCCTTCTCTATTTAATTGCCACAATCACAGATTATTTCCAACTCTTTGGAACTTGTTCCCTGTGACCTACGAAATCGGGGAAATTTGTCAACCCAATAACAATTATGCTCCATCGTCCTTGAAAATAGACGGAGGCAACTCATCCGGTCAAGCAGTCTCATTTCGTTTAGGGGGATTATGTCAGGAAGAACCTCCGTTTCTGATAGAGGACCGGTATCTACAACCACAGTTGGAGCTATGACGATTCTTAACAAGCCTGTTGGGGATAAAGGCCAATTAAACGGCCTCTGAAAATCCTTCTCCCAACATTCTAGACGACGCTACTGAGTTCGAATCAGTGAGCCGTTTGTCTCTTAGAACAGTTCAATAACGCCTGACTTTCTAGAACAGGTGTTTTCACTTAGACGGATAAGATTTCAGCTGCTGCCAATCGCTGTTGCTGCTGCTCATCACTGCAGCTGTTTCCACCTCCACAATCCACTACTATTCACGGCCGTTTCTCAGGCTCACAATCAATTGGCGGTAAAGGCACCTCTGTCTTCCGTCATATCTGGAATCCGGAGGAATCATTCTGCGAGCGTCTAACAGCTCAACTGAAGATGCAGATATCCATCTCTTCTGTGGGTATCTGGTTGTTGGATTTTGGTCAGCCGTAAAAGCCTCAAATAGAACCCACTTGAATTTTGCCTACTACTTAACTGGATAATGTGCGTGTACCACTCGGTGAATACTTGTGATATCTAATGGATTGTCAATGGCAAGACCAGGTTCAAAAACTGTATGGGGAATCACAAAACAAATTTCATTCAAAGTTATCTGCACGACCATTAGACTGTGGGTGACGAAGAGCAGTGTGGTTCACTTTTCAACAAATATCTTATAGCCAATTATCCAGGAGTTAAGCAGCTAAATTGGTGCCAATGTCAACAACTGGCACAAACAGAATTCCTCTTCTGTTGAATCTCTTCCTGAGGGTAATCTGTGTGAAGTAAGCAGTAGGTGAAGTTGTTCAATATACCTTTGTCCAGCGGGAAAATGCATCGATGATCATAGGAAGGCATCACTTACCCACAATAGTATCTATGTACCCGCTGCCAAGCCTCGCGGAGCACTGGTCAAGGAAGTCACTTTGAACTTCTTGAACGTACCTTGTGTAAACGCCGCTGTTTGTGATAAGCTGTACGTTCGATGTGGTTAGGCAGTCGTGGTACTCGAACGGAATCGGTGAAGCCCAATCAGACTAAACCACATAGCCAGTAATTCCGCGATCACACAGAATGCATTGCTTGACGGGCAGGATCTCTCAAACTAAAATGAATTATGCTGCGCTTTAATAAAATGAGATCGCCAGATATCTCTGACCTCAATCCAGGAATGTGCATTCCACCAGACACCTGAAAACATTTTAAAAGAACATGTTGTTTATCCAATGAATCGGTTGAAGAATTTAGGAGAGTGGCATCAACGTGCAATTCTTGAACAGCTTTAAAACCAAGAAGTGAAGGTCCAGAATCAGAAACTAAAAACTTACATTCAATAGGATCAGAGTCGTGTAGGTGAACAAGAACCATACAAGAACCGACATGTGGGAGTTTGTGTCCAGTAATACCTGGAATAGTCACACTAGTAGGATTATTCTTATCGATGGGATAAACGCAATTTACAGCTTTAGGTGAAGTGATGGATTCTACACTCCCAGTGTCAACAATACAAGTGTGTTGACTACCCGCCTACGTATGCAATTCCTGGTAATATGTGGAACATTCTCTGACAAGAGGGCTCAATTAAGTGTCGAAAACCTGGTAGGAAGTAAAGAAGTGTTAGATGATGCTGAGGGGATCGTCTGTCGATATGCTGGGCTGCTTCTACAAGCACTAGCATTGTGACCAAACTTACAACAAGCAAAACATGTGGTTTATCGACGGAGACATGTGAAACAACGACGTAATTGATCATATGAAATACACTTGCCGAAATCGGAACATTTATGCTAAGATTTCGAAAGAATCGATCGCTCAAGTGGGGCTGACTGCCACGACAACGTATTGGCTTGGTAAAATGAGGCAAATGTTGAGTGTGCCGAACTACTTGATTTTTGGAAGAACTGAACAGTGTGGACTCCGAAACAGCATTTACTTCTCGATACTTTTCACGAATTCGGCTAACATGATGAAGGGTCTGATCAGTTGCAAGCATCAGCCTCTGTTTCGAACTGGAAGGTTGATTCCTACAATCAAGCAATTGCACAGTTGATGTTCTCATGTCGAACCTTAGTCGCATACCGTTGCCTGTGTCTCCAGTTGAAGAGTGGATTCACGAACGGATCGGTTTTCTAGCCTTGTTAGGCTGTTTTAATTGGCTCTCAGCAGCAGTGAAATTGACTGACTTGAAATGCCATAAAATAATGATTCCTAACTTGTCGTGTGGTAGACTGATGGTAGGATACGGAAAGAACGAAGATTTCATGGGAGTGTATGCATTTCTGCAAATGGGATGAACGAAATATACTGTTTCTTCGCATCATCCAAGTAGTTTCGGGCCAAATACGAAATATTGAAACATTCCATGCAGTCGTCAACCGGTTGGGATTTAGAACTTACATCAAGAGGTTTCGTTTCAGATGTAATAATTGATTGAATCCTTTGCGCGACGCCAAATTTGAAATTAAATGGATTGAATAAGCTGAACCCCGCACACAACCACTGCGTAGTGAGAACATCAAGAAGGCATAGAACGTAGCTCAATTTTTCATCTGGACGGTATCATGTACGATACCATTATAAACTATAAGGAAGAGAATAACGTGAAATAAAGCGGAATGTGTCAATCTCAAATTTTACAATAATTCTGCTTGGAGGCACATTCTTTGATATCGTCAAGTAGTAGCCGACGAGGATTTTTGTCTTTGTTGTATTTTCGGCCACCGACCAGAAGTGTGCTTCGATTCACTCAGACAACTCTATGATCATTGACAACAGACGGGACAAAAATGATTAACATTTTAGAGTTGATCCGTGCCAGCGGTAACCAAGAGCAATATGGCCGATCTGAGTTCAAGGCTGTGAAGACGCAGCAGGGTGTCAGGTTACTCGGTGGAGCATTTTGTGCCAGAAATTTGTACTCGCTAGGAATAGTCCATGGTCGGGCCAGAGTTGAATGGGTCTGTCACCGTTATCGGTTCCATCGGTTGAAATGTCGAAACGGTTTAATTTATTTCTCTCCGTCTCTTCTAGGCTTCCAACTTGAACACTGAATTCACCATCAACATCCATGATGTCCGTTGAATGCATGCTACGGAGCAATTGATAACATCATAGGAGTATTCGTCTTTAGCCTCAGACGAGTTGCAGTCATTTGGGGCATACACATAAACGAAAAACAGGCATGGACTCTTCAGTCTAGTACTGTTCACATGTATGGAACCGTTCACCCGAATCGCACATAGACGACTGGTCGTTGGAATCCAGTCGAGCAGTACAACCTGAATTTTCTTGCCGAGAATGATGCCAACGCCAGCCTTACCACAATCACTAGACACCAAATGACCCGTCATACGAAGAGTGAAACGGGAAACCCAGTTCGTAGCTGGTGAGCAAAGTGTTAACACTGAAGTTGGGTTTTGTTTGCGTGTTTCGAAGACACGATGAACATCTATTTTGAAGAATTCCAGGTAGGGCAGACTGTTGTTCCTTTTGACTAGGTGTGCGGCTGATGAAATCAGCTACTGGAGACAGATGCCTAGGATGGAGAATCGATACTTTTTTTTCCTTGTCCCATATTTGCTACCTTTACCGAGAGTTTAGTAGTTCATGGTCGCGACTCGTTGTGGCCCCTCATATCTATTCAGAATTGGGATGTGAGAGAGTTAAAGAACAGGGGAATAATGATAGTTTTCCGAAGGGAAAATGGAGGTTTTTGGGTATATTTTACTTTGCGACTACCCACAAGACAGAACGGACTTTTCATTTGAGAACTCTGACCCAGAAAATGGTTGGGTGCTAAACCAACACGGGAAAATAACAGATGCAACCGTCAAGGAACTTCTCCTGGTCGGTCGCATGAAATCTGCTTGTGCAAGTATTCTTTCTTGTCTTTGCTGATGCTTTGTTATCGATCCACTTTTTGGATTCAGTTCTTAGTCCCATGCCTCCAATGGAGAAAGCGAAACGTCGACGGGATAGCATTTTTTGGGTCGAGGGGTGCCAAGCTTAAGTGGGCCATAGCTGTTCAATGATTTGCGATGATCTCTAGCCGTCGATATAAAACCGGGGTACGCTAATCCTTCGTCCATCTAATGGAGCTTTTTAGATTGGTCAACTGTTTCTCTTCTTTTTCATTCACGGGAGTGTCTTCTCCCTGGGCACAGTGAATAGAATCCGATGTTGCCCATCAACTGGTTTTGAGACAAGACTTCGTCCGGCCACTATCCATTGACCTGTCAGTCATGATAACATCAAAAGCCTAAGGTGTCCATTCCGTTTAGCTCATTGGATTATGGGTACACGGTACAAAGTGCATCCTCTTCCTGACGTATAGACACTTCGGAATAGTTATAACATTTTCTGCACAAAGAAAAATCGATATTCCATTTGACATTTTTTTCGAATCTGGGTCATTGTCAACAGACAGCTTTTTTCATTACTTTACAGAGCGAAGATTTTTCAAACAGCCGTCACGTTTTCGCCTATCCCGAAACGAGGACAAATTTAGAGCGAACGAAGCAAACCGAAGATCCAATCAATTGCTCAATGTCATCTGAGCCGAAAGAACCAATTGGGTTTGTTCCCACTCAGAAAGGCTGAACGAGAGTGACCGCTGAACCTTTTATTGTGCGGGCCACGATATGATCATAATCCTCATTCTTCGTATGCAAACTGTCATTTTTTTAATAAACATACAGATGATCCGAAGGCAGAATAGTCTTCTCTCTAGAGTTAGTGTTTTATTTGAGAACGGAAATACATTTCATTTCAAGTGAACACCTCAAAAGTGATGATGACAATTTGTGGCAGAAAATTGCGTCTGTCAGTCGATTCAATCCGTTAGTCACTAAAACATCAATATGATACACTTTTTCATCTTGACCTGCAAGTGGTGAAACCCTATAACACAAAAGATAATATGCTTTCCCCCAATGAACTTCAAATCAAATACCTTGTGGAACCACGTTGGTCTCATGCGACAACAGTGTACTGATGATTATCATTCACCTATTACGTTGTCGTGAAGGAAACGGTAAAATGCACCCTACCAAGGAAAACTTGAAGGGTGAGGGATGAAATAACACGGCAGAAAAAGGTTAAGTTTCATTTAAATTTGACCAATGACAGTATTTCCCCATGCAAAGGTTCAAAAAGATGAGTGACTCATTTGGCTTTTTATGCTGAACGAAAGCCGCGTGCTTTACATGGTACTGCATCATGTAGAACTCAACTACATATTAACAATCACCAAACCTCTGTTATGATTTCCAATATAAATATATATTCTCAAGTCAGATAAGAGAGAGAGAGAGATAAAGTTTCTTGTGATATTCGTAATACACAAGCTGATAGGATGTGTTGAAATCGCTCCCACTCGAAACGACCTAATCCAAAATGGCAAGAAGGCCCAGGCTGCGAAATAGCGCGATAATTTTATTCCTGAACTGATTTGTATAAATGAGAAAGCAAAAGAAATTAGTGGCAGGTTAGAATTTGATCAATCACAGTGGGCTTACCTGTACCCGTCCACGGCAATCCTAATCGGTTGAGGATCCTAAACGCGAGCGAAGCTTCGGAAATATACTTGACCATTTCACGTGTGATGCTCACTGAATCATCTCATCTGTCTTTTATCAGGTTCTCCTCGTTATTGAGATCCCCAGTCGCACTGATATCCAAACTGCTGCTGGTGGTTATGGCTCGGCCGCCATAGTCGCCGTTTTGGTTGGAGGAATAAATGGATCCCTGTCATCTGCACGGTCACCATCTGGATCTTCGGTCGTCTCAGCAGTGTGATCGGCCACTTTGGCGGTCGCCATTTGAAATGGATTTGACAGATGTGGCGCAGGTGCACTGATTCATCATCCACCTACGTAATCTCGACAGTCGATTGAGCAAGATATCTGCAACTGATCCCTCAAGTTAATTTGTTGCTACTGATCTAATGCGAGGTTTCCAGAATCAAGACATGTCAACGATGACCGTAGTTCTCAGGACATGAACAGAACGGCTGAAATCTCCCTGGTGGTCGTGTGCACTGCGTCTCGGTATTGCAACAAGAAACTTTCCAGGAACACCTCCGACTCGGGCAATCATCTGGGAATCGCTGATTGCAGCGCTCTTTTCACGGAGCGCACCAAGGTTTCTGATGCACCGTTAGAGCACGGGTGGCGTGGTGCTGTACACAAATGGCAAAATCCGATTTTCTTAAGCCAATTTTCAGCTTCACCGCATGGAACTACGATCCATTTCGGTAACCAGTACCCGACTAATTGCTCCTCGATTGAGGCGCCTCCGTAAAACCTGGACTACGAACGAGTTGTTTGGCCAACTGGTCAGAAACACTTCTGGACATCTGAAATAGGAGTCAGTGAACCCCTTGCTGTCGGACCACGGGTTCATTGCCAAAGTGCGAGCGTCCGCATTGAATTCCGGCCACCGACAAATCTGTCAAGCCAGTGACTTCATCTTATTCACACCCAAATGGCTTAACTCAGTTGAACTAAACCCGACTTGTGAAATGAAAATGGAATTCAAGTTGGTCACCTCAACAAAGGACACCATCGGGTTGGATACTTAATTCGCCTCTCAGTTCGAAAAACGGAAGAACATCACGCTGCAGTTCGGGTCGACACCTCTTTCTGATCGCAGAAGTCACCGAAGAATGGCATCCTTTTGTCTGCTCTCTCAATTTTGACGAGGAGTTGAGATCTGTCGCAGTATTGAAATGGTATTTGTTCCGCAAATCGTGAGTATCGTGGCTAGAAATCCGTCTTCATGACTGTACAGCCTGCTCGATACAGGACGTCCTAGTTTTAGGCAGCTCAGGTAGTTCTTCGTCTTTGAGTCACAGCAGCTGTGGAATTGAGGACGGATCTATCCACATTACATGAGAGCTGATTAGCTTGGTGGTCGGTGACAATTGTAAACTTCAGTCTGAATAGGTACTGTTTTATTCGGCGTACCACCAGTGAAACGACCAAAGCTTCCTCTTACTTCTGAGAATGACTCCTCCCTGCAGCACTGAGAAAACGCTAGATGCAGATCATCCGACATTCCCCTGTTACGGAACTGCTCCTCTCTCCACTTTGGACACGTCAATGGTCCGTGTCGTCCGCTCAGACGTCGTGAATGGGGTTATTATCGGTCGGCCAACGATATTTGGAAAAAACACGTGTTGTCCTTTTCACACTGCTTGTTCCACTGTTATGCCTCGGATGACTGGGCTAGTAAAAAATGTTCGGCTCGTGTCAAACAATTGGGAATGAATCTGAAGTAGCCCGGCGGGCATCCAAGAATTGGTCGTGAGTTCGCCCGAATTTTCGGTGACTGGATGACAATCACTGATTTAAAACTATCTGGATCGGGTCGATATCCGTTTGGATTGAAAATGAAGCCTAGGAAATCTGGATTGGTGAAACCGAATTTGCGCTTTTTCGATACGTTTTATTCCATAAATCTCATAAGCAGTTGTCACAATCTACAGTAGTGTTCTTTCTTATGGGGAAGCAAAAATTAGCTTCCCATCCTGATATGTCATCATTCCTTGGATACCGCGGATCACCTTGTCTATTGTGGCTTGAAATACCCCGTCGGACACGTGCATACTGAACGGCAAGCAATTGTATTGGAGCAGGCTCAATGGGATGTTCATGGTTGGTAATAGTTAATATTCCGAGTGCAGCGGAATTTCTGAACATGCATCAGCGAGATCAATTTATGAGAAACACTTTCTGCCGAGCATACCTTTCTGTCAGTTCAGTGGTTACATCGTGGTTGCCGGTGACCACCGGTGTTCACCGGTCCCCGGCTCATGGAGTATGTCCTTCTCTTCTGATCTTCCGGATCACATACCTGCTACTCTCGTGTGAAGAACATTGCCCTAGCGTATGACATTTGTGGCGCCCAGGGCGGAACCTCACTGAGGGGAGTGGGGGGCCTTGGAGACAGACCTGATTCTGACCGAAAAGATTATTGTGAAGTGAACTTAGGTGTAGAATTGGTGTGGCTCCGAAGAGGTCTGGTGGTGTGGTCTAACCAAGGTGTTGTCCTTGGAGATTCAGCACTACTGTGGTATGTGTCAGAGAAGTACGGAACACTGGTGACTGTGTTTTTTCGTTGAGGGGAGCGGTGTTACAACCAGATTGGAGACCTTTATCTGGTCATTTGTTTAATAAAAGTGTAGGTAGCTGTTGATACACTTGTGCTCCTGCAGATCACGTGCGTGCTACTCTCGTCCGAAAAGCATTGCCCCTGCGTGGTACACATCACTGTTGGTAAAATTAATGTTTTTTAATCCTAGTCACTAAGACCAGACACTTATCCGAACTCGTCCGTGAACACCACCCAGCTTGGTTGAATAATGGAGCAATCAAAAAGATCACGAGCGCTGTGTGTTCACACATTGTTCAGTATAACCACTCACTGAATGTGGCCACGGCGTTCCGGCCAATCTACAAAGTCCGAAGTGGGCGATCAAGACTGGCGAATGGACGTGTTCTAGCCACAGCTGAAGCGCCATGCATTCGTCCCTACAATCCTCGATTGTGCGCCCAAAAACAGTTGGTGTAAGCGCTAAGGCTTTCTTGGCTCACCACCCAACCACAAACCAACCACAGATCGGTTGATCCGAATAGTGACATCACAGACACCCATTCATGGTTCAGAGACGGATCCAGGTCACGCATGTGACATTTGACTCCGTCTCCCCCACCTAATTTTGACTCATCGTCTTGATTTCCGTTTTGTTCACCTATTACTGCGCATATAAAGTGTAATGTAATGGTATGATTACGAAACACTGAAAACAAACTTGTTCGCCACCTTGTGTTATTCTCCATGTGACCTGTGAGATTATTCCGACAAAGAACGGATTATTCGTTTATTGCACTCTATTTATGCTAAATCAGTTGATGTGATTTTCGGCGGCCAAGAATCAATCAATTACACTGTTCTGTTGCCCCAAAGCTGTTTGTTTGAACAGTTTACACTTCATAAGGATTGCACATTTGGTATCCACTGCAGAGCATGCACAAGCTGCTCATCACATCTCCGTTGCATAAGATAACTCATTATTTTACCGCAAAACAGGTATTTTGCCCAATGGATGTTTAAAATCAGGATAAGCATTTCACCGATCCTTCGGTCGTTATAAGAGAACATACTGAACGATTATTTGAACAGGACTTTAAAATAATAGCTCCCACTTGAAGCCGCATTGATAGTTATTTCTTGAAATATAAAACATGGAATCTTCATTTCAGATATGAAACCAGTGACCAGGCAAAATTATTGACAACAGATTTGATTCAACGTTTATGATGCCTAAATATTATATATGTGCACGATCAGTGCCACATTTTACTCTTCCGAATTCCAGCATAATACAGAGCGGGATTTCCATTGAGGTAACGTAGCGTTGTGAAAACTTTATGTCGGTCAAATCACGTAGGGATCACCTTCAGGAACGAAATGTTGATGTGCATCGTAATGTTTTTTGCAGCTTAGCTTTAGCACAGTTTGCATCTTTCTCAAATGCTTCCTTTCGGACAAATGTGATCAACAGGAATCACTTTATCATCGGTTGCACACACAGAACACGCACTAAACCGGAATAACTCTAAATTAAGACAATGCATTATAGAACTCCGAATCATGAAGCCAGAATCTCTTCAGGTATGCAGCTGATTAAATATTTGACTTGGTTTTGTTTGCTGGAGAAAAATACTCCGAAAATGATGAGGCTTTTGACATCATGCAGGCATGCACATTCAGATAAGTGTTAACGGATTGATGGATCGCCATCATCTCAGCAGATGGTGACCGCTGTCTTTGGACTCCGAAGTGCCTTGTAGAAAATGTTTTCTATCTTTGGTAAAAATGATTCCGCGGTCACGAGCACCTTGTTTTGCAGGAAGGCCACTAAGTTGAGAGTAACTGGACCATATTCAAACACTATAAGAAGTCCAAGCGGGAAACTGTCTCTGCGCTCAGCCGATAAACATACGGCAGATATGTATTAAACAGAGTCGTCCATGATGTTCCTGAAATTGAATTCGTACATTTTTTCCATTCTGATCACTTGTTTGAAGGCGAGTACGCAAAGTCCTAACTGCTTGCAGTCATTATCATCAATGTTTTGTGCAGTCGGCCAATCTTAAGCCAATGCACTGGCTGTAGGAAACCTTTCTTTGGAGTCAACAGCCAAATCAGATCTGCTTCAAAGATGATTAACGTTTCCACGATTTTTGTTATTTGGCCACAAATAACTGAAAAATTATTTTCCCATCTATTGTCTTCCTGTTCTCAGAGTGAATGTATTCACTCGTCCTAAATGTATCAAGACAGGGTTTTAAGCATTGGTTGACTCACTTTTGCTAACCAATGAACAGTGTTGATATTTCATCGTAGATAGCTGCCGAAAATTTTATTTCTCGTGAAAAAAGCCTTCTTCATTTCTTCTTTTTGATGAAACCTTTGACATATCTAACTCGACCGAAACTTTGGAACTTGCTTTTGGATAAGAGCCCTTATTGTTTTCCCACTTCAAGTAGCCCCCTTCTAGTTTGCTCTGAATGAGCCATAGCCAAACACTCACCTAGGCTCTACATTCATACCAACGACACGCTATCCACGAGGTCGTGATCGCACAGTTCGAAGAAGCCGCAATTTTATGCGGCACGATATGGATGTTCAGGAAATGGCTGCTCAGAATGAATTCACGTTTTCTTAGACGCGAATCTTTCGGTCAACTAGAATTATCTCACCAGCTATTCAAATGCTGGATTCATTCTTCATGACCGTTTTAATCCATGTACATCACTCCCTGATCACTTATCACTCCCAAAACTTAGGTGTCTTTGTCGTAAAACGAATACGCCTTCACACAAGATAACGTTTTTGTCGTCAAAATAATAAAAAGGTGTCAAGATTCAGTTATATCCCCTTGATTCCATCCTGCTGAAAAACTCATCGCTGATCAAGGAACCACCAGAACGATCTAACTTGTGGCTCATCTGCACCCAAGTCCTAGAGGATGTAAATATCACAGACTGTTGTAGCAAAGCAAACATAAGTCCTTTTCTCGAAAATGTTCCTCTGCTATTCCGTCCCAGTACTGTTATCATAGCATCCCTCAAATGTTTCCAAAGATTAAATCATTTACGACTTAATGAAGATTGAAATGTCTCAAATGGTGGAAATTTCACTCGCTCGAATTCTCGCACCAGGCATGATGCCCTCGGTATATTGAAACATCCCATTGCATCGTCACTCGAGTGGACGTATACCGCGATAATAAACTGCTTCCTAAATTTATGTGACGCAGTCAATCACGTTGGGAGGGATGAGCTGGTTATCTTTCCCTCCCTTGTGTTATTTAGGCTACCCTCGATTCTTTATTGGCGCATACCTTTCACAATCACCCGCTGTGCGCTCGATGTAACATGAATCCCTATTCACCTGTTATCACCACCTGTCGCCTTCCCAAGGACTACACAGTGCCAATTTTTGTGTACTTCTATAATATTCCCGTAAATCGAAATACTCTACCCACCAAATTTGTGGATGATATCATATCTGGTATGTCACACGTGGTATTCCAAAATTTTTATCCTGGATTTTCAGTCTGATCCGATGTTCACAACATAGGCCAAAACCCAGTCAAGTGAGGCAACATTGCTCCATCCCCATTTACCGGTAATAAGCAACTGAACATCATTAACGGCGCCACTTCGGTTACAAGAAACAGGAAACAGATGATCGATCTTTATATAATCGTGCTGCGTTATCACGTTTACTTAGCCTCCATGGGTTCACTGTAATCCAGAAGCTTGTTGATAAAATGACACAACTTTCTGAATAAAAGCCGAGAAAACCTAAATCAAACGGCGAAACCTGTGAATATACATATCGGTCTATCGTTTTTCGATCCAAGATTGCTCCTGCAGACAGTAGACAATGGTCCTGGAAATAAACCCATTTTGCAGAACATCACCAGGCACACATATTGACAAAATAATGTATTCCTTCATTACGAAAACGGTTTGCGTTTATGCGATGGTCGTATGCGTAAACAAATAAACTGCTTGGCTGACTGTCTTTAGGACTCCGCCTTCCACACTGGAGCTCGGATCATCCGATCAATGTAGACAGTAGGCTTGTCCCAAACCAATGTTTTGGAGCTTTCCTGGCTCAAATGGAAGGAGATATCTGAACATACTCCATTCAGTAGTTTGGATCAGCTCAGATGGCAGTAGGGTGTTGCGGTGTTTATCAGCAAGCTCGAGGCTAAAATGCCCGAGTAAGGCTAAGAGTACACACCACTTGTGGGCACCAAAAAGAGCAGACCTGGAGTCGGGTGCTTCTGAATGCAGGATTGATCGGATGACCTGAGTATTGTGTGAGGAGAAGGGAGTCCAAATGACAGCCAGTCAAGCAAACTTTTGGCATCCCCATACACTAATCGCAAGTAATTTTTAGATGTTTGTATGAGCAAATATTATAATTTTAATTTTTAGGAAAAATAGTCACCAGAAATGATTGAACAGAAACTCCATAAAATGAAATATATACTTATATTTGGATAAGAGAAGTGCGGTTCATCTGATGCATTTCTGTATAAATAGCTGTTGATGGCTATTAACTGAAGTTTACAATGTCCTCAGTAAACCAAGGATTTAGGATACTAAAAATCACGCATTTAGAATTTTTAATCAACTCAGTGGCGCAAATCAAATACTTAGGTCCACCTGGGACTTGAATCTCGGGTATATGACTGTGAATTACACACGGGACCCCCTAGATACGGAATCATTTACCCGTCATCCCAAATGTGCTACCACTCATATACTTTGTCTGTATCATTTAATAGACCGACAAATATCAGGTAGACAATACCAGAGGAATGACGCCCCTTTTGCGCAAACATACACCAACAATCTCTGCATCCAACAAATGTTCATGAAACCTTTTTAAGTTTCTCGATAGGAGAATTTAAAACCAAGGCACTGTTATGAGGTTCGATTTTCAGTCACGCTAAGATTCTGGGTCGATCTTGGACTTGCGCATTGTGTAGTAAAATGAACATGTGCCATCTGTAAACAAATTTCGCATTCAAAGTGACAAGTTTCCAGCATCGCCGAATCAGACCATTTAACGAGACTTTGTGAAGAAAGTGTTTTGCTAATAGGCCAACATCACGTGGATAATCCCGAAAGCAAAATAGATTCATATGCCCACATTGCACTTGTTCTCTCGAGAATGTTGATCCTAATGACCCAATACCAGTGCGGCACAGAAGAGGTAATTACTGGTTGGTTCATTACATTGAGACAGTTCAAAACAAAAGCCAAAGAGTTGTTTAAACTGCGTTTATGGCAAGCAAAGTGCAAAATATAGTTTGTATATTATATAAAAGAAGGCCTTTTATAATGTTAGTTGAAAATTTGCGCACCGATCTTTTCTAGGCTTCTCAAAGGTTAGCTATCTTTTGTCCTGATTTGTGAGACTCGTAACGAGCATGGGAACAATAAAGCGACCGACGTGGTTTACAATATGTTGTAAGGAGCTAGTTAATTTTGTGGCAGATTAAAACAAACAATAGCAATCAGCGTCCGTGCATTCCAATAATTAGGATAACTTGGTGTATCATGAGTTTATGAAATGTTGGAATCCGGTTGGTGAAGACAAGTCGACTTGAGAATAAGACCTACAAAATATGATAATCTTTCAAACACCACAATTTGCAGACCTGTGTGATAAACTGGGGATTATATTGTGCCCGTTTACACCTTTTTAATTTAACAGATTGGGCTAATCACGGAGATGTGGGGTAAGGAATGCAAAGTATTGTCTGTTCAACTGTAACCTCAGGCATCCCGATTGGATTATTTCGACAAATCATGTTTAGGATGGGACAAACATGC
Organism: Fasciola hepatica; assembly: GCA_948099385.1. Taxonomy (NCBI): domain Eukaryota; kingdom Metazoa; phylum Platyhelminthes; class Trematoda; order Plagiorchiida; family Fasciolidae; genus Fasciola; species Fasciola hepatica. Next base: position 3,571,685 of record CANUEZ040000198.1, read on the forward strand.
ACCTCAAGATTAGTCGGATTGTTAACACGAAAACTACGCACTCACAATATCTTAATCAACCAAATCGAGACACTCTGTTTGATAAGGAAATAGAAACTGGCGAAAGTGATGAATTAATTGTCATCCCACGTCATATGCCTTGCTGACGTTTTCACGCTTACATTAACTGTAGCACAAAGTAGACACTGTGCCTTTGTGTTTCAATCCGGAAATGAAATTGATCAATGCGTTTGGGATCAAAAACTACGTGATGTGTACTCTTCAAGTTACTCCTACCGTTCATCAACGCAACAACGTGAGCCTGGCGTACATGAACGGCTGATCTCAAGCTGTAAACAGAACTGCCCAGGAAGACCAGAGAATATGGCAGTCATTCATATAGTGAGTTTTATTAAATCGACATATGGTCATGTTGTTCATGAATTTGAACCTCAATCTGTAAATACCAATGACACCTTTGTACTTCATACAATAATGTTATGCAGATATATCCAATGAACAACACATGGGAGTTTCAGCTTAACTGAACTGAATAGGTCGGCTCTTGCTGGCGAAAGTTGTTCTGCAATCGTAGCCATCATTTTGCCGACGAGCATTGGGAGCAGCTACAAGGCATAACTGGGAATTAACCCGTGAAGAGACTCTTTGAAAGCCTGCGTGTTGGAACGGTCGCATGGGAGGTATGAATAAACGTCCGCAATTTTAGCTTTACAAAGAATTACTCTTCGAAAGTGTGTTATTCATGAACATATGCCGAGTGTCCGTCCAAGAACCATTGATTTCCCTTATAAAATAACAATATTGCTTGGTTTTCATATTCCTAGTCACAGAGCCAAATATGCAACACACGACAAGTTCGTCTATATATTGGACCATGGATGATTGAGGTAAGTCTATTGTGCATTTTTAACTGGCTGTGTGATTACACAGCAATGAATTGTTTGTTGCTTTATTCAATAATCGGAATGATTCTAGGATTTATAAGATGACTGTCATCGATACGACCGATTTGTGGTGTTGAACATTTCGTACAATCACAATTATTCGAACGTATTCTATGAAAATCGATTGAAACATATCTTATTCTGAAAATAAAGTTTGAAAGAAATTATGTAATACGTATTTATCTAATAAATCCTACATGATCCAGATGAACCCCAGAAATTCTCCTTGCCTTTATGAACATTTCTTATGTCTTCATAGACTATAAATTATTGGCCTGACAATACCCCTATTTCCTTTTCTATGCAACCATATACCCTACGTTTTTGCACCAATGGAATTATTCCCAATATTGCTGACTTGCTTCACTTGAAGTGTACAAATGAGAAAGCCTTCACCTGGTACGAGTGCGTATGAGTATGACTTTTCCATGACTTTGGGATCAAGAAGAAACGAAGCTGACTCTAACATCAAAAGTAGTACGTATGGTCACCAAGTCCCTCCTTTTTATCACTGTGGACCACTAAAAAGCGATAAAAGGTATTGCCATCAGGAATATCGACTTGAAGGTTTCAAGAAGGAAAAAGACCAGCAGTTTTGTCCAGTAACACCAATGGCTAAAATGATTATCTACTTTTATAAATTTCGTTGATATTGGCCTTCCTTGAATATCTGATGAGTAGATTTCACCTGATTTCTGATACCTATCTGGGAGATATGCCTGCAGTACGTTTACTTTGCTAAATTGTGAGCAACGTAGGAGACAAACCATTGTTCTCACCTTGAGGCCAGCGCAATATGGGCTTCGTGACCAGCTGTCGCCTGACGTATTTCCAAATTGGAACACTTTCAATATGAACAAACCCCTCGGGGATGAGTGACGCACGGTTCTGTTTTTTCTGGCATCTTATTTGTTACCGGTACCTAGAGTTAGAAATTCACGGTCACGACTCATTTCGGCCAATCAGATCTATTCAGAATTGGGATGAGAGAGGTAAAGGCCAGATAAATAAGAACTTCGCTTCCCGAAATAAACGAAGGAGATTTTCGGGCATATTAATCTTGGCGACTACCCATAAGACAGAACGGACTTTTAATTGGGAACTCTGAACCAGAAGATAGTGGGGCGCTACAAAACACAGGAAAATAGTGGAAGAATTCCGTGGAGGAACTTCTTCTGGTCTGTCGCGTGAGGTCTGATTGTGCAAGTATTCGGCCTTGTCTTCGATGGTGCTTTGTTACCGATCCACTCTTTGGATTCAGTCATAATCACCATGCATCCCATAGAGAAAGCGAAACGTGGAAGGGATAGCATCTTTTGGGTCGAAGGATTCCAAGATTAGTTTGGTGATAGCAGTTCAATGATGTGCGATGATCTCTCGTCGTCGATGTAAAACCGGGGTACGCTACTCCTACGTCCATCAAGTGAAGCTTTTCAGATCAGTGAACGGTTTCTCCCTTTGTCATTCACTGGGGTGTCTTCTCCTCGGACACAGTGGTTAGAACCCGATGTTTCCCATTGACCTGTCAGTCATGATCAAATCGCCGTCTTAAGTAGTCCATCCCGTTTAGCTCTTTGGCTTTTTATGCTGAACCAAAGCCGCTTGATTCACATAGTTCTGCATCATGTAGAACTAAACAACACCTTGATTTTCAACAATCCTCTATTATGTTTGCCAAGATAAATGATTATTTTTACGTCAACAAAGAAAGAGAGCTACATTTTCTAATGATATTCGCTATGCACAAGCTGGTAGGTTGTGTTAAATGAGCTCCCACTCGAAACGACCTAATCCAAAATGGCAAGAATGCACAGGCTGCGAAATAGCACGATAACTTTATTCCTGAACTAATTTGTATAAATGAGAAAGCAAAAGAAATTAGTGGCAGGGTAGAATTTGATCAACCACAGTGGGCTTACCTGTACCCGTCCACGGCAATCCTAATCGGCTGAGGATCCTAAACGCGAGCGTAGCTATGGAAATATACTTGGTCATATCACGTGTGATGCTCACTGAATCATCCCATCTGTCTTTTATCAGGTTCTCCTTGTTATTGGGATCCTCAGTCGCACTGATCTCCGAACTGGGGCTGGTGGCTTTGGCTCGGCGGCTACCGCCGTCGTTTTGGTTGGAAGAATAAATGGATCCCAGTCATCAACACGTTCACCATCTGGATCTTCGGTCGTCTCAGCAGTGTGATCGGCCACTTTGGCGGTCGCCATTTGAAATGGATTTGACAGATGTGGCGCAGGTGCACCGATTCATCATCCACCTACGTAATCTCGACCATCGATTGAGCAAGATATCTGCAACTGATCCCTCAAGTTAATTCGTTGCTACTGATCTAATGCGAGGTTTCCGGAATCAAGACATGTCAACGATGACCGTAGTTCTCAGGACCTGAACAGAACGGCTGAAATCTCCCTGGTGGTCGTGTGCACTGCGTCTCGGTATTGCAACAGGAAACTGTCCAGGAACACCTCCAAGTCGGGCAACGTTCTCGCAATCCCTGATGATAGGGCACTTTTCACGAAGCGCACCAAGGTTTCTGATGCACCATTAGAGCACGGGTGGCGTGGCGCTGTACACAAATGGCAACATCCGATTTTCTCAAGCTAATTTTCAGCTCCGCCTCGCAGAACTACGATCCATTTTCGGTGACCAGTGCCCAACGAGTTGCTTCTCGGCTGAGGTGCGCCCGTTCAATCTGCATTACTAACGAGTTAATTGGCCAACTAATCAGGAACACTTCTGGACATCTGAACAATGAGTCAGTGAACCCCTGCTGTCGGACCACGGGTTCATTGCCAAAGTGCAAATGTCTGCATCCAATTCCGGCTACCGAAAAATCTGTCAAGCCAGTGGCTTCATTTTATTCACATCCAAATGGCCTAAAACAGTTGAACCAAACCCGACTTGTGAAATGGAAATGGAATTCAAGTTGGTCACCTCAGCATTGGACACCATCAAATTGGATACTTGATTCCACTCACAGAACGAAAAAGTGAAGAAAATTTCGCTTCAGTCCGGGTCGCCACCCATTTCTGATCGCTGAAGTCACCGAGGAGTAGCATCCTTTATTCTGCTACCTCAATTTTGACGTGAACATGAGAGCGGTCGCAGTAATGAAATGGTATTTGTGCCAGAAAATGCGTCTTCATGACAGTTTTGCTTTATCGATGCAGGACGTCGTAGTTTTAGGCAGCTCAGGTAATGCTTCGTCGTTGAGTCACAGCAGTCCTGGAATGGGAGACGAATTTATCTGCATCAAATGAGAGCTGATTAGATTGGTGGTCGGTGACAATTGTAAACTTCAGTCCGATGTGCACCTATCGCCAATTTGGACGAGTCGGTGACCCGTGTGGTCCACTCAGACGGCGCGAATGAGGTTAGTATCGGTCGGCAAACGATATTCTAAACACGACCACGTGCTGTTTTTTCCAAATTGCTTGTTTCGCTACTCCGCATCGGATGAATGGGCCAGAAAAAAAAGGTTCGGCTCACGTTAAAGAATTGGGAATGAATCTGAAGTAGCCCTGCGAGCATCCAGGAATCGATTGTTTTTTCTCGTGATTTTTTGGTGACTAGTTGACGATCACTGGTTTGGAACTATCGGCATCGGGTCGATATCCGTTTGAATTGAGAGCGAAGCCAAGGAAATCTGTTTTGGTGAAACCAAATTTGCGCTTTTTCGATACGTTTTATTCCATAAATCTCCTCAGCAGCTGTCACAATCGGCGTTAGTGTTCTTTCTCATGGGGAACCAGAAATCAGCTTTCCATCCTGATATGTCATCATCCCATGGATACCGCGGATCACCTTGTCGATTGCGGCCTGAAATATCCTGGATGACAAATGCATACGGAACGGCAAGGAATTATATTGGAGAAAAAGCCATGGACTGTTCATGGTTGGTTATGGTTGCTATTCCGAGTGCAGTGGAATTTCTGAACATGCATCCGTCATATCAATTTTTGAGAAACACTTTCTGCCGAGCATGCATTTCTGGCAGTTTCTCGGTTCCACCGTGGTTGCCGAGTATCTTTTTGAACAGGGGTTCAAGGACAGTCGGTGGTAACTGCAAATTGGAAGTGTCTGTCCATCACTTATCATCGCCAACACGGTCGCAGTCACCCACGGGGATGGAGACACACACACAATGACACCGTCATGTTCCATTTGGGATAGCATCTTCAGAACGCCTTCGATCTGACCATACAGCAACACTGAGTGCTTCAGGAACTCCGCATCACCACCCACTCCCAAGTTCGCGGGCTCAACTGCCATGGCGTTTTCGTTATTCGAGCATTGTGCGATCAACTGCTGGAGAACAACCTGATCCACCGGAATACTGAGTGACTTTCGAATTGTTGTCTATTGCTTCAATGTACGCGGGGCTTCCAAACTAAAATCAACGGACTGCCCACGAATATCGGGAAGCGTATCGAGATATAGTCACTTTCCAAACGAACCACCAGTGTAGTCTCGCGCAACAGTGGAAGTCGACGACGAATCACAACGTGAATGAGCACATCAGTGTAATATATGGGAACGCTGGACTGAATGAGGTCAAATACGGTTTTCCGAGTGATGGACCAGCAGCTCCTGATATCGAACATAAATCGAAGTCTCAAGCCACAGTATAACTGGACTTATCTGTACACGAATTGGTTTGATTCACTCGGAATCTCCAGTGTGTATACCGGATTAGCATCACTTTCCGGATACTATGAGGTGGCATTCCTGACAGCGCATTTAGATTGGCGGCTAGCCTTGCAATACAACCCTTCTTCTCACGAGAACAGTATCCTGCATGACGGAAGCTGTAGGTGGAACAAAGGTGGAGTTCAGTGCATGAGATGCAATTTTCTGTTACTGTTTTCATAGCTTCACTGAGACACTTGACCATTTTCATGTTCGGCGTCATTTAAAAGGTTTCAAAACATGTATAATAGCAGTCTTACTTTACGAATCTTCGAAGAGGCATGGGATATGGTTGTTTTTTATAGTTTGTTGTTGCGAATCAAATCGTTGAGAGAGTTAGCCCGGATTGCTCAGGTTCTGTTTCCACTCCTAGAGTGAACTCGGCAGGTGTGCACTACTAATTACTCCCAACATGTATGGAACAACGATGCTGTGTTTTTATTAGTGAGTTGAGTGTGTATACTAAATGAGGAGTCATTTTACGAAGCAATAATGTTGGTCATCTGTTCGGGTCACAATGGATAATATGAAGGAATCCTTCATAAGAACAAGTTGAACATATTGATAGATTCATAACGCTAGGGACGTCACTTCGGAGATAATTCCCAAGATCCCTTATAAACAGTTCATCTACACACACACACCGCGTACGTACTGCTGAGGACATGCACAAGCCGTCTTGGCTCATCCTCTTGTAGGAGCTAGCAGCGTAAAAATAAAAAAAGTGAATATAAGAGCAAAACGCGGCAGGTGGTGGGATACTGTATGACTTGGAATTCCACTGGTTGCATTGATGCTGATAGATGCTTCAGTTGCGAAACGTCTGCTAATATGAACAAAATGTTGAAAGCCCAGTTATCCTCTGAAAGATTCAAGTTCTTTGCATCTGGGTTTGTTGCAATTCATCGCAAAATCCTGGTTCGCATCTCCTACTGTTGAAACAAAATCAAAAAATTATCGGAATTCGGATGAAAAACTAGAGTTTTGAATGAATCCATGCTCCGAATGGAATGCTCGACTCTAAACAAACTTGTTAGGCCACATGCTCTTACCAGTTGATGACCATTACGTTCAAAGTCTATTCGGTTCATTTCCTCTGCGTGAGCATGACAACTTCAATAAATTTACTATATCGTATATGGCGCTTATCCACAAACATGTGAGAACATGAACCTCAAACAACAAAATAAGTGTCATAAATTTGCCGGCAAACGTTCACCATAATAGAAAGCAATGACTGTCCACCAAAATTTTGTATAAAGGAGTCAAAAACAGGCTTTTACAATGCATCCTTTACAATTGCCGTGCATCTGTAAACGAGTAAACTGCGGTCAGTGTGGTTAATTATCATCAGTGAAGGAACTGTTGATACCGAGATAAGACTGAGGTCAGTAATAAGGGATAGGAGCCAACAATAATGAGGAGGGGATAAATTGTGTGGACAACGTGGGACTAAACTGATGGGACATTCACGCACAGTTTGCACAGTTTCGGTTTATGCTCAGGAATGGCAAAGGCCTCAGCATATCTGAATAATCTGGTGTTTGTAATGTTGCACATGAATTTACGCTAATTGTATGGACTTACATACTGTTTCTGTTTAGTTATACGTGGCCCAATTCATGGTCTGATTGCATTTGATTTCGTAGATGTCATCATTGGTGTGAACTTGCCATCCGTCATCTTTTGAGGTCATACCGGAATTTGATCATTTATTTGGTGACATATTTGTCTCCCATTTCTGTCTATGCAGACTGGTGAACATGTCCATGCGATTCAATAGATAAATTTGGATTGGGTACGGGGAGAGAGCATCTATTTCACTGACGCTGTTGGCATCTGCCTGGTTGTAAATATGCTGACCATATTGACTGCGTCGCTTATGTGTTCGATGGCAGATTTCAGGCACTTGGTGATTAGTGGATGATTTCGTCACCTTTGAGCTGTAAATGTTGAAAAACTGCAAAATTCTGAGCAACTTGGCGGCAACCGCTCAGAAGGGTAATCATCCGTGCGGGAATCTTGCCTGTTCGACTTCTGCTCGCAGCGTTGGCCTTTTCGGTGTCAAAAGGCAATTCGATTATTCTGTTATATAGGATTCGGTTTCTTCGTGCGAATAATAATTTCTGTGAACAACATACGCCGATAAAGTCTGTCGGTGGGCATGTGTAACATATGTTGCAGCCACTTTAATCCGTTTAAATTCAATACTTGATCCAGAAGTTGACCTCTGGTTCCAAACGCTGGTGAAGTTGGATTAAAGTGAATAGCAGTTGCGCAGAAAAACCGAGCCCAAAATAATAAATCTGAAGAACTCTGGTGTCGATAAGTTCCTGAATAAAAATCCGACTTGGCTGGAGCGCAACACTTAGATTTGGTTACGTTATAAAACATAATCCTCTTCCTAACGTTGAATTCTAGCTTACACAAAATAACAAATCGGGGATTCAAAATGTTACAGACATTTCCAACGTGCAGTGCTTTGATAGAATAAAGTTCTCGTAATTATTTTCGCAGAGGTGAAAAGTGCAAATTAAATTGGTGAACAAGACTGTATATATGTAACTATTACCATAAAGTGATTGCGGTTTAAGAAAAAAACAGTTTGAGAAGTCGAAATTGAGAATTTTTTGTTTATTTGTTTTCTAATTCCCAACTTCCGAAGTTTAATAAGGGAACTGCTGAGAATAATCAACGAGAGACAAAAAAAAAATGCAGCATTGAACTTGCTGTGAGTAACACGTTTGTTTTCTGATTGACGCTGTTTTGTGATGCCGATCCTGAATGCATTATTCATTATACTTTCAGTTTGTCTTATCTGCCTTCACTTACATGTATTCATGCGAACCGCTAAATCACTGCATCGAGATCTTGCTAACTTTGCCTGTACATGACTCCAAGGCTGACATTTTCGATAAAATATATTTTTGTACCTCTTTGTGATTCAGTTACTCATAAAATTTTATGATAGCAGCGCGTTTATTATTTTCAAATAAATGTGTCCTTGGTAGAACCGGAATGACAAAAACCTAAACCAGCGTCTCCTAACCTGAGATTACGCTGGGATTGAATTCGTTTTCCATCAAATATAGTCATGTTTATAGAAAGTCACCTTTCTTCTGCATTTTAAACACGCCATTTCCATCCATAAGGCTATTTTTACTGAAACACAGTTCAGTAGCCCAGTAACTGGATCTTTCGATTCACTCTGTAGTAGTAGTTTCCATCGTGTTCTCGCCTTTCCGACTGGTCATTTGAAGTTTTCCGTAAGTTCGTCCGAACATACAACATAAACGGTAATAGTGGTGACCTAATTAAGCTTGTGCTGGTCGTCGCTAAAAATGCTCAATTTCGCCGTCTTGCTTCGCGATGACGGTTCGAGAATTCTGTAGTGATAAAGAGTGTCGTTGCCTTTCGAGGTATCAGTTTTGTGCATCCCGGTGTTTCCTGTCTCTCAAAGGCTGTGCCTAATTATTTATGTGCGGCAGGGTAATATGAGTACAATCTGTTTTGCGTCAGTATTGGTGACTTGGGACGTTCAGTTATTTCTGTGTGAAACGTTGCTAATAAAAGTTGCTCACACAGTGTCTAGTTCTGACCAAGTTGGTGCCAACAATAAACATGACGGCACATAGTCTTCAGTAACAGATTACTGAAAATCATTACGGTGGGTTAGTAAGGTTTGATCTTAATGGGTCATCATACAATGGAATTATGATGATCACTTTTACTCCAATGAGGTTGGAAAGGTTTCACCCTGCTAGTCACATATGAGATAGAAAGTGGTTGTATATATTGGCCATCTGAGGAACAGAAGAATCGTGAGTGAGTACTTCAGGTTTTATATCTAAATACCGCGAAATGAATTTGAGCATTCATCTGGAAGATACTTATATTGACAGTAACAGCGGCGCAATAATACAACACTTGGCTTATATTGGACACAAGATCAGGTCGATGACAGCTTTCAAACCAATCCTGATGACTCTCAAATGATTGATGTTTGCAAGTGAAACCATAACAACTGCAACATTGAGACGAAAACTGTGAAAATAGTAAAAATTCATTCAGCTTTTATTATTGTATCGTCATGAGGAGTAATCAATGCGTAGTTTCAACGCAGTACTCTTCCTGTTCCTGTCGTTATGCATCTCTGTCTTTCTCGCTGCTTTTTACCAAACTTCATACACACTATCACATACTGTAATGTTTTAAGGACCGTTATGTTCCAGAATGCTCTTACAATATTGCGTTTTCTGAATGGCTGGTGATGGTCGAGTAGTTTACAACATTTGATTACCATATTGGAGACCAGTCCTTTGAATTTTCGAACTGCCGGTTGTTTCTGTAGTAGACAGCAATTCACTGTCTTCGGGCTCGTTACACATTGGACCTACTGGGACCACGTGTAATTCTCCACTACAAGTTTCAGTGTCACATTGTCGATAATACTTGATATTGGTGTGGGTGTCCCACCGCCGAATTGGTCATGAATATAATACGAAAATATGTGAGCTCACATAATGCTCTCAGTACATATAAATCATCTCTTCGATACCGAGTAATGTACATAATATACAGTTGATTACACGAACTGATATATGGCAAAGAAATGCATTGTACATTTGTACTTTTGTAGGAATCGCTGAGCATATAATGCGAAAAATACGTGTTTAAGTTTCCGAACAACCGATAAACAGAATCGTGAAAAATGTTTACTGCTTATAAACTGAAGACGAACTACATTGGTCGTCTAGCGGAAGAAAAAGGAATCGTTGGGTTTGATCTTGCTTGTTTTCTTCACATGTTGTTCCTATATGATGATGTTTAATCGAGAAAAGAATCTCTAAGAAATTGAAATGATTGTAGTATTTTAGGGAAATCCTAATTTCGGTGAGTATTGTGGAAATATGAAAGGAGAATGTTGTGGATCGATTAAGTCCAACAGTCACGTGTGCTGTGGTGGAAATTCATCACAAACCAGTCACAGTGAGAAATGAAGCAGACATGCAACAAGCTGTCAGCCTCGATCAGAAGAGTGAACATGTGGCAGGAACAATACTGAACTCGAGCAGGCACGTTTTACATGCAAACTCCTTTCCCTACCAAACAGTCACCTTTAGCACCGCCTACCCGTTATGCGCTTTTTACATTTTGTCTTTTCATACAACAATAGTACAACAAATGATTCCCAAAATGACACAAGATCAATAGTGAGCTACCGAGGAGGTCATTATTTCCGGAGATGACATAATTCCAACCTTGGGTAGTTAGGTCATATATCAACTAAGAAGACACTTTGAACAACGCCACATCTACAATGAGACTGATGATTGATAGAAAACACAATGCTATTTAAGATGATTGTCCAATCAACAGTAACAGATTAGTTTGGATGAAGCTGTAAAAGTGCATTAACTAAATAAGTGCAACATAAAACTGCGGTGGTCAGTTTCTCACAGATGAATCACTGCTGACCTGTATCGCTGAGACTGGACGGATCATCAATGTCAAGCCAATCATTCTGTTGTATGATGAACTCCCATCACCAAGTGCTCTGAGATGTAGTGATTTACTGTTGTGACATTCCAATCCAACGGACATCCATGGGGAAACCACTTTTAATAAAAGGTATACGAAGTGTCGATCCATCAAGTCAAATGTAAATTCACATCGCCTGGTTGCTCTCGACCAAATATATACTGGCGTATCAATACTTCAATGCAATCTACTCACTTCATTTTCTATGCACGAATTCCGTAGGAATTTATCTGACTATTTCTCGTGTGAAATAACCACGAAATGGTACCCGCTTCTCCTATGGTTTGCATTGTAATGAACAGCACTTTTCTGTGCCTGCACAATGCAGATCGTGATCGATCACTTGGATGTTCATCTCGTTCACCAGCCACAAACCTGGTACCACTGGTTGCGTTCATTTTCCGTTTGTCGATTATAACTTTCAACGTATTGTTTCGTTGTCGTATTAGAATAGCAGATTGAGCGGCAGATGCAATATGGGAGCATAATCACGGACTACGCCGCGTATTATACCACTAAATGACTTGAAAAGCTAAACATCATCTTTCGGGAGACGATTGAGCGAGGCTTATGAACGTGATTTTATTCCGATCTCACATCGAAATTCCAACGTAATCCCCTCTGTTGAACAAATAGACAAGATGCATTCCAGGGGAATGATGTGACAATTTATTGTATTCAACGAGGACATTACCGATACGAGTAGCACACGGAATACGAAGTGTCGATTTCAGGTGCAATATTTGGTCTGTGCCAGCTGGAAAGAATGAGGACAAGGGTATTCACCAACGTTGCAATTGTGCCACAAGTGGGTATTGCTTTACACGGGATTTACGCATCGATGAATACGTTTTGCTCCCAGGTGGAAACAGTCATAGAGGATCCAGCCAAAAGGAGTTATCGCGAACTAATTCCAGGGGCCGATGGACACGTTCATCAAGTGGCGGTCCATACCAGTGATGAAAATTGCTGTCGAGATGTTCGATCCGTTGGCATACGAGAAGTAATCGAATTGAAGTGATAGAATGAAAATAAGCAGTTTTCTCGATGTAATGTGAACTCTGCCTTCGACTAAAAAATAGCTTTCTTAGTTAGTCGCAATTAACGTCAAAGTATCTTTTGGGCAGGCGTTCAAATTGTTTTTGGTTGTTGAACGGGCAATCACCACACACAGTGTCAAAGAACTTCCCCAACTTGAGCCAGGCAAATCGTCAGTCGTCGAATCATATTATGTGAAACTGCATTCTGCATTGATCTTGGAATCGTACAGAATAGAGATTGGATCCGATGTTCCAAATCATCCGGGTTCTCGGCCTTGTGGTCCTCAACTTATCTTTCAACATAACCACCGAGGAAATATTCCATTTGAGCTTGATGCGCAGGTCCTGGAGACCACGGTATACATCCTTTTTCGTCCGATCCAATGCAAAGGAAACTTTCAGTCGAGCCACTGGGCTTAGTCCCTAGAAAACATATTTTTGTAGCGAGATCAACCTTTGTTCATTTGCATACCGCCCCAACATATCGGAAGGCTTGTTGCCCATTCCGATATCCAATTGATCGTTGCATGTTGGGCTGCATGCCATCGGTCGCAATCCAGCTCCGATTTTCCTAATGATCTATCAACTCCACGCACCACTGAACTACCCAGACTTGAATCTCCTAAATGCATCGGGGAAATTCAGACACCGACCTTGAACGATATTCTTACGTCATTTGTGTGCACGAGTTGCTTTGCTTCACAGTTTTAGTCTCATCCTAATGGTGTTTCGAGTCAATTTTGTACTATAATCCAGATACAATGTCATACTAATCAGAGAGTGGCCTTTTCTTTCGAATTGGAAAACTCAAGCAATTCCTTTCTGTAAGTCGCGCATGTAATGAAACTTCGCCGTAAATCGGGTGTATTAGGGCGATCGTTGACTTGAGTTATCGACCACATGGCCTGAACCTGAGATAAGGCAAATAGTACCACTCTGCACGATAAGTAAAGAAGAGCTAAACTGTCATCTTATTCCTCTCCTGCTTGAGTGACACAAGTGTTCAGAATTTTCGAACCATTGATCTTGTTTGGTTTCTTTACATATTATTCGCATATGAGGTTGTTTTATCGAGAAACGAATCTCTACGATGTGGAAATTATTGTAATATTTAAGGCAAATGCTAATTTGGTTTTTCTGCCAGATTAGTTTTGTGGAAATATGAAAGGAGAATGTTGTGGATCGATTAAGTCCAACAGTCACGTGTGCTGTGGTGGAAATTCATCACAAACCAGTCACAGTGAGAAATGAAGCAGACATGCAACAAGCTGTCAGCCTCGATCAGAAGAGTGAACATGTGGCAGGAACAATACTGAACTCGAGCAGGCACGTTTTACATGCAAACTCCTTTCCCTACCAAACAGTCACCTTTAGCACCGCCTACCCGTTATGCGCTTTTTACATTTTGTCTTTTCATACAACAATAGTACAACAACTGATTCCCAAAATGACACAAGATCAATAGTGAGCTACCGAGGAGGTCATTATTTCCGAAGATGGCATAATTCCAACCTTGGGTCGTGAGGTCATATATCAACTAAAAAGACACCTTGAACGACGCCACACGTAAAATGAGATTGGTGAATGGTGGAAAACACAATGCTATTGAAGAAGATTGTCCAATCAACAGTAACAGACTAGTTTTGATGAAGCCGTAAAAGTGCATTAACTAAATAAGTGCATCATAAAACTGCGGTTCACGTTTCCACCGTTTTCCAATGATCATTCCCACACGTTTTGGTATTCGATCCGCCAATGCTTACATATAGCGATTAGCAATATTGCACGTTATTGGACCATTATGTGCATCAGCAACACACATGTGAAGCTAGTGACGAATTGGCACCATATCAAGCGAAACGGTTGTAAAATAAAAATTTGACGGTCATCTTGGATTTATTGTTGGACAGCGTAGTAAAACAACTTTGATACCCAATCAGCTGGCCAAATACTGCATGTCAAATCATACTGAGTTATTAAGTAGGCAAAATGAAATAAATAAATAGCAATTCATTTTACTTCTTAGTTGTTACACATCATCAATCCGATGGCTCATTAGTACGGTCACATAATCATGAAGGCAGCTATTGCAGTGACTGACCTTTAAATTAATAAGGGTTTGTTCGATAAAGAATAAATAACAAGGGTGACATCATTTCTCATCAATAATATCACGAAGAATGACGATAGCACACCTTGTCATCAAGCAGCTAAAAAGCAATCTGTCAACACATGAATTGAATTGAGAAGTAGCAGTGAAGCAGATATGGTAAACGAGTGACATCAATCGCCCGTTACACATATCCGAAAACTGAAAGATGTATTACGTTGCTGGAATCCAAGTTTTGTTCATCTCTTGATTATTTCTCATTTTACGAGTAAAAGGCAGAATATCCGTGCGTTCCAGCTCTCAGTGTGGGGCAGGTGACGCAGGCCGAACAACAGAAAGACCGTATCAACGCACACAAACGTATCACCCGAGTTGGTAAAATAAACGTCTAGTGAAAAGCGGACAAACGACATTTACCATCTCTTCCAGTGAATCGGATCATTGAATGAATACTAGTGGAGTCCCTCCCTGTCAAAGTGAGAGCAACAAGAAATGCCAAAGGCCAGATTTCGGCCAGCGCCGATTGAGTCCCAATCCGCACGAAACAACACCACATTATGTGCTCAGAATCAACATTTCAGATCTCTGAATGTATCCTGGTTACCCACAAAAATAATGTGAATAAATCACTAACACCAAACAATTGTTAGTGATCAAAACAATATCTGTCGTAACGCTGATAACACCAATACTGTATGGACACGAATTTGTCAATTGCTGTAATCAAGATTATCGACTATCTTTCTGATTTTCTATCATCCAGTGTGCAAAATCCATAGAACGTGTGATATGTTATCACGAATGGGACGGTGACAAATAGTTGTTTTGATACCGACTGTTCTGATGTCTCAGTCATGTGTTCTCACTCAACCGTATTTGTCAAATCAGATGAATATTCATTAGTTGCAGGAAACTTTTGTTCAAATATAATCAAGGACAAAAACAGACAGGTAAATACGACACTAATAACCATCACTTCAAGTTCAATTTCACATATGAACAACGTTCCTCTAATTTATCTTCTAACCTGATATAACTGGAAAATAATGAACATATGAACATTTCTTAATAAAAGCTCTTTTCATCAAATTATAAATTGGGAAAAACGTTCCACGATCATTACTCGCATTCCATGTACGATGTAGGATCGTTTTGTAACTTGCCTGTCTTCTGCGGTTGGGCAGCTTTCAGGGCGCGTCTGACGCATGAAGCATCACCAAATCACATCGCCACTAACACTACCACTAATCAGTTACGATGCTCACGTCAAACTGATTGACAAGTTCGAATATTGTTGAGTCAAATGGTAACAGTCAACAACCTGATATCCACCTGCACAGCGTGAGCACACATGACCTTGTTCATGTGAGATTTCCTGCCACAGCGACATGAGTAATCACGTTGAGTGAATCAAGTCTATCGGTTTGGAAACATGGTTGGATCACGTGATGGTTTCGAGTTGTTCATGATGCCATGTGCTTCTAGTTTCTCCATTGGGGAATATCATTGGTGATGACGTAAGGCCTTGTCTCCGAACGACTTGAGGCAGTCACTATTCTTTCATCGATTGATGATGCAATCGTGTTGAGTTTATTTCTCAAGTCACACTCGAATGTGTTGAGTCTTTGTATGATGGTCAACTGTCTTTTAGAAAGTGACTGGATTTCGTAGCCTTCTGAACTATTTCATCAGTTACTATTTTGTAGAGATTTGGTCATTGATGAGACTACTCGTTCTGTTATCTGTATTTCCCGTGTTTTTGACACACCGAGCGATTTTAAAAGAAACGTTTGACTGAAGTTATCGTCACTGCCGTTGAGAGTTTCCATCAGAGAAAATGAGAAACATTTGGTCATATTGTGTCAATAAAGCTTCGTGGGTGAATAGAATAGTAAGTAAAAAATAAACCTGTTTAGGGTAAATACTGGTCTACATCGTCTACTCGGTTCACCTCCACCATTTTCGCTACCCGATATCTGAATTCTGTGTCACGATAACAAAATGAGCTTCTGGGTGAATAAAATCGCCCGAAGGAACCAAGATAGATTAGGCTGATGGGAATCGATGTTTGGAAGGAACGAAAAGTAGTTTATGATGGCCTACAGCACACAGCTTTAGGAAATCCCATTTCTGAAAATGTATATGTGCTGTCTGGTGGGCAAATTGGACTTGCAATTATAGGGGATTCGAGGTTATTCGGAACAACCCCCTCATCATATTCGTGCATCCATTTTGTTTTTCGTCTCCATGTTTTCCGACATTAAAACCTTTTTCTGGTTGCTCTTGAAAACCATCATTATGACGATATCAAAGTGGTAGTTACAAAATGCCGATCTACCCTGTGCAACAATTTGCTTCACATCAGATTACTCAGAATTTATTTGACATTGGGATAGATGTGGTTTGGTTCTACTTGGTACAGGACTGTTCCCAAAAGATACGTGTGTGGGATATGCCACACGTTTGATTCTACAAGGCTCTTAACTATTCGAAAGTATTAGTTGACTATAGTCACGTGTTCGTACATGATTGTGAGTAATTGACCGATGAGGGCTAGTATGTACTCAAAAAGCTATGTATTCTGAATACAGATTGCATTTTGTGTTGATGCAATTATTCTTCATGCAAACATGAAGCGATATTCAGTGAAGCTCAGTTCACTTCAGTTCAGTTCAGCTCTCCTCAGTTTGGTTTAGTTTAGATCAGTTTGTTTCAAACACATATTATTCACGAAGTGGTTATGGTAGTTCTCGTTTCTACCTCACATTTGGAATCTCAACTGGAGCTCAAACAATCAATGGTAAAAAAATATAAGGCGAGAACTACGAACAATTCTATCCAGTACAGGAATAATGCATTTACAAAAAACGCTATTCGAATGCAATAAACCCCTATGTTGGACCACACCCAGAAAGTCTACAACAATACACATGGCTTTTCCATACCTTTCTTTCATATTATGTCATGGACTGGCCAATTGCATTGATCTCTTCTACCAACTACCTCCCTAAGCGAAAGTAGCGCTCCACGTTATCCTGTCCAGCGATATGTAGGACACTGTTTCATCTAGAAGTTTGTTCTGTGCACCCAATACACTGCACCAATCCTCAGTAATAAAGAACAATATTCACGCCGCATTCTAGACCGGTGCCTGAATTACCGATCGACTCTTTGAATGCAATTCTCTGAATTTATTATCACACTGGATGAAACAGTCCGCAACGATATTTTCGGCAAATTAAATGGATAATGTTATATGCTCACCGTATAAGCCCAGAAAAAGGACCGATTATGTACAGACATCTACAAAGAGAGATAAATTATGTTATTCCTGAGAAATCTGCCAATTAGTTAATTGAGTACATGGGCAGATAATGGATTCTGATTTCTTGAGAAGCGACTTTTGCTGTGAACCATAAAATGTTGGTCTGTGATCGACGAAGGCAAGCCTTATAGATTTTCGCGAATCATTGATGGATTCTGCAATGAAATGGACAACCATGATATTTTCTCATACGTGAACCGCTAGGATTCATACGCAAATTGTTTTTCGTCATTTAGACATCTGACAGCGTTTTGAAGGCCATGGAGTTCATTAGGTCCAAACAATTTCAACTACCACGAGAAAATTATAACTGTGTGAACTTTCTTGGATCCTGTTGGGTTACTGGACCCTTTTGGTATGATAATGTGACTGACCTCAATAATCAACACCTCCGACCGAGGTCTAGCCCCATGCTTGAGTACTGTACAAGTATAACCGTCCGAACGAGACGTTTTGGTGAACTTGGTGAACGAAAGAGGCTTGATAAGCTTGCCGCTTGGGAAGTTCCTATATTCCGAATTGTTACCTTGTTATAAATTTGGGAAACGGTTTGTCGGATAGTGATCATGAAACTGTATCACCGTGTTACGCATAAGAAATGTTGATAACAATACCAATCTTTGGTAGCGAAATTAAAGGATATGGATTGAAAATGTAAAACAATTCGAAAGTGGAATGGTTTCACCCTATTTGAATGCAAGTTGGAATATAGTCTACCGATAGCTTCGCCCACCTTCCTTCTCTTCTCCGTGCCATGATAAATCGAATAACCAGCAGGAAAAAGAATTTGTTCTTATTTTAATGTGAAGCGTCTGTTCCATTCTGTTCTATTTCAAGCTGTATTACGGTGTGAAAAGAAACTTGGTAGACGGCTGTACAAATGTGTTGGTTTCATGTGATCTTGCAAAACGAGTGGTCCCGTGTTTCGATAGTGATTCCTTGTGGAACTGATTTTCGTACAAATCCATTAGAACGAATGTGAATTCACATCGTCTGGTTCCTCTTGACCAGGTAGATACTCCAAGTTGTCCTATCCAGAGATATACAGGACACTGTTTCATCTAGAAGTTTGTTCTGTGCACCCAATACACTGCACCAATCCTCAGTAATAAAGAACAATATTCACGCCGCATTCTTGACCAGTGCCTGAATTACCAGTCCAATCTTTGAATTGATTCTTATGATCTTATTATCACACTGGATGAAAAAGTCCGCAACGATATTTTCGGCAAATTAAATTGATGATGTTACATGCTTATCACACAAGCCCAGAAACAAGACCAAATATGTACAGACATCTACGAAGAGAGATACGTTATGTTATTCCTGAGAAGAAACCTGCCAGTCAGTTAATTGAGTACGTGGGCAGATAATGGATTCTAATTTCTTGAGAAGCGACTTTTGCTGTGAACCATAAAATGTTGTTGTGTGATCGACGAAGGCTGGCCTGATAAATTTTCGCGAATCACTGAGGGATTCTGTAATGAAATGGACTTCTGCGCAACTTCCTCGTACGTGAACCGTCAGGATTTATATGCAGTTGGACTTCTGACAGGGTTTTGAAGGCCATGGAGTTCATCAGGTCCAATCAATTTTTACTCCGACGAGAAAAGTAAACTGTGTGAACTTTCTTGGATCCTGTTTGGTTACTGGGCCCTTTTGGTGTGAGAATGATTGTGACTGATCAAATTAATCAACACCTCCGACCGAGGTCTAGCCCCATGCTTGAATACTGTACAAGTATAACCGCCCGAACGAGACGTTTTGGTGAACTAGGTGAAACAAAGAGGCTTGATAAGCTTGCCGCTTGGGAAGTTCCTATATTCCGAATTGTTACCTTGTTATAAATTCGGGAAACGTTTTGTCGGATAGTGATCATGAAACTGTATCACCGTTTTACGCATGAGAATTGTTGATAACAATAACAATCTTTGGTAAGGGAATTAGAAGTATATGGATAGAAAACATAAAACAAGTCCAAAGTGGAATGGTTTCACCCTATTTGAATGCAAATTGGAATATAGTCTACCCATAGCTTCGCCCACCTTGCTTCTCTTCTCCGTGCCATAATAAATCGGATAACCAGCAGAAACATATTGGTTCTCATTTTATTGTGAAGCGTCTGTTCCATTCTCTTCTATTCCAAGCTGTGGTACGGTGTGAAAAGAAACTCGGTAGACGGCTGTACAAATGAGTTGGTTTCATGTGATCTTGCAAAACGAGTGGTCTTGTGCTTCGATAGTGATTCCCTGTGGAACTGATTTTCGTACGAATCCATTAGAACGAATGTAAATCCACATCGTCGGGTTCCTCTTGACCAGGTAGATACTGGCGTATCTACACTCCAATAAAATTTATTCACTTCATTATATTTGCATCAATTCCGTAGGAATTGATCTGACTATTTCTCGAGTAAAATAACCACGAAATGATATCCGCTTCCCCAGTGATTTGCATTGTAATGGACAGCGCTTTTCCGTACCCACACGTTACCGATCGTGATCGGTCACTTGGATGTTCATCTCGTTTACTAGCCACAAACCTGGTACTGCGGGTTGCGGTCATTTTCCGTCTGTCGAGTATAACTTCCAACTTATTGTTTCGCATTCGTATTAGGATTAGCAGATTGAGCGGCAGATGCAATATGGGAGCATAATCACTGACTAAGCCGCATAATATACCACTGGATCACCTCAAATGCTAAACAAACTTTGGGAGACGTTCAAACAGGGCTTGTGTACGTTTCTTTATTCCTGCATCACAGCGAACTTCCAAAGAAATCATCTCAATCAAACAAATAGAAAAGATGCTAGCCGATGGACAGATGCAACGATGTATTCTATATAACGTGGTACGGAAACAGTACCGATTCGAGAAATACACGAAATGCAAACGATCGCTATAAAAATGAACACCATGTGCATACGCAGATACATGCTCGTGAATGCACAGACGAAACGGTGTATGTACTCACCGATTATTCGCCAAACAAATGCACATTATTTTATTGATCCATTTTGTGAAACGTGCCCGTAGATCGCGTGCATTTCCATTCACCTAAAAGCACCCAGTTAACGAGTATTTAAAATCATCTAACCTTTATGTTGTAACAATAAGGTAGTGTTGACGGCTAAATCCAAATCGGGAACTATCATGAAAATAACCAGAGGTTTATGCTACCGGCTATCTTCTCATGACTTTCATTAGTTAGAAAATAATGGTAATATTTGTTCAGAGAACTCCCAAAATCATGTTCTTTATGCATACGTTTGTTGAAACATGCCGATTGTATAGAAAAGTCTGATTTCACGTTCAGCCGTTCACATATACGGGATTTCTACTTCCCCTCCATGAGCTGTATTTAACGAGTGTAATTCTGCATATCTCTGTACTTGTGTAGCGTTTTAGTCCAACTGAATAGTTACCTTCAGTTGACACTCCCTCACGGTCCACCACCCTACTCGTCATAAAAACATCCCACGACTGGTTAACCGTGCTCTGGACAAAAAGCCAGCGTAGACACAAAACAACTCCCACTCAGCCATAAACAAAATATCAGTTCTCCACTACCAGTTCGCCTACCAGGTGGCATCACACCAGTCAGTTTGAGAATCCGATCTCTTTTGGTTGATGCTATTGTTTTCGCAGCACACAGCACAAGAAATCATATTTTCTTGCTATTGTTTACTACACCTCGCTGAGAATCCAATCTCTGGGAGCAAAACGGGGATCTTAGAGTCATTGATTCGCACAACGTGAAGCTAAGGATTGTTACAAATGATCACACTGCCTAAAACATTTACCACATGCCTCATTTGTAAATTGATCTGCATGATTTATTTACTGCCTACTGGTTGTGATACAATTGTATATAACCAAGTAACTGTCTGTAAATAGTTACAACAGCTGTCTTCATTATGTCTCTTGAAATAAGTAGAATATTAGCACATTGTTTGTCCACACACTATCCAGAAATCATGGTTTGAATCACACTTAACTATCGAATGTGGTGCAAATCTTATCACATCTCACTCAAATGGAGCGTGCTAAAGATCGAATGCTTCCTCTAAAAAACATTTCAACTTCATATCCCTGGTATTTCTTATGTTTACTAGATACTCCCGCTGATGATATCAATCAGCTGATTGACAGCGTTCCCAACTATTTCAATACAGGTGTTAATCAGTCCTTGTGCAGAATGACAGCTGATTTTAGTAGACTTGACTTATCCTTTCTAATCACCTTGCATTGTATTGAGTCTTGTACACTTTCTTACTGCTTCGATGCCCTTTTGCATTCAGTATTAGTAGATTATTGAAGTATTTTCGCAGTATTTCCACGTGCTTCTATTGGAGTTTCTGATCACTGTATTACACTTATTGATACAAAAGTGTGTTTGCTAAGAAAAAGCCTTCACCAGCTTTCTTAAGTCATCGCGCACTGTCTGCAAACGAGTTTGCACTTTGGAGAATCTCAAAAAGCTTGGGACATTTGCCACCTCCACTGATTTTCCTAATTCTTACACGAGGCTTTCTCTTTCTGTGAGCAACTAACCGATACCCAAACCTCCATGATTTGTGTTGCCCCATGGACATCTTTTATGTTCAACACAACAGGTTTCCCTCTCCCGTGGGTTTAGGGGCAAGGCACAAACATCTGACTGGCATCAAGCCGTAAAAGGCTATTCACACTCATCAAGACTGAAATAAGACATCTGAATAACCTGTAAGCATACACAGTGTTGGGTCACGTGATATGCCGTGAGATGTGAAACGCCACTTATCTGTTGTGCTTTGCCAGGCTCAATGTGCGGCTATGCGTCGTAGATTCTAATCACCTGTTCACTTTTAAATCCGACACATCCTCACTTCTTCAAATATATCTGGAATCCCATGAACTAAACACTGTCAACCTTGCCTCTGATCCCACTGTTCAATAACAAGCCTAGTGCCGTGAATCTGATAGCCTCGACTAAATAACACCAATGTTGCTAATGGCTTGCTCTTTCGAAATCATATCCCATCTCGTCTTATTGATTCTGAGGTGATTGCCAATTGTCGGATATTTATACGCACTCAACCTGTATCAAAGAAAGCATCCGAGAAATACCGTCAGATAGATTGAACATTTGCATTGCTGAAAGTAAGTAAGAATGCACTCATCCATTGCATAATTCTCCAAGTTCACCCTCGTGACATGACACAATTTCCCTATATACCCTGTCTGTCAACACGTGATGCAAATACATCCATTGCTAATTCATCAGCTTTTACGCGTGATCACGATGGCTGTACTGTGAGGCTACGTTTTCTTAACTACGGACGTGCATTTGGTTCTCCCAGTCGCAATTATCTGCTGTATGTTCTACGTGTTAATGCGATTGACGGCGTTAATTGAAAAGACCTTTGTGATTATTTTTCCAGTGGCATACAGTTTATTCCTTATTTGCATTGTCACTGTAATAGGAACGAAGGATTGCATTTTCCTCGAAACAGTCTGAATGAGCTTATCCGCTTGTCTGCTTCCCGTTCTCTTTTCCCTAACATCCGTAAGTGCGTTGATTTGACGTTCAAACTTCAATTCGGATCTCCCTCCCATTCTGTTCTCAATAACATTCCATACCTTTTCTCTGATAATCAAAATATACCTAACGCTTCTAAAGTCTGATTTCCATCTTACCACCAAATCTCGAAAATTGCTACCCGCTGTTGCATCAACAATAGATATATTCTCACTGAATACATCATCAGCAGGCATTTTGATTCGTGCGACAAATTAACAGGTCACCATCGAACACAAATCCTTGTCTTCCCTCCACACTCTATAGAGCCGCATCTTTCACTTTCATTGGCTCGAAATCTAAAATCCTTCATTCACACACGTTTACATGTGGAAATATCCTCAGCCCTCACCATGTCCACTTTCTCGTAGACCACGACGCAATAATGAACGATCTTGTTATTCGGCCTTGACATTAATCTAAGTGTACTAACTGCTTGTTTTTCCCCCACGAATCCCTCTGGACCTTTCAATAAAAGCTTTTATTCGTTTCTTTCAGATTACTACGTAAGTCGCACATGTATTGGAAATTCACCCTAATTCGGTAGTATTAGGACGATCATTGTCTTGATTTACTGACCACGTGGCCTGAATCTGAGATAAGACAGTTAGTACCACTCTGCACGATAAGTAAAGAAGAACAAAACAGTCACCATGTTTATTGTCTGGAATGAATACAGGTTATAAATCATTCCGCAAATGGATCAAATGTGCTACGTGGGAACTACAAAGAATTTCTTGTTTGATGCTGCTGTACTGGTTTGTCCCTGAATAAAATATTTTATTAGTGAAGCAAGCGCTAGCTGGAGTAGATACGTTTTGCGAGTGAGGCATTTCCATCTCATGAGGTGAACAGATAACGCAGAATTGTTAATGCTATATACAACGACATTCCTCACAGGAATACTCATCAGTAGGCAAAATATCAATACATCTATGTCGGCATCTAACAGTTGGCCTTTACTAGGCCTTAGATTCTGCACTCTGGCAAAATTTTCGCATGTGATTGTACCGTATTATCAAGGTCACTGAGGGGTAATATTAGCATATAGTCCATTACTCGAAGGTACAAAATAAAAAAGTCTTGTTCAACATTTTTTTTTCTAATTGTCCAAATTGCCTCCCGACGGCTTGATCACAAGGAATTAAAAAGTCAGCGTCATCAATACCATTTCCTTCAGAATATAATGGAAAAATTGAACGTACTTACTGGAGTAGATAAATGGGTGGGTTACCAGTTTGAACATTTTCAGAGGTAATGTGGCAGTGGCATCTCCGGTGTATAGAAACATCAACATCCTATATTTTTGGAATTTCCGTGTTGATAAAGAGATTCGGGGTATTCATTTGTATGATCCGTTAATTGGCTGTCGGATAGCCCACCAAATATTGCCCTTCATCATCCGAGTTCTACAGTGAAGATCAGAACACATTGTGGAGGGATTTCTCACTATTCCTATTAATTGCTCCAACCCCGCTTTTATATCAAAACAATCCTAAGGAAAAATCGGTACTTGTGAATCAATACCAATTCGCTTCTTTCTCTTGGTACTCATCGTCCTGTTTCTCGGCAAAAAAGCCTTTTTTACCAGCAAGATACACCAAACTGCGATCGGTGGAGCAGAGCTTTCACTTGACACTTCGGAGGTCAGAGGTTTTAAATCCTCGAACGACAATATTTTTCGTGGTAGGAGGAAATCCATTGTGATTCGGCTGGTGACCAAATCTGACATATTGGGATCTTATGCTGTCCCCCACTCCAAGCCGAACAGTCTGGTTTCCGGTTTACTTTAATAATGCGGTGGGCTTTTGTGGCTATGGGACCTCATATCGCTTACACTGCATTCATGAACAAGCTCGTATTTTCCTCAAAGTAAGCCAAAATATTTCCTGATAAAATGAATCCAATGAGCTGCGCATTGCGACTGTGCCAATTTGTCTTTAGGCTCGGCCAATGGAAAAACACGATAAGACTGTTGAGCATGGTAGTAATTATCGTTCCTGAAATGGGACTGGAAAAACGATTTTGAGTTGGTTTCGCTCTACATGGTAGCAGATGATATGTATAGCCTCCCAAAAGGGAAGTTCGTGAACAGTGATTGGACATCAAATAAAGCCGTGTGTTTCCCTTCCACAATGATGAATTAATCATTGATGGTATTTGTCTATGTGAAACTTCTGGTTTGTGTAGTTTCGGTGGACCATAGAGTTGCGGATTTTGAGTTCCATTTGGTTTTAGATGTTGAGCTGTGGTCTCACAGGTAAAATGTCTTTCTAGTAGAAAGTGTGCTTCTGCCGATACTCCTTGTTCTAGTTCATCAGGTTCATTGCAGTTATATAGGCGCTCAAACGTGCTGGTATAGTCAAGAACGGTCTCCATTTTCTCATATTCACTCCAATGAGTCAGCACGGGTCTGAAATCATTGTTAGGGCGTAAGATTATCAAGCCATATTGTAACCGTAGATTTTTGATAATAAAAATACACTCAGGTGTGATTAGTGACTGATGTCTGGACGATGTTACCAGTTACTATGGTTCGATATCGACCAGCTCCGCTTGGAACCACGTCTGCGCATCTTTTTAAGTGGGTTTGAATATTTTTAGTCGTTCGAATAGATATTCGAATTTTCTTTGTGTCTGGTTATGGTCCAGTTGGGTATTTGTGGATTCGATGTGACTGTGGACATGTTTACCTTTTCACGGTGGAAAAACCCCAAGTGGCACAGTGCAAATTTCTCACTATGCCGCGACCTGAATTAGTTGCGGCTGTTCCTGGAACACGGTTTTGAACAACAATACTCACGAGATACAAATGCATATAGATCGTCTTGTTCCAAAGACGAATCCCACCATTGTTTTGCAGCGAATAAATAATGCCAGTGCCATTCGTTTCCATTCGTTGTGGCCAACAGAATTGCTCTCATGGAGAACTGTACATCACACCGTAGGTGGCGATACGTTCCGATCGATGGGAATCCAGCGGACATTCCTGGAGAAACCACCCTTAGTAAAAGGTATACGAAGTGTCGATTTCAGGTGCAATATTTGGTCTGTGCCAGCTGGAAAGAATGAGGACAAGGGTATTCACCAACGTTGCAATTGTGCCACAAGTGGTTATTGCTTTACACGGGATTTACGCATCGATGAATACGTTTTGCTCCCAGGTGGAAACAGTCATAGGGGATCCAGCCAAAAGGAGTTATCGCGAACTAATTCCAGGGGCCGATGGACACGTTCATCAAGTGGCGGTCCATACCAGTGATGAAAATTGCTGTCGAGATGTTCGATCCGTTGGCATACGAGAAGTAATCGAATTGAAGTGATAGAATGAAAATAAGCAGTTTTCTCGATGTAATGTGAACTCTGCCTTCGACTAAAAAATAGCTTTCTTAGTTAGTCGCAATTAACGTCAAAGTATCTTTTGGGCAGGCGTTCAAATTGTTTTTGGTTGTTGAACGGGCAATCACCACACACAGTGTCAAAGAACTTCCCCAACTTGAGCCAGGCAAATCGTCAGTCGTCGAATCATATTATGTGAAACTGCATTCTGCATTGATCTTGGAATCGTACAGAATAGAGATTGGATCCGATGTTCCAAATCATCCGGGTTCTCGGCCTTGTGGTCCTCAACTTATCTTTCAACATAACCACCGAGGAAATATTCCATTTGAGCTTGATGCGCAGGTCCTGGAGACCACGGTATACATCCTTTTTCGTCCGATCCAATGCAAAGGAAACTTTCAGTCGAGCCACTGGGCTTAGTCCCTAGAAAACATATTTTTGTAGCGAGATCAACCTTTGTTCATTTGCATACCGCCCCAACATATCGGAAGGCTTGTTGCCCATTCCGATATCCAATTGATCGTTGCATGTTGGGCTGCATGCCATCGGTCGCAATCCAGCTCCGATTTTCCTAATGATCTATCAACTCCACGCACCACTGAACTACCCAGACTTGAATCTCCTAAATGCATCGGGGAAATTCAGACACCGACCTTGAACGATATTCTTACGTCATTTGTGTGCACGAGTTGCTTTGCTTCACAGTTTTAGTCTCATCCTAATGGTGTTTCGAGTCAATTTTGTACTATAATCCAGATACAATGTCATACTAATCAGAGAGTGGCCTTTTCTTTCGAATTGGAAAACTCAAGCAATTCCTTTCTGTAAGTCGCGCATGTAATGAAACTTCGCCGTAAATCGGGTGTATTAGGGCGATCGTTGACTTGAGTTATCGACCACATGGCCTGAACCTGAGATAAGGCAAATAGTACCACTCTGCACGATAAGTAAAGAAGAGCTAAACTGTCATCTTATTCCTCTCCTGCTTGAGTGACACAAGTGTTCAGAATTTTTGAACCATTCGGAATCCTTCGAACACCGTGTCTACTGTTTGGAATGAATACAGGTTATGATTCATTCCGTGAATGGATCAAATGGGCTGCGTGGGAACTACAAAAAATGTCTTGTTTGATGCTGCTGTACTGGTTTGTCCCTAAAAAAATTATTTTATTAGTGAAGCAAGGCCTAGCTGGAGTAGATACGTTTTGCGAGTGAGGCATTTCCATCTCATGAGGTGAACAGACAACGGATCAGGTGTCGTCTCGCATGCAGAAGGTGCCACTGGTCTTTACTAACCTCCCTCTTCAGTGATGCTGGCATGATATCCTTAAGTTCATCAACGGTCGAGTATGCACAGTCACAGGTAATTTCGTTCGTTTTTATAGTTCAGAAACACGACCGTTGGGGTATATGTTAAACCGAAATTATCGGTGTTTGATCATCAATCCCTCCGTTCCATTGGTAGAATATATATATATATATATATATATATATATATATATATATATATATATATATGTATATATATATATATATATATATATATATATGTTTTCTTTCATCCTACTCAAAGAAGAATATCATACGTTAACTGGCATTGTCTGCCAGTACCCAAATCTCTCCTGCCGTGGCTTGCATCTGTAATATTGTGTGTTTATCTGTACTCACGCGTGCATGCAATCGAGTAAATCAGATGCGAGCAACTGGATGTTTCAGTCGAAAAAGTCGAGGTATCAACATTCCGTTCGATGTTTTTTATTGCCTAGGTAATGGGAATTAAAATTTGCAGCTATCAATAAGAGACACAAAGCGATAAATTTGAAGAAGAGATTCTACATGCAATCTTTCAAGCTCTAACACATCTTTATGGTAAGGCCTCGCTCGAGCTAAGAAATTCAGTAGTATATTTAAATGTGCATTTCCTATATTCTGACCGTAGTGTACAAATTATTCAAGGAAGATCAAATATCCCGAGAAATAGGGTAACGAGCACAAGCAAGCAGGCAAGGGGCAAACAAGTATACGCGACTGGATTAAGAGAGGCATGCACACTAGCTGGAGGACTACCTCTAGTTGTTAAACCCTCAAGGGAGATGACAGTTCCCGTGCTATGCAATGCTAATGTCCTGTCATTATTTGGTAAACTGGTTTTTATAACCAGTGTTTTAAATTCTCCAGGTGCATAGAGTATTCACTTTGCTTGACTTGAATTTAGCGTGGACAGCCTTGTGACCCATATCCAAGATTTTCGGTAAAACAATAGTTTGGATACAGGCCTTATCTCCCTGGGAACTTTGAGTGCTTTCTACAATACAGAACACAATACAAGGTGAGGACAGCCAAATGATAGAACGACCGGATTACGTTGCATTGATCACGATATGCACCCGTTTGTAAACCGATAATCGTAACCACCCTAATTAGTAACAGATGTTAGAAGATACCACCATTTTCTGTTACCTATGATCTATTTTTGCTGTAACGATCACTCCAATGCTTTCAAACCACAGTTACGGAGTTCGTTTTAATTCATGAAGATTACTTATACAACTTATACAACAACCTATCAACCAAGTCAAAGGTTCTTCAGATCTTGAATGGTTTTGAGTTGGACCAACCCAATCCTGCAACATCATCTTGAAAAACGCATACCGATCATTGTTACACAGTTATTCATGCTGCTCATAAAAGCTTGCAACTGACCTGGATCTTCATAAAGGAGAACGATGTCACTCGCATATTGAAGGTCTAACATCTTTCCACGTTTGATACCACTATCATCACCTGAAAGAAGTGCTGTTTCTAGGGCTGTGTCAATCACGAAGGTAAAGAAAAAGGGAGAGGGGTGTACTCTCGATGAACACCAATTCTCGTGGTGAACTCATGTGAAGGAGAACCGTAAAACTTAACACGACCTAGGCTGTTCACATAAAAGGGGTTTTTTGGTGGAACGGAATTTCTCTGGTACACCCTTCAACAAGAGGCAAAGTCAGAGAACTTTGTGGTCAACTGAGTCTGAGATCACTTAGAGATCAAGAAGAAGGAGTCTATTTGGCCCACTAAATATGTG
This sequence comes from Fasciola hepatica, assembly GCA_948099385.1. Taxonomy (NCBI): domain Eukaryota; kingdom Metazoa; phylum Platyhelminthes; class Trematoda; order Plagiorchiida; family Fasciolidae; genus Fasciola; species Fasciola hepatica. The sequence continues at coordinate 3,601,321 of CANUEZ040000198.1, forward strand.
CCTGTGTTCGAAAATTTGTCGAAGAGTAAAGATATGATCACCACAACATCGATCAAGTCTAAACCCATCTTGATTCTCGCTAGAGCACTGTTCTCGAGTGATTGATGAGTAGTGGGGAATGCTAAATGCAAGTTATACAGATGTGATGCTAACCAAACTTACGCACGGGTGGTTACCACAAGAGGAATCACCATCCTTCTTGTTAATTGGCCCAATGACAAATTCAATCCACCTCTTTGGAATTTGTTCCCTGTGCCCTTCCGAATCGACTCCAATACCAATTATGATCCATCATCCTCGAAACTAGACGGGGGCAACTCATCCGGTCAAGCACTCTCGTGTCATTTAGGTGGCCTAGCCCAAGAAGAACCTCCGAATCTGACAGAGGACCGGTATCTACAACCAGAGTTTGAGCTATGACGTTTCTGAACAAGCCTGTCGGAGATTAAGGCCAATTGAACTGCTTTCTTTCAATGCTTCTGCCAGCGGACTAGACCAAGCTCCTGAATGTAAGTCAGTCAGCCCTTTGTCTCTTAGAGCAGTTCAATAAAGTCTGGCTTTCGAAGACGAGTGTTTCAGTTTAGTCGGATAAGACTGCATCTGCTGCCAATCTCTGCAGCTTTTCCCACCTCCCTGTACTTTGCAATCCACCACTACTGACGGCCGTTTCTCAGGCTTCGAATCAGTTAGTGTTTAGGGCACCTCTGTGTTCCATCATATATGGTATCCGGAGAAATCGATCGGCGAGCATCTCACAGCTCAACTGAGCGTGCAGATATCCATCGCTTCTGTGAGTAGCTGGTTGTTGTATCATGGGCAGGAGTAGCATCCTCAATTAGATCCCGCTGGACTTTGCTTATTACTCATCTGGTTCATTTGCATTTCACTTCATCGACAATCACGTGAACAGTTGTGATATCGAAGGGAGTGTCAATGGCAAGACAAGGTTCGGAAAATGTATGGGGATTCACAAAACTAATTGCATACACAGTTCTCTCTCTTCGCATCATCGAAATGCTTTCGGGCCAAATACCAAATATTGAAACACCCCATGTAGTCGTCAACCGGCTGAGATATGGAACTCACATCAAGAGGTTGCATTTCAGAAGAAATTATGGTTTGAATCCATTGCGCGACGCCAAATATATTACCCGACAGATTGAAAAGGCTGAACCCGCACAGAACTACTGAGAAGTGAGAACTTCAAGAACGCATAGCATGTTCAAAAGAGCAGAGAAATACGAACTGTGTTTCCCGAAGAAACGATGGAGATTTTTAGGCATATCATTCTTGTTGACTGCCCACAACGCAAAAATAGATTTTACTTGGATACTCTTTCCGTATTCACTGAGTAAAACGTCTGACCCAGAAGATAGTGGGGCGCTAACCCAACACGAGGAACTGGCCGAAGCACCCGTGAAAGAACTTCTTCTGGTCTGTCGTGTGAGGTCTGCTGGTTGCAAGTATTCTGTCTCGTCTCAACTGATGCTCCTATGGTTGTCGAGGTAACGTAGTGCAGCTTACTACTCAAACAGACAGGTGGTCCACGCATAGTAGGATGGACTAGTGAAAGCGGATGATATGGAAACAGCTTTGTGAGGTCCACCCGATCCTGCACTGTCTCTGTTCGGAGGTCACCAATGTGCAACTCATTGTCACCCCCAAACTACAGAGTTTCGGTTTACAAGCGATTGAGTGAAAAACAGATACCCTTACATTCGGTCACCCATGTTTTGGTTTTCTTTGAAAGCTGGTAGTTTCAACTTACTGGGCGAAAGCTGTGTGTATCCTAGTTTTGAGTCCAACTGATTCCGTTGCGGAAGCTGACCAATAGTACATCGTTTGATTGGAAAGAATGCAAACTCGTACATAACAGTTAAAATCAATCAGTTGAATGAAATATGAAATGAGTAATTGATACTGTTCTTGCTGAAAAGAACTCCACACTTTATCTTACAGAGGGTTTTGACCACACAAATGTTGAAGACAGCTGGTGATTTTCCACCTATTACAAGTTTCAACAAAGTTAGATCAAAGCGCTTATTTATACTCCAATATTCTTGAGAGAAATACAGACGAATACGGACTTATACATTTGGAACAGCTTGGTTATCCACTGAATACTAAATCAAAGTACAAGCAATGAATAAAATCAATCGTAAATTCTCGCAATTTCAAAGCAGTTTAAACAGCGTAATACGTGTTGTTGAATACTGAAGACCTCTGAAGATACTCTTGACAAGAATGACCGGCAATGCATAATATGTGGTTCATGAATAGATGCTGTACTACTTCAATGCAGATTATTTCATTGAACCAATGCTGCGTGCTTCACACGATACTGCATCACGTAGAACTCAACTACACATTGATAACCACCGAAACTCTGTAACGATTTCCAGTCTAAATGATTAGTCTCAAGTCCGACCAGCGAGAAAGAGAGAGCGACAGAAAAAAAACGTTTTCTTGTAATATATGCAACACCCATGCTGATCGCATGTGTTGTAATTGCTCCCAACCGAAACCACGTAATCCAAAATAGCAAGAATGCCAATGCTGCGGAGTAGCACAATTATTTCATTCCAGAACTGATTTGTATAAATTACCATGCATATAAGGATTTGATCAATCACATAGGGCTTCAGCTCTACCCGTCCGCGGTGATCATAATTGGTTGAGGATCCTAAACGCCATTGCGCCAACAAAAATGAACTTGGCCTTATCATGTGTGTCGCTCGCTAAATAATCACATCTCTCCTCCTTCAAGAGCTTCTAGTTATTTTGGCTCTCCTCCTGGTGGATATGGCTCGGCCGCTGTGGCCGTCATTTCGTTTGGAGGAATAAATGGATCCTTGTTGTCGGTGACCAGTAGTTACCGTGTTGCTTCTCAGCTAAGGCGGTACCGTGAAACCTGGATTACAAACAAGTTGTTTGGTAAATTGATCAGGAATACTTCTAACCATTTGAAATGGGAGTCACTAAGTACACGGGCTTGATGTTCGTTCACGAATGAGACAAAAAGTCTGCGTGAAACCTCTGCCTCCGGACTACGGGTTCATTGCCACAGTGCAAATGTCCGCATCCAATTTCGGCTACCAACACATCTGTCAAGCCAGTGACTTCATTTTATTCACACCCAAGTGGCCTGAAAGCAGTGCAACCAAACAACAACAACAATCATGCACTAGCCAGATCAATTTTTCAGGAACACTTGCTGTCGAGCATGCATTTCCGGCAGTTCTTCGGTTCCACCGTGGTTGCCGAGCATCTCTTTGAGCATGGATTCAAGAATAGTCGCTGGTTACCGCATCACTCAGCATCGCCACCACAAGTGGATTGAGACACAATCACAATGACACCGTCTGGTTCCATTTGGAATAGCATCTTCAGAACACAACTGCTGGAGAACAACCTGATCCACCGGAATACCGAGTGACTTTCGAATTGTTGTCTATTGCTTCAATGTACGCGGGGCTTCCAACCTAAAATCAAGGGACTTTCTATGGAAATCGGGAAGCGTATCAGGATATATTCACTTTCCAAACGAGCCATCAATGTAGTCTCGCGCAACAGTGGAAGTCGACGATGAGTCACAACGTGAATGAGCACATCAGTGTGTTATATGGGTACACTGGGTAGAGTCACGTCAAATACGGATTTCCGAATAATGGACAAGCGGCTCCTGATACTCAACATGAATCGACGTCCCATGTTTCGGTGAAACTGGAGTAATTTGTACACGATTCACTCGAAATCTTCAGTGTGTATATCGGATTGTCATCGTTTTTCGGATCTTTAGAGGTAGCAATCGTCACATTGCACTGTGATTAGCGGTACACCTTGCGAATAGGACCTTTCAACCACAAGAACAGCATACTGCATGACGGGTGTGGCACGTGGAGCGTAGGCGGATTTGCACTGGGTTTGTGTTAGGGAGTCATCTCTTTGATCGGCCTAAGTTGACACTTTTGTGTGAAACGGGCTGGCAAACGTATTGGAAGCACAGTACGGACTGTTCAGCCGTCAACCGGGCCTCGGCAAACGTGAGGTAGGTCATCAGCAGAAGTTTCATCTGCCGCCTCGGTGACGCATATCGGCAATGAGGAGTCTTTTTCAATTGGATCCTTGATTGGTCACCAAAGTAACACTTCTGATCTTGTGTTTTTAGTGTCGGGACGAAATCACGAACCTCCTACTGGGACCACAGACTAGAAAATGGAATTTGGCCAACGGACCGGAATTGCGTTGCTGTATAACAGAGCCTTCAAGTCGTTGAGCGGATTTGCAGCACAAGCTCTCGTGTATGCGATATTTTTAATTGGCGAACACAATGAACGGCCTCAGCAGTCAAGAGGATTGCACTTCGGTTCTCTTTCTTCACATCCCTGTGTATGGTGCATAACAATAAAGAGTGGAGATCGTTTGAAATAGTTCAGGTGTGGTACCGAGCAAGACCCTAGTGGATAACTGTCTGCTGTGAGCAGGTTGCATCGTAGACCGAGTATAGAAATGTTTTGCAACGCATGACTGTCCAGGTTAGGAATTTCTACCAAGCTGAATATTTCCTCTCCCTCACTGTGCCATCCACTCTCGTTTGTTTCGTACTCGTATTGATCCGTACTCAACTGACTATATTGATGCACATGCGCATACGGTCCTTTGATGTACGTGTTTGATCGTTCACATTTCTAATAAGCGCGTTTGCAGTCGCACCACTTCCGCCTCTTCACCACAGTTAAGCAAATTACCCACACGATGGCACACGCACAAAGGCAGATACACAGTTACCGGCAACGTGTGCACCATTAATATTTCTCTTTTCTGTGACCCTGCTAACGGGACCAAGAGGAATGGGAGGTCTTGTATTTCATTGACTGACCGTGGTCTTGTAAAATGTCCTTCATAATGAGAATCGAATACACTCGGTTTGTGTGTAGTGAAGTAGTAAATAACACTGGCGACAGTGTTCCTTTCGTTGAGGAGAAGCAGTAAAGTTAGCAGGCTGTTACCAGTCATACTGGAGTTATGGTCATGTTGTTGCACTCATTGAGTCATTGTACTCACGGAGTTCCCTCGATTTTTTTTTGAAGATCAAACACGAGCAAATCCCACGGGAGACATTGATCCTTGCATACTACTACTGAATCGAAAGTCTAACTAATAGATTTGTTCTTGTAGGGCAAGTTAGGCTTTCTAGGCGAGGTTCAAGAGACCCTGCCAATCAATGGTTAGATGCTTTGAGAGATATGGCTAGATGCCGCGATTAGTTCGGCTATTGCATCCGCAAACTTTCTCCATCGACCTAATTCCAATAATGTGGTTTTCGTATCATACTCACTTCTCCTCCATTATTCCCTTGTGAGATTGCCGCTATGAGATAGCAATCAAAGCCACCACACACAATGCATGGTAATGGTTATCTGAACAGAACAAACCTGTATCTCATTGTATTGCATCGAGGATTCCATTAGGCTAGAAAACTCAACTATCAGTCGAATAGGAGCACAATTGATTTTTGCCACAGTGAGATGAATAGCGGGAAAATACTACTGAGAAGAAAGCCAGGTTCCATGAGTTCACTCGATGCATTTCATTTTGTCAGATGGAAGAAGTGCTAAATTATACATTGTAGATGCGCATTGGATAGTTCCAGGGGATGCGATAACTGTAAATGAAAAGGAACAGGTGACGGATGGTGATCAAGCGATCATCATGGAAGTCTCCAAACCCAGAGGCCTAGAATTGAAAGAAAACTTTTTGAACAATTGACTATCGGGCCATAAGCTTCTGAAAGAAGTTAGATGAGTGTTGAATTTCATGCTGTACAAGACTAGTTTCGTCGAAAGTATTACCATATCGCAGCCGACATTGTACTGCTCCGCGAGAGTTTGTGTGTCCATGGTCGGCTGAGCCACCTATCGACCTGCTCTATTCATCACTATTTTTCTTTTGTGCTCAGGTACAAGATGGCCGGCTGCTCTGCAAAGAAACGATTTTCACTTGCAACGCATATCCGATGCGTTGGGAATGAGGTGGAATAGCTTGTTGGAATCACTAACCCATGCTGCAGTCTCCACGGCTTCAGCCACTTCGATCAAGTATCGCGTAAAATCAGGCCTAACGGAGAGCGAAGCTCCCCGTTGCAGTCTGTAGTTCTCGCCATTTCCTTATATCTGGGCTTAGTTTATTCGGCTGAGAGCTTGGACGAGTCTCCAGAAATCCATTCTGGTAAGCGTCTTTTACTAGGATGTCCGCGTTGACTCATCCGTGGGACTTGTGAGAGCCATCCAGTTCCAAGCGATGGACAGAATGTCACATTTCTCGATATCATTGAATATATTTTACAGATTGGCGTCGAATTCATCATCGCAATCACTGTCGAGGTTCCGGGAAGCCCCCGAGACGTGCAGAAGGACGTCTTAGGGAAATCGGCTCCCAAGCGATCACTGTACTGTTGGATTTACTGCTAGTATCGGATGTGACATCGTGGCTCTCAAATTGGTCTGCCTTGTCGCTACTATGAAGCTAGCAATCTGTCACTTGTCCTGGAATATTTAGGCGTCGAGTGCCATAGTTAAGTATGCGGACTTCTGAGAAACACGCCATGCAGATGTTTTAGTTTTATTTCATCGGCGTCCTCATTGTGAGGCTGCCAACCTACAGTAGATTCCATACATTCCAACAAGCTGCACAAGCCTGTTTCCGACAGTTCAGTATTCCAGTTTGTTGTCTTAACACCTCGACCATTGGAGAAGGAGAAGCGTCACTTGCCGGACAAGCCTTGGCATGATCAGATTGCATGTTTTCCAAATTATTCATAGAGGTTCTCGGGAAACGTGTGCGTGGCGGTGTTTCCAGCACTGTTCAGCGATGTTGTATTACTCGATTGCCCAGTCAGCAGTAGAAATTAAATTAACGGTGTCTGATCCAGCCTTTGTCCAGACGATCTCCTTTCAGCCTTTGCACATGCAAATGCAACCCAGAGTGCAGCAGAATTGTTCCACATGAGCCGGTGGCCTGTTGTTCGGCTAATTTGCCCATTCCGGAATACCAGGTTGGGTGGGTTGGGTCGATTTACTGTGTAGCCCATGAGTCGGTAGATCTTGTCCGCCCATTAGGGAGTACCTGTCTAGGCATACCGAACGTCGTCTCTTTTCTAGAAATTAAGGCCTTAGTTACTCTTAAACTTATTTAACGCCCTGTTTAGCGGTTCGCCGAGGTTTGGCCGCTCATGCTTGCTTCAGATTTTTGGGGACACAGGTGAGAGGTGGGAAACCGATGGAGACCAATGAAATGGAGGATGTCCTACGGGAATCGACACACCACAATGACGCTACTTCCCAAGAATTACCTATTATTCCATCGAAAAAATCTATTCCCAAATTCTATCGGGCTAGAATCAAATACCACGAAAATCAAAAGTAAATAATTTTACTTATGGCCATCAGTGAAAAAGCTGTCCATCAATGACCAGCCGGTAGATTTCGTTCCATCAATATCGTCTAAAGGCTCTACGTTGCCTCCGATCGATCAGCTTTGATACGTGATATATTCATGAAGCCGCCTCGTCGTCTAGTAGGAGACACTTGCGTGCAAGTAAGGTAAAGAAAGGAATAAGTGTATCGATGTATTGATAGAAATGTGCTCCCCTTTAATCACCCAGTTGTAGACCATCGTTTGTCGTTTATCAAGATATGCCTGGACTGGAATTTGAAACTACTCTCAAAGTACAATCATGTTATTCGCTGTCATGATTGAAAAGGATGAATGACATATATAGATCCACAATAAGGTGCCCAAGAAAACGTGTGTTCCTGCCGCCCCATAACGTCTTAAGTTCGAATTAGCCCGGGAAGGTCCGAGTGGTATTCGACTGTGCGGCTGTTCGTGAGAGCATTTCACTCAACGAAGTCCTAACACAAGTACCTGATCCAACTGATCATTTGTTAGGAGTAGCCGTCAGGTTCGTTGATATGTCATAGCTCTTTTAATTCGAATTGAATAGATATTCCAGCAAATTAGGTTTCCAAAGTGTTACAGGATATCTATAGGCTTCCTTCACTGGTTAGATTACGATGTGAGAAGTAGTGCGATTGTTTACGAAAAGAAAGCTCATCCGTTTGGCACTAGTTATTCATCGTGTTGTGCCAAGCTGTCCTTAAGAAGAGCTGCCGAGGACAGCAACCTTGACTTTTTTCATTAGCATTATCTCCGATGACTAATAACTTTTGTGTGGATTTCCTACGATGACTCAAACAGTTAGACAACACCTAACAGAATGTGTGTCGTAAGGAGCCAGACTATGAGCAGAATTGATGAACGGTGAAAAATCGAGTACGTACTTCAAATTTTATCAGCAGATCTTCGTGGATCCCAGAACATTAGGTATCCAGTGGCATATACACGATGACTGTTTTTTGCCTTCAATTCACTTAGGCGAAGTTCCAATAACGATTGATGATCTACTAAGATTTTTAGCTTCATTTTATGAACCATTATTGTCTCTCGTGGCCATTTTATGCCTCCTCGTGGGACATTTCATGATGTTTGTCACCAAAATGTAGAGTAGGTCAATGAAGTAACTAAGACTGTCAAAATGTCAGTTCTTCGGGAAGAGTAATCAGTATAATTATTGTACTCAACAGGGAAGTCTTGAATATTTTATCTATTTGGTAGTTTACAAAGCCTCAGATTGCTCAACTTGGGATGATGCAAACATTTATTCTCAGGCTTGGACTGTTGACTGTGTTTGAAGTGCCAGAAGCCACGGGAATCGTCGTCGAGTGCTAAACATGCCTAACCCATACCTCAAGTAATGTCACACATGCCTGATTGCCTACGGAAAGGTGTCAATTATTTCAGACCGTTTCATATCAAGGTAGATTGAAATGAGCACAACAGATTTGGGTGTCGTGCAATGCACTTGTAAATTGGATATAGTATGACTGCGAAAGTATTTCTCATGGCAATGATACGGTTTATAAACAGACGCAGTAGACTTAAGGTGATGTATAGTGATTGTGGGTCTAACGTTGAGGCCGCAGAATGTGTATTGAAAACTGCTTTGTGTGCTAATAATCGACGAGGATATATCGACATACATGGCGGAGGTTGGACGTATCATCAAAGTTAGATCTCTAGTCTCCGTGTTTCGAGACCTAGGGCATCCACACGCACTTTGGCTGAGTGATTTATTATTGCTTCCCTCAACACATCCCTATGTGCAGGGAAGACCAAGCTAGTAGAAACTTGCTTCAAAGGTGACGTAAAGCAGGGAATCTAGATGCGATATTTCGAAAAGAATGTAGTCGTGAATATCTCCTTACACAAAGGGCTCATGGATGAAACGGATTTGTAAAGGGAGACGCGATTCCGATGTCTAATGACAGTGCACCATGCAGTGTTTTCAGCTAATGATGAGTATGTTCGCCAGAACTTGGTGGGAACCGCATCATATATCGACGGTAGAGATATGGAACTATTCTGTATATTGGGAAGTACATGAGAACTGAAGAAAATATAAGTAGAGTGATGCAAGCTTTTCGTTTGTTCCCGTCCACTGCCTACGTTAAACATTTCAGTTTATACAACACAAATAGAGAAATGATGAAAATAATTGGGTTCGATTGAAAGCTTTAACAGTGAGTTTGATAGGGGGAGATCGGGGTCCGTTCGGTTGGTGCCATAACAAACAAACACTTTTGTCAACCGCTTTCGTGCATCGCTTCGGTGAATGCTCACAGCTTCAATTTGGGATTGCGCAACACAGTTATAAGAGATAAGTTGAGTCAGCTTTGTGACCTTATGCAGTGAAATGTATCGCAAAAAAAACCGTAGACCATACGTCTCAATTGTTAGTCTCTTCGACTTTACACGGACCGCCAGTCCTTCACTGTGATGCCTCCCATAGAGCAGACATGGCAACCAGAGTTTTGTTTTCCACGACCCATGAGATGGTGAACACGATTATTAGGAAGGAAGTGGTTAGTGTGCATTGCCAGAGTGTGCGTGTAGCCTGCACGTGCAACGAACAAATTACTACCGTGCTTGATATCGGGAGTTTGTATAAACAATAAGATGGTTAACAAATAAACAAAGCTGATTTCTGCTACCAGACTTCCGCATACTTTAGATGCTGCTCGATGAACTTATCGGGAAAGCAGTTGGCCAGCGACGTTCTTTCTATGAACTCTTCTTCATTTTTGCATTTATTCTTTGGTGCAGATATTTCACGCTCTGTTGAGGAGGATTCGAACCAAACCATGATTGTATATCTTCGGTGCGAAACTGGAAAATTGCAAATAGCGACCTTCCCTAGTTACTTTGAGATGGATACTGCGTGGGAATATTTCATCCGAACATCTAAATATTATAACATCTAAAAGGAATGGACTATTGACTAGTTTTTCTTCGTGAGTGACATAGAAATTAGGAAGAATAGAATAATGGTGTTCCTCCAGCCAGATAAGGAATCATTCAGAATGAATATGAGGAAGAAGGAATACATGTACGAAAAAGAGACTACATATCAAACCTCTCAAACGGGACACTACGCTTGATAACAGCATGTGGACAGAGAAACAAATGATGTCAAGACATCTTTAAATTCTGTTCTTTATTGGTTTCTAATCCAAAAACATATTAAACAACTCAAATCGTTTGGAAAGCAGGCTTCTGTTTTGACAGGATCACCAAACGTTCACAAGTCTGGAGTTACTTTGAGGCCTATATTATACATGCAAAATCGCCATACCACAAAACTGACTCGATATCAAGCACGGATTTCATTTGACCGTTGCACGTGTACGCTACAATCACGATCTCGGAATGCTCGCGAATTAATTCCTTCTTAATAACCGTGTTATCCATCTCGAGAGTCGCGGGAAGCGATAATTGAGTTTTTGTGTCTGCTTTATGCTAAGAATCAAAGTGACGGACGCGTAGTCCGCGCATAGTCGAAAAGACTGACGAACACGTGCAACTGAGCAAATGAGTTTCAACCGACCTTACGCATCAAATACAATCAACATGAAGCAAGTTTCTATGGTTTTACTTTGAACAGGTGACCACTTTTAGTGAAGAATATGTATATTTTAAGTCAGCCACAAGACACCCATAGACTGTGGTGCAAATACTTCAGTTACTGATTACCAACATGTCAGGATTCGAATGTCATTCAGACAGTCTTGCCGATCCTAATGTATCACATATTTTCTATCAGTTAGCTTACAGCTACGGTGACGCATCCAAAGGTAGAACGGATAGCTGCTTGGCACAACCAGCGTCGGAAAAGTTATTGAAATGGTTGGCAAAACCGATGACACCACGCAATGCGGCCACAGAGAATGACGTCAAATCTTTGGTTTCTTCAATTGCGTAATATCTAATTGAATCAGGTCACAAATTAGATCCGATTACATCCCTTACGTTGATGTTGTTGATGTTGATGATGAGCCTAGTACACAATATGTCCTTACATTTGCAGCTGCTTGAGTTATTCACATATAATACGATTCTCTAATTAGGCCATACACATATCTCCTAATTAAGGTCCTAAGAAGGATGCTACATAAACTCTTCATTATAATACAATCAGGCTCCGTGGAATTCTAACTTGATGTTGTTTATACATAAATAGATGAGTCTTTTATGTTCATCTACAATCAATCCATTGGGTTTTATCATTCTCCTATCTAATGTTTTTATATTTTTGATAGTTTCTTCGAAAGGGTCTCGCTGGTAGAGTAGATATATTGAGTAAGTAGACCCTCTCGTTGGACGCAATTGTGTCTTTAATGACATCTGCAAATGAAATGAATCCTTTGACCTATATCTTGTAATCTTTCATCTGATAGATTGGATAATTTCGTTTCATAACGTTTTCTTCCATGCTTATGTCCAGAACTGGAGCATAACGCTTCCTCATACATTTTAGGTTGGACATTAAGATGATTTGGGATATGGTAACTGGATGGATTCATTCAACCTCATAAGTGAATTCAATTAGACTTATAAATGTATACAATCACATTGGAAAAAAAAATCCACACATTGTTCGCTTTTCTCAGACGCATTACAATCATATCAATCCGATGGCGCATTAGGACGTTCACTTATTCATAAGGAAATTTTATCAAGTCCATGCACAAGCCACCACAGATTCGTATTATTGAGACAGAATAGGCAACTTCTATAGTGATTGACCACTAATGTTATTAAGATATGTCCTATAAAGAAAACGTATAAGGGTGAAATCATTTCTCATTCCTAATATACACTCCGGGTGCTTCATCAATAATGGTACGAAGAATAACGATAGCACACCTTGTCATCAAGCAGTCGAAAAGCAATCTGTCTACCCATGAGTTCAATTTAGAGGTGGCAGTAAAGCAGATGTGGTAAACAGTCCATCTCAATCGCGTGTTAGCCATATCCGAAGTCATAACGATGAACTACGCTGCCGGAATCCATGTTTTGTTCACTTCTCGACTATTTCTCATCTACGAATGTAACGCAGAATATCCGCAAATTTCCAGCTCTCAGTGTGGGGCAGGAGACGTATGTTGAACAACAGGAAGACCGTCTTGACACATAAATGCTTATCACCCAAGTCGGTTAAACAAAATACAAGTGAAGAGCGGACAAGTGACAATTACCCTCTCTTCCATGGATTCGGATCATACGATCAATAATCATGGAGCCTCTCTTCCCATATAAACTGTCAAAGTAAGAGCAACATGAAATGCCAACCGCTGGATCTCGGCAACCGCCGATTGAGTCTCGATCCGCACGAAACAATACCACATTATGTGCTCAGAAGCAAGACACAAAAAAATGTGACGTAATCACTAATACCACGTTACTCATAGTTATCAACACAATATCTGTCGTAACTCTGATAACACCTCTACTGTATGGACACGAATTTGTCAACTGCTGTTATCAAGATTATCGACTATTTTTCTGCTTTTCTATCATCCAGTGTGCAAAATCTGTAAAAGCGAAACACATTTTATCAGAGGTAAAACACTGACAACTAGTTGTTTCGATGCCGAGTGTGCTGATGTCCTAATCGAGTGTCCTCACTCAACCGTATTTGCCAAATCAGATGAATATTCATTAGTTGCAGGAAAGTATCACAAAGTACAACCATGAACCAGAACAAACAGGTCAGTACGACACTGGTATCCAAAACTTCAACTTCAATTTCACATATGAACAACGTGCCTCTGATTTATCTTTTACCCTGTCAAACCAAGAAAATAATGAACATGTGTGAAAATTCATGTTTGTAATTTGTATTTTCGACGACATCTTCGCTTGTCTTACTCGTGAGTAGCGTGTATATGCCCCATGAACCTCGAATACTTGTGATCCAATTCTCTGTTTTTACGGTACTGACACTGTTCAGATTTACCCCTTTGCGACGTATGGTGCGTGAACATTTTACGTTATGTTCCCGACTCGATTGTTCTATGAATGTACATTCCCCTTGTAAGAAAATTTTGCAGAACGTTTCACTTACGCTTCTTGACCCATTGTCTGTACCGCAACCGAGCTGCACTACAGTTTTGCATGACTACTTGCTGAGTGGACCGTTTATGACCGCGCTGTCCCGATTTTTCGGAAAACTTTCTGTACTGTTGCCCTTGGTTGCTCACCTGGCTGTGAGTCATTGCATTTATGTATTTTTATGTATTGCATTATTTAGAACCACGAAATTACGATAAACACGGTTATACATTTGGAATTTGTTCTGCTGCCCGTAGCCGCGTACAGCCCATATCGTGCGTAAAGCTAGTGAGACCAAGTTTTCTGTTATATTGAAAGTTCAAGTAATCGGGATATTTTCTACCATGTGCATATCTCTTAATAAAAGCTCACCTTATCAAACTATAAATTGGGAAAAACGTTTGACGATCATTACTCACATTCCATAAACGATGTAGGATCGTTTTGTAACTTGCCTGTCTTCTCTAGTTGGGCAGCTTTCTGGGCACGTCTGCAGCATGAAGCATCACCACAATCACATCACCACTACCACTACCACCAATCAATTACGATGCTCGCGTCAAACTGATAGACAAGTTCGAATATCGGTGAATCTAATGGTAACATTCAACAAGCTGATCTCCACTTGCGCTGCGTGAACACATATAATCTGGTTCACATGAGATTAGCTGCGACTGCGAAATGAGTAATCATGTTGATTGAATCAAATCTATTGGTTTAGACACCTCGTTGGATCACGTGACGGTGTCGCGTCGCTCATTGAAGAAATGCTTTTCTAGTGTTTCCGGTAGGGAAGTTCACTATGACCGCCTGTCTGGTAGTGACGTAATGCCCTGTCTCCAATCAATTCGTGGCAGTCAGTGATCTCTCATCGATCGATGACGAAATCGTGTTGAGTTTCTTTCTCAAGACACATTTGGCTGTGTTGGTTCATTGTATGACGTGTGACCGGAGAATAACGTGAACATAATTACAGGTTCGGCAGTATAGTAGATTCGCTGGAAGTTGGCTTCAAACGTTTGCTGATTTGGTTGATCATAACGTATCATTTGTGAGGAATTTATAATTCCACTTCCAAGAACAGTGAAAGACTATTCTTTATCAGCTTGATTTGATAATAATTTGCCAGGAATTATGCTGGATACGCAGTAGACATCAGTGTTTTAATAATTCGAATGATTTCTCACTCCAGTGGCTCTGTCATCCAAATTTACTCTAACTCTAGGAACATTGTTTGCACTGTGCTTATCTTGTACTTCTCTGGAACAATTTGAGTGCAGTATAGATAGTGTCCTTGTAGACAGATTTTTTAAATGTACCATTTTCTCAGTGTTCGCTGCGGATAGGTAACCTTATATTTAAACTTAGAAAATTGTAGCTGGTCAACTGTGTTTCACAACGTTACAGGATTTCGTAACCCCACCAATCGTTTTATTAGTTATTATTTAGAGCGGATTCGGTCGATGATGAGACTACTCGCTCTGTTCCGTCTGTTTTGTCATTTTGAGGACACCTTTTACTGAAGTGACTCATGGCTAAGATGTATCCATTTTTAATGTGATGCTTCTAATCTATTTTGTTCTAGTTCAAGCTGTAGTATTGTGTGAAAAGAAATTCGGTGCACGATTGCACGAATGTGTTGGTTTCATCTGCTCTTGCAAAACGAGCGATCCCGTGTTTCGATAGTGATACCCTGTTTGAACTGAATTTCATACAAATCCATCAAGACAAATGTAACTTTTCACCCACTGGTTCCTCTCGACCAGATAGATTTTGGCTTATCAATACTCCAATAAAATATACTCTTTTCATTGTTTTTTTCCATGAATTCCGTAGAAATTGATCTGACTAATTCTCGTGCCGATAACCAGGAAATGCTACCAGCTTCTCCAATGGTTTGCATTGCAATGAACTGCTCTTTTCCTTGCCTGCACAATGCCGATTTTGATCGATCATTTGGATGTTCATCTCGCACACCAGCCACAAACCTGTTACCACGGAGGTCCAGCACCATGCTTCTGTACTGTACAAGTAAAACCCTCCGATCCAGGACGTTTCGGTGAACTTGGTGACAGGCTTGTTTCTTGGGAATTTCCCAAAGTCCGAATTATTAGCTAAGTATAAAATTGGGAGATGGTTTTTCAGATAGTGATCATGAAACTGTATCACCGTTTCACGCATGAGAAATGTTGATAACAATACCAATCTTTGGTGGGGTAATTTCAAGGAATGGGATAGATAATGTAACACAAGTGGAAAGTGAAATGGTTTCACCTTATTTGAATGTAAATTGGAATATAGTCTACCGATAGCTTCGCCCACCTTCCTTCTCTTCTCCGTGCCATAATAAATCGAATAACCAGCAGAAACATATTTGTTCCTATTTTAATGTAAAGCGTCTGTTCCATTCTGTTCTATTTCAATCTGTATTACGGTTTGAAAAGAAACTTGGTAGACGGCTGTACAAATGTGCTGGTTTCATGTGCTCTGGCCAAACAAGTGATCCTTTGTTTCGATATAGATTTCTTGTAGAAATAATTTTCGTACAAATCCATTAGGACGAATGCAAATTCACATCTCATGGTTGCTCTTGACCAGGTAGATATGGGCGTATCAGTAGCCCAATAAAATCTACTCACTTTATTTCCTATGCATGAATTCCGTATGAGCTGATCTGATCAATTCTCGCTAGAATAATCACGAATTGATATCCGTTTCTTCAATGATTTGTATTGTAATGAACAACTGCTTTTCGTGCCAGCCACAAACCTGATACCACTGGTTGCGTTCATTTTCTGTCTGTCGAGTATTACTTTCAACTTGTTGTTTCCTATCCGCATTTGGATTAGCAGATTGAGCGGTAGATGCAACATGGGAGCATAGTCACTGACTACGCCACATTATACACCACTGAATGAACTCAAATGCCGAACAAACTTTCGGAGACGTTTGAGCGAGGCTTATAAACGTGTCCTTATTCCGGTCTCACAGCGAAATACCAACGAAATCACCTCTATCGAACAAATAGAGAAGATGCGAGCCGATGGACAGATGCAACAATGTATTCTATATGAAGTGGTACGGAAACAGTAACTATACGAGAAATACACGAAATGCAAACGATCGCAACGACCAATCTGAAAACGAAGCGCGAGCCTGTACAGTCAGCGCGAAACTGAAGGTAGAGTTATTCAAAACGAGATGAGAAGAAACCTCGGAACCGTTAGTTCAGTTAAACATACGCAACCGAAGAAAACAATGAGGTCAAAATCAGACGTGAGAAAAGACCGTAGGGAAAATAAATCCAACATTATATCCAGAAAAATTGTCATTTTCTCAACTCTATCGAGGCCACTGGAAATTTGTTCTACTTTGCACATGTGAAAACAGTCTACGTTTGACCTCTGAGATCATTTTGCAAACAGTGGGTCAACTGATAACAATTCGAATTCAGTACGATCAAGCACATTCTGAAACCAAGCAAATTGTCCCTCGAAAAAGAAAATTCAGCAAAACCAACTGAGCGTTGGTTATTAAATCCACTATGCAACTACACAATGAAAGTAATGAGGTCAGCAAAATCGAAGCTGACGTCAAATAAATCGGGCAACATTTAGCTGACAAGTGAAATAGGCAGAAGTGCTAAGATTCATTCATAAGGAGGAGCATTTCTTCGAAGAATTTTTCTACGACTAACAAATCATAGAGCACGTTGATAACATTGAATAAAGGGTCCAAAGCAACTCATTATTCTGATGTAAGTAGCAAGATATGAGATTTCCATAGATTCATCACGCAGCCTAAAGATCCGAATAACCATGAAGAACCACGGACCCACTACACAGCTGTTTCTTCCTCATTACAAATCATCTTCATGGTTTTCAATGAAGAGCTGAGCAGTTACTCTACTTGATGGCTCCTATTATACCTCATTTCACCGAACTTATTTTTGAGGCTTTGGTCGGTTGTTTGATAGAATATAACTAGATCGCAATGTATTCCGTTCTGCGTTCATTATTTCTATTGCCATCTTAGGCGTGAGTGCATGTGAAGGAGTACACCCATAGCATCAAAGGCCCACAACGCTTACTTGTGAAATGAAAAATGGAACAAACTCGACTCAGAAAATGGCGTAATCTGTTCAACGATCTGAACGGGCGAGCAGAGTCTTTTTTTATGAATAGGCACAGAAACCACAGTGCTCTAATGCCGTTCTGATAAAAACTTGGTCAAATATCACACCATACTAATTTGTGGCAAGATCACAGACACTACTCATCTACAAATTCGTCTTCATTGTTTGATCTGCTGACTACTTGTCTAACGAAAATCTGCAACAGTCCTTCGTTTCCCTGACCAATGGGTTGTCCACGTGTGTATTGTCCGATGGAAGTTGACAGTTCAATAAAATGAAGATAACACGCGGTAATCAGTCCGGTTTTCCAATAATTAGTGCTCTATTTGAATGGTGATAAGCAGTTGCTTTGTGAGTGAGATAGGCAGCAAAATTTCACAAAAGTTGTGATTCCGTAAATTGCTTACGGTGACACAAGAAACTGAGAGTGTTATGACATTACTTGATGGAGTTCAAATATGTGACCTGACAAATAAACTGATCTCATGTCTCAGCTGTTGATATGTTTGACAGAGGCATATACAAACGGACTTTTAAGCTCATCAGTTGAAAAGTGTACTGCGCATTGAAGAGCACATTCATCTGAACATAGCTGGCGTTCCAGTTAACGCTCGTTGTTATTCGGATTGGTTTTGCTGTGACCACAGCAGAAGCAATCTGTTCGTAGCCTTCGTTGAGGATCACTTGTGCGTTCGTAACAAAAAGCATCTTCCAAAACAACATGACAAAGTGTGATCTATAGAGTACACAGTTCATTTTTCATTTAGCATCATCACTATCTTATACAGTAATCAGGTCAGATACCCCGTGGACTCATTTGTATATTTTGACACATTTTGTCATCAAAAGAAGAACCTACTTGCGATATGGAAGAACTAGAGCGGCTTACTCAAACCAGGAAGATAAACTGTTCGAAAACCACTCGTTTGTCACGGACAATAGATTTACACTTCATTCGGCATGTCATCGTTTCTTATTACTACTCAGGAAAACTATTTCCTTTTTTCCTCATTAGTGTGTTGCAGTAGTCGAATCACATTTGAGCTAGTCCAAAAAACGTCTCAATTTATTCAACCACAGTTTAAACGAATTATATGTAAAATTCAAGCAACTTTCCTACTCAGTTTATTTTCGTTTTTCCGTGTGTCGATGGCTGGGACAATTGGGACATCCGATTGCACACGACACAGTAAACTGGCTACCGATTCACAATAGAGATGAATTACAATTCCATTATTCAGTGTTTAGCCGTGTTTTATTTGCCTCCTGCTTTCTGAACTGTGACAGCGAACAAAGGTCTCGATCATAGACGTTTCTGTTTTGGTAACGGCTTGCTCGTTTGCCTTAGAATTCAAATGCAATTTGAATTAATATTTACTTCCTGACTATCATCACCCTTCTGTTTTGTCGATTCACGTGTGCGTCGGATGTTTTTCGTCTAATCCGCAGTCATGCTCTTCTTTATTCATGTAGTTTGTGACACTTGTACCCATCACTCCAACACAGGTTTGGTAATACATCAAAAATAGCTTCCGTGAATGTGATTTTCCTTTCTTGTGAGTTTGTCTTCCTGATCCAATACGCCCGCTTCAATGAAGCGACTGTTCTAGCCCACTGAAACAGAGCTCTTGATAGAAAGTAGATGGAGGAAAGATCAAAATATGCATGTGACCAGAATGATTTCATTCAATATTGGTTTCCCGTTGGAAATAAAACTGAAAATGAAGTGAAATATTTGCTTCATAAGATAAATGTTTAAAATTTTTAATGTGAATGAATGTGTAGCTGGTGAGGATTCACTGAAAATAAAATTTATATCTGAGTGACATTTTGTTTTATAAGTTGTTACCAAAATTGCGCAGAATTGTTCACGCAATCTGCAACGACATTTCTCACAGGAATACTCATCAGTTAGCAAAAAATCAATACCTTCATGTGGGCTTCGGGCATTTAGCCTGTTGTCTAGGCCTTAGATTCTGCACTCTGGCAACATTTATGGTGCCAATTTTCCGGATTGCCTCCCGACGGCCTGATCACATGGAATTAAAAAGTCAGCGTCATCAGTACCATTTCGGTCTGAATAGAAAGGACAAATAAAACGTATTTTCAAATGAGTAGTAGGAGATTAGATTTGTATATAATATGATTCATCATGCAGCTTGAACGCTCAACTCACCATTGAAAACCATGGAAGCACTGTACAGCGGTTTCATCCTTGTTGGGAATCATCATTCACCGAGCCCCCACGGGGACTCGAACCCGGGGTGAACGATTGTGAATCGATCACCTTAACCACAAGGCTATCCGGGCTGGCTCTCAACGGTTTGTTGAACATCTACACTACATGATATAGCACCCTTCCGTCACTGGCTTTTGAACGGTAACAACCCGCTTCCCACAGAGCGATGGCCTCCGTAAAGGAAAGTTCGTGAACAGTGATTGGACATCAAATAAAGCCGTGTGTTTCCCTTCCACAATTATCTGGCCTAAAGATCTCTATTATTTCGTAACGTTTTTTGATAGTGTCTCTTGCCATTGGATCATCAACTATCTCAAACAATTTCAACACCCATTTCGCCAATTCGTGCTGTGATGAATTATTCATTGATACTATTTGTCTAAGTGAAACTTCTGGTTTGTGTAGTTTCGGTGGACCATAGAGTTGCGGATTTTGAGTTCCATTTGGTTTTAGATGTTGAGCTGTGGTCTCACAGGTAAAATGTCTTTCTAGTAGAAAGTGTGCTTCTGCCGATACTCCTTGTTCTAGTTCATCAGGTTCATTGCAGTTATATAGGCGCTCAAACGTGCTGGTATAGTCAAGAACGGTCTCCATTTTCTCATATTCACTCCAATGAGTCAGCACGGGTCTGAAATCATTGTTAGGGCGTAAGATTATCAAGCCATATTGTAACCGTAGATTTTTGATAATAAAAATACACTCAGGTGTGATTAGTGACTGATGTCTGGACGATGTTACCAGTTACTATGGTTCGATATCGACCAGCTCCGCTTGGAACCACGTCTGCGCATCTTTTTAAGTGGGTTTGAATATTTTTAGTCGTTCGAATAGATATTCGAATTTTCTTTGTGTCTGGTTATGGTCCAGTTGGGTATTTGTGGATTCGATGTGACTGTGGACATGTTTACCTTTTCACGGTGGAAAAACCCCAAGTGGCACAGTGCAAATTTCTCACTATGCCGCGACCTGAATTAGTTGCGGCTGTTCCTGGAACACGGTTTTGAACAACAATACTCACGAGATACAAATGCATATAGATCGTCTTGTTCCAAAGACGAATCCCACCATTGTTTTGCAGCGAATAAATAATGCCAGTGCCATTCGTTTCCATTCGTTGTGGCCAACAGAATTGCTCTCATGGAGAACTGTACATCACACCGTAGGTGGCGATACGTTCCGATCGATGGGAATCCAGCGGACATTCCTGGAGAAACCACCCTTAGTAAAAGGTATACGAAGTGTCGATTTCAGGTGCAATATTTGGTCTGTGCCAGCTGGAAAGAATGAGGACAAGGGTATTCACCAACGTTGCAATTGTGCCACAAGTGGTTATTGCTTTACACGGGATTTACGCATCGATGAATACGTTTTGCTCCCAGGTGGAAACAGTCATAGGGGATCCAGCCAAAAGGAGTTATCGCGAACTAATTCCAGGGGCCGATGGACACGTTCATCAAGTGGCGGTCCATACCAGTGATGAAAATTGCTGTCGAGATGTTCGATCCGTTGGCATACGAGAAGTAATCGAATTGAAGTGATAGAATGAAAATAAGCAGTTTTCTCGATGTAATGTGAACTCTGCCTTCGACTAAAAAATAGCTTTCTTAGTTAGTCGCAATTAACGTCAAAGTATCTTTTGGGCAGGCGTTCAAATTGTTTTTGGTTGTTGAACGGGCAATCACCACACACAGTGTCAAAGAACTTCCCCAACTTGAGCCAGGCAAATCGTCAGTCGTCGAATCATATTATGTGAAACCACATCCTGCATTGATGTTGAAATCACATCGCATACAAATTGGATCCGATGTTCCAAATCATCCGGGTTCTCGGCCTTGTGGTCCTCAACTTATCTTTCAACATAACCACCGAGGAAATATTCCATTTGAGCTTGATGCGCAGGTCCTGGAGACCACGGTATACGTCCTTTTTCGTCCGATCCAATGCAAAGGAAACTTTCAGTCGAGCCACTGGGCTTAGTCCCTAGAAAACATATTTTTGTAGCGAGATCAACCTTTGTTCATTTGCATACCGCCCCAACATATCGGAAGGCTTGTTGCCCATTCCGATATCCAATTGATCGTTGCATGTTGGGCTGCATGCCATCGGTCGCAATCCAGCTCCGATTTTCCTAATGATCTATCAACTCCACGCACCACTGAACTACCCAGACTTGAATCTCCTAAATGCATCGGGGAAATTCAGACACCGACCTTGAACGATATTCTTACGTCATTTGTGTGCACGAGTTGCTTTGCTTCACAGTTTTAGTCTCATCCTAATGGTGTTTCGAGTCAATTTTGTACTATAATCCAGATACAATGTCATACTAATCAGAGCGTGGCCTTTTCTTTCGAATTGGAAAACTCAAGCAATTCCTTTCTGTAAGTCGCGCATGTATTGAAACTTCACCGTAAATCGGGTGTATTAGGGCGATCATTGACTTGAGTTATCGACCACATGGCCTGAACCTGAAATAAGGCAGTTAGTACCACTCTGCACGATAAGTAAGAAACGAATCTCTAAGAAATTGGAATGATTGTAGTATTTTAGGGAAATCCTAATTTCGGTGAGTATTGTGGAAATATGAAAGGAGAATGTTGTGGATCGATTTAGTCCAACAGTCACGTGTGCTGTGGTGGAAATTCGTCACACACCAGTCCCAGTGAGAAATGAAGCAGACATGCAACAAGCTGTCAGCCTCGATCAGAAGAGTGAACATGTGGCAGGAACAATACTGAACTCGAGCAGGCACGTTTTACATGCAAACTCCTTTCCCTACCAAACAGTCACCTTTAGCACCGCTTACCCGTTATGCGCTTTTTACATTTTGTCTTTTCATACACCAATAGTACAACAAATGATTCCCAAAATGACACAAGATCAATAGTGAGCTACCGAGGAGGTCATTGTTTCCGGAGATGGCATAATTCCAACCTTGGGTAGTTAGGTCATATATCAGCTAAGAAGACACTTTGAACAACGCCACATCTACAATGAGACTGATGATTGATAGAAACCACAATGCTATTTAAGATGATTGTCCAATCAACAGTAACAGATTAGTTTGGATGAAGCTGTAAAAGTGCATTAACTAAATAAGTGCAACATAAAACTGCGGTGGTCAGTTTCTCACAGATGAATCACTGCTGACCTGTATCGCTGAGACTGGACGGATCATCAATGTCAAGCCAATCATTCTGTTGTATGATGAACTCCCATCACCAAGAGCTCTGAGATGTAGTGATTTACTATTGTGACATTCCAATCCAACGGACATCCATGGGGAAACCACTTTTAATAAAAGGTATACGAAGTGTCGATCCATCAAGACAAATGTAAATTCACATCGCCTGGTTGCTCTCGACCAAATATATACTGGCGTATCAATACTTCAATGCAATCTACTCACTTCATTTTCTATGCACGAATTCCTTAGGAATTTATCTGACTATTTCTCGTGTGAAATAACCACGAAATGGTACCCGCTTCTCCTATGGTTTGCATTGTAATGAACAGCACTTTTCTGTGCCTGCGCAATGCAGATCGTGATCGATCACTTGGATGTTCATCTCGTTCACCAGCCACAAACCTGGTACCACTGGTTGCGTTCATTTTCCGTTTGTCGATTATAACTTTCAACGTATTGTTTCGTTGTCGTATAAGTATAGCAGATTGAGCGGCAGATGCAATATGGGAGCATAATCACGGACTACGCCGCGTATTATACCACTAAATGACTTGAAAAGCTAAACATCATCTTTCGGGAGACGATTGAGCGAGGCTTATGAACGTGATTTTATTCCGGTCTCACATCGAAATTCCAACGTAATCCTCTCTGTTGAACGAATAGAGAAGATACATTCCAGGGGAATGATGTGACAATTTATTGTATTCAACGTGGAACCGAAACAGTACCGATACGAGTAGCACACGGAATACGAAGTGACGATTTCACGTGCAGTGGTTGTTCTGTGCCAGCTGGAAAGAATGAGGACAAGGGTACTCACCAACGTTGCAATTGTGCCACAAATGGTTATCGCTTAAACGGATTTGCGCATCGATGAATACTTTTTGCTCCCAGGTGAAAACAGTCCTAGGGGATCCAGCCAAAAGGAGTTATCGACGAACTAATTCGTGGTGCCCATGAACACGTTCGTCAAGTGGCGGTCCGTACCAGTGATGAAAATTGCTGTCGAGATGTTCGATCCGTTAGCATACGGGAAGTAGTCGAATTAAACGGATAGAGTGAAATACGCATTTTTCTTGATATTATGTGAACTCTGCTTTTGACTAGAAACAGCTTTCTTAGTTAGTCGCAATTAACGTCGAGGTATCTTTTGGGAAGTTGTTTGAACCGTTTGTGGTTGTTGGCCGGGCAATCACCACACACAGTGTCAAAGAACTTCCCCAACTTGAGCCAGGCAAATCGTCAGTCGTCGAATCATATTATGTGAAACCACATCCTGCATTGGCGTTGAAATCACATCGCATACAAATTGGATCCGATGTTCCAAATCATCCGGGTTCTCGGCCTTGTGGTCCTCAACTTATCTTTCAACATAACCACCGAGGAAATATTCCATTTGAGCTTGATGCGCAGGTCCTGGAGACCACGGTATACATCCTTTTTCGTCCGATCCAATGCAAAGGAAACTTTCAGTCGAGCCACTGGGCTTAGTCCCTAGAAAACATATTTTTGTAGCGAGATCAACCTTTGTTCATTTGCATACCGCCCCAACATATCGGAAGGCTTGTTGCCCATTCCGATATCCAATTGATCGTTGCATGTTGGGCTGCATGCCATCGGTCGCAATCCAGCTCCGATTTTCCTAATGATCTATCAACTCCACGCACCACTGAACTACCCAGACTTGAATCTCCTAAATGCATCGGGGAAATTCAGACACCGACCTTGAACGATATTCTTACGTCATTTGTGTGCACGAGTTGCTTTGCTTCACAGTTTTAGTCTCATCCTAATGGTGTTTCGAGTCAATTTTGTACTATAATCCAGATACAATGTCATACTAATCAGAGCGTGGTCTTTTCTTTCGAATTGGAAAACTCAAGCAATTCCTTTCTGTAAGTCGCGCATGTATTGAAACTTCACCGTAAATCGGGTGTATTAGGGCGATCATTGACTTGAGTTATCGACCACATGGCCTGAACCTGAAATAAGGCAGTTAGTACCACTCTGCACGATAAGTAAAGAAGAGCTAAACTGCCATCTTATTCTTCTCCTGCTTCAGGGACAAAAGTGATCAGAATTTTTGAACCATTCGGAATCCTTCGAACACCGTGTCTACTGTTTGGAATGAATACAGGTTATGAATCATTCCGCAAATGGATAAAATGTGCTGCGAAGGAACTACAAAAAATGTCTTGTTTGATGCTGCTGTACTGGTTTGTCCCTAAAAAAATTATTTTATTAGTGAAGCAAGCGCTAGCTGGAGTAGAAACGTTTTGCGAGTGAGGCATTTCCATCTCATGAGGTGAACAGATAACGGATCAGGTGTCGTCTCGCATGCAGAAGGTGCCACTGGTCTTTACTAACCTCCCTCATCGGTGATGCTGGCATGATATCCTTAGGTTCATCAACCGTCGAGTTTGCACAGTCACAGGTAATTTCGTTCGTTTTTATAGATCAGAAACACGACCGTTGGGGTATATGTTAAACAGAATTTATCTGTGTTTGATCATCAATCCCTTCGTTTCATTGGTAGAATCTGTTGAGAACACCGTGTCAGCAATACGAAGGTTTGGTGTAGGTTGTTGGTAATCAGTGTTCAGTCACTGAAACACGCACCAAATCTGAGTAGTTTTCTTTAAGTAACGCCATAAAATCAATGAAGCCGCACTTCGACCGTCGTGGATTTATGAAATACACTGATTTCAATTGTGGTTGTTGGAACTCGCGAAAACAATGAGAACAATATGGAGTTTCTTTTATTGTGTTTCTGCTACTTCTCTCGAGGAATATTCCCTGGTAGATTTGAAAACACTTTGAACTCATAAATATCGAACTTGAGTAAAGTGGCTTACGCGTTTTCATTCACGATGGAGATAATACTGGCGGTGTACAGGAAACAATTGTCATGCTGCAAAACAGATGTCAATGATGCACTGTCAGCTTCGTGCTCGTCTCCACGAAGATATAAGATGATGATGATGACGTGAATAGTACCGATATTGACGACGAAGAAGACAATGAAGTACAAGCATATCAATTTGAATTTGTAGTATTGGTATCGATATTGATCGTGATAATACATGCAAACTGTGAATTCGGGTTGTAGTCTTTGACTTACTTGACTTTACGCACTGTGCACAAAAGACTATCGGCTTCTCTGACATATGATAGACGTCGTTTTTTGCAGCTTTTCTTGGTTGTTCAAGCACTTCAAAAGGGATCGGAATTTGAGTTATCTGTGCACCGATAATTCGCACTCTAATATTGCGTGGTTGTTTCGAGTTATGAACAGACTCAAGCTAAAAATGTAATTCACAAAACGCAAAATACACCAATCCATATAAAATTGCACAAATTGATTTGTGTGTGATGTGCAGAACAGCTCTGATTTTTGATACTTCTGATAAGTCACAGACAAATATTTCACCTATTTGGAGATTCATTGTTGTGAAATGGTTTCTATGACTTGAGTCATGTGCTCGAAACGGAAAGAGTGGGGACACACAGGATGCAACGACCTAATAACGTTTATTGATTGACTTGGCTTTTAGGGTAAGGAATGTGAATATGGTGGGCAGTATCGTTCCGGAGATGAGTAAATTCACTCCCGTGAATTCACTTACAGAAATCAATATAGTCACAATTACCTAGCAAATTCCTGATTCTTATTAGTTTGTAAGCAGTTCTGTTTCACAGGACTGTTCGTTCTTTGTTCACTCACACCAACGACAACTGATTTCAGCCGGCTACTTAGAATATTTTGACTGCTCCACTCGCGGACGGTTGAACCGTAGCTCTATTAGTTCAATTCGTCTGGTGTTACTCTAACTTCTGGAAGTGATCGAAACATTCTAGTGTTTTGATAAACATTGTCGCTCACCGTCTTTTGGGTCTTCTGGTTTCTACCGTGTCCGAAACAATTATTAGGATCTACTATCTCGTACCTGGAGTTGATGGAATGTGATCTGAACCATCGATTGTGAAAGGAAAAAAAGGACCGAATAAATTCAATTTCCGAAATCATACAACAGTATTTGTGATCTCCCAGCTCTTTTTCTTCTCTCTCATACACAAACATCAGTCAGTATTGGTTCCTGTGTACTCATCCTACTCTCTTCCTTTCAAGAAAAAACGAAGAAATAATTCGGAGTTCCCAAGCGGCCAATTTGATCCATTTATCGAAGGATTGGTACTCTGCACCTTATTCAAAAATATATACATGCAATTGCAAATATTTTCTAGCCTGTCATCATGCATCACACACCTGTTTGAGAGAAAAAAAAACCATCAAATTGGGAAAAGAGCGTTAACACTGTCGCACAAGGCGAACCTTATGGAGTCTGCAAAGGACCTGATTACATGTCGAATTTGCCACAATTATTTCCTTGTGAGATTGCCGCTATGAGATGGCAATCAAAGCCACCACACACAATGCATGTTATTGGTTACCAGAACAGAAGAAACCTGTATTTCATTGTATTGCATCGAGGATTCCATTAGGCTAGTAAACTCAACTATCAGTCGAATAGGAGCACAATTGATTTTTGCCACAGTGAGATGAATAGCGGGAAAATACTACTGAGAAGAAAGCCAGGTTCTGTGAGTTCACTCGATGCATTTCATTTTGTCAGATGGAAGAAGTGCTAAATTATACATTGTAGATGCGCATTGGATAGTTCCAGGGGATGCGATAAATTCTAATGCGATAACTGTAAATGAAAAGGAACAGGTGACGGGTGATGATCAAGCGATCATCATGGAAGTCTCTAAACCCAGAGGCTGAAAATTGAACAAAAACCTGTTTTGTAAAATGTTGGGAGCATGATGTTTGGAAATAGGTACACTGAAGCCGGCTTTCTCTGGGTACTCGAAACCTGCAGTCATCTAGGGCAACGGCAATCAGTGATCAGTAGTGGTGATAATGGAACAAACGGGAAAAAACGAACTAAAATTTGGACACTGACCATCGGGCCATAAGCTTCTCAAACAAGTTTGCTCAGTGTTCAATTTCATGCGGTGCCAAATTAGTTCCGTCCAAAATATTACCATATCCATCAGTTGTTCATATTTCGCGATGGGCGGAATCGTGTGTGCGGAATATTTCAACTGATTATGTAAAGTTTATTCCGAAGAAACTGGTACACATTTGTGTGTTCGATGTTTTTGATTTACTTCGTTCATGGTGCTCTCTGATTGTTCAGAGAGTGACTTTTGATTGGCACACTGTAAATCGAGAAATGCGACTGGTGCCAGCGACTTTATAAACCACCGAATATTTACCAATATCGAGATTACTTTGTTGCCCACTGTTACAATATTCTGACTGCTTTTCACGAAGAACTGACTTTTGATATCATAGAGGTTTGCACTTCAAATTCAGCTACTGAAAATGGCTGCAGCAGCCAGGTTTTGACAAATTCTATTATCCGACAAGAAAAATCGCGTTTTATAGTCTGCTCGATAACAAGGGTGGTCTGATAAAACAGAGAACGGTCCTACGGCCTTGTATACTTCTGGTTATGGAATTTTGGATACAGTTCATGCTTGTGCTTGATTGTGGTGGAAAAGGTATATATATCATGGCCACAAAGGCCCACTCAACATTCAGGGATAACCGGCAAACAGAGCCTGGGAATTCAAAGGAGCGCCACACAAGTTCCAAATAGGTCAGGTCCGGTATCGAGTAGGGCGATAGTGTAAATGCTGTCCACAAGCGGCTTTCTCGTTATTTAGTTGACGGATGATTGTGAAATTTCATTAGTATTCGGCGTATCACAGCCGATATTGTACTGCCCTCCGAGAACTGGAGTTTGTGGGTCCATCGTGTGGTATGATTTTCGGCTGAGGAACCTATCGACCTGCTCTACTCATCACTCTATTTTTTTTGTGCTCAGGTATAAGATGACCGGCTGCGCTGCACAGGAATGACTCTCTCTTGTAGCGCCTATCCGATGCGTTGCGAATGAGGCGGAATTGCTTGTTGGAGTCACTAATCCCTACTACAGTCTCCACGGTTTCAGAATGTTTGATCCATTACCGTTTTCAATCAAGCTTAACGGAGAGCAAATCTCCCAGTTGCAGTCTGTAGTTCTCGCCATTTCCTTAAATGTGGGCTTCATTTGCTTTGGCTGGGAGATGAAATGGCTTCCCAGAGATCCAGTCTGGTAACGGTCGTGACCTAGGACGTCTCGCGTTGACTCATCCGAAGGACTTGTGAGAGCAATCCACTTCCAAGCGATGTCCAGAATATCACATTTCTCGATCTCATTGGATTTCTCTTAGATTTTGGCGTCCAATTCATCGTCGCAGTCACTGTCGAGGTTCCGGGAAGCCCCCGAGACGTGCAGAAGGACGTCTTAGGGAAATCGGCTCCCAAGCGATCACTGTACTGTTGGATTTACTGCTAGTATCGAATGTGACATCGTGGCTCTCAGATTGGTCTGCCTTGTCGCTACTATGAAGCTAGCAATCTGTCACTTGTCCTGGAATATTAAGGCGCCGAGTGCCATAGTTAAGTATGCGGACTTCTGAGAAACACGCCATGCAGATGTTTCAGTTTTAGTTCATCGGCGTCCTCATTGTGAGGCTGCCAACCTACAGTAGATTCCATACATTCCAACAAGCTGCACAAGCCTGTTTCCGACAGTTCAGTATTCCAGTTTGTTGTCTTAACACCTCGACCATTGGAGAAGGAGAAGCGTCACTTGCCGGACAAGCCTTGGCATGATCAGATTGCATGTTTTCCAAATTATTCATAGAGGTTCTCGGGAAACGTGTGCGTGGCGGTGTTTCCAGCACTGTTCAGCGATGTTGTATTACTCGATTGCCCAGTCAGCAGTAGAAATTAAATTAACGGTGACTAATCCAGCCTTTATTCAGATGGTCTCCTTTCAGCCTTTGCACTTGCAAATGCAACCCAGAGTGCAGCAGAATTGTTCCACATGAGCCGGTGGCCTGTTGTTCGGCTAATTTGCCCATTCCGGAATACCAGGTTGGGTGGGTTGGGTCGATTTACTGTGTAGCCCATGAGTCGGTAGATCTTGTCCACCCATTAGGGAGTATCTCTCCTTTCATGCGGAACAACGTCTTTTTTTCCTAGGATTTTAGGCCTTAGTTACCCCAAATCTTATTTTACGCCCTGTTTAGCGGTTCGCCGAGGTGTGGCCACTCATGCTTGCTTCAGATTTTTGGGGACACAGGTGAGAGGTGGGAAACCGATGGAGACCAATGAAATGGAGGATGCCCTATGGGACACGACAGTCTACCACCACACAGACGATACCTCCCACGCTTTACCTAGTATTCCATGTAAGCAATTTATTCCCAAACTCTATCGGGCTAGAATCAAATACCAGGAAAATTGAAGGTAAATAAGCTCACTCATGGCCATCAGCTCAAAGGCTATCCATCAATGACCAGCCGATTGAGTGCGTTCCATCAATATCGTCTAAAGGCTCTACGTTGCCTCCGATCGATCAGCTTTGATACGTGATATATTCATGAAGCCGCCTCGTCGTCTAGTAGGAGACACTTGCGTGTAAGTAAGGTAAAGAAAGGAATAAGTGTATCGATGGTTTACCATGGCGTATTGATAGAAATGTGCTCCCCTTTAATCACCCAGTTGTAGACCATCGTTTGTCGTTTATCAAGATATGCCTGGACTGGAATTTGAAACTACTCTCAAAGTACAATCATGTTATTCGCTGTCATGATTGAAAAGGATGAATGACATATATAGATCCACAATAAGGTGCCCAAGAATACGTGTGTTCCTGCCGCCCCATAACGTCTTAAGTTCGAATTAGCCCGGGAAGGTCCGAGGGGTATTCGACTGTGCGGCTGTTCGTGAGAGCATTTCACTCAACGAAGTCCTAACACAAGTACCTGATCCAACTGATCATTTGTTAGGAGTAGCCGTCAGGTTCGTTGATATGTCATAGCTCTTTTAATTCGAATTGAATAGATATTCCAGCAAATTAGGTTTCCAAAGTGTTACAGGATATCTATAGGCTTCCTTCACTGGTCAGATTACGATGTGAGAAGTAATGCGATTGTTTACGAAAAGAAAGCCCATCCGTTTGGCACTAGTTATTCATCGTGTTGTGCCAAGCTGTCCTTAAGAAGAGCTGCCGAGGACAGCAACCTTGACTTTTTTCATTAGTATTATATGTGATGACTGTTAACGTTTATCTGGACGGTTGTTTGTTGTCACTGTAGAATGAGGATTCATTGCTATAATTCAAACAGATAGGCAACACTCAACTGAATGGGTGTCGTAAAGACGTTCACTACGAGCAGAATCGATGAACGGGAAAAATCGGGTACGTACTTCAAATTTAATCAGCAGATCAACGCGGAACATAAAGCATTAGGTTTCATGTGGGGTATTCAGTATGACTGTTGTCTGCTTTCAATTAATTTATCCGAGGTTCCAAAAACGACTAGAGATTAACTATGATTTTTTGCTTCATTATTTGATCCATAACTGTTTGTAGTTCACATTTTATGGCCTCATCAAAAGAAACTTCATTATGTTTTTCACAAAATCTTGAGTAGGTCCCTGAAAGAACAAAGACTGGCAAAATATCTGTTCTTCGAGGAGAGCAATCAGTACAATTACAGTATGCAGCAAGGAAATCTCTGATATTTTTATCCAATTATTTGTTTTATAAGACTTAGGATTGCTCTATTTACGATGCTCTAAACAACCGCTGGCAAGCTGGGACCGTCGTCATTTTTCGAAGTGCCAGAAGCCGCTGGAACTGTCGTCGAGTTGACTCAGACATACAATTTCGAACAAATTAGATTGTTGGAAATAAATCCCAATAGATGCGCTAAAACTCTCAACATGATTATGTTAGAACCAAGGCTGCTCGACAGTAAACGATATCGTTGTGCTAGTAGGTTGATGGTTCTACCATCTCGTCCAAAATTCACTGAACCTTTGAAGCAACACCACCACCAGATTCCAGGATATACAGGCGCGGGTCATGTTTGAACTCGCATCAAGAAAGACTTCTGAATTTTGAAAGCCATGCCAACCGTGAGACGCGTCCTCAGTGAGTGCCTAATATGCCCAACCGATAGCTCAAGTAATAACACTTTTGACTGATTGCCAATGGGAAGGTGTCCATTATTTCGGACCGTTTGGTATCAAGTTAGATTGAAGTGAGCACAACAGATATGGGTGTCGAGCAATACACCTGGAAATCGCATATAATATAATTGCGAGTATATTTCTCATGGCAATGATACGGTTTATAGTCAGACGCAGTATACCTAAGGTGATGTAAAGTGATGGTGGGTCTGACGTTGAGGCCGCAGAATGTGCATTGAAAACTGCGTCGTTTGCTGTGATAGTCGTGAAATTATTCAACAGGGTACGTTACGCTATGAAATTGATTGACACATTAGGCCATCAGGTGCAAGCTATGTGAATGTTAGACTGATATTGTCGGCATTCAGTTCACATCAACCCCTAAACGGCGAGGAATCATCGACATACATTTTGGAGTTTGGACGTATCATCAAACATAGATGTTAAGTCTCCGTGTGTCGAGACCCAGGGCACCTACACGCACTTTGACTAAATGATTTATAATTGCTTCCCTCAACACATCTCTTTGTGCAGGGAAGACCAAGCCAGTAGAAACTTGAACCAAAATTGACGTCAAGCAGAACATCTAGATGCGATTTTTAGGATAAGTTGGAGTCGTGAATATCTCTCTACATAAAGGGCTGAACGATGAATCGGACTTGTAAGGGGAGACGTGATTCCTATTACTGACGGAATTGCAGCATGCAGCACATGGCACAAAATATTCTATAAATAAGTGTTTTCGGCTAACGATGAGTATGTTCGCCAGTTCCAGTGTGGGAACCGCATCATATATTGACGGTGGGGATATAGAATAATTCTGTTTCTTGAGAAGTACATGGGAACTGGAGACAAATATAAGTAACGTGATGCAAGCATTTCGTTTGCTCTCGTCCACCGCTTCCTCAAACATTTCAGTTTACATACCACACAGCGAGAGAAATCATATAATTACTCGGGTTTGATTGAAAGCCACAACAGGGAGTTCGAAAGGTGGTCCTTTCGGTTGGTGCCATAACAAACAAACATTCCTGTCAACCATTGGTTGTGCACAAATCACTCACGAATGCATTCTGATGGACTTCGCTTCGGTGAATGCTCACAGCTCCAAATTGGGATTGCGCAACACAATTTTAGCGGATTACGTAGGGTCAGCTTTGTGACCTGATGCAAATAAAGTTGGAACAATAAAAGAATCCGTAGATGTGACTTTTTAGTTGCATGTGCTCGTTAGTCTTTTCGACCATGCACGGACCGCCAGTCCGTCACTGTGATGCCTCGCATAAAGCCGACATGACAACCAGAGTATTGTTTCCCACGACCCATGAGATGGAGAACACGATTCATAGGGAGGAAGTGATCAGGATGTATTACCAGAGCGTGCGTGTAGCATGCACGTGCAACTGTCAAATTACTACCGTGCTTGATAGCGAGAATTCGTATGAACAATCGAATGTTAAGCAAAGAAACGAGGCTGATCTCTGTTACAATATTTCCGCTTGCTTGCCTCGGTTTTCGATGTTACTCGATAAACCTATCGGGATATCAATTGGCCAGCAACGTTCTTTCTATAAACTCCTATTCATTTTGCACTTAATCTTTGATGCAGATTTGCCAAGCTCCGTCGAAAGGGATTCGAACCAAACCATGGTTGTAGGTCTTCGGTGCGAAACTGGAGAATTGTAGAAAGCGACCTTCCTAAAATACTTTGAAACATATAGTGCGTGGCAACATTTTACCGAACATCTGAATATTACAACATCTAAAGTGGGTAGGCTATTGACTAGTTCTTCTTCGTGAGTAACAGAGGGATTAGGTAGAATAGAACAAACGGTGCCCCCCCCCCAACCAGATAAGGAATCAGGCCGTGTAAACATGAAGAAGATATGCACACATAAAAAATGAAAGACATACCTCCAGAAATAAAATCTTACAAACGGGACACTACATTGGATAACAACATCCTGACAGAGAAACAAATGATATCAAGACATGGAATCTTATCCGGAAACATAATAACCAACTCAAACCATTTGAGCAACGGGCGCCTAATTCGACAGGATCACCACAAGTTCAAAAGTCATGAGTTTCCTTGAGGCCTATATTATGCTTGCAAAATCGGCATATCACAAAACTGGCTCGCTATCAAGCACGAATATCATTTGACCGTCGCACGTTTACGCTACAATCACGATCTCGCAATGCACGCTAATTATTTTCTTCCCTAATAACCGTGTTCTCCATCTCATGAGTGGCGGAAAGAGATAATCGGGTTGTCGCATCATTTTCATGCGATGCATCAAAGTGACGGACGCTAGGTCCGTGCATGGTCGAAAAGACTGATGAACACGTGCAATTAAGTTTCATCCGACGGTAGACATCAAATACAACCAACAAGAAGCAAGTTTCTATGGTTTTAGTATTCGGAGGTGACAACCTCATCATTGAAACATATGTATACATAAGGTCAACAAGATGACACTCATAGACTGTGGTGCAAATACTTCAGCAATTGCCAAATTCGTGTCCATACAGTATTGGTGATATCAGCGTTACGACAGATATTGTGTTGATAACTATCAGTTGTTTAGTGTTAGTCATTTCGTCCCATTATTCTTGTGGGTAACCAGGATCTGAAATGTTGATTCTGAGCACATAATGTGGTGTTGTTTCGTGCGGATTGAGACTCAATCGGCGCTGGCCGAAATCTGGCCTTTGGCATTTCTTGTTGCTCTCACTTTGACAGTTTATTTGGGAAGAGGGACTCCACTAGTATTCATTCAATGATCCGATTCACTGGAAGAGATGGTAAATGTCGTTTGTCCGCTTTTCACTAGACGTTTATTTTACCAACTCGGGTGATACGTTTGTGTGCGTTGATACGGTCTTTCTGTTGTTCGGCCTGCGTCACCTGCCCCACACTGAGAGCTGGAACGCACGGATATTCTGCCTTTTACTCGTAAAATGAGAAATAATCAAGAGATGAACAAAACTTGGATTCCAGCAACGTAATACATCTTTCAGTTTTCGGATATGTGTAACGGGCGATTGATGTCACTCGTTTACCATATCTGCTTCACTGCTACTTCTCAATTCAATTCATGTGTTGACAGATTGCTTTTTAGCTGCTTGATGACAAGGTGTGCTATCGTCATTCTTCGTGATATTATTGACCGTATATACCAGATGAGAAATGATGTCACCCTTGTTATTTATTCTTTATCGAACAAACCCTTATTAATTTAAAGGTCAGTCACTGCAATAGCTGCCTTCATGATTATGTGACCGTACTAATGAGCCATCGGATTGATGATGTGTAACAACTAAGAAGTAAAATGAATTGCTATTTATTTATTTCATTTTGCCTACTTATTAACTCAGTATGATTTGACATGCAGCATTTGGCCAGCTGGTTGGGTATCAAAGTTGTTTTACTACGCTGTCCAACAATAAATCCAAGATGACCGTCACATTTTTTTTTACAACAGTTTCGCTTGATATGGTGCCAATTCGTCACTAGCTTCACATGTGTGTTGCTGATGCACATAATGGTCCAATAACGTGCAATATTGCTAATCGCTATATGTAAGCATTGGCGGATCGAATACCAAAACGTGTGGGAATGATCATTGGAAAACGGTGGAAACGTGAACCGCAGTTTTATGATGCACTTATTTAGTTATTGCACTTTTACGGCTTCATCAAAACTAGTCTGTTACTGTTGATTGGACGATCATTTCAAATAGCATTGTGTTTTCCATCATTCACCAATCTCATTTTACGTGTTGCGTCGTTCAAGGTGTCTTTTTAGTTGATATATGACCTCACGACCCAAGGTTGGAATCATGCCATCTTCGGAAATAATGACCTCCTCGGTAGCTCACTATTGGTCGTGTCATTTTGGGAATCAGTTGTTGTACTATTGTTGTATGAAAAGACAAAATGTAAAAAGCGCATAACGGGTAAGCGGTGCTAAAGGTGATTGTTTGGTAGGGAAAGGAGTTTGCATGTAAAACGTGCCTGCTCGAGTTCAGTATTGTTCCTGCCACATGTTTACTCTTCTGATCGAGGCTGACAGCTTGTTGCATGTCTGCTTCATTTCTCACTGGGACTGGTGTGTGATGAATTTCCACCACAACCGGTTTAAACAACTTCCCAAACGATACCTCGACGTTAATTGCGACTAACTATGAAAGTTGTTTCTAGTCAAAGGCAGAGTTCACATAATATCAAGAAAAATGCGTATTTCACTCTATCCGTTTAATTCGACTACTTCCCGTATGCTAACGGATCGAACATCTCGACAGCAATTTTCATCACTGGTACGGACCGCCACTTGACGAACGTGTTCATGGGCACCACGAATTAGTTCGTCGATAACTCCTTTTGGCTGGATCCCCTAGGACTGTTTTCACCTGGGAGCAAAAAGTATTCATCGATGCGCAAATCCGTTTAAGCGATAACCATTTGTGGCACAATTGCAACGTTGGTGAGTACCCTTGTCCTCATTCTTTCCAGCTGGCACAGAACAACCACTGCACGTGAAATCGTCACTTCGTATTCCGTGTGCTACTCGTATCGGTACTGTTTCGGTTCCACGTTGAATACAATAAATTGTCACATCATTCCCCTGGAATGTATCTTCTCTATTCGTTCAACAGAGAGGATTACGTTGGAATTTCGATGTGAGACCGGAATAAAATCACGTTCATAAGCCTCGCTCAATCGTCTCCCGAAAGATGATGTTTAGCTTTTCAAGTCATTTAGTGGTATAATACGCGGCGTAGTCCGTGATTATGCTCCCATATTGCATCTGCCGCTCAATCTGCTATACTTATACGACAACGAAACAATACGTTGAAAGTTATAATCGACAAACGGAAAATGAACGCAACCAGTGGTACCAGGTTTGTGGCTGGTGAACGAGATGAACATCCAAGTGATCGATCACGATCTGCATTGCGCAGGCACAGAAAAGTGCTGTTCATTACAATGCAAACCATAGGAGAAGCGGGTACCATTTCGTGGTTATTTCACACGAGAAATAGTCAGATAAATTCCTAAGGAATTCGTGCATAGAAAATGAAGTGAGTAGATTGCATTGAAGTATTGATACGCCAGTATATATTTGGTCGAGAGCAACCAGGCGATGTGAATTTACATTTGTCTTGATGGATCGACACTTCGTATACCTTTTATTAAAAGTGGTTTCCCCATGGATGTCCGTTGGATTGGAATGTCACAATAGTAAATCACTACATCTCAGAGCTCTTGGTGATGGGAGTTCATCATACAACAGAATGATTGAATCGATCCACAACATTCTCATTTCATATTTCCACAATACTCACCGAAATTAGGATTTCCCTAAAATACTACAATCATTCCAATTTCTTAGAGATTCTTTTCTCGATAAAACATCATCCTATACGAGCAACATGTGAAGAAAACAAGCAAGATCAAACCCAACGATTCCTTTTTCTTCCGCTAGACGACCAATGTTGTTCGTCTTCAGTTTATAAGCAGTAAACATTTTTCACGAATCTGTTTATCGATTGTTCTGAAAATTAAACACGTATTTTTCGCATTATATGCTCAGCGATTCCTACAAAAGTACAAATGTACAATGAATTTCTGTGCCATATATCAGTTCGTGTAATCAACTGTATATTATGTATATTACTCGGTATCGAAGAGATGATTTATATATGCTGAGAGCATCATGTGAGCTCACATATTTTCATATTATATGCATGACCAATTCGGCGGTGGGACACCCACGGCAATATCAAGTATTATCGACAATGTGACACTGAAACTTGTAGTGGAGAATTACACGTGGTCCCAGTAGGTCCAATGTGTAACGAGCCCGAAGACAGTGAATTGCTGTCTACTACAGAAACAACCGGCAGTTCGAAAATTCAAAAAACTGGTCTCCAATATGGTAATCAAATGTTGTAAACTACTCGACCATCACCAGCCATTCAGAAAACGCAATATTGTAAGAGCATTCTGGAACATAACGGTCCTTAAAACATTACAGTATGTGATAGTGTGTATGAAGTTTGGTAAAAAGCAGCGAGAAAGACAGAGATGCATAACGACAGGAACAGGAAGAGTACTGCGTTGAAACTACGCATTGATTACTCCTCATGACGATACAATAATAAAAGCTGAATGAATTTTTACTATTTTCACAGTTTTCGTCTCAATGTTGCAGTTGTTATGGTTTCACTTGCAAACATCAATCATTTGAGAGTCATCAGGATTGGTTTGAAAGCTGTCATCGACCTGATCTTGTGTCCAATATAAGCCAAGTGTTGTATTATTGCGCCGCTGTTACTGTCAATATAAGTATCTTCCAGATGAATGCTCAAATTCATTTCGCGGTATTTAGATATAAAACCTGAAGTACTCACTCACGATTCTTCTGTTCCTCAGATGGCCAATATATACAACCACTTTCTATCTCATATGTGACTAGCAGGGTGAAACCTTTCCAACCTCATTGGAGTAAAAGTGATCATCATAATTCCATTGTATGATGACCCATTAAGATCAAACCTTACTAACCCACCGTAATGATTTTCAGTAATCTGTTACTGAAGACTATGTGCCGTCATGTTTATTGTTGGCACCAACTTGGTCAGAACTAGACACTGTGTGAGCAACTTTTATTAGCAACGTTTCACACAGAAATAACTGAACGTCCCAAGTCACCAATACTGACGCAAAACAGATTGTACTCATATTACCCTGCCGCACATAAATAATTAGGCACAGCCTTTGAGAGACAGGAAACACCGGGATGCACAAAACTGATACCTCGAAAGGCAACGACACTCTTTATCACTACAGAATTCTCGAACCGTCATCGCGAAGCAAGACGGCGAAATTGAGCATTTTTAGCGACGACCAGCACAAGCTTAATTAGGTCACCACTATTACCGTTTATGTTGTATGTTCGGACGAACTTACGGAAAACTTCAAATGACCAGTCGGAAAGGCGAGAACACGATGGAAACTACTACTACGGAGTGAATCGAAAGATTCAGTTACTGGGCTACTGAACTGTGTTTCAGTAAAAATAGCCTTATGGATGGAAATGGCGTGTTTAAAATGCAGAAGAAAAGTGACTTTCTATAAACATGACTATATTTGATGGAAAACGAATTCAATCCCAGCGTAATCTCAGGTTAGGAGACGCTGGTTTAGGT
Organism: Fasciola hepatica; assembly: GCA_948099385.1. Taxonomy (NCBI): domain Eukaryota; kingdom Metazoa; phylum Platyhelminthes; class Trematoda; order Plagiorchiida; family Fasciolidae; genus Fasciola; species Fasciola hepatica. The sequence goes on from CANUEZ040000198.1 coordinate 3,640,711, forward strand.
TTTTGTCATTCCGGTTCTACCAAGGACACATTTATTTGAAAATAATAAACGCGCTGCTATCATAACATTTTATGAGTAACTGAATCACAAAGAGGTACAAAAATATATTTTATCGAAAATGTCAGCCTTGGAGTCATGTACAGGCAAAGTTAGCAAGATCTCGATGCAGTGATTTAGCGGTTCGCATGAATACATGTAAGTGAAGGCAGATAAGACAAACTGAAAGTATAATGAATAATGCATTCAGGATCGGCATCACAAAACAGCGTCAATCAGAAAACAAACGTGTTACTCACAGGAAGTTCAATGCTGATTTTTTGTCTCTCGTTGATTATTCTCAGCAGTTCCCTTATTAAACTTCGGAAGTTGGGAATTAGAATTCAAATAAACAAAAATTCTCAATTTCGACTTCTCAAACTGTTTTTTTCCTAAACCGCAATCACCTTATGGTAATAGTTACATATATACAGTAATGTTCACCAATTGAATTTGCACTTTTCACCTCTGCGAAAATAATTACGAGAACTTTATTCTATCAAAGCACTGCACGTTGGAAAATTCTGTAACATTTTGAATCCCCGATTTGTTATTTTGTGTAAGCTAGAATTCAACGTTAGGAAGAGGATTATGTTTTATAACGTAACCAAATCTAAGTGTTGCGCTCCAGCCAAGTCGGATTTTTATTCAAGAACTTATCGACACCAGAGTTCTTCAGAATTATTATTTTGGGCTCGGTTTTTCTGCGCAACTGCTATTCACTTAAATCCAACTTCACCAGTGTTTGAAACCAGAGTTCAACTTCTGGATCAAGTATTGAATTTAAACGGATTAAAGTGGCTGCAACATATGTTACACATGCCCACCGACAGACTTTTTCGGCGTATGCTGTTCACAGAAATTATTATTCGCACGAAGAAACCGAATCCTATATAACAGAATAATCGAATTGCCTTTTGACACCGAAAAGGCCAACGCTGCGAGCAGAAGTCGAACAGGCAAGATTCCCGCACGGATGATTACCCTTCTGAGCGGTTGCCGCCAAGTTGCTCAGAATTTTGCAGTTTTTCAACATTTACAGCTCAAAGGTGACGAAATCATCCACTAATCACCAAGTGCCTGAAATCTGCCATCGAACACATAAGCGACGCAGTCAATATGGTCAGCATATTTACAACCAGGCAGATGCCAACAGCGTCAGTGAAATAGATGCTCTCTCCCCGTACCCAATCCAAATTTATCTATTGAATCACATGGACATGTTCACCAGTCTGCATAGACAGAAATGGGAGACAAATATGTCACCAAATAAATGATCAAATTCCGGTATGACCTCAAAAGATGACGGATGGCAAGTTCACACCAATGATGACATCTACGAAATCAAATGCAATCAGACCATGAATTGGGCCACGTATAACTAAACAGAAACAGTATGTAAGTCCATACAATTAGCGTAAATTCATGTGCAACATTACAAACACCAGATTATTCAGATATGCTGAGGCCTTTGCCATTCCTGAGCATAAACCGAAACTGTGCAAACTGTGCGTGAATGTCCTATCAGTTTAGTCCCACGTTGTCCACACAATTTATCCCCTCCTCATTATTGTTGGCTCCTATCCCTTATTACTGACCTCAGTCTTATCTCGGTATCAACAGTTCCTTCACTGATGATAATTAACCACACTGACCGCAGTTTACTCGTTTACAGATGCACGGCAATTGTAAAGGATGCATTGTAAAAGCCTGTTTTTGACTCCTTTATACAAAATTTTGGTGGACAGTCATTGCTTTCTATTATGGTGAACGTTTGCCGGCAAATTTATGACACTTATTTTGTTGTTTGAGGTTCATGTTCTAACATGTTTGTGGATAAGCGCCATATACGAAATAGTAAATTTATTGAAGTTGTCATGCTCACGCAGAGGAAATTAACCGAATAGACTTTGCACGTAATGGTCATCAACTGGTAAGAGCATGTGGCCTAACAAGTTTGTTTAGAGTCGAGCATTCCATTCGGAGCATGGATTCATTCAGAACTCTAAATTTGCATATGAATTCCGATAATTCCTTGATTTTGTTTCAACAGTAGGAGATGCGAACCAGGATTTTGCGATGAATTGCAACAAACCAAGATGCGAAGAACTAGAATCTTTCAGAGGATAACTGGGCTTTCAACATTTTGTTCATATTAGCAGACGTTTCGCAACTGAAGCATCTATCAGCATCAATGCAACCAGTGGAATTCCAAGTCATACAGTATCCCACCACCTGCCGCGTTTTGCTCTTATATTCACTTTTTTTATTTTTACGCTGCTAGCTCCTACAAGAGGATGAGCCAAGACGGCTTGTGCATGTCCTCAGCAGTACGTACGCGGTGTGTGTGTGTAGATGAACTGTTTATAAGGGATCTTGGGAATTATCTCCGAAGTGACGTCCCTAGCGTTATGAATCTATCAATATGTTCAACTTGTTCTTATGAAGGATTCCTTCATATTATCCATTGTGACCCGAACAGATGACCAACATTATTGCTTCGTAAAATGACTCCTCATTTAGTATACACACTCAACTCACTAATAAAAACACAGCATCGTTGTTCCATACATGTTGGGAGTAATTAGTAGTGCACACCTGCCGAGTTCACTCTAGGAGTGGAAACAGAACCTGAGCAATCCGGGCTTACTCTCTCAACGATTTGATTCGCAACAACAAACTATAAAAAACAACCATATCCCATGCCTCTTCGAAGATTCGTAAAGTAAGACTGCTATTTATACATGTTTTGAAACCTTTTAAGTGATGCCGAACATGAAAATGGTCAAATGTCTCAGTGAAGCTATGAAAACAGTAACAGAAAATTGCATCTCATGCACTGAACTCCACCTTTGTTCCACCTACAGCTTCCGCCATGCAGGATACTGTTCTCGTGAGAAGAAGGGTTGTATTTGCAAGGCTAGCCGCCAATCTAAATGCGCTGTCAGGAATGCCACCTCATAGTATCCGGAAAGTGATGCCAATCCGGTATACACACTAGAGGTTCCGAGTGAATCAAACCAATTCGTGTACAGATAAGTCCAGTTATACTGTGGCTTGAGACTTCGAATCATGTTCGATATCAGGAGCTGCTGGTCCATCACTCGGAAAACCGTATTTGACCTCATTCAGTCCAGCGTTCCCATATATTACACTGATGTGCTCATTCACGTTGTGATTCGTCGTCGACTTCCACTGTTGCGCGAGACTACACTGGTGGTTCGTTTGGAAAGTGACTATATCTCGATACGCTTCCCGATATTCGTGGGCAGTCCGTTGATTTTAGTTTGGAAGCCCCGCGTACATTGAAGCAATAGACAACAATTCGAAAGTCACTCAGTATTCCGGTGGATCAGGTTGTTCTCCAGCAGTTGATCGCACAATGCTCGAATAACGAAAGCGCCATGGCAGTTGAGCCCGCGAACTTGGGAGTGGGTGGTGATGCGGAGTTCCTGAAGCACTCAGTGTTGCTGTATGGTCAGATCGAAGGTGTTCTGAAGATGCTATCCCAAATGGAACATGACGGTGTCATTGTGTGTGTGTCTCCATCCCCGTGGGTGACTGCGACTGTGTTGGCGATGATAAGTGATGGACAGACACTTCCAATTTCCAGTTACCACCGACTGTCCTTGAACCCCTGTTCAAAAAGATACTCGGCAACCACGGTGGAACCGAGAAACTGCCAGAAATGCATGCTCGGCAGAAAGTGTTTCTCAAAAATTGATATGACGGATGCATGTTCAGAAATTCCACTGCACTCGGAATAGCAACCATAACCAACCATGAACAGTCCATGGCTTTTTCTCCAATATAATTCCTTGCCGTTCCGTATGCATTTGTCATCCAGGATATTTCAGGCCGCAATCGACAAGGTGATCCGCGGTATCCATGGGATGATGACATATCAGGATGGAAAGCTGATTTCTGGTTCCCCATGAGAAAGAACACTAACGCCGATTGTGACAGCTGCTGAGGAGATTTATGGAATAAAACGTATCGAAAAAGCGCAAATTTGGTTTCACCAAAACAGATTTCCTTGGCTTCGCTCTCAATTCAAACGGATATCGACCCGATCCCGATAGTTCCAAACCAGTGATCGTCAACTAGTCACCAAAAAATCACGAGAAAATACAATCGATTCCTGGATGCTCGCAGGGCTACTTCAGGTTCATTCTCAATTCTTTGACGTGAGCCAAACCTTTTTTTCTGGCCCATTCATCCGATGCAGAGCAGCGAAACAAGCAATTTGGAAAAAAAAACAGCACGTGTTCTTGTTCAGAATATCGTTTGCCGACCGATACTAACCTCGTTCGCGCCGTCTGAGTGGACCACACGGATCACCGACTCGTCCAAATTGGCAATAGGTGCACATCGGACTGAAGTTTACAATTGTCACCGACCACCAATCTAATCAGCTCTCATTTGATGCAGATAAATTCGTCTCCCATTCCAGGGCTGCTGTGACTCAACGACGAAGCATTACCTGAGCTGCCTAAAACTACGACGTCCTGCATCGATAAGGCAAAACCGTCATAAAGACGGATTTCCTGGCACAAATACCATTTCATTACTGCGACCGCTCTCATGTTCACGTCAAAATTGAGGGGGCAGAATAAAGGATGCTACTCTTCGGTGACTTCAGCGATCAGAAATGGGTGGCGACCCGGACTGAAGCGAAATTTTCTTCACTTTTTCGTTCTGTGAGTGGAATCAAGTATCCAATTTGATGGTGTCCAATGCTGAGGTGACCAACTTGAATTCCATTTCCATTTCACAAGTCGGGTTTGGTTCAACTGTTTTTAGGCCATTTGGATGTGAATAAAATGAAGCCACTGGCTTGACAGATTTTTCGGTAGCCGGAATTGGATGCAGACATTTGCACTTTGGCAATGAACCCGTGGTCCGACAGCAAGGGGTTCACTGACTCATTGTTCAGATGTCCAGAATTGTTCCTGATTAGTTTGCCAAACAACTCGTTAGTAATGCAGATTTAACGGAAGCACCTCAGCCGAGAAGCAACTCGTTGGGCACTGGTCACCGAAAATGGATCGTAGTTCTACGAGGCGGAGTTGAAAATTAGCTTGAGAAAATCGGATGTTGCCATTTGTGTACAGCGCCAAACCACCCGTGCTCTAACGGTGCATCAGAAACCTTGGTGCGCTTCGTGAAAAGTGCCCTATCATCAGGGATTGCGAGAACGTTGCCCGACTTGGAGGTGTTCCTGGACAGTTTCCTGTTGCAATACCGAGACGCAGTGCACACGACCACCAGGGAGATTTCAGCCGTTCTGTTCAGGTCCTGAGAACTACGGCCATCGTTGACATGTCTTGATTCCGGAAACCTCGCATTAGATCACTAGCAACGAATTAACTTGAGGGGTCAGTTGCAGATAACTTGCTCAGTCGATGATCGAGATAACGTAGGTGGATGATGAACCGGTGCACCGGCGCCACATCAGTCAAATCCATTTCAAATGGCGACCGCCAAAGTGGCCGATCACACTGCTGAGACGACCGAAGATCCAGATGGTGAACGTATTGATGACAGGGATCCATTTATTCTTCTAACCAAAACGACGGCTATAGCCGCCGAGCCAAAGCCACCAGCCCCAGTTCGGATATCAGTGCGACTGAGGATCCCAATAACAAGGAGAACCTGATAAAAGACAGATGGGATGATTCAGTGAGCATCAAACGTGATATGACCAAGTACATTTTCATAGCTACGCTCGCGTTTGGGATCCTCAACCAATTAGGATTGCCGTGGACGGGTTCAGGTGAGCCCGCTGTGATTGATCAAATTCTAACCTGCCAATAATTTCTTTTGCTCCATCATTTATACAAATCTGTTCTGGAATAAAGTTATCGTGCTATTTCGCAGCCGGGGCATTCTTGCCATTTTGGATTATGTGGTTTCGAGTGGGAGCGATTTTAACACATTCCACCAGCTTGTGTACAGGGAATATCACAAGAAAATTTAGCTTTCTTTCTTGTTCGAAGTCAGAATAATCATTTATCTTGGAAATCATAATAGAGGTTTGGTGAAAATCAATGTGTTGTTGAGTTCTATATAATGTAGTACTAAATGAATCGCGCGGCTTTGGTTCAGCATAAAAAGCCAAAGAGCTGAACGGGATGGACTACTTAAGCCAAAGATGAAATCATGACTGGCAGGTCAATGGGAAACATCGGGTTCTAACCACTGTGCCCGAGGAGAAGACACTCCAGTGAATGAAAAAGGGAGAAACAATTCACCGATCTGAAAAGCTTCACTTGATGGACGTAGGAGTAGCGTACCCCGGTTTTATATCGACGGCGAGAGATCATCGCACATCATTGAACAGCTATCACCAAACTAATCTTGACATCCTTTGACGCAAAATATGTTATCCCTTCCACGTTTCACTTTCTCTATTGGGTGCATTGGGCTAAGGACTGAATCCAAAGCGTGGATCGGTAACAAAACACCATTGAAGACAAGACAGAATACTTGCACATTCAGAATTCAAGCGACAGACCAGAATTTACTCCACGGGTTCTTCGGTTATTTTCCCGTGTTTGGTAGCGCCTCATTATGTTCTGGGTCATAGTTCCCAATTAAATGTCCGTTCTGTCTTGTTGGTAGTCGCCAAATACGATATGCCCAATAATCTCCATCGCTTATTTCGGGAAGCAAAGTTCTTGTTTATCTGCCCTTTAGCTCTCTCATCCCAATTCTGAATAGATATGGGAGGCTACAATGAGTCGTGACCGTGAACTTCTATTTCTCGGTACCGGTAGCAAATAAGAGACAAGAGTAAAGAGAATCGTTGTTCATTGTGTCCTCAAAACACGCATAATAGACCTTACTTCAGCGGTAACACTGTGCTCACCTGCTTTGAACTGGACTTCCCATTTCACTGATCGCACGCCGGGTCATTCGGTGTCTAGTGCTTGTGGTAAGGCTGGCGTTGGCATCCTTCTCGGCATGAAAACTGAGCGTGCACTGCTGCACTGGATTCCAATGACCAGTCGTCTATGTGCTAAACGAGTGAACGGTTCTATACATGTAAACATCACTACACTGAAGAATCCATGTCTGTTTGTCGTTTATGTGCATGCCCCAAATGACTGCAACTCGTCTGAGGCTAAAGATGGATACTACCATGATTTGTATCCATTGTTCTTTAGCATGCGTTCAACGGACATCATGGACGTTGTTGGTGAATTCTGTGTTCAAGTTGGAAGCCTAGAAGAGACGAAGAGGAATAAAGGAAACCGTTTCGACATTTCAACCGATGGAACCGATAACGGTAACCGACTCATTCCACTATATCCCTACCATGGACTTTTCCTAGCGAATACAAATTTCGGGCACAATAAGCTCCACTGAGTAACCTGGCACCCTGCTGCGTCTCCACATTTTTGCACTCAGATCAACCATATTGCTCTTAGTTTCGCCTGGCACGGATAAACTCTAAACTGCTGATCATTTTGGTCCCCATCTGTTGCCAATATTCACATAGTTGTCTGTGTGAATTCAAATCTACCTCTCGACGGTGGCCGGAGATATATCAGAGACGAAAATCCTCGCCGGCCACTACTTGACGATGTTGAAGGATCTGCCTCAAACAAGAAATATTGTGAGAATCAAGACTATCAATTCCTGTTTTGTTTCCTTGTACTCTCTCTGTTATAGTACATAATGGTACCCTAAATGATACTGCCCAGATAAAATTTGAGCTGCGTTCAATGCAACTGTGATGTTCCTGCTCATCATTTGTTTTGTGCAGTGTTCAGTCTATTCAATCCATTTGATTTCACATGTGGCGTCACTTAGAATATTCGAACAATGATTGCATCTGAAATGAAACTCATATGTAAGTTCTAAATCCTAACCGGCTGTCGACTGCATTGAATGTTACTTTAGTTCGTATTTGGCCCGAAACCATTTGGGCGATGCGAAGAAAACAATGTTTTTCTTTCATTCCATTTGCAGAAATGCATACAATCTCAAGAGAACATCGTCTTTTCCGGATCCCACCATCAGTCTACCACACGACAAGTTAAGAATCATCATTTTGTAGCATTTCATCTTAGTCATTTTCACTGCTGCTGGGAGAGCCATACAGAACAGCCTCACAAGACCTGAAAACTTATCCGTTCTTGGCTTCATTCTTCAACTGGAGACACAGGCAACGGTATGCGTCTAAGGTTCGACATGAGAACATCAACTGTGCAATTGCTTGGTTGTAGGAATCAACCTTCCAGTTCGGAACAGAGGCTGTTGCTTGCAACTGATCAGACCCTTCATCATGTTAGCCGAATTCGTGAAAAGTATCGAGAAGTAAATGCTGTTTCGGAGTCCACACTGTTCAATTCTTCCAAGAATCAAGCAGTTCGGCACACCCAAATTTGCCTCATTTTACCAGGCCGATACGTTGTCGTGGCAATCAGCTCCACTTGAGCGATCGATTCGTTCGACATCTGGCCATAAAAGTTCCGATTTTGGCAAGTGTATTTCATATGGTCAGTGACGTCGTTGTTTCACATATCCCCGTCGACAAGCTATGTGTTTTGTCTGTGTTTAGTTTGGTCACATTGATAGTGCTTGTAGCAGCAGCTCACCATATCGACAGACAATCCCCTCAACATCATCTGTCACTTCTTTACTTCCTACCAGATTGTCGACCATACCATTAGCCCGCTTTTCAGAGAACGTTCCACATATTAACCACGAATGGCATATTTCACAGGCTAAACAACACATTTTTTGTTGAAACCGGGAGTGTAGAATCCATCATTTCACCTAAAGCTACAAATCGCGTTTATCCCATCGATAAGAATAATCCTACCAGTGTGACTATTCCAGGGATTACTGGATACAAGCTCCCATATTTCGGTTCTTGTATGGTTCTAATTCACCTACGTGACTCTGATCCTATTGAATGTAAGTTTTTGGATTCTGATTCTGGACTTCCACTTTTTGGTTTTAAAGTTGCTCGTGAATTGGCACTCTCCTAATCTCTTCACCCGATTCATTGAATATACAACAGATTCTTTTAAAATGTCCTCAGGTTTCTGGTGGAATGCACATTCCTGGATCAAAGTTAGAGATATCTGGCCATCCCGTTTTTCCAAAGCGCAGAATAATTGCTTTTGGTTTGAGAGAACCTCTCCGTCAAGCAATGCAGTCTGTGTGAGCGAGGAATTACTGGCTATGTGGAGTCGTCTGACTGGGCCACACCAATTCCGTTAGAGGATCACAATGGCCTGCCCACATCGAAAGAACAGCTAATCACTAACAGCGGCTTTTACACAAGGTACGTTCAAGAAGTTAAAAGTGACTTCTTTGAACATTGTTCCGCGAGGCGATAAAGCGGGTACATGGAGAATTTTGTGGATCCTTCTCGGGTAAGTGCTGCCCTCCTGTGATCATTGAGGCTTTTCCCCGCTGATCAAAGGAATATTGAACATCTTCACCTACTTCTGACTTCACACAGACTACGCTCAGAAAAAGATTCAACAGAGGAGGAATTCTGTTTGTGCCAGTTACTGACAGTGGCACCAATTCAGCTGCTTAACTCTCGGATAATTGGCTAAAAGTTCTTGGTTGGAAAGTAAAACACACTGCTCTTCGTCACCCGTAGTCTAATTGTCTAGCAGAGAACTTTGAATGAAATTTGTTTTGTGATTCTTCATACATTATTCAAACCTGGTCTTGCCATTGACAGTCCATTAGATATCACAACTGTTCACCGATTTATCGATGCCCAGTATCCAGTTTAGTAGTGAACAAAGGTCCAGTGGGTTCTATTTGAGGCTGTGACGGCTGACCAAGATCCAACAACCAGCTACCCACAGAAGCAATGGATATCTGCATCCTCAATTGAGCTGTGAGATGCTCGCAGAATGAATCCTCTCAATTCCAGATAAGATGGAAGACAGAGGTGCCTAAACGCCAATTGATTCTGAGCCTGAGAAACTGCCGTGAATAGTAGTGTAATGTGGAGGTGGAAAAAGCTGCATCGATGAGCAGCAGCTGCAATCTTGTCCGTCTAAGCGAAAACACCTGTTCTCGAAAGTCCGGCGTTATTGAACTGTTCTAAGAGACAAACGGCTCACTGATTCGAAATCAGGAACATCGTCTAGTCCGTTGGGAGAAGCATTTTAGGAAGCTGATCAAGTGGCTTTTATCCGCAACAGGCTTGTTAAGAAGCGTCATAGCTCCAACTGTGGTTGTAGATACCGGTCCTCTATCAGAAACGGGGGTTCTTCGTGAGCTAAGCCACTTAGATGACATGAGACTGCTTGACCCGATGAGTTGCTTCCGTCCAATTCCAAGGATGATGGCTCATAATTGTGATTGGGTTGGCAAAACTCCTCGATTTGGTAGGTCACAGGGAACAAGTTCCAAAGTGTTGGAAATAATCTGTGATTGTGCCAATTTACAAGAAGGATGGTGATTCCTCTTGTCAAAACCACCCGGGAATAAGTTTGGTCAGCATCACATCTCAAATGCTAGCTTTTATCATTTCCCACCACTCATCGACCAATTGCGAACTGTGCCCTAGAGAGCATCAAGATGGGTTTGAACTTGATCTCGGTTGTGTTGATCATATCTTTACTCTTCGACACATTTTGGAACACAAGCACACTTTTATCTTGCAAACTGCCCTCCTTTTTCCTAATCCTTCAGCGATCTCAGACTCAGCTGACCACATAGATCATTGCCTCATGTTGGAGGTTGTATCAGAGAAATTCCATTCCACCATAAAGCCCCTTTATATTAACAGTCTTGGCCGAGTTAAGGCTTACGGTTCACCTTCACCCGAGTTCACCACGGGAAGTGGTGTGCATCGAGGTGACCCCTTTCTACCTTTCTCTTTACCTTCGTGATTGATATGGTCCCGGATGCAGCAATTTCGTCAAATTATGATAATAATATCAAAAGTTTCCTCAGTTGAACGGTCTTAGAACTTGAATATGTGAGTGACGTCGTTCTCCTTTATGAAGATCCATGTATGTTGCAATTTTTTATGAGGGGCATGAACAACTGTGTAACATTGGTCGATATGCGCTTTGTAAGATGCTGTTATAAGGTTGGGTTGGTACAAATGTAAACCTTTCACTATCTGGAGAACCATATAATTGATTGATAAATTGTTTTCTGGGCAGCTGGATTTTACTGGGAAAACAGATATCGGTTCAGGTGTTATTCTGTATGCAGAAATTTCGCTTGACATTTGCCAATCTGAGTCATTTGTGGATTTGATACGAAATCTGGTCATCAATCAAGGATTGGATGTACGCTGCAGCAGTCAAGCCCGTACTTCTCTGTGGTTAGGAGACATGGCTACTACGGGTGGAGAACATGAGAAGATTATCGGCATTGGAACACCGATGTGCACATGTTACCTGACAGGAATCCGCGGCACGCCATACATAATATCCTCGTTGTCTGGTTTTCGATTGCTTCAATTTTCTCAGTGGTGTTTTGATAGCTCATAGCCATCCTGAAGCCCTTGATTCCCAGCTTCTACGAAAAACCGCATCGTTTCCTCAGCTTTCGTGAACCCATACAGTGGTATTGTCACCGGTGTGATTTTCAGCACCAGTGACGCCAACCGTGACTTTCGCTTGAAAATCGATGAAAGGTTCCATTATTCACGGCCATCATCGCATTACCTTGTTCAAACTGATAATCAATTCAATTGGTTCATTCACGAACCAGAAGGCACACCGCAGTAGACGCCCGACTAGCGGCCCAGAAATGTGTCTTCTATCGAGTCCTGACGCAAACTATGCACGGAATTCCCTCAAACGAATGAATAGAAAAGACCGGTGTAGGCGAGTTTCGAAAATGTTCCAACGGTGAGGTGCACGGTTACTTCAGGAAAGTCAATTCACTAAAACGTAAGCAACCGAGGAAAAAACAGTGAAGTCCCAATCAGGCATCAGAAATCAGTGAGAAAATAAATCAATTACGTCTGCTAATGTGTTATTTTCAGTGCTTCACCAGATTGAATCTGGGTTAACAATAACGACAGCACCGTTTGTCCGATCCTTCATGCAACGAACGTTCCAATCGACTTCAGTGCGTCAACAGTGTTTATGATGCATATTGAATATTCTCCCCACTGATACTCTCAGCCATTTTCGCCATATGCTTTTGCGAAAAGGAATATGGAATATTGCACACATACGTAACGGGATGTGAAATGTATATGCATACTAAGTAGATAAATGCATAAGTAATCCTTTGAATTGAAACTAACTCCGTGACTGAGTTTGAGAAGCATGGACAGAATGGTAGTCAATATGGCTGGGGTGAGGTGGGGGTTACCACTTCAATGAAGTACCGATAAAGATTGACGTGAGGAAGCGATCGCCCCGGCAGGAGAAACTGAAATGCCTGTGATGTTCATTTGTAATGATTATATGAAAAGATCGTATCTAGCAAAGGATGGTGGTATCTTCTCACATCTGTACCTATTCACAAGGCTCTTTTTCACTAACTTAGAATGTAAACCAGACCGTTTAACTGGTAGCAATGTAATCACAACACTTTGTCGTCAACCGACGCCAGTCTGATGAATAATTGATGGTTTGAGCGAAAGTACCGAGGGTGATTATTATTGGTCCTTTTATTTTCGATGGAAACGCCACAAATACAAAACGATCCCAATTTACTCAAAAGTATTAGGAAATTCGTATTTGTAGATACTGCTAAATTTTCTAGCTCGAACGAGTCTTTACCATAAAGAGGTGTTAGAACTTGAAAGATTGCATGTGAAATCCCTTCTCTGAATGTATCGCTTTGTGTATTTTATTATAGCTGCAAACAGAACTGTGTAAATTTTGAAATCATTTACCTTGGCAATAAAATACATCTGGCAAAATAGTAACACCTCGCATTTTTCAACTGAAAATCCAGTTGCTCTCATCGGATTTACTCGATTGTATGCACGCGTGCATACACATACACACACAATATTACCGATTGAAGCCATGACAGGACACATTTGGTTGCCAGCAGAATATGCCAGTCACCAAATGTTATATTTCTTTCATGAGGATGAGAGTAAGCATCAATATATATATATATCTACATATTTACATATGTATGTATAGGGATATATAATAATAGCTAGTATATGTAGTCGTGTGGACAAAATTCCCTCGGAAGCATACGACTGGTTTCGCGGGTGTTGCTGCTCATCAGGTATGAGTACCCGGTACTCCTCTGCTCACTTGTCTCCATACTTGTGCACTCATATATCATATGTTCAATAAGACCTAATTTGAATCGTGTGGAGTGGGGATAGATACACTTCACTGAAGAGCCCACAAACGAATCACAACTAAGATTCATCATGTTTATTCGTGTCTGGTTCACTACATACTACTTAAAGTCAATATGAGCGCCTACACGTGCAGCATGGATATAAACCTTTATTCATTGAGTTTAATGTATATCATATATATATATATATATATATATATATATATAACATTACTGAATTGTGGCAAATTCGACATGCAATCAGGTCGTTTGCAGACGCGATAAGTTTCGACTTGTAACCTCTCTTTTCACACTTTGATCGAATTTTTTCCAAACGGGTGTATGATGAATGATGACAGGGTAGAAAATATTTGCAATTGCATGTATATATTTTTGAATAAGGTGCAGAGTACCAATCCTTTGATAAATGGATAAAATGTGCCGCTTAGGATCTCCGAAAGATTTCTTCGTTGTTCCTTGGATGGAAGAGAGTAGGATGAGTACACAGGAACCAATACTGACTGATCTTTGTGCATGAGAGAGAAGAAAAAGAGCTGGGAGATCACAAATACTGTTGTATGATTTCGGAAATTGAATTTATTCGGTCCTTTTTTTCCTTTCACAATCGATGGTTCAGATCACATTCCATCAACTCCAGGTACGAGATAGTAGATCCTAATAATTGTTTCGGACACGGTAGAAACCAGAAGACCCAAAAGATGGTCAGCGACAATGATTATCGAAACACCAGAATGTTTCGATCACTTCCAGAAGTTAGAGTAACACCAGACGAATTGAACTAATAGAGCTACGGTTCAACCGTCCGCGAGTGGAGCAGTCAAAATATTCGCAAGCAGTTGGCTGAAATCAGTTGTCGTTGGTGTGAGTGAAAAAAGAACGAACAGTCCTGTGACACAGAACTGCTTACAAACTAATACGAATCAGGAATTTGTTAGGTAATTGTGACTATATTGATTTCTGTAAATGAATTCACGCGAGTGAATTTAGTCATCTCCGGAGCGATACTCCCCACCACACTCATATTCCTTAACTGACAAAGTCGGCGAAACAATAAAAGTGACTAGTTCGTTGCATCCTGTGTGTGCCCCCTCTTTCCGTTTCGAGCACATGACTAAATTCATATGACACGTTTTACAATCATGAACCTCTTATAAGGCATAATTTTGGTCGTGGACTTATCAAAGGTTTGCGTATAAAAAATCAAAGCTGTTTTGCACACCACACACAAATAATGTTGTGCACATTTTATATGGATTAGTGTATTTTGCGTCTTATGAATTACATATCTAGCTTGACTACAGCCTAATAATTATGAGTTCAAAGTATTTTCAAATCTACCAGGGATTATTCCTCGAGAGAAGTAGAAGAGACACAATAAAAGAAACTTCATATTGTTCTCACTGTTTTAGCGACTTCTAACAACCGCAATTGAAATCAGTGTATTTCATAAATGCACGACAGTCGAAGTGCGGCTTCATTGATTTTGTGGCGTTACTGAAAGAAAACTGCTCAGATTTGGTTCGTGTTTCAGTGACTGAACACTGATTACCAACAACATAGACCAAACTTCCGTATTGCTGACACGGTGTTCTCAACATATTCTACCAATGACACGAAGGGATTGGTGATCAAACACCGATAATTTCGGTTTAACATATACCCCAACGGTCGTGTTTCTGATCTATAAAAACGAACGAAATTACCTGTGACAGTGCATAATCGACCGGTGGTGAACTTAAGGATATCATGCCAGCATCACCGATGAGGGAGGGTAGTAAAGACCAGTGGCACCTTCTGCATGCGAGACGACACCTGATCCGTTATCTGTTCACCTCATGAGATGGAAATGCCTCACTCGCAAAACGTTTCTACTCCAACTAGGCCTTGCTTCACTAATAAAATATTTCCATCAGGGCTAACCCAGTACACAAGAAGCAACAAAACATTCTTTGTAGTTCCTTCGCAGCACATTTTATCCATTTGCGGAATGATTCATAACCTGTATTCATTCCGAACAGTAGACACGGTGTTCAAAGAATTCCGAATTGTTCAAAAATTCTGATCACTTGTGTCCCTGAAGCAGGAGAAGAATGAGATGACAGTTTAACTCTTCTTTATTATTCGTGCAGAGTGGTACTAACTGCCTTATCTCAGGTTCAGGCCATGTGGTCGATAACTCAAGTCAATGATCGCCCTAATACACCCGATTTACGGTGCATTTTTATTACATGCGTGACTTACAGAAAGGAATTGCTTGAGTTTTCCAATTCGAAAGTATGGCATTGTATCTCTCCAACAACGAGAGCATTCTTTGAGTTTTCAACGTACAACATTCATGCTCTATACCATCGGAAAATCCATTCTAATTCACGCGAAAACGTGAGAAGCTCTTAGAAGACCGTTTATCTCGTCAAAATTCTTCACAATCAGTTCAGCGATGGTATAACCCAGAGGCAGGATGAGTACCAATCAATCGGTTACGGTAGGTGCCACAGGCACACAGCCGCCTAAATAAATCAAGTCTTCATACTCGGTGAATCCTAAGGGCTTCAGAATACTTGTCGCCTTCGGTGGGTTTACCTTCGAAGACTCCAGATCCTTTTCAAAACGTTGATGTTGGGTTATTCTGATTGATATGAGTGGAGCATCACCCAAGTACTTCACTCTCATAGGTCCCAAATGGGCAGTGTACCCTAATGAAAAAATGGATATAACCAATCTTCTAAGCCGAGCTACTTCGTGCATTAGCAAATCTTAGTTTATTAACGCGATACGAGGGTTCCTGCGAAAGAGACAGTGCAGTCACTAAGAATAACAAAACGATTTATTTCCACTTCTGGTATTTTTTATCAGACAATGCAAACACAGATATTTGCGTCATTGGATAAACATTAAAAATGCCTAACAACTTGGACTTGAATCCAAACGTTCCTTTCAGGCATCTGTTCCCTGACTGCGCCTCCAAATGAAACATCCGCTGGATTCCCAACGGTCGGAACATATCGCCACCCACGGTGTGATATACAGTTCTCTATGAGAGCAATTCCATTGGTCATAACGAATGGAAACGAATGGCAATGGCATTATTTATTCACTGCAAAACAATGGTGGGATCCGTCTATGGAACAAGACGATCTTTATGCATTTGTATCTCGTGAGTAATGTCATTCAAAACCGTGTTCCAAGAACAGCCGCAACTAATTCAGGTCGCGGCATGGTGAGAAATTTGCACGGTTTTCCCACCATGAAAAAGTAATTAGGTCCACAGTCACATTGAAACCGCAAATACTCAAATTCACCATAACCAGACAGAAGCACAATTCGAATATCTACTCGAATAACTAAAAATATTCAAACCCACATATAAAGATGCACAGACTTGGGTACAAGCGGTGCTGGTTGACTTGGAACCACGGTAACTGGTCACATCTTCCAGACATCAGTCACTCACCACATCTGAGTGCCTTTCCACCATGGAAAATCTACATTTCAAACAGGCTTGGTAATGTTCCGCCCAAGCAATGATTCTGGACAAGTGCTGACTCATTGGAGTGAATATGAGAAAATGGGGACTGTTCTTGACTATCGCGGCAAGTTTGTGAGCCAATATAATTGCGATGAACCTGATGAACTAGAACAAGAAGTATCGGCAGAAGCACATTTGCTACTAGAAAGACATTTTACTTGTGAGACCACAGCTGAACATCTGAAGCCAAATGGAACTCAAAACCCACATCCGCATGGTCCACCGAAACAACACACCAGATGTTTCACTCAGAAAGATAATATAGATGATAAATTCATCACAACACGAATTGACGAAATGGGTGTTGAAATCGCTTGAGAAAGTCCATGAATCATTGGCCAGAGACACTATCAAAAGAAATTATCGAAAACGTAGAGATCTTTGGGCCAGATAATTGTGAAAGGGAAACACACGGCTTTATTTGATGTCCAATCACAGTTCACGAACTTTCCTTTACGGAGGCCATACATATCATCTGCTACTACGTCGTACAAAACCAACTGAAAATCGGTAAACCAGTCTCATTTCAGGAACGACAACTACTACCATGCTCAACAGTCTTATCGTGTTTTTCCCTTGGCCGAGCCTACAGACAAATTGGCGCAGTTGCAATGAGGAGCTCATTGGATTCATTTTATCAGGAAATGGTTTGGCTCACTTTTAGGAAAATACGAGCTTGTTCATGAATGCAGTGTAAGCGATATGAGGTCCCATAGCCACAAAAGCCCACTGCACTATTAAAGATAACCGGAAACCAGACTGTTTGGCTTGAAGTAGGGGACCGCATAAGATCCCAATATGTCAGATTTGGTCACCAGCCGAGTCACAATGGATTTCCTCCTACCACGAAAAATATTGTCGTTCGAGGATTTAAAACCTCTGACCTCCAAAGTGTCAAGTGAAAGCTCTGCTTCACCGATCGCTGTTTGGTGTATCTTGCTGGTAGAAAATGCTTTTTTGCCGAGAAACAGGACGATGAGTACCAAGAGAAAGAAGCGAATTGGTATTGATTCACAATTACCGATTTTTCCTTGGGATTGTTTTGATATAAAAGCGGGGTTGGAGCAATTATTAGGAATAATGAGAAATCCCTCCACAATGTGTTCTGATCCTCACTGTAGAACTCGGATGATGAAGGGCAATATTTGGTGGGCTATCCGACAGCCAATTAACGGATCATACAAATGAATACCCCGAATCTCTCTATCAACACGGAAATTCCAAAAATATAGGATGTTCGTGTTTCTATACACCGGAGATGCCACTGCTCCATTACCTCTGAAAATGTTGAAACGTTTAACCCACTCATTTATCTAATAAATTAAATACGTTCCCTTTGTCCATTGTATTCATCAGGGAATGGCATTGATGACGCTGCCTTTTATATTCCTTGGGATCAGGCCGTCGGGAGGCAATCTGGACAGTTGGCACCATAAATGTTGAACAAGACTTCGTTATTTTGGACGATGTGATTGGTTGGTCTTGCTTGGAGTCCGAGATCGCGTATGGAAATATCAAATCACAGTTTTAGTTTTCTACCTTAGGAATGTTGGTTCTGGAGAAGTAACCGAATAATCAAAAAAAATTGATTTTTAGGCAAGTATTCAGTTCTCTTCATTTCGGGTCTACTGATTGCCAATGCTCAAGGTATGCGGTATCGCAGAATTTTAATCCTACCGTTTAAAAATATCGCAAACTTTTGGATTTCGACCAAAATGTGCTAATCACGAGCGACCCTAATATATCCAACATATTCTCCAAATTCAGTGGTGCTCCCCAACAGTAGCGTTAGGGTAGTCAGTTGCTTCTATTCAGACGTAGACTAGGGAGTAGGCCTATTCGACATTTGGTGTAGTTTCAAGGTACACCCGCCCATTTCCATTTTAAAAGTAAGCCGTGTTCAGTTATAGGATTTTCAGAGTCAAATAATGGTTTGGTTGATATCATGGTGATTGGTGAAATAGATATTGAAACAAACATGTTCGGTTTATCATGCAAGGACCAACGCGAGCAAAGCCAAGTATTTGTGATGCACCATAATGTATTCAATCAGAGGCGAGCAGCAGGAGAAAATGGTGCACTCAGTCAAAATCTATAATGTGCAGTATTTAGCAGCGATCTGGGAAATGTTATGTAGTATTCCTAATGGGAAAATTCGCACGGACGAAACCTGAGAGTTCTGTTATAGTAATAACAGTGATGTCAACTGTACTGACAACATCGAGAATGTGTAGCATCAAAATTGCTGATTTTATGAAACAATGAATCTGCCTTCATTCTGCGATTTAAATAGAGTCAAGTTGTATAGTCCACCTACTTACGAGGACTATCCAAGTGACTCTCTCTAACGTCATTGGTTATTCTGTCCAGCGGGACACGTTGCACCAAAATACGATGTGCTCACAGTATAAGAGGATATCGTTATACTTCCCATTGGATTAAGTGAAATGGGTTAAATGTTTCACGTTGAATTCTGATTGAATTAAGCGAGTGCCACAGTTCGTTGAGTCGTACAAATGTTTCACTACTGGTTCTGAAGCAAAACGCCGGGATTCGGACACCGTCGAGCAGCTGATACTCACAACACCTAACAATTAGACGGACAACGTTGTTCTCTTCCACAACAGTCTGTTTTTCTCAACCAATTAGGTAATCCCTGTGATCATGAGTACACCAAGTCTCTCTGCTGTTGGAATTTTTCAGGGCCTTTCATCGACGTGAGGTTCGTTGGGGCTGCTTCCAACACATTCGCCTAACAGGCACCACATTTTTTATTCTCATAATTTATGTAAACTGCTAATCAAAGGTTTTTCAATGATATAGGTTTTTGCCAGGTTTTACCTTGTTACCACACAGCTAAAATGTTATTCTTTCATGTTTATACACCTGTAAATGGCAATTTATCAGACATTTTGGAGGGTTTATCATCGTCGACTTATACACTGGAGAACAAAGACAACAATATTGTGCCAATGATTTGGTCGCTACAGGGAGGTAACACTGGAGGTTTGTTTGCATTACATGTATGGTCCGTGAGAAAAGCAAGGTTGCATTCACAAACCACATCGCAAAACTTTGGGTAGGAAATCGGAAAATGAGTGGTATCAACACACAATTAAATGTTCAGACTTAAGATTCATACATGTCAAGTGATTCAGTGAGGAAACTCACCCCTGCAAGTTAATTGATGGAATAACCTCTAGACTGTTATTCTTGCTTCCCATTCATTTACGTTCACAGTGCAATGATGTCCGACTGGAAATTCGATTAGTTTGCAATGCAGGGTTGAAAGATGTATTATTGAAGTGTGTTTATTCATCTAGAACCAATTTGTATGGCCACACGCTCACCATCGGTGAGTTACACGAGTGCGCTGCTATCAGTTGGAGTTCCATTGGAAACACTGTGTGTGCGTTTGTGCATATCGGCAGTGATTTCAAACAAACGGGGTAAAACAGCCACACGCGGAGTGACTTCAAGGGTTAGTCGTGATGCTTTCAAAGTGAACATCGTGTGGTTCATTAGTATACTAAAGGGAACAATCATACTTAAAGCTTTCGATGACTCACTGCACATCACTTCCTATAAAATTTTCTGTTCAGTGTTGCAAATGAAAGGTACACACACCAAAGCTGAACTCCAACCCCGGCTACTTGCTTTACGAATTACATCCCTGGTCATGGTTCGTATAAAGGCAGGCTTGTTACCAGCACACAATACTTGGTCATATACATGAAAGGTTTGTGTGATAGGAAATCCTGTATATCAGTCGGATCAGCAGGGCGACAGCAAAAAATCAACAGCCGGTCCAAAAGGCAAAAATGAAGCACCAATCTTTATGGTTGCTAGATTTGAATAGACAAAATCGGTTTGTTCATTTTTTTCCAATAAAGATGTGGATATGCACTTGATATAACAATAGCAAACCTAATTTGATACTTATTATCTCATTTGGAAACAATTCTGATGACGTCGTTCATCACCTAGAGGTTATCCATACAGAAATATGTTTGCATTTCGGCATTCCGTGGAATCCAAATCTACTGGAATTCCCGGCTACGTAAACGGCACTCCTACTGTTGTTTCTGTCTTTTATCTGGGTAGTCACAACTAATGATCACGTCAATGTTTGTCATTTACTTCACGATATGACATTTCAATTTGGTTTTACGAAGGAGTACACAGACTATAGAATGAAGTAAGGTCATTGCCTACTCAGTTGTGAATGAATATAAAGAATGAATAATCTGGTGAATACACCAAATTTACTGAGAACAAAAATATTTTACTGACTCAGAATCGGGTTTGTTCAGTGTTATTCTCCAATTTCAGCCAGTAAGATAAATGATTGGACTTGGTGCTTGTGTTAAATTGACGAACTATCACACATATACGGGCAAAATACCTAACGTATTTCGGGATGAAAAGACCACAGTGAAACAACAAATAGCTAGGCAACCACTGGTCGTAGAACAATACCGTAATGACAACAAACATGTCTTCAGATTGTGAGCACTGAATAGAGCTACATCTTGTTGGATATAGCAGTAAGGTTTTGCAATGAATGTGTTTTGTGGCTAAATAAATCATCGTCGCAGAGTTAACTGCTAAGTTTTGAATGACTCATCTAAGTGAAATATGAACCAACCTAATCTTGAGAGAGAAAACCCAGCAGGATTCGTAAGCGTTTCATCCACATCACTTGTTAAAGACGTTTCCAATAAACATCATAAGATAGTAGGTACAATCAACAAAGTAGTATTTTGCGGCTCTCCTGCTAGAGCAACAGAAGCCGCAAGCGTCGATCGCACGTGCAATGAAACTTATCCGCCTGACGAAATCATCCGATTCAAGGATTTGCGCAACTAAAATCGATGTACCGAGCAATTCCGGCATATTCCTTGTCCTTCTCTTTCACAATGAGAGCTTAATCACACACACACACAGACACGTGAGTACACCGACGGAAGAAATATTTTTATTCAGCCCGAAAACTGAAACGCTTGTAATCCAGCAGGCTGCAGACTAACCGGTGAACATCGTATGCAAACCTACCAAGGTAATGCACGCATGTACTACTGAACCTTCTGATAATGATGAAATATTTCACCGACTTTGCTATTCTCAAGGATTTCTTTCTTTCTTCACGCGTACACCATTTCATTTTAGCAGAACCATTCAGCTTCGACTTAGGTTACTTCAATGATCGTAATGGCTTGTGGTTGTGTTTTTGGTCAGGCCGACAAAGTAGACTTATAGGTGCCCTTGGTGAGGTAGACCCAACTAAAATAAGCTGCTGTTGTTGCATGACCCTAGATTATTTCAAAACTGTTCTCTGATAACAAGAGAAACGAAACTTGTTTGAAAAAAGAAATTATTGTAATGACTTTCATAACAACCAAACACTTGATTTGCCACTCTGTTTAGGTTTGAATTATACATTATTATAAGGAAACCCGAATCGTTGGTGTAGTCGTTTAGAAGATGATGATTCCTGATATGTTGGGGATTAAAGAGTCCTTTCTATGGGGTGATTATTTCGAGAATTCGTGCGCGAATCACAGTTTGAATGCAGAGCGTTCAAATAGCCATGTCAGAATAAGGCGGGTTGGCAGGCACGTTCATGGAATGTTCACGTTTTCATTCTGAGTCCATTTTATCGTTGTATAGATAGATAGATAAGTGATTTCTACCCGGGCTGAAGCATAATTACCTATCAATAAAATGCAGGCTTATGCCAAAATCTGAGAAGGATATTGATTGATTATCCACGTAGTGAAAGTGAAAAACAACGTCCGCTTAAATGAAACACGGTTAAAGTAGTATTCCAGCATTCAGGACTTTTTGGAGTCGAAGGCAGCGATTCTTACTGAGTGAAAACGTACCAATATATACATGAATTCGCTGCAAAATGCATTCTGAATTAGTGATGTTCAGTGCGGAAAAGTGCGGACATTGATCACTCTGCTCCCGGTTACTGATACATGATATCTCCAAAAGCGTATTTTTCTAAAAATGCTATGTGACTTCGTATGCATAGAAAGAAATACAATTTAGAACCATCCAGGACTGTCTAGACTAGACTTTATTGACGTTAATTTTATGGACTCAGTAATAATGGATACTCCCGATTATCAATATGAGATTGAGTAATTGAGATGGAGTCGAATTTTATCATACCACTCCTATATAAATGTGGATTGTGGGAACTGGAAGTTGGATTGTAATACTACTACGAAATTCGGAGGTCGATCATTTAACGTTCCAGCTCAAATTACTTCTTTCTCGTAATTTCATAACATGGTTTAATTAAAACTCAAATCGCCTCAGACCAGTGGGTTTTATTTGGTGTTGTTTCTTCTGCCTAATTGAGAAAGAATTTTCTCAATTTGTTGAATTAGACGAGAATAAATGCATATCTAGACGCGAATGAATGGTGTTTTTTATTCTTTTGTGTGACAGTGTAGTTATTCAGAACCTCATCCATTGAACACAAGGAAATGCAACCGAACTCCTCATGTGATGATAGATATTGCACTACGAATACAACCTGGATAGGTTTTGGAATTAGGTCCGGAAGAAAGATCGTATTTTGATCAAGATTTTAACCGGACACTCAAGCATGATGAACCCTAATAACAAAGAATTCAACAGCGTACTTCTGGATAACCTCTGAATGAATTTTCGGCTTACAGTATGCCAAATCCACAACCTAAGTTTAGATCAAAAATAATAAACTGGAAAGATTTCATTGGTTCATTGGTTTTGGTTATAAGAAATTTAAGATTACTCACCATTTCAATGATGATGACGAGTTTTGTGTCATTTTAAAAAGAAACTTTTAGTTAAATAAACGCTCAGTCCACAGTTTCTTCATAACCATGACGTGTAAGAATATAAATCAAACGGAAAAATGTGAACAAGAGAAAGAGAAATATCGGAGCGATGAAATTGGTGGAAGGATGATGGAGAAAATAAGTTGGATGATCGTGAATATAGACCTCGAGATTTGAACACACACTTCTCAGTAACTATTTTAAAGTCTATTTTTTCCAAAGCTGAAGTCATGCTAGCAAAGTTTTCAAATCCGGATGAGGCTTGGATGGTTTGAATGTAGGCCGAATTCGAAGAAAACAATTACACACAGTGTGTATATTGGGAAAATTTGAGTCTCATCCTCAAACATCTGCCATGCTCAACAGTCGTATCGAGTTCTTCCCTTGTCCGAGCCTACAGACGAATTGGCGCAGTAGCAATGCGCAGCTCATTGGATTCATTTTATCAGGAAATGGTTTGGCCCACTTTGAGGAAAATACGAGCTTGTTCATGAATGCAGTGTAAACGATATGAGGTCCCATAGCCACAAAAGCCCACTGCACTATTAAAGATAACCGGAAACCAGACTGCTCGGCTTGAAGTGGGGGACCGAATTAGGCCCGATATGTCAGGATTGGTCACCAGCCGAGTCACAATGGATTTCCGCCAACCACGAAAAATATCGTCGTTCGAGGATTAGAACCTCTGACCTCTGAAGTGTTGAGTGAAAGCTCTGCTTCATCGATCGCAGTTTGGTGTATCTTCCCGATAGAAAATGCTTTCTTGCCAGGAAACAGGACGATAAGTGCCATCAGAAAGAAGTAAATTGGTATTGATTTTCTAGCATTTTTTCTATTTAATTAGTTTCGTAAAACAGGGAGTTTGAGAAAATCCTGGGATTATTCGTAAAATCTACCAGTGTGTGCTGGTCCTCACTGTAGAGCTTGGATGATGAAGGGCAATATTTCGTGGGCTATGCGACAACCAATTACCGGATCATACAAACGAATACCCCGAATCTCTTTATCAACACGGAAATTCCAAAAATATAGGATGTTGATGTTTCTATACACCGGAGATGCCACTGCCACATTACCTCTGAAAATGTTCAAACTGGTAACCCACCCATTTATCTACTCCAGTAAGTACGTTTAATTTGTCCATTGTATTGTGAAGGAAATGGTATTGATGACGCTGACTTTTTAATTCCTTGTGATCAAGCCGTCGGGAGTCAGTCTGGACAATTGGCACCATAAAATTTGAACATGACTTTGTCATTTTGTACCTTCGAGTAATGGACTATATGCAATATTACCCCTCAGTGAGCTTGATAATACGGTACATTTATAGGCGAGAATTTTGCCAGAGTGCAGAATCTAAGGCCAAGACAAATAGCCATATGCCAGTAACCAAAGTAGATGTATTGATATTTTGCCTACTGATGAGTATTCCTGTGAGTAATATCGTTGTTCACCTCATGAGATGAAAATGCCCCAGTCGCAAAACATATCTCCTCCAGCTAGGGCTTTCTTCATAATAAAATATTTTAGTTGGGGCCAACCCAGTACAGCAGCATCAAACAAGAAATTCTTTGTAGTTCCCACGTAGCATATTTGATCTATTTGCGGAATGATTTATAACCTGTATTCATTCCAAACAATAAACATGGTGACAGTTTTGTTCTTCTTCATTAAACGTGCAGAGTGGTACTAACTGTCTTATCTCAGATTCAGGCCACGTGGTCAGTAAATCAAGACAATGATCGTCCTAGTACTACCGAATTAGGGTGCATTTTCAATACATGTGCGACTTACGTAGTAATCTGAAAGAAACGAATAAAAGCTTTTATTGAAAGGTCCAGAGGGATTCGTGGGGGAAAAACAAGCAGTTAGTACACTTAGAATAATGTCAAGGCCGAATAACAAGATCGTTCATTATTGCGTCGTGGTCTACGAGAAAGTGGACATGGTGAAGGCAGAGGATATTTCCACATGTAAACGTGTGTGAATGAAGGATTTTAGATTTCGAGCAAATGAAAGTGAAAGATGCGGCTCTATTGAGTGTGGAGGGAAGACAAGGATTTGTGTTCGACGGTGACCTGTAAATTCGTCACACGAATCAAAATGCATGCTAATGATGTATTCAGTGAGAACATATCTATTGTTGACACAACAGAGGGTAGCAATTTTTGAGATTTGGTGGTAAGATGGAAATTAGACGGTAGAAGCGTTAGGTATATTTTGATTATCAGAGAAAAGGTATGGAATGTTATTGAGAACAGAATGGGAGGGAGATCCGAATTGAAGTTTGAACGTCAAATCAACGCACTTACGGATGTTAGGGAAAAGAGAACGGGAAGCAGACAAGCGGATAAGCTCATTCAGACTGTTTCGAGGAAAATGCAATCCTTCGTTCCTATTACAGTGACAATGCAAATAAGGAATAAACTGTATGCCACTGGAAAAATAATCACAAAGGTATTTTCAATTACCGCCGTCAACCGCATTAACACGTAGAACATACAGCAGATTACCGCGATTGGGGGAACCAAATGCACGTCCGTAGTTAAGAAAACGTAGCCTCACAGTACAGCCATCGTGATCACGCGTAAAAGCTGATGAATTAGCAATGGATGTATTTGCATCACGTGTTGACAGACAGGGTATATAGGGAAATTGTGTCATGTCACGAGGGTGAACTTGGAGAATTATGCAATGGATGAGTGCATTCTTACTTACTTTCAGCAATGCAAATGTTCAATCTATCTGACGGTATTTCTCGGATGCTTTCTTTGATACAGGTTGAGTGCGTATAAATATCCGACGATTGGCAATCACCTCAGAATCAATAAGACGAGATGGGATATGATTTCGAAAGAGCAAGCCATTAGCAACATTGGTGTTATTTAGTCGAGGCTATCAGATTCACGGCACTAGGCTTGTTATTGAACAGTGGGATCAGAGGCAAGGTTGACAGTGTTTAGTTCATGGGATTCCAGATATATTTGAAGAAGTGAGGATGTGTCGGATTTAAAAGTGAACAGGTGATTAGAATCTACGACGCATAGCCGCACATTGAGCCTGGCAAAGCACAACAGATAAATGATGTTTTACATCTCACAGTATTTCACGAAACCCAACACTGTGTATGCTTACAGGTTATTCAGATGTCTTATTTCAGTCTTGATGAGTGTGAATAGCTTTTTACGGCTTGATGCCAGTCAGATGTTTGTGCCTTGCCCCTAAACCCACGGGAGAGGGAAACCTGTTGTGTTGAACATAAAAGATGTCCATGGGGCAACACAAATCATGGAGGTTTGGGTATCGGTTAGTTGCTCACAGAAAGAGAAAGCCTCGTGTAAGAATTAGGAAAATCAGTGGAGGTGGCAAATGTCCCAAGCTTTTTGAGATTCTCCAAAGTGCAAACTCGTTTGCAGACAGTGCGCGATGACTTAAGAAAGCTGGTGAAGGCTTTTTCTTAGCAAACACACTTTTGTATCAATAAGTGTAATACAGTGATCAGAAACTCCAATAGAAGCACGTGGAAATACTGCGAAAATACTTCAATAATCTACTAATACTGAATGCAAAAGGTCATCGAAGCAGTAAGAAAGTGTACAAGACTCAATACAATGCAAGGTGATTAGAAAGGATAAGTCAAGTCTACTGAAATCAGCTGTCATTCTGCACAAGGACTGATTAACACCTGTATTGAAATAGTTGGGAACGCTGTCAATCAGCTGATTGATAAAATTTTCACCACATTCGATAGTTAAGTGTGATTCAAACCGTGATTTCTGGATAGTGTGTGGATATATAATGTGCTAATATTTTACTTATTTCAAGAGACATAATGGAAACAGCTGTTGTAACTAGTCACAGACAGTTACTTGGTTATATATAATTGTATCACAACCAGCAGGCAGTAAATAAATCATGCAGATCAATTTACAAATGAGGCATGTGGTAAATGTTTTAGGCAGTGCGATCATTTGTAACAATCCTAAGCTTCACGTTGTGCGAATCAATGACTCTAAGATCCCAGTTTTGCTCCCAGAGATTGGATTCTCAGCGAGGTGTAGTAAACAATAGCAAGAAAATATGATTTCTTGTGCTGTGTGCTGCGAAAACAATAGCATCAACCAAAAGAGATCGGATTCTCAAACTGACTGGTGTGATGCCACCTGGTAGGCGAACTGGTAGTGGAGAACTGATATTTTGTTTATGGCTGAGTGGGAGTTGTTTTATGTCTACGCTGGCTTTTTGTCCAGAGCACGGTTAACCAGTCGTGGGATGTTTTTATGACGAGTAGGGTGGTTGGCCGTGAGGGAGTGTCAACTGAAGGTAACTATTCAGTTGGACGAAAACGCTACACAAGTACAGAGATATGCAGAATTACACTCGTTAAATACAGCTCATGGAGGGGAAGTAGAAATCCCGTATATGTGAACGGCTGAACGTGAAATCAGACTTTTCTATACAATCGGCATGTTTCAACAAACGTATGCATAAAGAACATGATTTTGGGAGTTCTCTGAACAAATATTACCATTATTTTCTAACTAATGAAAGTCATGAGAAGATAGCCGGTAGCATAAACCTCTGGTTATTTTCATGATAGTTCCCGATTTGGATTTAGCCGTCAACACTACCTTATTGTTACAACATAAAGGTTAGATGATTTTAAATACTCGTTAACTGGGTGCTTTTAGGTGAATGGAAATGCACGCGATCTACGGGCACGTTTCACAAAATGGATCAATAAAATAATGTGCATTTGTTTGGCGAATAATCGGTGAGTACATACACCGTTTCGTCTGTGCATTCACGAGCATGTATCTGCGTATGCACATGGTGTTCATTTTTATAGCGATCGTTTGCATTTCGTGTATTTCTCGAATCGGTACTGTTTCCGTACCACGTTATATAGAATACATCGTTGCATCTGTCCATCGGCTAGCATCTTTTCTATTTGTTTGATTGAGATGATTTCTTTGGAAGTTCGCTGTGATGCAGGAATAAAGAAACGTACACAAGCCCTGTTTGAACGTCTCCCAAAGTTTGTTTAGCATTTGAGGTGATCCAGTGGTATATTATGCGGCTTAGTCAGTGATTATGCTCCCATATTGCATCTGCCGCTCAATCTGCTAATCCTAATACGAATGCGAAACAATAAGTTGGAAGTTATACTCGACAGACGGAAAATGACCGCAACCCGCAGTACCAGGTTTGTGGCTAGTAAACGAGATGAACATCCAAGTGACCGATCACGATCGGTAACGTGTGGGTACGGAAAAGCGCTGTTCATTACAATGCAAATCACTGGGGAAGCGGATATCATTTCGTGGTTATTTTACTCGAGAAATAGTCAGATCAATTCCTACGGAATTGATGCAAATATAATGAAGTGAATAAATTTTATTGGAGTGTTGATACGCCAGTATCTACCTGGTCAAGAGGAACCCGACGATGTGGATTTACATTCGTTCTAATGGATTCGTACGAAAATCAGTTCCACAGGGAATCACTATCGAAGCACAAGACCACTCGTTTTGCAAGATCACATGAAACCAACTCATTTGTACAGCCGTCTACCGAGTTTCTTTTCACACCGTACCACAGCTTGGAATAGAAGAGAATGGAACAGACGCTTCACAATAAAATGAGAACCAATATGTTTCTGCTGGTTATCCGATTTATTATGGCACGGAGAAGAGAAGCAAGGTGGGCGAAGCTATGGGTAGACTATATTCCAATTTGCATTCAAATAGGGTGAAACCATTCCACTTTGGACTTGTTTTATGTTTTCTATCCATATACTTCTAATTCCCTTACCAAAGATTGTTATTGTTATCAACAATTCTCATGCGTAAAACGGTGATACAGTTTCATGATCACTATCCGACAAAACGTTTCCCGAATTTATAACAAGGTAACAATTCGGAATATAGGAACTTCCCAAGCGGCAAGCTTATCAAGCCTCTTTGTTTCACCTAGTTCACCAAAACGTCTCGTTCGGGCGGTTATACTTGTACAGTATTCAAGCATGGGGCTAGACCTCGGTCGGAGGTGTTGATTAATTTGATCAGTCACAATCATTCTCACACCAAAAGGGCCCAGTAACCAAACAGGATCCAAGAAAGTTCACACAGTTTACTTTTCTCGTCGGAGTAAAAATTGATTGGACCTGATGAACTCCATGGCCTTCAAAACCCTGTCAGAAGTCCAACTGCATATAAATCCTGACGGTTCACGTACGAGGAAGTTGCGCAGAAGTCCATTTCATTACAGAATCCCTCAGTGATTCGCGAAAATTTATCAGGCCAGCCTTCGTCGATCACACAACAACATTTTATGGTTCACAGCAAAAGTCGCTTCTCAAGAAATTAGAATCCATTATCTGCCCACGTACTCAATTAACTGACTGGCAGGTTTCTTCTCAGGAATAACATAACGTATCTCTCTTCGTAGATGTCTGTACATATTTGGTCTTGTTTCTGGGCTTATGTGATAAGCATGTAACATCATCAATTTAATTTGCCGAAAATATCGTTGCGGACTTTTTCATCCAGTGTGATAATAAGATCATAAGAATCAATTCAAAGATTGGACTGGTAATTCAGGCACTGGTCAAGAATGCGGCGTGAATATTGTTCTTTATTACTGAGGATTGGTGCAGTGTATTGGGTGCACAGAACAAACTTCTAGATGAAACAGTGTCCTGTATATCTCTGGATAGGACAACTTGGAGCGGGCCTTTCGCTGAGGGAGGTAGTTGGTAGAACAGATCAATGAAATTGGCCAGTCCATGACATGATATGAAAGAAAGGTATGGAAAGGCCATGTGAATTGTTGTAGACTTCCTGGGTGTGGTCCCACATGGGGGTTAAATGCATTTGATTGGCTCTTTTGTAAATGCATTATTCATCTACTGGATATAATTTTTCGTAGTTATCTCCTTGTTTGAGCTGCAGTTGAGATTCCAAATGTGAGATAGAAACGAGAACTACCATAACCACTTCGTGAATAATATGTGTTTGAAACAAACTGATCTAAACTAAACCAAGCTGAGGAGAGCTGAACTGAACTGAACTGAACTGAACTGAGCTTCACTGAATATCGCTTCATGTTTGCATGAAGAATGATTGCATCAACATAAAATGCAATCTGTATTCAGAATACATAGTTTTTTGAGTACATACTAGCCCTCATCGGGTAATTACTTACAATCATGTACGAACAAATGACCATAGTCTACTAAGAATTTTAATTAGGCAAGAGCCTTGTAGAATAAAACGTGTGGCATATCCCACACACAGTCCTGTACCAAGTAGAACCAAACCACATCTATCCCCATGTCAAACAAATTCTGAGTAATCTGATGTGAAGCAAATTATTGCACAGGGTAGATCGGAATTTTGAAACTGCTACTTTGATATCGTCATCATAATGGTTTTCAAGAGCAAACAGAAATAGGTTTTAATGTCGGGAAACGTGGAGACGAAAAACGGAATGGAGGCACCAATATGATGAAGGGGTTTTTCCGAATAACCTCGAATCCCCTATAAATGCAAGTCCAATTTGCCCACCAGACAGCACATATCCCTTTTAGAAATGGGACTTCCTAAAGCTGTTAGCTTTAGGCCATCATAAACTACTTTTCGTTCCTTCCAAACATCGATTCCCATCAGCCTAATCTATGTTGGTCTCTTCGGGCGATTTTATTCACCCAAAAGCTCATTTTGTTATCGTGACACAGAATTCGGATATCGGGTAGCGAATATAGTAGAAGTGAACCGAGTAGACGACGTAGACCAGTTTTTACCCCAAACAGGTTTATTTCTTACTTACTATTTTATCCACCCATGAAGCTTTATTGACACAAAATGACCAAAGTTTTTTTCATTTTCTCTGATGGAAACTCTCAACGGCAGTGACGATAACTTCAGTCAAACGTTTCTTTTAAAATCGCTCGGTGTGTCATAAACACGGGAAATACAGATAACAGAACGAGTAGTCTCATCAATGACCGAATCTCTACAAAATAGTAACTGATAAAATGGTTCAAAAGGTTACGAAATCCAGTCACTTTCTGAAAGGCAGTTGACCATCTTCAATAATCTTTGTTCAAATATGACGAATATTGAGAAAATAGTTCAATTAAACGAACTGTCTTCCGGAATGAAACCTGACCGATGAAGTCTCTAAACTGCACTAAAATAGTTCCAGAGAAGTACAAGATAAACACACTGCAAACATTGTATCTCAACATAGAGTTAATTTTGACGACAGATACACTGGTTCTAGAAATCAATGGGATTAGTGAAACGCTTATATCAACTGCGTATCGAGCATTATTCCTGGCAAAGTATTATCGTCTGAAGCTGATAAAGAATGATCGTCCACTGAAATTGGAAATGATTTTTGAAATTCCACACGAACGAGATGATATAATCAACCTAACCAATAAACGTCTGAAGCTAATTTCAGGCGTATCTACTGTATTGCCGAACCGCCAATTGTGTTCACGTAATTCCCCGATCACACGAATATATTAAAGGATCCACGGTCTATTCACATCAAGTTCAGCTGCACATTCCAAGTGAAATATTGGATCACAACTACCTACACTGGCCGTACCGAGTCTTAGTTACGTCATACAATGACTCAACACATTCGAGTGTGACTTGAGAATTAAACCCAACACGATTGCATCATCAATCGATGAAAGAATAGTGACTGCCTCAAGTCGTTCGGAGACAAGGCCTTACGTCATCACCAATGATATTCCCCAATGGAGAAACTAGAAGCACATGGCATCATGAACAACTCGAAACCATCACGTGATCCAACCATGTTTCCAAACCGATAGACTTGATTCACTCAACGTGATTACCCATTTCGCTGTCGCACTAAATCTCACATGAACAAGGTCATGTGTGCTCACGCTATGCAGGTGGATATCAGGTTGTTGACTGTTACCATTTGACTCAAAGATATTCGAGTTTGTCGATCAGTTTTACGCGAGCATCGTAAATGATTGGTGGTAGTGTTAGTGGCGATGTGATTTGGTGATGCTTCATGCGTCAGACGCGCCCAGAAAGCTGCCCAACCGCAGAAGACAGGCAAGTTACAAAACGATCCTACATCGTACATGGAATGCGAGTAATGATCGTGGAACGTTTTTCACAATTTATAATTTGATGAAATGGGCTTTTATTAAGAGATTTGCATATGTTCATTATTTTCCAGTTATATCAGGTTAGAAGATAAATTAGAGGAACGTTGTTCATATGTGAAACTGAACTTGAAGTGACGGTTACCAGTGTCGTATTGACCTGTTTGTTTTGGTTCTTGATTATATTTGAACAAAAGTTTCCTGCAACTAATGAATATTCATCTGATTTGACAAATACAGTTGAGTGAGGACACGTGATTGAGACATCAGAACAATCGGTATCAAAACAACTATTTGTCAACGTCCCATTCGTGATTACATATCATACGTTTTATGGATTTTGCACACTGGATGATAGAAAATCAAATAGATAGTCGATAATCTTGATTACAGCAATTGCCAAATTCGTGTCCATACAGTATTGGTGTTATCAGCGTTACGACTGATATTGTGTTGATAACTATCAATTGTTTAGTGTTGGTGATTTTGTCACATTATTTTTGTAGGTAACCAGGATACATTCAGAGATCTGAAATGTTGATTCTGAGCACATAATGTGGTGTTGTTTCGTGCGAATTGAGACCTAATCGGCGCTGGCCGAGATCTGGCCTTTTGGCGTTACTTGCTGCTATTACTTTGACAGTTTATTTGGGAAGAGGGACTCCATTAGTATTCATCCAATGATCCGATTCACTGGAAGAGATGGTGAATGTCGTTTGTCCGCTTTTCACTAGACGTTTATTTTCCCAACTCGGATGATACGTCTGTGTGCGTTGGTACGGTCTTTCTGTTGTTCGGCCAGCGTCATCCGACCCACACTGAGAGCTGGAATGCACGGATAATCTGCCTTTCACTCGTAAAATGAGAAATTTATTAGTCAGTCACTGCAGTAGCTGTTTTTATGATTACGTGATCGTCCTAGTGGGCCATCGGATTTGTGATGTATAACAAATGAGAAGTAAAAAGAATTGCTATTTATTTATTTTATTTTGCCTACTTATCACCTCAATATATTTTGACATGCAGTATTCGGCCAGCTGATTGGGTATCTAAATTGTTTTACTATTCTGACCAACAATAAATCCAAGCTCACCGTCAAACGTTTATTGCACAACTGTTTCGCATGATACATGTGTATTGGTACTGCACATAATGGTCCACTAACGTGCAATATTGCTAATCGCTGGGTGTAAGAATTGGCGGATCGAATACCGAAACGTGTGGGATTCACCATTGGAACACCGGTGGAAACTTATACCGCAGTTTTATGATGCACTTATTTAGTTAATGCACTTTCACAGCTTCACCCAAACCAGTGTGTTACTGTTAATTGAACAGTTATTGTGAATAGTATTGTGTTTCCTGTAAATCACCAGTCTCACTGTAGGTGTGGCGTAGTTCAATGTGTCCTCTTAGTTGACTAATGACCTCACGACCCAAGGTTGGAATGATGTGAAATGCGCATAACGGGTAAGCGATGCTAAAGGTGATAGTTTGATAGGGAAAGGAGTTTGCATGTAAAACGTGCCTGCTCGAGTTCAGTATTGTTCATGCCACATGTTTACTCTTCTGATCGAGGCTGACAGCTTGTTGCATGTCTGCTTGATTTCTCAATGGGACTGGTGTGTGACGAATTTCCACCACAGCACAAGTGTTTTTGGACTTAATCGATCAACAAAATTCTCATTTCATATTTCCACAATACTCATCTGGCAGAAAAACTAAATTGAGATTTCCCGATCAAGAGAAAGAGAGGCCGACGAGGCCCTATTCCACACGTCACTGCAGTTTTCAAGTGAGGGGCTAGTTTGAGTTTTGTATATCCGGAGATGAGCTAGTGTGAAAAAGCTTATGGCGCAAACAGAAAACCAATTTCGCACTCAGCTCGAGAAGCGAACTGAGATAAGCAAGCAGACCAAGATAGAGGAGTTATAGATGAGCCGAGAAGAGAGGTAGAATCTGTGGGGCGCAACACACTCAAATCGAGGTTGTGGTGGGAAAAGGACGATAATTATTCGGGTCAGAAAGATCATCGGTTTTGGGAATATGAAAAATTGCTATGTGTTTACAGGGGATCGGAAAATTAGAAAGTCGGAAAATGTGTGTGTGTGTGTGAGAGAGAGAGAGAGAGAGAGAGTTGAATGACGACGAAAGAAATAGGCCAATTCGAATTGCACATTTTAAGGAGGATGAATGGTATGCCGTTTTGATCGGGTGGTCTGCATTAGTCCAGAGAATGCAGCATTTGGCTTATCTTCCAAAACCAAAATGGGTTTGAAAATGGGAGACAGAGGGAACAGAATGGAACATAGCAGTAGGATACGTAGGTGAAATGGAGTTAGTGGTGAACCAGGAAGCGAATTTTCAACTTTCTCATATGGTCCACGAAAAAGATTGACAGAGGAAATACATATGTGAAAGACATTGGAAGGGCAAAATTCGCGAGAGACTACTTTGGCAAGGAACCAACGTTTCAGGCTACCGTTGGCAAATGAGAGTGAGCGTTCGGTTTCCCAGCAGAAAAAGCTTTTTCTGGCTCTATGTATGGTTGGTGAGCATCTGTTCCTTGGCTTGCATAGAGCAAAGGTGAGTCCTTTGTGGGCGAGCCGAGCCAGTGGCAAAATGTTGCACACTTCATGCGTACAGCACGATCGCATGCGTGGTTGAACCAGTCGGATGATTCCGGGTTTGCCAGGTTTGGAGAGGTGAGTAATAAAAAGTTGCATAACCTGAAGAACAATGTCGTTGAAGTAAGAAACGGAAGAGAAAATGTCTGAAGTAGACATCGCAAAATCTATCTCAGTTGGTTGAACTTCAGCTCCAAATTATTTATCTCAAAGTAGGTGAAGTATGGAAGTGGGTAGATCTGATGTAACTGGAAATAGTATAGTGATTAGATGAGTCAACTGGAGCAAGGGCAAATGTGCCTGAGATCAGGGAATGGACAAAAGTGAGAATAAGTTCAAGGGTATGAGCATGATCGCCAGCTCGATAGGGAATACGTGTGAGGAAGTCAACAAGTTGGCATAGGTTGTTGACCACGGAGAAGTGTTCGGCTTCGCGCCCCAGAGCCGAAGTGTCCGATGAGTGAATGAACCAATCTCGCTTGTGAACATTGAAATCTCATAAGGTGGTGACGAGTCAGTTGGATCTGCCACAAATTAAGGTCAATGTTTGAAGGTGAGATATGAAAGAACGATGAATCGCTACTGTTGGGTGAACGGTGAACTACACAAAAGCAGTGATTACAAAAAGTAAGTCGAAGCTCCAGCCACATCAACTGAAATTTGCGAGTTGATATTATGCTTCTCTCCGCGAATGCTAGTGAGATTGACAAGTTAGTGCTCATCTTCCGAGTGAGGAGGGCAAGCAAGAGGAATCATTCGATTCGAGGACTTGGACCTCTGACGGATAAAGGCGAATTTTATAAAAATTCCCATGCCAGTAGGCTAATATCTGCTTTAGAGTGCGTGCTGAATTTCTCATATCTCGTAGAAGACGATAGTTTCTTCGTGTCACCGTCCAGGGTCACAGTAATTCTTAAACAAATCTCAAACAATTGAGTATTCACATTCAGAATGATGAAAAGTTCCATTTACGGAAAATTGTTTCATGAGTGTATGTCCATAACACTACTGCAATCAAGCTCATTTCCACAGAATGTAATTATTTTCGCGGGAAACATTTTATTACTTCCTAATATTTAAGGTCACCGCCTATATTGGTAGCAAACAAAAAGTAGGTTTTTACAGAAATAAGAAGGCTAACAGCAGAGAAAGCAGTCTTCTGCACTGAACCAAATATATGAGCATAACCCCCTATACATGACCGCATTCAAAGAAGAAGAACGGCCCGGCCACTTTCATGAATGCTCTACCGTTTCATGCTGTGTATGTGCGGCTAATAATCTTTGTGTGATACCCATTATTATTGTTGAGCTGACTTGTTTCTTCTCATTGATGTCTGAAATAAAATCTCCTCTATTTAGTCAATCTTTTCTACTCCTCGAGGTCTGCTCGTATCCGTTTATATGCTTGACGTTTTGCATGTAATTCATTTGCAAACGTGCATTCTCAGTTACATATTGATGACGTGAAAGTTCACTGATCCTTAGATGGAAAGAACCATAGAAAGAGGAAAATGAACGAATCAAACTCAAGAATTAGGCTGAATTGATATAATATTTTTCGTAAGCCAGTTTTACCAGAATGCATGACTAGAACTAGCATCAGACTGACGCGACAATGAGAGCTAAATGCGCATCGGGTTGAATGTTCAGGATTATGTGTGGATTGACCACAACTTACCGATAGGTGGGATATTCCAGGGATAGTCGCTTAAACTCAGCTCGCATGTTACTGTCCATGGTGAACCTAAGGCACCAGAGCACATATGAGAGTCAACAGAAGACATGCCGTGGTCAAACGGTAATATTCCTCGTACTGACTGCATTGTTAGTTCCTGCTGCATTGCCTGATGAGCAGTGAGTGGTGAGAACAGGAACATCGGAAAAATGGGGACTTGACTTGTTAATATTGAGGGAATCTAGAGAAATCAAACATTATTTGGTGAGGGATGATGAGTTTTAGATGGACCACCGCTCAATATGGTATCTTAAGGAGAGCACAGATTCATACCACGATAAAGGTAACTACACCGATTTACCTAGAAGGTTAGTCGCTGTCAATTCAGGTGGAGCCGAAAATATTTCATGGAAATAGAGGAGCAAGTCACATACTTGGTGACGATGCTTTTAAAAATACACGACGTATGGTAACGGATACCTCAAAATCAAACAAAATTCCTACGTTATTAGAAAACAGAACAAAAGGGGAGAGAAAGGATGAAAACACACAGGGAGGAAAAAAGAAAACCTCGTTGTTGGTCTAACACATAATTCCTTGAGGGTTCCCAATCAGAATGATGAGGCAACTCGATTAAAGAGCACATTTGCCCCGAAAACACGATTCGGATGAAAATATTACTTCAAAGTGATGCAAACTAAGCCCTAAAATGATAAGATTATGAATTCAGTTGAAGTCAGTCTTCATATTTCCTCCACTGCAATAAGGAGATTCAAATCTGGGTAGTTCAGTCGTACGCGGATTTAGATATCGGGCTGGGCAACAAGCTTTCGGATAAGGTGTTGCGTGAGACAAATGAACAAAGATTGATCTCGCTACAAAACTATAATTTCTACGGACTACGCTCAATGGCTCGACTGGAAGTTCCGTTTGCTCAGGATCGGACGAAAGGAACCTATACCCTGGTCTCAAAGATCTCTGGATATATATCCAACGGCATATTTCCTGGGCGGTTATGTTGAGATGAAATTTCACGAACTCCAGATGGTGAATTTAAATGAGTTGGAAAATCGTATCCAATCTGCATGTGGTTCGATTCCAACATAAATGCAAGAGGCAGTTCAACATAATATGATTCGACGGCTGACGATTTGCCTGGCTCAAGTTGGTAGCGTTTTTGAGCAGCTTCTGTAACGGCAAATACGGCGCCTATCAGAAATAGAAAACGAACTATTAGTTTTGTTCAGAGCCGAGGACGATCAAACAGTCTTTTTAAAGACCAACACGACCTGATTTTGCTTGATGATCCCGGTTTTCAAAACCAGGTTTGAGGTAATCGTGGTCCAGTCTCAAAGGTCGATTCCGTCTAATCGGTCCGAAAACCATAGTGCAAAATGGGGCAGTTCAATAGGCAACAGTCACTCTTCAATTTCCGATATTTGACGATAATAAACAGTGTGACAGTCTGAGAGCTGGTGGTTTTGTCAGAACGATTAAGTACGGAAATGACAAAGAGAAATTATTTGACACTAAATTTCAGGCAACAGTTTCCTGATGAAACATCCGCAGGATTCTCACCAATTGGAACATATCGCTACTCACGGTGTGATCGATGGTTTCCTATGAGAGCAATTCTATTGACCACAACGAATGGAAACGAATGGCACTGACATTAATAATTCACTGCAAAACAATGGTGCAATCCGTCCATAAAACAAGACGATCTGTGTGCATTTGTAACATCGTGAGTGATGTCGTTCAAAACCGTGTTTCAAGAAAAGCCGCAACCATTTCAAGGGGGTTTTCCCACTATGAAACGGCAAATAGGTCCACACTCAGATTGGAGCCGAAAATACCCAACTGGACCATAACCAGTTCCTGATGCGGCACTAAATATGTGCAGCTCTACTGTCCCATATGGTGGGTATTTCGTTACCAGTCATCTATCGACGCGATTGACAGTAATAGATTGTACGTTCTTTGATCATTTCGTCCATCTGTCTCGCTCAAGTTCAACGGACTGACGGTCCCAATCCAGACACTGGTTGCATACACCACGAAAGATCTGCTTTGCTGGCGGCAACGATCTCGCTGCATCTCAACGTGGTATATACTGCAGAACGATTAAGTTAAAGTGAGTACAACAGTATTGTGCGACAAATATAGGGAGAATTCGAATTGTCACCATGGTAAAGACACATTCTGCTGATACCATATGGGTCTTCATCGATGTATGGCTACAGCTTCGGCAAACCTCAATAGCCTTGCATTCCTTATCACGTATATGACCCGAAACGCAGTGTTTCGGTCAGCTGGATGTTGCGTCATCTGAAGATGACGAGCGACGGCAGACGACCAGAACTTTTGACTTTGAACATTGTGAATATGCGTTTGATCTGACCCTGATTGCATCACAAGACGTTGTGCCCGATTTGGAATGTGTTCGAATTCTCGGTTAGACAACAGTCGTTCTGTTCCACCCACGTGGGTTTTCCCGCAAATTCTTAAATCAGATTAGATTTGGTGTGCAGGGATAGACGTTATTTTCACCGACGGCTTTGAGGATCCCAATCGTTGGATGAACAATTATAAGGTCAGTAACATATTATGTTCTAGGAATCGCTGAAGCAAGTCGCCGTTTGAGCAGGCATTGACATCATCAGATTTGAATGGAAAACAGAGGATGACTAGTGATTTCTCTACTGAACAAGTCGTTTATCCGTCAACTATAGGCCTGCTGTGCCTTCTGATAAACGTATGGGGATGAGCGTTTTCGGTCGACGCCTCTCTTAGCTGTTGCAGTTCGCTGTCACTCATGTTTCCGTGCAAATTCGTTCTACTCTCCGAAATGGTGTTCGGACCAGGCAACGTTTATATTCCCTAGGCACAAATCTGTTAGAGTGCAGTTATAGCCAAATTGGCGAAATGGGTTCTCCAATTGCCTAAGCCCGTTCATGATTTAATGGCCAGCGAAACTGTAAAAGAAATTTTCGCATTGGTAGAGATCTTTGGGCCAGATCATTGTGAAAGGGAAACACACGACTTCATTTGATGTCCAATCGCTGTTCACGAACTTCCCGTTATGTAGGCCATACGTATCATCTGCGACCATGCAGAGCAAAACCAACTGAAAATCGGTATACCAGTCTCATTTCAGGAACGACAATTACTACCATGCTCAACAGTCGTATCGTGTTCTTCCATTGGCTGAGCCTACAGACAAATTGCCGCAGTCTCAATACGGAGCTCATTGGATTCATTTTATCAGGAAATAGTTGGGCTCACTTTGAGGAAAATGCGAGCTAGTTCATGATTGCAGTGTGAGAGATATAAGGTTCCATAGCCAAAAAAGCCCATTGCATTATTAAACATTACCGGAAACCAGACTCTCAAGTGGGGGACCGCATAAGTTCCCAATATGTCAGATGTGGTCACCAGCCGAGTCACAATGCAATCCCTCCTACCACGAAAAATATTGTCGTTCGAGGATTTAGAACCTCTGATCTCCGAAGTGTCAAATGAAATCTCCGCGCTACCAATAACAGTTTGGTGTATCTTGTTGATAGAAAAGGCTTTCTTGCCGAGAAACAGGACGATACGTGCCATCAGAAAGAATCAAATTGATATTGATTTTCAAGTAACTTTTTTTCTAATAAATTAGTTTTCTGGATAAAGAGAGTTGAAGGAAATCCTGGGATTATTGAGAAAATCTACCACAGTGTGTTCTGGTCCTCACTGTAGAGCTTGGATGATGGAGGGCAATATTTGGTGAGCTATCCGATAGCAAATCACATGATCATACATACGAATAACACGAATCCCCTAATCAACACGGAAATTTCAAAAATAGAGGATATTGATCTCTCTGTACGCCAGAGTTGCAACTGCCGTATGAATTCTTGACTTCCTAAACCGGTATGCCTAGCCATCTATCCGCTCAATTATATGCGTATAATATGCCCATTATATTCGGAAGGAAATTTTATTGATGACGCTGACTTATTACCGCCTGCGATCAGGTCGTGGGAATTCAATCTGGATCATTGGGTTCATAAATTTTGAATTGGAATAAATGATTTTGGCCTATCGAAGAATGTCTATATGCTGATGTTTATCCGTCAATCATGGGTACAAGCCTGAAGACAGAACAAGTTCATGGTTGACACACGGTACAGAAACTACATGAATAAAGTAAGGCATGATTATTCATAAGAAGCAAAACATCCGACGCACACGTGAATCGACAAAACAGATAAGTGATAATAGTTAGGAAGTAAATAATATTTCAGACTGAATTTTAACTATAAATAAACGAGCAAGCCGTTACCAAAACAGAAACGTCTATGATCGAGACCTTTGTTCGCTGTCACAGTTCAGAAAGCAGGAGGCAAATAAAACACGGCTAAACACTGAATAATGGGATTGTAATTCATCTCTGTTGTAAATCCGTAGTCAGTTTACTGTATCGTGTGCAATCGGATGTCCCAATTGTCCCAGTCATCGATACACGGAAATACGAAAATAATCTGAGTAGGAAAGCTGCTCGAATTTCACATATAATTCATTTCATCTATGATTGAATGATGTGAGGCGTTTTATGGACTAGCTAGAATGTGAGTCGACTACTGGAACACCCTTATGAGGAAAAAAGAAATAGTGGACCTGAGTAGTAATAGGAAACGATGACGTGCCAAATAAAGTGTAAATCTGTTGTCCGTGACAAACTAGTGGTTTTCGAACCGTTTATCTTCCCGGTTTGAGTAGGCTGCTCTCCGTCTTCTATATCGTGCGTACTGTTCTTCCGATGACAAAAACGTTTGGACATTCCTTCAGGCCGATGCAATTCTTTCGTTTGTGTGCTTATATCTACTGGCGCAGTTGATGGTCGGTGCGGTGAACAAGGCAAACGAATCAATGTGGCATCTGACTTGCATACTGTATCAGATAGTATAGGACCTACACGAAAAATAATCTGCGTATTTTATAGATCACAGTTAGTCATGCTGCCGTGGCAGATGCTTTTTGTTACGAACGCACAAGTGATCCACAACGAAGACTACGAAATGATTGCTTCTGCTGTGGTCGCAGCAAAGCCAGTCACGAATGAAATTGCTGCGCGCTTGTTTGGATCGGTGGACAGATTACTTCATTAACTGAGTTGTGTGTGATCAACTCTCAATTTGGTAAACCTTTCCATGACCAACTATTCCGCTAGTCAGCTCAATGTTGCCCGATTTATTTGACGTCAGTTTGACTTTGCTGACCTCATCACTTTCATTCTGTGGCTGCAAATTTGATTTATTTATCCAACCCTCAGTTGATATTGATCAATTTCCGTTTCGAGGGCCACATTAGTTGGTTTCAGAATTCGATTGACCAAACTGAGTTCGGTTTGTTATTAGTTGACCTATTGCGTGCAAAGTTGACCTCAGAGGTCAAACCCGGACTGTATTTGCATGTGCAAAGTAAAAGTCTTTGATCATTCAAGGGATTCATAGTGGCCTCGATAGAGTTGAGGATAAGACCGTTATCTGGCCACCTTATTTACCTGAACTGACTTTTCTATTTCTATCGACTTCTTTATCAAATCCGACTGTACTCTGTCACGGTTCGCTTTTGATTCGTCGTTGCGATCGTTTGCATTCCTTGTGTTTCTCGTATCGGTACTGTTTCGGGTCCTCGTTGAATAGAATACATTGTCACATCTTTCTCCTGGAATGCATCTTCTTTATACGTTCAACAGAGAGGATTACGTTGGATTTCCGATGTGAGACCGGAATAAAGACACGTTCATAAGCCTCGCTCAATCGTCTCCCGAAAGATGATGTTTAGCTTTTTAAGTCATTTATTGGTATAATATGCGGCGTAGTCCGTGATTATGCTCCCATATTACATCTGCCGCTCAATCTGCTAATGCTCATACGAATACAAAACAGAAAGTTGAAAGTTATACTCGATAGACAGAAAATGAACAGAACCAGTGGTACCAGGTTTGTGGCTGGTGAACGAGATGAACATCCAAGTGATCGATCACGATCTGCATTGTGCAGGCAAGGAACAGTGCTGTTCATTACAATGCAAACCATTGGAGAAGCGGGTATCATTTCGTGGTTATTTTACACGAGAAATAGTCAGATCAATTCCTGCGGAATTCATGCAAATAGAATGAAGTGAGTAGATTTTATGAGAATATTGATACGCCAGTATATATTTGGTCTATACCAGTCAGATTATTGATGAACCAATACCTCCCTTTTCGAGAGCAACTAGACGATGTATATTTACATTCGTCTTCATGGATTGGTACGAAATTCGGTTCCATAGGGAATCACTATCGAAACGCAGGGTCGCTCGTTAGGCAAGATCACATGTAACCAACACATTCGTGCAATCGTGCACCGAATTTCTTTTCACACAGTCACACAGCTTGAAATAGAACAGAATGGAACAGAAGCATCCAATTACAAATGGGAACATCTTAGCCATGAGTCACAGCTGTCACCCACTCAGCTCGTTTCTTCAAGTACGCCGATGAAAATAATTCACAAGAACAAAATTTTCCCAGCAGTCTAGTCTTGTGGTAAACACTCACAAATGTCTAGATTGCATTCTTTCAACTGTGAGATCACGTTTTCTAGAAGACGTCACCACTGTTGAATCTACTCCTTTTTACACGGTTTTAGAGAACGTGCATTGGTCGTTACATACAGGCATTGCTGTCTGGAAAGTTCATCGATTGCCATACCCAATTCCTGAAGTCTAACAGTTCGTTGCTTCGCAATCTGTTATTTCTGCATTCATACGTAAGTGTGTGTTCCCCTTGTTTCCATACTATTCTGCCGTATTTATTTCCGTCTGTTGAAAAGAGACTGTGTCACTGTTGGTAGTGACCTGTACAAAATCGGTCTT
The DNA here is from genome assembly GCA_948099385.1 of Fasciola hepatica. NCBI lineage: Eukaryota > Metazoa > Platyhelminthes > Trematoda > Plagiorchiida > Fasciolidae > Fasciola > Fasciola hepatica. The sequence continues at coordinate 3,684,763 of CANUEZ040000198.1, forward strand.
GTTTCCGGGCGTATGCGATAAGCATATAACATTATCTATTTCATTTGTCGGAAATATCAAAGCGGACTGTTCAAGGATGAAGTATTATCTGAGCTGTCAACACTTTTTGACGTACGAGGACTCTCTTCACATGTCCATTCAAACTTGCTCAAACCAGTATAATAATAAATTCATAAAAAAAAATCAAAAAAATGGTTTCGGTAATCCAGGAACTGGCAAAGAACGCGGCGCGAATACTGTATCAGCAGTTTTTCGAATGTCCTCTGATAGAAACTTCCCATGGGTCTGTTAACATTTTTAATAAAACATGTTGTCGAGATGACAAAACAGACGCGACAGAGCGAGTTATCTCGTCAATGACCGAATCTCCGTGATATAGGAATCAATAAAATGGTTGCTAAGAATTCGAAATCCTGTTACGTTTTGAAGGACAGTTGGCCATCTAGAATAATTTCCGTTCAAATATAAGGTTACCTATCCACAGCGAACACTGAGAAAATGGATCAATTAAAAGATGCCTACAAGGACACTATCTAAATTGCACTTAAATTTTTCCAGAGAGTACAAGATGAGCACATTGCAAACAGTTTCTCGGGCTAGAGTAGATTTGGACGTCAGAGCCACTGGTATGAAAAATCATTCGAATTATTGAACGCTGATATCAACCGCTTATCCATCAAAATTGCTGGCAAACTGATATCAACTCAAGCTGATGAAGATAAGTCTTTCATTATGCTTGGAAGTGAAATCAGAAATAGCTTACAGAGGAAACGTTATGATCAACGAAATCAGCAAACGTTTGAAGCCAACTGCCAGCGAATCTAATATATTGCCGAACCGGTTATAATGTTCACGTTATTTCCCGGTCACACGTCATACAAGGAATCAACACATTCAAATGTGGCTTGAGAAAGAAACTCAAAACGATTGCATCATCGATCGATGAAAGATCACTGATTGCGACGAATTGTTTGGAGACAAGGCACTACGTCACTGACAGTCAGACAGTCGTAGTGATTTCCCTACTGGATTAACCAAAAAAACATTCTTTCAATGAGCGACGCGACACCATCACGTGATCCAACGAAGTATATGAAGCAATAAATTTTATTCAATCAACATGATTACTCATTCCGCTGTCGCAACAAATCTCGCATGAAGCAGGTTATGTATGCTCACGCAGCGCAAGTGGATATCAGCTAATAAACTGCTGTCGTTATATTCACCGATATTCGAAATTGTCTATCAGTTTGACGCAAGCATCGTAATTGATGGGTGATAGAGGTAAAGTGATGTGATTGTGGTGATGTTTCATGCAACAGACGCGTCCAGAAAGCTGCCCAACTAGAGAAGACAGGTAAGTTACAAAACAATTCTACTACGTTTATGGAATGCGAGTAATGATCGTCAAAACGTTTTTCCCAATTTATAGTTTGATAAAATGAGCTTTTATTGGGAGATATGCACGTGTTCATTATATATATGAAATTGAACTTGAAGTAATGGTTATCAGATTCGTACTGACCTGTTTGTTTTGGTTCATGGTTATATTTGAACAATATTTTTCTGCAACTAATGAATATTCATCTGATTTGGCAAATACAGTTGAGTGAGGACACTCGATTAGGATATCAGCACACTCGGCATCCAAACAACTAGTTGTCAGTGTTTCACCTGTAATAGAATATTAAACGTTTTTACAGATTTTGTACACTGGGCGATAGAAAAGTAGAAAGATAGTCCATAATCTCGACAACTGCAATTGACTACATCGTGTGCATACAGTAGCGGTGTTATCAGTGTTACGACAGTTATTGTGTTGATAACTATGAGTAACGTGGTGGTAATGATGACGTCACATTATTTTGTGTGTTGCTTCTGAGCACATCATGTGGTATTGTTTCGTGCGGATCGAGACTCAATCGGCGGTTGCCGAGATCCAGCGGTTGGCATTTCTTGTTACTCTTACTTTGACAGTTTATATGGGAAGAGAGGCTCCATGATTATTATTCGTATGATCCGACTCCATGGAAGAGATGGTAATTGTCACTTGTCCGCTCTTCACTTGTATTTTGTTTAACCGACTTGGGTGATAAGCATTTATGTGTCAAGACGGTCTTCCTGTTGTTCAACATACGTCTCCCGCCCCACACCGAGAGCTGGAAATGTACGGATATTCTGCGATTCATTCGTAAATGAGAAATAGTCGAGAAGTGAACAAAACATGGATTCCGGCAGCGTAGTTCATCGTTATGACTTCGGATATGGCTAACACGCGATTGAGATGGACTGTTTACCACATCTGCTTTACTGCCACCTCTAAATTGAACTCATGGGTAGACAGATTGCTTTTCGACTGCTTGATGACAAGGTGTGCTATCGTAATGCTCCGTACCATTATTGATGAAGCACCCGGAGTGTATATTAGGAATGAGAAATGATTTCACCCTTCTACGTTTTCTTTATAGGACATATCTTAATAACATTTGTGGTCAATCACTTTTGAAGTGGCTTATTCTGTCTAAATAATAAGAATCTGTGGTGGCGTGTGCATGGACTCGATAAAATCTCCTCATGAATAAGTGAACGTCCTAGTGCGCCATCGGATTGATGTGATTGTGATGCGTCCGAGAAAAGCAAACAATATTTGGATTCTATTTCCAACGTGATTTTATACATTCACAGGCCTAATTGAATTCACGTATTAGGTGGAATGAATACATTCAGTTACCAAATTCTAAATCGTATTCATGCTCAACTTTAAATGTATTGGGAAGGGATAGGTTTGAGTTCAGTTTTCGTCATGAGCACCTTGTTACCTCATGTGATAGAAACGTGATGAAATGAAAGTATCCAATCTAGCCCATTGGAGGCCATAATACTTAGGCTGCATTTTTTCATTAAACACACACATGCGTCAAACAATAGGGTCTACTCACTCAATGTTTTTTCTCTACCAGTGAAGGTCTTTCGAAGAATCTATCAAAAATATAAGGACATTAGATAGAAGAATGAAGAAACCCAGCAGATTTATGGGTGATAAACCGAGGAACCCTTCTGCTTATGTATTAACAACATCTAGTTTCGATTTCACGGAGCCTGATCGCATTATATAAAAGAAGTTTAAATTTTATCCTTCTTAGAACCTAAATTAGGAGATATTTGTATTGCCTAATGAAAATGGCGCGACAACCCGATTATCTCTTTCCGCCACTCATGAGATGGAGAACACGGTTATTAGGGAAGAAAATAATTAGCGTGCATTGCGAGATCGTGATTGTAGCGTAAACGTGCGACGGTCAAATGAAATTCGTGCTTGATAGCGAGCCAGTTTTGTGATATGCCGATTTTGCAAGCATAATATAGGCCTCAAGGAAACTCATGACTTTTGAACTTGTGGTGATCCTGTCGAATTAGGCGCCCGTTGCTCAAATGGTTTGAGTAGGTTATTATGTTTCCGGATAAGATTCCTTGTAAGTTCAGAATTTGAAGATGTCTTGATATCATTTGTTTCTCTGTCAGGATGTTGTTATCCAATGTAGTGTCCCGTTTGTAAGATTGTATTTCTGAAGGTATGTCTTTCATTTTTTATGTGTGCATATCTTCTTCATGTTTACACGGCCTGATTCATTATCTGGTTGGGGGGGACACCGTTTGTTCTATTCTACCTAATCCCTCTGTTACTCACGAAGAAGAACTAGTCAATAGCCTACCCACTTCAGATGTTGTAATATTCAGATGTTCGGTAAAATGTTGCCACGCACTATATGTTTCAAAGTATTTCAGGAAGGTCGCTTTCTACAATTCTCCAGTTTCGCACCGAAGACCTACAATCATGGTTTGGTTCGAATCCCCTTCGACGGAGCTTGGGAAATCTGCATCAAAGATTAAGTGTAAAATGAATAGGAGTTTATAGAAAGAACGTTGCTGGCCAATTGATATCCCGATAGGTTTATCGAGCAACATCGAAAACCGAGGCAAGCAAGCGGAAATATTGTAACAGAGATCAGCCTCGTTTCTTTGCTTAACATTCGATTGTTCATACGAATTCTCGCTATCAAGCACAGTAGTAATTTGACAGTTGCACGTGCATGCTACACGCACGCCCTGGTCACTGATCACTTCCTCCCTATGAATCGTGTTCTCCATCTCATGGGTCGTGGGAAACAATACTCTGGTTGTCATGTCGGCTTTATGCGAGGCATCACAGTGACGGACTGGCGGTCCGTGCATGGTCGAAAAGACTAACGAGCACATGCAACTAAAAAGTCACATCTACGGATTCTTTTATTGTTCCAACTTTATTTGCATCAGGTCACAAAGCTGACCCTACGTAATCCGCTAAAATTGTGTTGCGCAATCCCAATTTGGAGCTGTGAGCATTCACCGAAGCGAAGTCCATCAGAATGCATTCGTGAGTGATTTGTGCACAACAAATGGTTGACACGAATGTTTGTTTGTTATGGCACCAACCGAAAGGACCACCTTTCGAACTCCCTGTTGTGGCTTTCAATCAAACCCGAGTAATTATATGATTTCTCTCGCTGTGTGGTATATAAACTGAAATGTTTGAGGTAGGCGGTGGACGAGAGCAAACGAAATGCTTGCATCACGTTACTTATATTTTTCTCCAGTTCCCATGTACTTCTCAAGAAACAGAATAATTCTATATCCCCACCGTCAATATATGATGCGGTTCCCACACTAGATCTGGCGAAAATACCCATCATTAGCCGAAAACATTTAATTATAGAATATTTTGTGCCGTATGCTGCATGCTGCAGTTCCATCAGTAATCGGAATCACGTCTCCCCTTACAAGTCCGATTCATCGTTCAGCCCTTTATGTAGAGAGATATTCACGACTCCAACTTATCCTAAAAATCGCATCTAGATGTTCTACTTGATGTCAATTTTGGTTCAAGTTTCTACTGGCTTGGTCTTCCCTGCACAAAGAGATGTGTTGAGGGAAGCAATTATAAATCATTTAGTCAAAGTGCGTGTGGGTGCCCTGGCTCTCCACACACGGAGACTTAACATCTATGTTTGATGATACGTCCAAACTCCAACATGCATGTCGATAATTCCTCGCAGTTTAGTGGTTGATGTGAACTGAATTCCGAAAATATCAGTCTAGCCTCCACATAGCTTGCCCTTGGTGGCTGAATATGTCAATCACATTCATAGCGTAACGTATCCTGTTGTATAATTTCAAAATTATCACAGCAAATGACGCAGTTTTCAATGCACATTCTGCTTCCTCAGCGTTAGACCCACCATCACTTTACATCAACTAAGTTATAATGCATCTGGTTGTAAACCGTATCATTGCCAATCAGGTAATCATGCAAGAGTGTCATTACTTGAGCTATGGGTTGGGCATATTAGGCACTCACTGAGGACGCGTCTAACGGTTGGCATGGATTTCGAAATTCAGAAGTCTTTCCTGGTGCATCTACTTGTGGAAATATAGATGTCATTCATCCTTTTCAATCATGACAGCGAATAACATGCTTGTACTTTGAGAGTAGTTTCAAATTCCAGTCGAAACATATCTTGAGAAACAACAAACGATGGTCTACTACTGGGTGACAAAAGGGAAGCGCATTTCTCTCAATACGTAACGGTAGACCATCGATACACTTATTCCTTTATTTTCTTCACTTACACGCAACTATCTCCTACTAGACGACGAGGCGTCTTCATGAATATACTCGCTAATGGGCGGACGAGATCTACCAACCCATCGGCTTCAAAGGAAAGCTATCCAACCTACTCCACCTGGTATTCCGGAATGAGCAAATTAGCCGAACAACAGGCCACCGGCTCATGTGGAACAGCTCTGCTGCACTCTGGGTTGCGTTGGGATGTGCAAAGGTTGAAAGGAGATCGTCTGGATAAAGGCTGGATCAGACATCGTTAATCTAATTTCCACTGCTGACTGGGCAATCGGGTGATACAACGTCCCTGAACAGTGCCGGAGACACCGCCACGCACAAGTTTCCCGAGAACCTCTATGAATAATTTTGAAAACATGCAATCTGATCATGCCAAGGCTTGTCCGGCAGGTGACGCTCCTCGTGCTCCAATGGTCGAGGTGGTAAGACAACAAACTGGAATACTGAACCGTCGGAAACAGGCTTTTGCAACTTGCTGGAATGTATGGAATCTACCATAGGTTGGCAGCCTCACAATGAGGACGCTGTAGAACTAAAGCAAATACATCTACATGGCTTGTTTCTCAGAAGTCCGCATACTTAACTATGGCACTCGGTGCATAAATATTGCAGGACAGGAGTCAGCTTGCTATCTTTATCATAGCGACAAGGCAGACCAATCTGAGAGCCACGATATCACATTCGATACTAGCAGTAAATCCAACAGTACAGTGATCGCTTGGGAGCCGATTTCCCTAAGACGTCCTTCTGCACGTCTCGGGGGCTTCCCGGAACCTCGACAGTGACTGAGACGATGAATTGGACGCCAATATCTAAGAGAAATCCAATGAGATCGAGAAATGTGATATTCTGGACATCGCTTGGAAGTGGATTGCTCTCACAAGCCCTTCGGATGAGTCAACGCGAGACGTCCTAGGTCACGACGGTTACCAGACTGGATCTCTGGGAAGCCATTTCAGCTGTCTGATAATCAAACGAATCCGAGATATCAGGAAGTGGCGAGAACTACATAATGACACGGGGAGGTTCGCTCTCCGTTAAGCTTGATTGAAAGCGGTAATGGATCAAACATTCTGAAACTGTGGAGATTGCATTAGGGATTAGTGACTCCAACAAGCTATTCCGCCATATTCGCAACTCATCGGATAGGCGCTACAAGGGAGAATCATTCCTGTGCAGCGCAGCCGGCCATCTTATATCTGAGCACAAAAGAAAAATAGAGCGATGAGTAGAGCAGGTCGATTGGTGGCTCAGCCGATCAACATACCACATAATGGACCCACAAACTTCCAGTGCTCGCAGAACAGAGATTTCACTATCATCAGTCAGCTAAATAACGAGAAAGCCGCTTGTGGGCAGCATTTACACTATCGCCCTGCTCGGTACAGGATCTGACCTATTTGGAACTTGTGTGCGCACCTCTCAAAACTCAGGGTCTGTTTGCCGGTTATTCGTGATCGTTGAGTGGGCCTTAGTGACTATGGGATATATACCTCTTCCACCGCAATCAAGCGCAAGTATGAACTAAAGACCAAATCTCATAACCAAAAATCTACAAGGTCGTAAGACCGTTCTCTGTTTTATAAGACAGACTATAAAACGCGATTTTTCTTGTCTCATAATAGAATATGTCAAAACCTGGCTGCTGCAGCCATTTTCAGTAGCTAACGTTGAAGGGCAAACCTCGATGATGTCAAAAGTCAGTTCTTCGTGGAAAGTAGTCGGTATATTGATATAGTGTGCAACAAAGAAATCTCAATATTGGTAACTATTCGGTTGCTGTGAACTTACTTGCACCAGTCACATTTTTCGATTCACAGTTGCCAATCAAAAGTCAATCTCTGACCAATCAAAAACATCCAATAGACAAGAGTGTACTAGTTTCTACGGAATACACTGTACATATTCAAAACAAACATTCCGCACACACGATTCCGCGAATCGCGAAACATGAACAGCTGGTGGATATGGTAATATTTCAGACGAAATTAATTTGGTACCGCATGAAATGCAACACTAATCTAACCTGGTTTAGAAGCTTATGGTCCAATATTCAATGTCCAAATTTTAGTTTGTTTTTTCCCGTTTGTTTCATTATCACCACTACTGGCTTTCTTCTCAGTAGTATTTTCCCCCTATTCATCTCACTGTGGCAAACATCAATTGTGCTCCTTTTCGACTGATAGTTGAGTTGCTAGCCTAATGGAATCCTCGATGCAATACAATGAGATACAGGTTTGTTCTGTTCAGATAACCATTACCATGCATTGTAGGTGTCGGCTTTGTTTGTTATCTCGTAGCGGCAATCTCACAAGGAAATAATGGAGGAGAAGAGAGTATGTAAAGAGTACGAGGAGAACCACATTATTGGAATTAGGTCGACGGAGAAAGTTTGCGGATGCAATAGCCCCACTAATCGCGGCATCCAGCCATAACTATCAAAGCATCTAACCATTGAGTGGCAGGGTCGCTTGAACCTCGCCTAGAAAGTCTGACACGCCCTACAATAACAAGTCAACTGGTTAGACTTCTCACAGAGTAGTAGTATGCAAGGATCTGTGTCTCCCTTGGGATTCGCTCGTGTTTGATCTTCAAAATACAAAAATAGAGGGAACTCCATGAGAACAATGACTCAATGAGTGCAACAACAGGACCCTACAATTGCATCATTCGAACTCCAGTGTGACTGCTAGCAGCCTGCTCACTATACTGCTCCCCCTGTAACGTAAAAAAGCAATGTGCCAGTGTTATTTACTCATCCACCATACACGAATTGAGAGTATTTGATTCTCATTGTGACGATCATTTTACAAGACCACTATCGATCATATTGTATCGAAATCACACAGTCAAAATACCTCCCATTCCACTTGGTCCCACTAGCCAGTGATTTAAACTAAATACCAATTTGAAATGCAGTTCACCTCAGTTTGTACTATTACTATGGGCCCAGATAGTCACACCTAGTTTGTTGCTCATTTTCAACTTACTCGTATGAAGTAGAGTAAGCCAGTGTCCACCATATCTCATTACTCGTGCTAATGTTCTAGCTTATCTATCTGAACCCTACGGTTATCTACTTGTTTACCCTTTGAAACCAAAATGGGCCTACTGCAGCTTCCGGACACTCACAGTGGAGCGTTTAGTGTACCATAGTTTCAGGAAATGTGTGCATTCTAAAATACATCTCGTGTCATGTTGAAAAAAAACAACTAGATGAATTTTGATCACTGTCTACTTGTAATCCAGATAAATGGAAAAAGCTATATCTAATATTAGATAAAGTAGCTTCAGTCAACTGACTTTATTCCTCGACTTTGACTTCTAAGGATTACCGAAGAAGATCAGTTTATGAGCTGGCAGCACAATCTTCAACCGATGAAACTGGTCAATGAGAAATAAACTCCAGGGAACGATTAATGAGACAATAGTCTCCATCATTCGAACAAATGCATCCAGCTTACTAAATTGTTGTGGGCCAGTAATCTACAGTGCCAACAGGATTCAAACTCACCATTCACCATAGGAGGATTTGGAATCCACCGTGATGATTATTTGACCAGCGCCGGCCAGTTTAATGTCAAGTCAATAACGAATATGATGAACACAGTCGTTTTCTCTCTAACTACTCACTTTCTGAAATGCCCAAACAAAATCTCTAGGAACGTTTATCACAGATTCTCTGAAAAGTCAACAACTTTTTCCTGATTTATATGAGCTACATAGAGTTAAACTTTTATCCCCATGAGCTCCTCCAACTAAAAAACTCCAATGATCTGGATGATTGAAAATTCTTCAAATTTACTGTGCATGTGGAAGAACGTTTCAATAGAAATCTTGACAATAATGTACGGTGTGACCTCCCCAGCGTCACTCATCCCATACCGATGCGTTAAGCTTGTTTCCATAAGAGATTACCACGAGATTGTTACATACGCTTTTGTAGGCGTATTTAACGGGGTTCTCTCATACCGTATTTGAACACTACAATTTAAGGGTCCTATGTTACCTACATTATGCGTAATTTCGAGTGTATTCGCAGATTTCCCTTTATACATTTTTCAGAAACAATCGTCGTGAATCATAAATGTCTGGACAAGACCTTCATGTTTCCCTCCGTTTATCAATCTCAAATGTTATAAGACTATCTTTCATATTATCTATTTTGACCCGAATAGATGACCTACCAGGTTATTTCTTGAAATGATTCATCATTCACTATCAACATCCAGCTCACCAATAAAACCCTACCATGGGTGCACAACTGTTACATCCGTGTTGGGAATCATTAGTAATGCCGATCCACCGAGTTCACACCAGGAGTGGAAACAACATCTAAGCTTCCCATGCTAACTCCCTCAAGGATTTGGTTCATAACATCACTTATTGAAAAAACGACCCTTTTGTATGCGTCTTCGGAGATTCGTAAGCTTAGACTGTTGTTCCTGCATGCTTCATTTTAAATCCATGAAATTATTCTAAATATTCTTTGCAAATGGCCGACCTTGGAATAGGACATCTATCTCATGAAAGCTCTGAAAACAGTGACAAAATTGCGAAACAGCTAGGCGTTACTCATGCTGGGCTGCTCGTAGGCAGCTCGTTCTTTGGAAAGCTCAAGAGCAGTAACAGAAAATTCATGTTTCTCAAATACAAATGAGATCAAAATTAAGTCTGAGAAGAAAAATGTATTTAAATCATAAAGTTATAATCAAAGGTTGCTTAACTCTGCGCAATCCTGTGACTTGCATTTTTCGGACGTCGTTGGTCTGTGAGAAGTGGGCTTCTGTCCAGTTTTGCTAGAGTTCGTCAAAGGAGGAGTAAACGTCTCGTCTCGGCCAATGCTGTTATGCTATTTTCCTACAATCGTCTGCGTTGTGCTTGCCCACTCGTATTGCGGCTAAAATATCTGCATCATCACCTCATCGGGGAATTACGTCCTGGAATTCACAAACCAAAATGGCAATAAATGTAGGCGTTATTACGTGTCTTGTATGAATAAAACTTTAAAGATTCGACCAGGACGATAATAATACTAACGCTCAATTTCGTCTTTTTGCGGTTTCATTTACCGTCACTGAAATTGGAACGAGGATATATACAATGCTAATATCAAACAAATACCGTCCTTATTTGGGATTGATTGCGCGACTATCCTGTTCATCTTCATATAGCCATTCTATATCTAACTAGTGCAACGCCACACTCTCGCCTCCCTACTGGCACATACATTGCCGATAACAAGGTGCCTAACTCACTGCGTTTCCATGTTTGTGACTAGCTAATCTGTGGTGAAGAGGCTGACGTGGTCCGACTACAAACGCGCTTATGAGAAATGTGAACGATCAGACACGTACATCGAAAGGCCGTATGTGCATGTGCATCAATAGAGTCAGTTGACTACGGATCAATACGAGTACGAAACAAACGAGAGTGGATGGCACAATGAGGGAGAGGAACTATTCAGATTGGTTGAAATTCCTGAAACGCTTCCCGATATTCGTAGGCAGTCCTTTGATTTTACCTTTGAAGGCCCCGCGCACATTGGAGTAAAATGCAATAACCCAAAAGGCATCCAGTATTCCGGTGGATCAGGTTGTTCTGCAGCAGTTGATCGCACAATGCTCGAATAACGAGAGTGGCATGGCGGTTGAGCCCACGAAGTTGGGAGTGGGTGGTGATGCGGAGCACTTGAAGCACTGAGTGTTGCCGTGTGATCACATCGAAGGTGTTCTGAAGGTGCTTTCCCAGATAGAACAAGACGGTGTCATTGTGTGTGTGTCTCCATCCACATGGCTTTATCCGATTGTGGCGGCGATGATGAGTGATGCGCAGACACTTCGAACTTGCGGTGATCATCGACTGTTCTTGAATTCACATTCAAAAAGACGCGCGGCAACTACGGTGGAACCGAAGAATTGCCAGAAATGCATAATTGGAAACGAGTGTTTCTCATAAATTGATCTGGCTGATGCATGTTCAGAAGTTCCGCTGCACGCAGAGTCTAAACCATTATCGACCAACAACAATTCATGGATCATGCTCCAATACAATTCCTTACTGTTCGGTATGCACGTGTCCGACGGGGTATTTCAGGCCATTATAGACCAGGTGATCCGTGTTATCAATGGAGTGATAATGAATCAGAATGTTGTGCTTATATTTAAATCCGCGAAGATCCAACAGTACTGCAGATTGTGACAGCTGCTGGAGAGATTCAGGGAATTAAACGTATCGAAAAAACGCAAATTTGGTTTCAATAAATCAGATTTCCTAGGCTTCACTGTCAATTCAAACGGATATCGACCCGATCCAGATAGTTTTAAATCAGTGATTGTCATCCAGTCACCGGAAAATCGGGCGAACTTATGATCAATTCTTGGATGCCCGCAGTGCTACTTTAGATTAAATCCCAACGTTTTGACACGAGTCCAACCTTTTCCTCTGGCCCAGTCATCTGATGCAGAGCAATGGAACAAGCAGTGTTGTCTTATTCGAAATATCGATGACCGACCGATACTAACCTCGTTCGCGCCGTCTGAGCGGACGACACGGACCACTGACGTGTCCCATGTGGAGAAAGGAGCAGTTCTGTAACAGGTGAATGTCGAATGATCTGCACCTAGCGTTTTCTCAGTGCTTCAGGGAGGAGTTATTCTTAGATGTAGAAGGAAGCTTTGGTCGTTTCACTAGCGGTACGCTGATTAAAACGGTATGATCTTCACCTAACATCAAGCTAATCATTCCTCATGCAATGCAGATAAATCCGCCTACAAATCCACGGCTGCTGTGATCCAATGATGAGGCATTACCTGAGCTGCCCAGAGCTACGACGTGCTGCATTGAGGAGGCAAAACCGTTATGAGGGCGGATTTCTTGCCACGATACTCATGATTCGCAGTGTCAGAACAATACCATTTAATTACTGCGGCCCCTCCTTTGTCCCCGTAAAAACTGAGTGAGCAGACGAAACGATGTTATTCATCGTTGACTTTAGCAATTAGAAACGAGTGGTAACCCGACGTGAAGCGGAAGTTGCTACAGTTCTTCCTACTGCGAGAGGAATTCAGTATTCAACCCGACAGTGTCCAGTGTCGGGGTGACCTTCTTAAAATATTTTTCATTGGTTTTGGTTGAACTGAATATGGGCCACTTGGGTGTGAAACAAATGAAGCCACTGGCTGGACGGATGTGCTGGTAGCCGGAATTAGGTACGACCATTGTCACCATGACAAAGAACCAGTGGTCCGAGAGCAGAGAGTTCACGCTGACTTTTGTGGCTCATTCGTGAACAAAAAGCATGCCCGAGTTCTGAGTGACTCTTAATTCGAATGGCCAGAAGTGTTCCTTACGAATTCACCAACCAACCTATTCGTAATCGAAGTTTCTTTCCAATCAAACGATGTACTATTGGTCAGCTTAGGTAAGGAAATCAGATTGACTGAAAACTAGGATACACACAGCTATCGCCCAGTAATTGGAAACTACCAGCTTTCAAAGAAAACCAAAATATGGTTCAGCGCACCTTACTGTCACTGTGTTTCACTGAATCGCTAGTAAACCAAAATTCCGTAGTTCGGGGATGACCATGAGTTGCACACTGGTGACCTCCAAAGTGGGACAGTTTAGGATCGGGTGAAGCTTATCAAGCTGTTTCCATATAATCCGCTTTCACTAGTCCATCCTACTATGCGTGGACCACCTGTCTGTTATAGTAGTAGGCTGCACTACGTTACCTCGACAACCATAGGAGCATCAGTTGAGACGAGACAGAATACTTGCATTCATCAGACCTCACGCGACAGACCAGAAGAAGTTCTTTCACGGGTGCTTCGGTCAGTTTCTCGTGTTGGGTTAGCTCCCCACTACCTTTCGTTGTCAGACTTTTGAGTCAGAGGATACAGTGAGAGTACCCAAATAAAAGTCCGTTGTGCGTTACGGAAATTTGATATCCAATCACTGTTCACAGATATTCTCTTTAGGAAGTCCATACGTATCATCTGCGACCATGTAGAGCAAAATAACTCAAAATCGATATAGCAGTCCCATTTCAGGAACGAAAATTACTACCATGCTCAACAGTCGTATCGTGTCCTTCCCTTGGCCGAGCCTACATACAAATTGACGCAGTCTCGATACGGAGCTCATTGGATTCATTTTATCAGGAAATATTTTGGCTCACTTTTAGGAAAATACGAGCTTATTCATGAATGCAGTGTGAGAGATATAAGGTTCCATAGCTGCAAAAGCCCACTGCACTATTAAAGATAACCGGAAACCAGACTCTCAAGCTTGAAGCGGGTGGGTGATGCACATAATGGTCCACTAACATGCAATATTGTTGATCGTTGGTTGTAGGAATTGGCGGATCCACTACCAAAATGTTCAGGCTTGGTCATTGAAAAACCGCTGGAAACGTGAACTGCAGTTTTATGTTGCACTTATTTAGTTATTGCACTTTTACAGTTTCACCCAAACTAGTGTGTTACTGTTGACTGAACAGTCATTGTAAGTAGTATTGTGTTTTCTGTCAGTCATGAGTCTCATTGTACGTGTGGCGTTGTTCAAAGTGTCTTCTTAGTTGACATATGACCTCACGACCCAAGGTTGGAATTATGCCATCTCCGGAAACAATGACCACCTCGGTAGCTCACTATTGGTCTTGTGTCAATTTGGGAATCATTTGTTGTACTACTGTTGTATGAAAAGACAAAATGTAAAATTTGCATAACGAGTAAGCGATGCTTGAGGTGATAGTTTGATAGGGAAAGGAGTTTGTATGTAAAACGTGCCTGTTCGAGTTCAGTTTTGTTCCTGCCACGTGTTTAACCATCTGGTCGAGGCTCACAGCTTGTTGCATGTCTGCTTCATTTCTAACTGGGACTCATGTGTGACGAATTTCCTCCGCAGCACACGTGTTTGTTGGACGTGACAGGTCTATAAAATTCTCATTTTATGTTTCCCCAATACTCATCTGGCAGAAAGACGGATTAAAAACATCCCTTGAATATTACCACAATTCCCACTTCTTACAAATTCTGTTCTTGATAAAATGTGAAGAAACCAAACTAGAACAAACCCAACGATTACTTTCTCTTCTCCAACCCCATTTGAGTACAAGTGTTCATCATGACTCCACAGTATGATGGCCCATTCAGATCAAATCTTACTGACCCACTTTAATGAATTTTAGCAATGCGGTACTGAAGACTATGTGCGGTCAAGTTTATTGTTTGCACCAACTTGGTCAGAACTAAACACTGCGTGAGCAACTTTTATTAGCAACGTTTCACACACAAATAACTCAACGTCTCAACTTACCAATACTGAAGCAAAACAAATTGTACTGATATAACCTCGTCACACATAGATAATTAGGCACAACCTTTGAGGGACAGGCAACACTGAGATGCAAAAAAACTGATACCTCGAACGACAACGACACTCTTTATCACTACGGAATTCTCGAACCGTCATCGCGAAACAAGACGGCGAAATTGAGCATTTTTAGCGACGACCAGCACAAGCCTAATGAGGTCACCACTATTACCGTTTATATCTTATGTTTGGAAGATCTTACGGAAAACGTCAAAAGACCAGTCGGAAAGGCAAGAACACGATGGAAACTATTATCACGGAGTAAATCGAAAAATCCAGTTACTGGGCTACTAAACTGTGTTTCAGAAAAAATAGTCTTATGTATGGAAATGGCGTGGTTCAAATGCAGAAGAAAGGTGAATTTCTATAAACATGACTACATTTGGATGGTTTTTGTCATTCCGGTTTTACCAAGAACACGTTTATCTGAAATTAAGAAACGCGCTGCCATGTAATATTTTCATGAGTAACTGAATTATAAAGAGGTATAAAAATATATTTTATCGAGAACGTCAGCTCTGAAGTCATGTACAGGCATAGTTAGCAAGATCTCGATGCAGTGATTTAGCGGTTCGCATGAATACATGTAAGTAAAAGCAGATAAGACAAACTGAAAGTGCAATAACTAATGCATTCAGGATCGGCATCACAAAACAGCGTCAATCAGAAAACGAACGTGTTACTCACAGAAAGTTCAATGCTGATTTTTTGTCTCTCGTTGAATAATCTCAGCAGTTCCCTTGTTAAACCTCAGAAGTGGGGAAAACAAAATGATGAAAATTCTCACCTTTGACTTTTCAAAATGTTTTTTTAACCGCAATCACCTTATGGTAATAGTTACATATATACAGTCTTGTTCACCAATTTAATTTGCACTTTTCACCTCTGCGAAAATAATTACGAGAACTTTATTCCATCGAAGCACTGCACGTTGGAAATGTCTGTAACATTTTGAATCCCCGATTTGTTATTTTGTGTAAGCTAGAATTCAACGTTAGGAAGAGGATTATGTTTTATAACGTAACCAAATCTAAATGTTGCGCTCCAGCCAAGTCGGATTTTTATTCAAGAACTTATCGACACCAGAGTTCTTCAGATTTAATATTTTGGGCTCGGTTTTTCTGCGCAACTGTATTCACTTAAATCCAACTTCACCAGTGTTTGAAACCAGAGTTCAACTTCTGGATCAAGTATTGAATTTAAACGGATTAAAGTGGCTGCAACATATGTTACACATGCCCACCGACAGACTTTTTCGGCGTATGCTGTTCACAGAAATTATTATTCGCACGAAGAAACCGAATCCTATATAACAGTGTAAGCTAGAATTCAACGTTAGGAAGGGGATTATGTTTTATAACGGAGGCAAATGTAGATGTTGTGCTCCAGCATAGTCGGATCATTATTCAAGAGCTCATTGACACCATAGTTCTTCAGAATCGAAATTTTAGGCTTCATTTTCCTGTCATTTTGCTGGGTAGTCAAAACTCATGATCAAGTCAATGTTTACCATTTACTTCACAATACGAAATTTCGATTTGGCTTTACCAAGGAGTACACAGACTATTGAATGAAGTAAGATCATTGCCTTCCCAGTTGTGAATGAATATGGAGAATGAATAATCTGGTGAATACACCAAATTTACTGAAAGCGAAAATATTTTACTGACTCAGAATCGGGTTTGTTCAGTGTTATGCTCCAATTTCAGCCAGTAAGAGGAACGATTGGACTTGGTGCTTGTGTTAAATTGACGAACTATCACACACATAAGGGCAAAACACATAACGTTTTTCTTAGGATTAAAAGACCACACTGAAACAACAAATAGCGAGGCGATCACTGGTTGTAGCACAAAACCTTATTGGCAACAAATATATCTTCAAATTGTGGGCTTTGAATAGAGCTTAATCTTGTTGGACAGAGCAATAAGGTTTTTCAATGAATGTGTTTTGTGGCTAAATAACCTAGCGTCGCAGAGTTAACTGCTAAGTTTTGAATGACTCATCTAAGTGAAATATGAACCAACCTAATCTTGAGAGAGAAAACCCAGCAGGATTCGTAAGCGTTTCATCCACATCACTTGTTAAAGACGTTTCCAATAAACATCATAAGATAGTAGGTACAATCAACAAAGTAGTATTTTGCGGCTCTCCTGCTAGAGCAACAGAAGCCGCAAGCGTCGATCGCACGTGCAATGAAACTTATCCGCCTGACGAAATCATCCGATTCAAGGATTTGCGCAACTAAAATCGATGTACCGAGCAATTCCGGCATATTCCTTGTCCTTCTCTTTCACAATGAGAGCTTAATCACACACACACACAGACACGTGAGTACACCGACGGAAGAAATATTTTTATTCAGCCCGAAAACTGAAACGCTTGTAATCCAGCAGGCTGCAGACTAACCGGTGAACATCGTATGCAAACCTACCAAGGTAATGCACGCATGTACTACTGAACCTTCTGAAAATGATGAAATATTTCACCGACTTTGCTATTCTCAAGGATTTCTTTCTTTCTTCACGCGTACACCATTTCATTTTAGCAGAACCATTCAGCTTCGACTTAGGTTACTTCAATGATCGTCTCAAAAGAGAAAACCCAGAGGGAAACCGTGTGAATACTCCACAATATAATTTTGATATTCGGGCTGATTCGCAAGCGTTCCATCCATGTCACTTGTCACAGACGTTCCCAATAGAAGTCATACGATACTAGTTTCAATCAACAAAATATTTTTGTTTTGCTGTTCCGTTAGAGTAACGGAAGCCGCAAGCGTCAATCGCACGTGCAATAAAACTTGTCAACCCGAAGTAATGATTAGATTCAGCGACATGAGGAACTGAAAACTATGTACCGAGCAATTGTTGTGTACTCCGTGTCCTTCTCTTTCACAATGAGAGCCTAATCACACACACACACACACACAGACACGTGAGTACACCGACGGAAGAAATATTTTTATTCAGCCCAAAAACTGATAGGCTTGTAATCCTGCAGGCTAACCGATGAACAT
Source organism: Fasciola hepatica (assembly GCA_948099385.1). NCBI lineage: Eukaryota > Metazoa > Platyhelminthes > Trematoda > Plagiorchiida > Fasciolidae > Fasciola > Fasciola hepatica. The sequence continues at coordinate 3,702,837 of CANUEZ040000198.1, forward strand.
CTTGTGCAAACCTAAAGAGTTATTGCACGCATGCACTACTGAGCCTTCTGAAAATGATGAAATATTTCACCGACCTTGCTATGCCCAAGGATTTATTTCCTTTTTCACGCGTACACCATTTCATTTTAGCAGAACCATTCAGCTTCGAGTTAGGTTACTTCAATGATCGTAATGGCTTGTGTTTGTGTTTTTGGTCAGGCCGGCAGAGTAGAAGTGTAGGTGCCCATGGTGGTGTAGACCCAAACTAAAATAAAACAGAATCGTTGGTATTGCCAAAACAATGTCAAATGTCTCTAGTGAAAATTTGATAAATTAGTGTGAAGCTACTGTTGATACATGACCCTAGATTATTTCTAAACTGTTCTCTGATAACAAGAAAGGCAAAACTCGTTTGAATAATAGAAATTATTGTATTGACTTTCATGACAATCGAACACTTGATTTGTCACACTATTTAAGTTTGAATTTTATGTTATTGTGAGGAAAACCAAATTGTTGGTGAAGATGTTCACAAGATATTGATTTCTGATATATTGTTTATTTGAATGTCCTTTCTGTGGGGTGATTATTTCGAGAATTCTTGCGCGAAACACATTTTGAATCCTGAGCTTTCAGATGGCCAAGTCAGAATAAGGCGGATTTGCAGGAACGTTCATGAAAAGTTCACATGTTCATTCTGAGTCAATTTTATCGTTGCATAGCTAGATGGATAAGTCAACACTACCCGGGCTGAAGCATAATTACCTATGAATAAGATGCAGGCTTATGCCAAAATGTGAGAAGGATATTGACTGCTTATCCACGTAGTGAGTGTGAACAAAGACATCTGCTAAGATGAAACACGATACAAATATTATTCCAGCATTCAGGACTTTCTGGAGTCGAAAGCAGTACGTCTTACTGAGTGAAAACGTACTAATATATACATAAAATGGTTGCAAAGGCCATACCGAATTAGTGATGTTCAGTGCGGCAAAGTGCGTACATTGATCACTTTTCCCCCGGTTACTTACACATGATATTTCCAAATACGTATCTTCCTAAAAAGCTGTGTGACTTTGATGCAACTAGTGAAAAGCTAATGAGGAAAATAAATTGAACGATCGTGAATATAGACCTCGAGATTCGAACACACGATTCTGAGTAACTATTTCGAGTCTATTTTTACCAAAGCTGAAGTCATGCTAGCGAATTTTTCAGATCCGGATAAGGCTTGGATCGTTTGAATGTAGGCCGAATTCAAAGAAAACAATTTCACACAGTGTGTATATTGGGAAATTTTGAGTCTCACCCTCAAACATCGGTATTTCAAACAATTATTGGCTATTTTCATATGTAAGCTTGAGGAAAATGATAAATGAAATTTGAAAATCAGCCGTTGAGAAATGATGAACAAAAGACAAGCGCACAAATTATCTCTCACTTTATGCATCTTATTTGGAATATATCTCTCACCTTAAATGCTATATTTTACATAGGGAAATGCATAGATAGAAGATCACATAGGTTAGCTGATAAGCAAAGACAACTATTGTTACCTCGAATAACTTGATCAGTAAGATATTGGGTTGGATTCATAAATAACGCATCAACAGTCCCGTGAATAGACGATCATGAGTTGAACACCTAACAACCAAGCTATCAAGCTCTCAACATCACAAATACATGGCATAGCGTCATTCCATCACTGGTATTTCAGTGTTACCAGCCCGTTGACCGCACAACAATCGACTCCTAGGATCAACGAATTCGTATGGAGAGTTCGTGGAAACAAAGCCGTTACGTTGCAAACAACTTTGAGATAGAGATTGGATAAGTAATCAAAGTGAACAGCTGGAGATTCCATTTGACTTTCGAATGATTCATCAAATGGAAACAAATTACCGTAATCGTCCATCAGAAGATCTCATTTTGTGCAGTTGAATCTTCAACTGCCAACTCTATGTTATTCTACTAATTTCGTTCGTCATTAGTTCAATACACAGATTTACATAGTTCAAGTCGAGAAATGGAACCTCATTTTGCATTACTTCATTTCATTTCTTTATCATTCAAATATCCTATCCGTATTCCGGATTGGTAGGCATGATGTGTTCTTACCGTTGATATTTTATAAAAATGCATAATTTCCCTATTTGTTTTACGTGGCTATATCGTCGCACTAGATCATCATACCAAGGTCTCAATCCCTTCTCTCGCACATCCATTGCAAACCGGTCTTTCGGTAGCATCTGACGCTACATAACTCCTGGCTGATGTTAACTCCTTGATTTCGTTGCGTCTTGTCCTAGCCGCGATTGTGCCTTCTCATCTGATAAAAACATTTCTGATTTGAATATACTGGAGTTTGCTCTGCAATAAACGGCGAAATTCATTCCAAATCTTCTCTACTGCATCAAATCCTACTCACAGAAATGGGTAATAAACATGTTCAAGCAAAAGTGACTTTGAAAGTGGATGAAGCTGAGAGTGGATTCCATATGTATGTGATCAGAGGTATTTTGCAAAAGACCAGTCTTTTCCGTTACTAACAGTGCTTTGAAAACCTGAATTTGAATACGCACTTGAGTTTAACGTAGGTGACTCGGGTGCTGACTGAGTGACTCGAGGATACACTCACGATGCAGTAGATAAAGTCATCATGAATCTCGATATGATTAGGATGGAATTGTATTTGGATGATAAGACAAACTTCCCCGTTTCAGTCAAAGAACTGACGTAGCGGGAACCGCCATATGATTCCAAATGTGGACCTACCAGACATGCAAACAGAATTGCGTTCGATTTGGAGGACTTTGAAATGACGTTTCAAATGGTTATCCTAACTTCGAAGAATTCCAGAAAGTGGGTCAAAATGCACACTGATTTATGAAAAACAAATAAATCATAGGAAAAAAACCCGCGTAATTGTAGATAACTTCGATTATACAAACATGGTTTTCGCTGACGTGAACTATGTAGCACGATTTGCTGCTTGAAAATGGCATTGGTAAGTTATGAACAAATCAGTGCACCACCTATAATGATTAACCTGGCTGAAAGACTGATATGCGACAAGCATTGTCATATCTTGTTTGTCTTTATTATGAGCAACTTACATGTCTATGACTTAACCTAGTTCCGAGGACTATGATGCATCAAATTTTGTTATTCGGGGTTGAATGCACACAACATTGTGAGGTCTTTGTATTATTTGAATTTGTGTGCTTCGTGAAATCATTGCATTGAACATGACAGAGAACTGACGCGTCAAACAAAACTAGCACCTCATTCACAAATTAGTTCTACTTTCGCTGATCGCTAAACCAGACACTGTTATTGTCATTCACGTTTATTACCCTCAAATTTTAATTGATACTTGCTGATTTCGTTCTCTACCGTATGTTCAGATATTTCACCCGGTTATTTCCACTTATTTCTGCGGTAGATCGACACTCACGTTTTCCTTTGTTTCTCAGCGTATTTTGAAAACAAACTACTCAATTTCTTCTTCGTAATATTTTGCATGGTATCAGTGCAGAATTCAACGTCCTAGCTTTAGGTTGGATGAATATAGTTGCAATAATCTTGTCATGATGCTGTGTTTCTATTCCTCAGCACTGACGCTCGCATGCGTCATGCCGTACACATGTCGCCAACATGTCATGTGGGACGTTTATGTGTGACAGCGACCGAGACAAACCACAGATAGCGTGCTCAGTTCCGTCTGTTATCGAAATGCAACTAAAATGATGTTGGAAACCTGATGGTCAAAAGGACCACGGAGTAGACAGGCCTTGGTCGAAAGCTGGGTGACTGGTTAGGCGTTTCTCTGTTCGTACTCGCTCGTGCACAATGGAAAGGCAGGAGCGAAATCGCTTACATGATTTTCTTTGACCGAGGCCTCCTATCATGAACGTAGCACAAGAATTACTTGTCTGGAAGTGATTGGCGCGTATGTGGTTGAGTGGTAGTGCTTTCATCAAATGATTTTGGATATATTTTTGACTTTCAAGTGTTCGACAGCGAGCGACAAACTTCTTGCAGCTTGTCGATCGTACATGTTTCATGTGTTCTTTAGAACACGGCCCTGACAAATCCAACTTTGTAGTTCGTGGAACAGAGCTAGGTAAGTTTAGATACTTCCCTCACCATGTAGTTTTACGTGGACTGATCAGCAGATTATTTTCCACACAACCAGCATTACGCAGACACGGTTCTTTCCACTCCGGACTTGGACTACCTAATATAATCTTCGGCTGTGAAATTCCTCACATTGGATCAAAGTTTGTCGCCTAACAACATACGAGTATCTGATAATGACTTTCCGTGCGCTTGGGATCCGAAAGCTTCTTGTTTATGCGTTTCTTTATATTTGTATTGCTTATATAAATGCAAAAATATCAGCAATGGTATCTCTGCGGGAAATCGTAGAGAACGCATGGTTTTCTGCTATCCAATCAGTTCTAATTTGATGATAACGTTTACAGACGGAAAAAGGACAGCACAAGGCCATCTCCACCCGGTTCTTGGCTCGCCGATATATTCATCGAGAAAATCTCGTTGAATCCAACCGTCAGATGTCTGTCTCTGTATGAAAGATACGTCGATGATATTTTGTGTCTACTGAAGGGAGAAAGTAGTGTGCATCCGTTCACACCAGCATTTAGTGAGATGCATCTATGTCTAAGTTCCCGATTGAACTAGAAGAAAATGAATTCAACACGAAAACGAGCTTTCCATAAAACTTTTAATTTTTCAAATAACATGCATTTTTTTCTATCAATTTCACAATTTTTCCCGCCAGTGGGATATTTCCATGGTAATTCTCAGCTGTTGTTTTATCTGCTGCTCACATGACTTCGCTGTTTAATTCATACATGATTTTCGCAAAATCGCCTGTACAGACCATATAAGCTGTAGAATGTACACCTCAGCTTGACTTGTGTTGGTCGTCACCAATGAACGCGTGGTATCCTGTCGTGTCTGACCTACCAATCTAACTAGCACGTGGGTCTGCATCAACGAAGTTTGTTCCTTGTTTTCGAATGAGAAGCTTCGTGGGTACGTGATAGTTGGTAGAGCGTTTTGGGAAGAAAAGCTGCCAGAACAAGCTCGGACGAACGCGATCTTAGGTAGTACCAACAGACGAAAGACAACGCAATAACAGCCAGTCAATGGGCTAGTGAAGCATGTTTGAGTTTGAAGAATTGTTGTAGATCAGCCGGATGACTCGTCGGTGAACCCGATCAAGAGAAAGAGAGGCCGACGAGGCCCTATCCCACACGTCACTGCAGTTTTCAAGTGCGGGGCTAGTTTGAGTTTTGTATATCCGGAGATGAGCTAGTGTGAAAAAGCTTATGGCGCAAACAGAAAACCAATTTCGCACTCAGCTCGAGAAGCAAACCGAGATAAGCAAGCAGACCAAGATAGAGGAGTTATAGATGAGCCGAGAAGAGAGGTAGAATCTGTGGGGCGCAACACATTCAAATCGAGGTTGTGGTGGGAAAAGGACGATAATTATTCGGGTCAGAAAGATCATCGGTTTTGGGAATATGAAAAATTGCTATGTGTTTACAGGGGATCGGAAAATTAGAAAGTCTGAAAAAGTGTGTTTGTGTGTGTGTGAGAGAGAGAGAGAGTTGAATGACGACGAAGGAAATAGGCCAATTCGAATTGCACATTTTAAGGAGGATGAATGGTATGCCGTTTTGATCGGGTGGTCTGCATTAGTCCAGAGAATGCAGCATTTGGCTTATCTTCCAAAACCAAAATGGGTTTGAAAATGGGAGACAGAGGGAACAGAATGGAACATAGCAGTAGGATACGTAGGTGAGATGGAGTTAGTGGTGAACCAGGAAGCGAATTGTCAACTTTCTCATATGGTCCACGAAAAAGATTGACAGAGGAAATACATATGTGAAAGACATTGGAAGGGCAAAAACCGCGAGAGACTACTTTGGCAAGGAACCAACGTTTCAGGCTACCGTTGGCAGATGAGGGTAAGCGTTCGGTTTCCCAGCAGAAAAAAGCTTTTTCTGGCTCTATGTATGGTTGGTGAGCATCTGTTCCTTGGCTTGCATAGAGCAAAGGTGAGTCCTTTGTGGGCGAGCTGAGCCAGTGGCAAAATGTTGCACACTTCATGCGTACAGCACGATCGCATGCGTGGTTGAACCAGTCGGATGATTCGGGTTTGCCAGGTTTGGAGAGGTGAGTAATAAAAAGTTGCATAACCTGAAGAACAATGTCGTTGAAGTTAGAAACGGAAGAGAAAATGTCTGAAGTAGACATCGCAAAATCTATCTCAGTTGGTTGAACTTCAGCTCCAAATTATTTATCTCAAAGTAGGTGAAGTATGGAAGTGGGTAGATCTGATGTAACTGGAAATAGTATAGTGATTAGATGAGTCAACTGGAGCAAGGGCAAATGTGCCTGAGATCAGGGAATGGACAAAAGTGAGAATAAGTTCAAGGGTATGAGCATGATCGCCAGCTCGATAGGGAATACGTGTGAGGAAGTCAACAAGTTGGCATAGGTTGTTGACCACGGAGAAGTGTTCGGCTTCGCGCCCCAGAGCCGAAGTGTCCGATGAGTGAATGAACCAATCTCGCTTGTGAACATTGAAATCTCATAAGGTGGTGACGAGTCAGTTGGATCTGCCACAAATTAAGGTCAATGTTTGAAGGTGAGATATGAAAGAACGATGAATCGCTACTGTTGGGTGAACGGTGAACTACACAAAAGCAGTGATTACAAAAAGTAAGTCGAAGCTCCAGCCACATCAACTGAAATTTGCGAGTTGATATTATGCTTCTCTCCGCGAATGCTAGTGAGATTGACAAGTTAGTGCTCATCTTCCGAGTGAGGAGGGCAAGCAAGAGGAATCATTCGATTCAAGGACTTGGACCTCTGACGGATAAAGGCGAATTTTATAAAAATTCCCATGCCAGTAGGCTAATATCTGCTTTAGAGTGCGTGCTGAATTTCTCATATCTCGTAGAAGACGATAGTTTCTTCGTGTCACCGTCCAGGGTCACAGTAATTCTTAAACAAATCTCAAACAATTGAGTATTCACATTCAGAATGATGAAAAGTTCCATTTACGGAAAATTGATTCATGTCCATAACACTACTGCAATCAAGCTCATTTCCACAGAATGTAATTATTTTCGCAGGAAACATTTTATTACTTCCTAATATTTAAGGTCGCCGCCTATATTGGTAGCAACCAAAAAGTAGGTTTTTACAGCAATAAGAAGGCTAACAGCAGAGAAAGCAGTCTTCTGCACTGAACCAAATATATGAGCATAACCCCCTATACATGACCGCATTCAAAGAAGAAAAACGGCCCGTCCACTTTCACGAATGCTCTACCGTTTCATGCTGTGTATGTGCGGCTAATAATCTTTGTATGATACTCATTATTATTGTTGAGCTGACTTGTTTCTTCTCATTGATGTCTGAAATAAAATCTCCTCTATTTAGTCATTCTTTTCTACTCCTCGAGGTCTGCTCGTATCCGTTTATATGCTTGACGTTTTGCATGTAATTCATTTGCAAACGTGCATTCTCAGTTACATAATGATGACGTGAAAGTTCACTGATCCTTAGATGAAAAGAACCATAGAAAGAGGAAAATGAACGAATCAAACTCAAGAATTAGGCTGAATTGATATAATATTTTTCGTAAGCCAGTTTTACCAGAATGCATGACTAGAACTAGCATCAGACTGACGCGACAATGAGAGCTAAATGCGCATCGGGTTGAATGTTCAGGATTATGTGTGGATTGACCACAACTTACCGATAGGTGGGATATTCCAGGGATAGTCGCTTAAACTCAGCTCGCATGTTACTGTCCATGGTGAACCTAAGGCACCAGAGCACATATGAGAGTCAACAGAAGACATGTCGTGGTCAAACGGTAATATTCCTCGTACTGACTGCATCGTTAGTTCCTGCTACATTGCCTGATGAGCAGTGAGTGGTGAGAACAGGAACATCGGAAAAATGGGGACTTGACTTGTTAATATTGAGGGAATCTAGAGAAATCGAACATTATTTGGTGAGGGATGATGAGTATTAGATGGACCACCGATCAATATGGTATCTTAAGGAGAGCACAGATTCATACCACGATGACCGTAACTACACCGTTTTGACTAGAAGGTTAGTCGCTGTCAATTCAAGTGGAGCCGAAAATATTTCATGGAAATAGAGGAGCAAGTCACATACTTGGTGACGATGCTTTTAAAAATACACGACGTATGGTAACGGATACCTCAAAATCAAACAAAATTCCTACGTTATTAGAAAACAGAACAAAAGGGGAGAGAAAGGATGAAAACACACAAGGAGGAAAAAAGAAAACCTCGTTGTTGGTCTAACACAGAATTCCTTGAGGGTTCCCAATTAGAATGATGAGGCAACTCGATTAAAGAGCATATTTGCCCCGAAAACACGATTCGGATGAAAATATTACTTCAAAGTGATGCAAACTAAGCCCTAAAATGATAAGATTATGAATTCAGTTGAAGTCAGTCTTCATATTTCCTCCACTGCAATAAGGAGATTCAAATCTGGGTAGTTCAGTCGTACGTGGATTTAGATATCGGGCTGGGCAACAAGCTTTCGGATAAGGTAGTGCGTGAGACAAATGAACAAAGATTGATCTCGCTACAAAACTATAATTTCTACGGACTACGCTCAATGGCTCGACTGGAAATTCCGTTTGCTCAGGATCGGACGAAAGGAACCTATACCCTGGTCTCAAAGATCTCTGGATATATATCCAACGGCATATTTCCTGGGCGGTTATGTTGAGATGAAATTTCACGAACTCCAGATGGTGAATTTAAATGAGTTGGAAAATCGTATCCAATCTGCATGTGGTGCGATTCCAACATAAACGCAAGAGGCAGTTCAACATAATATGATTCGACGGCTGACGATTTGCCTGGCTCAAGTTGGTGGCGTTTTTGAGCAGCTTCTGTAACGGCAAATACGGCGCCTATCAGAAATAGAAAACGAACTATTAGTTTTGTTCAGAGCCGAGGACGATCAAACAGTCTTTTTAAAGACCAACACGACCTGATTTTGCTTGATGATCCCGGTTTTCAAAACCAGGTTTGAGGTAATCGTGGTCCAGTCTCAAAGGTCGATTCCGTCTAATCGGTCCGAAAACCATAGTGCAAAATGGGGCAGTTCAATAGGCAACAGTCACTCTTCAATTTCCGATATTTGACGATAATAAACAGTGTAACAGTCTGAGAGCTGGTGGTTTTGTCAGAACGATTAAGTACGGAAATGACAAAGAGAAATTATTTGACACTAAATTTCAGGCAACAGTTTCCTGATGAAACATCCGCAGGATTCTCACCAATTGGAACATATCGCTACTCACGGTGTGATCGATGGTTTCCTATGAGAGCCATTCTATTGGCCACAACGAATGGAAACGAATGGCACTGATATTAATAATTCACTGCAAAACAATGGTGCAATCCGTCCATAAAACAAGACGATCTATGTGCAATTGTAACTCGTGAGTGATGTCGTTCAAAACCGTGTTTCAAGAAAAGCCGCAACCAATTCAAGGGGGCTTTCCCACTATGAAACGGCAAATAGGTCCACACTCAGATTGGAGCCGAAAATACCCAACTGGACCATAACCAGTTCCTGATGCGGCACTAAATATGTGCAGCTCTACTGTCCCATATGGTGGGTATTTCGTTACCAGTCATCTATCGACGCGATTGACAGTAATAGATTGTACGTTCTTTGATCATTTCGTCCATCTGTCTCGCTCAAGTTCAACGGACTGACGGTCCCAATCCAGACACTGGTTGCATACACCACGAAAGATCTGCTTTGCTGGCGGCAACGATCTCGCTGCATCTCAACGTGGTATATACTGCAGAACGATTAAGTTAAAGTGAGTACAACAGTATTGTGCGACAAATATAGGGAGAATTCGAATTGTCACCATGGTAAAGACACATTACGAACCGGCTGTTTCTGCTGATACCATATGGGTCTTCATCGATGTATGGCTACAGCTTCGGCAAACCTCAATAGCCTTGCATTCCTTATCACGTATATGACCCGAAACGCAGTGTTTCGGTCAGCTGGATGTTGCGTCATCTGAAGATGACGAGCGACGGCAGACGACCAGAACTTTTGACTTTGAACATTGTGAATATGCGTTTGATCTGACCCTGATTGCATCACAAGACGTTGTGCCCGATTTGGAATGTGTTCGAATTCTCGGTTAGACAACAGTCGTTCTGTTCCACCCACGTGGGTTTTCCCGCAAATTCTTAAATCAGATTAGATTTGGTGTGCAGGGATAGACGTTATTTTCACCGACGGCTTTGAGGATCCCAATCGTTGGATGAACAATTATAAGGTCAGTAACATATTATGTTCTAGGAATCGCTGAAGCAAGTCGCCGTTTGAGCAGGCATTGACATCATCAGATTTGAATGGAAAACAGAGGATGACTAGTGATTTCTCTACTGAACAAGTCGTTTATCCGGCAACTATAGGCCTGCTGGGCCTTCTGATAAACGTATGGGGATGAGCGTTTTCGGTCGACGCCTCTCTTAGCTGTTGCAGTTCGCTGTCACTCATGTTTCCGTGCAAATTCGTTCTACTCTCCGAAATGATGTTCGGACCAGGCAACGTTTATATTCCCTAGGCACAAAACTGTCAGTGTGCAAATATAAGCTTGTTCAAGTTTCTCTTCTATGAAATCAGATTTGATGATTGATCCATCATTCCTCCTAGTCATATTAATCTCAAGGAAGGGAAGTGTGTTGTCAACATCTGCACCTATCGTAGTTCGTATACTTGGATGCACAAGGTTGAGTTCATCCATAATCCACGTCAGCTATTCTAGACTTTCGTGATGATAGAAATATCATCAACGTATCTTTTGTAAAGCTCCGAGCTCTGAATGAACTACAATTGCCGGCTGTCTCTTGAGATCTATGTTTCTGTATACCACCGAAGAAAATAAACAGCATAGAGACACTAGCACAATTTTAATATATGTTCGAATAACTAAAAATATTCAAACCCACTTTCAATGAAGCCCAGACCTAGTTCCAAGCGGAGCTGGTTTACTTGGAATCACAGTAACTGGTCACATCGTCCAGACATCAGTCACTAACCACACCTGAGTGCATTTTTATGAATGAAAATCTACAGTTGCAAAGTGGCTGGATAATTTTACGCCATAACAATGTTTCCGGACCCGGGCTGACTCACTGAAGTGAATATGAGAAAAAAGAGACCGTTCTTGACTAACCCAGCAAGTTTGTTCCCCAAGATAACTGCGATGAACCTGATGAACTAGAAAAAGAGGTATCGGCAGAAGCAATCCGTGAGACCCTAGCTCACTTTCTGAAGACAAAAGGAACTCAAAATCCACAACTGATTGGTCCACCGAAACTACACAAACCAGAAGTTTCACTTAGATGATAAATTCATCACAGCGCGAATTGGCGAAATGTTTTCTGAAATTGCTTGAGCCAGTTCACGATTTATTGGCCAGCGACATTATCAAAGGAAGTTTCGAAATAGTAGAGATCTTTGGGCCGGATCAATGTGAAAGGGAAACACACGACTTCATTTGATATCCAATCACAGTTCGAGAACTTCCCCTTTAGGGAGGCCATACGTATCATCTGCGAGCATGTAGAGCAAAACCAACTTTAAATCGGTATTTCAGTCTCATTTCAGGAACGAAAATTACTACCATGCTCAACAGTCGTATCGTGTTCTTCCCTTGGCCGAGCCTACATACAAATTGACGCAGTCTCAATGCGGAGCTCGTTGGATTCATTTTATCAGGAAATATTTTGGCTCACTTTGAGGAAAATACGGGCTTGTTCATGAATGCAAAGTGAGAGATATAAGGTCCCAGGGCCAGAAAAGCCCACTGCACTATTGAAGATAACCGGAAACCAGACTCTCAAGCTTGAAGCGGGGAACCGCATAAGTTCCCAGTATGTCAGATGTGGTCACCAGCCGAGTAACAATGAATTTCCACGTACCACGAAAAATATTGTCGCTCGAGGATTAGAACCTCTGACCTCCGAAGTGTCAAATGAAAGCTCTGCGCCACAGATCGCAATTTGGAATAACCTACAGAGAGAGAAGGCTTTCCTGCCGAGAAACAGTGGGATAATTGCCATCAGAAGGAAGCAAATTGGTATTGATTTTCAAGTACCATTTTTTCTATTAAATTAGTTTCATAAAATACGGAGTTCGAGGAAATCCTGGAATTATTGAAAAAATCTACCACAGTGTGTTCTGGTCCTCGCTATAGAGCTTGGATGATGAAGGGCAATATTTGTGGGCTTTCCGAAAGCAAATCATATGATCATACAAATGAATACCCCGAATCTCTTAATCAACACGGAAATTTCAAAATTTTAGTAGATGCCACCGCCACATTACCTCTGAAAATATTGAAATTGTTAACCTATCCATTTATCTACTCAACTAAATGCGTTTTATTTGTCTATTTTATTCTGAAGGAAATAGTATTGATGACGCTGACTTTTTAATTCCTTGTGATCAGGCCGTCGGGAGGCAATCTGGACAATTGGAACCATAAAGTTGAACCAGACTCAAATATGTTGTACCTTCGTGTAATGGATTATATGCTTATATTACCCCTCAGTGAGCTTGATAATACCGTACATTTTACAGGCGAGAATTTTGCCAGAGTGCAGAATCTAAGGCCTAGACAAAAGGCCAAATGCCAGATGCCCACATGGATGTATTGATATTTTGCCTACTGATGAGTATTCCTCTGAGGAATGTCGTTGTAAATAGAGTGAACAATTCTGCGCTTTGTTTTTCACCACGTAAAAACAAAATGTCATTCAGATATAAATTCTTTTTCAGTGAGTCCCCATCAGCTGGACATTCATTCACATTTACAAATTTAAACATTTATCGTATGAAGCAAATATTTCACTTCATTTCCAGTTTCATTTCCAACGACGAACCGATATTGAATGAAATCATTCTGTTCACGTGTATATTTTGATCTTTCCTCTATCTATTTTTTATCATGAGCTCTGCTTCATGTGGGTTAGAACAGTCGCTTCATCGAAGCGGTCGCATTGGATCAGGAAAACGAACTCACAAGAAAGGAAAATGACATTCATGGATGTATTACCAAACCTATGTTGGAGTGATGGGTACAAGTGACACAAACTACATGAATAAAGAAGAGCATCACTGCGGATTAGACGCAAAACATCCGTCGCACACGTGAATCGACAAAACAGATGAGTGATGATAGTTAGGAAGTAAATAATATTTCAGACTGAATTTTGAACGTGCAAGCCGTTACCAATACAGAAACGTGTATGATCGAGACCTTTGTTCTTTGTCACAGTTCAGAAAGCAGGAGGTAAATAAAACACGGCTAAACACTGAATATTGGAATTGTAATTCATCGCATGGCCTTTCCCGGGAAGCTAGTCCGATTAATCACGAGCGTTCACTGGAGCGTCAGCTGCGGTCGAATGAGTGTGGACGTCAATGCGCGGTACACCTTCCAACCGATGATCTGAAAAGTCTGTTCGTTTATACCTCTGCCAGCTTTTTTCACTGCTGGGACGTGAGATTGGTGTATTCATCAGGTCACATATTTGAACTCCATCAAGTAATGTCACAACCCTCTCAGTTTCCTGTGTCACCGTAAGCAGTATACTGAATTACATTTTTTGTAATATTTTGCTGTCCATCTCACTCACAAAGCCATTGCGTATCATCAGTCAAATAGATCACTTATTATTGGAAAACAAAACTGATTACTGCCTGTGTTCTGCATTTGATCGAACTGTCAAGTTCCATCGGACAATACACACGTGGACAACCCATTGATCAATGGAACGAAGATCTGCTTCAGATTTGCTTGAGAAAAGTAGTCAGAAAACCGAATAATGGAGACGGATATATGGATGAACAGTGGCTGTAACCCTGTCACAAATAAGTATGCTGTGATATTTGACCGCGTTATGGTTGGTTCGACTGTCGAGCGATGAGGTTTCAGTGCCTATTTGGAATGAAGATGCTGCACACTCATTTGGATCAGTGGACAGATTACGTCATTAACTGAGTCCAGTCTGCGCAAATCTTCATTTCATAAATTTCCCATGGCTGAAATTATTCTACATTTCCCTGTTGCATACTGTAATTGTACTGATTGCTCTCCTCGATGAACAGACATTTTGACAGTCTTTATTCCTTCAGTGACCTGTTCTAGATTCTGGTGACAAACATCATACAATGTCCTTTGATAAGGCAATAAAATGGGCACTACAAACGATTATGGATCAAATAATGAAGCAAAAAATCATAGTTAGTCTCTAGTCGTTTTTGGAACCTCGGATAAATTAATTGAATGCAGAGAACAGTCATACTGAATATCCCACATGAAACCTAATGCTTTATGTTCCGCGATGATCTCCTGATTAAATTTGAAGTACGTACTCGATTTTTCACCGTTCATCAATTTTGCTCTTAGTCTAGGTCTTCACGACACCCATTCAGTTCAGTGATGCCTATCTGTTTGAATTATAGCAATGAATCCTCATTCTACAGTGACGACAAACAACCGTCCAGACAAAAGTTATCAGTCATCGCATATAATACTAATGAAAAAAGTCAAGGTTGCTGTCCTCGGCAGCTCTTCTTAAGGACAGCTTGGCACAACACGATGAATAACTAGTGCCAAACGGATGAGCTTTCTTTTCGTAAACAATCGCACTACTGCTCACATCGTAATCTGACCAGTAAAGGAAGCCTATAGATATCCTGTAACACTTTGGAAACCTAATTTGCTGGAATATCTATTCAATTCGAGTTAAAAGAGCTATGACATATCAACGGAACCTGACGGCTACTCCTAACAAATGATCAGTTGGATCAGGTACTTGTGTTAGGACTTCGTTGAGTGAAATGCTCTCACGAACAGCCGCACAGTCGAATACCACTAGGACCTTCCCGGGCTAATTCGAACTTAAGACGTTATGGGGCAGCAGGAATACACGTTTTCTTGGGCATCTTCTTGTGGAACTATGGATGTCATTCATCCTTTTCAATCATGACAGCGAACAACATGATTGTACTTTGAGAGTAGTTTCAAATTCCATTCCAGACATATCTTGATAAACGACTAACGATGGTCAAAAACTGTGTGATTAAAAGGGAAGCACATTTCTATCAATACGCCACGGTAAACCATCGATACACTTATTCCTTTCTTTACCTTAATTACACGCAACTACCTCCTACTAGACGACGAGGCGGCTTCATGAATATATCACGTATCAAAGCTGATCGATCGGAAGCAGTGTAGAGTCTAAATACGATATTGATGGAACGCACTCTACCGGCTGGTCATTGATGGACCGCTTTTGAGCTGATGGCCATCAGTAGGATTATTCACTTTCAGTTTTCGTGGTATTTGATTCTGACCCGATAGATTTTAAGAATAAATTGCTTCCATGGAATACTAGTTAAAGCGTTGGAGGTAGCGTCTGTGTGGTGGTAGACTGTCGTGTCCCTTAGGGCATCTTCCATTTCATTGGTCTCCATCAGTTACCCATCTGTCACCTGTGTCCCAGAAATTCTGAAGCACGCATGAGCAGCCACAACTCGGCGAACCGCTCAACAGGACGCAAATTAAAATTGGGGTAACTAAGGCCTACATTCCTAGGAAGGAGACGATGTTCGGTATGCCAGGACAGGTACTCGCTAATGGGCGGACGAGATCTACCAACCCATCGGCTTCAAAGGAAAGCTATCCAACCTACTCCACCTGGTATTCCGGAATGAGCAAATTAGCCGAACAACCGGCCACCGGCTCATGTGGAACAGCTCTGCTGCACTCTGGGTTGCGTTGGGATGTGCAAAGGCTGAAAGGAGATCGTCTGGATAAAGGCTGGATCAGACATCGTTAATCTGATTTCCACTGCTGAATGGGCAATCGAGTAATACAACGTCCCTGAACAGTGCCGGAGACACCGCCACGCACAAGTTTCCCGAGAACCTCTATGAATAATTTTGAAAACATGCAATCTGATCATGCCAAGGCTTGTCCGGCAGGTGACGCTCCTCGTGCTCCAATGGTCGAGGTGTTAAGACAACAAACTGGAATACTGAACCGTCGGAAACAGGCTTTTGCAACTTGCTGGAATGTATGGAATCTACCATAGGTTGGCAGCCTCACAATGAGGACGCTGTAGAACTAAAGCAAATACATCTACATGGCTTGTTTCTCAGAAGTCCGCATACTAAACTATGGCACTCGGTGCATAAATATTGCAGGACAGGAGTCAGCTTGCTATCTTTATCATAGCGACAAGGCAGACCAATCTGAGAGCCACGATGTCACATTCGATACTAGCAGTAAATCCAACAGTACAGTGATCGCTTGGGAGCCGATTTCCCTAAGACTTCCTTCTGCACGTCTCGGGGGCTTCCCGGAACCTCGACAGTGACTGAGACGATGAATTGGACGCCAATATCTAAGAGAAATCCAATGAGATCGAGAAATGTGATATTCTGGACATCGCTTGGAAGTGGATTGCTCTCACAAGCCCTTCGGATGAGTCAACGCGAGACGTCCTAGGTCACGACGGTTACCAGACTGGATCTCTGGGAAGCCATTTCAGCTGTCTGATAATCAAACGAATCCGAGATATCAGGAAGTGACGAGAACTACATAATGACACGGGGAGGTTCGCTCTCCGTTAAGCTTGATTGAAAGCGGTAATGGATCAAACATTCTGAAACTGTGGAGATTGCAGTAGGGATTAGTGACTCCAACAAGCTATTCCGCCATATTCGCAACTCATCGGATAGCGGCTACAAGGGAGAATCACTCCTGTGCTACGCAGCCGGCCATCTTATATCTGAGCACAAAAGAAAAATAGAGCGATGAGTAGAGCAGGTCGATTGGTGGCTCAGCCGATCAACATACCACATGATGGACCCACAAACTCCCAGTGCTCGCAGAACAGAGATTTCACTATCATCAGTCAGCTAAATAACGAGAAAGCCGCTTGTGGGCAGCATTTACACTATCGCCCTGCTCGGTACAGGATCTGACCTATTTGGAACTTGTGTGCGCACCTCTCAAAACTCAGGGTCTGTTTGTCGGTTATTCGTGATCGTTGAGTGGGCCTTAGTGACTATGGGATATATACCTCTTCCACCGCAATCAAGCGCGAGTATGAACTAAAGACCAAATCTCATAACCAAAAATCTACAAGGTCGTAAGACCGTTCTCTGTTTTATCAGACAGACTATAAAACGCGATTTTTCTTATCTCATAATAGAATATGTCAAAACCTGGCTGCTGCAGCCATTTTCAGTAGCTAACGTTGAAGGGCAAACCTCGATGATGTCAAAAGTCAGTTCTTCGTGGAAAGTAGTCGGTATATTGATATAGTGTGCAACAAAGAAATCTCAATATTGGTAACTATTCGGTTGCTGTGAACTTACTTGCACCAGTCACATTTTTCGATTTACAGTTGCCAATCAAAAGTCAATCTCTGACCAATCAAAAACATCCAATAGACAAGAGTGTACTAGTTTCTACGGAATACACTGTACATATTCAAAACAAACATTCCGCACACACGATTCCGCGAATCGCGAAACATGAACAGCTGGTGGATATGGTAATATTTCAGACGAAATTAATTTGGTACCGCAAGAAATGCAACACTAATCTAACCTGGTTTAGGAGCTTATGGTCCAATAGTCAATGTCCAAATTTTAGTTTGTTTTTTCCCGTTTGTTTCATTATCACCACTACTGGCTTTCTTCTCAGTAGTATTTTCCCCCTATTCATCTCACTGTGGCAAACATCAATTGTGCTCCTTTTCGACTGATAGTTGAGTTGCTAGCCTAATGGAATCCTCGATGCAATACAAAGAAATACAGGTTTGTTCTGTTCAGATAACCATTACCATGCATTGTAGGTGGTGGCTTTGTTTGTTATCTCGTAGCGGAAATCTCACAAGGAAATAATGGAGGAGAAGAGAGTATGTAAAGAGTACGAGGAGAACCACATTATTGGAAATAGGTCGACGGAGAAAGTTTGCGGATGCAATAGCCCCACTAATCGCGGCATCCAGCCATAACTATCAAAGCATCTAACCATTGAGTGGCAGGGTCGCTTGAACCTCGCCTAGAAAGTCTGACACGCCCTACAATAACAAGTCAACTGGTTAGACTTCTCACAGAGTAGTAGTATGCAAGGATCTGTGTCTCCCTTGGGATTTGCTCGTGCTTGATCCTCAAAATACAAAAATGGAGGGAATTACATGAGTACAATGACTCAATGAGTGCAACAACCGGACCCTACAATTGCATCATTCGAACTCCAGTGTGACTGCTAGCAGCCTGCTCACTATACTGCTCCCCCTGTAACGTAAAAAAGCAATGTGCCAGTGTTATTTACTCATCCACCATACACGAATTGAGAGTATTTGATTCTCATTGTGACGATCATTTTACAAGACCACTATCGATCATATTGTATCGAAATTACACAGTCAAAATACCTCCCATTCCACTTGGTCCCACTAGCCAGTGATTTAAACTAAATACCAATTTGAAATGCAGTTCACCTCAGTTTGTACTATTACTATGGGCCCAGATAGTCACACCTAGTTTGTTGCTCATTTTCAACTTACTCGTATGAAGTAGAGTAAGCCAGTGTCCACCATATCTCATTACTCGTGCTAATGTTCTAGCTTATTTATCTGAACCCCACGGTTATCTACTTGTTTACCCTTTGAAACCGAAATGGGCCTACTGCAGCTTCCGAACACTCACAGTGGAGTGTTTATTTTATCAGAGATGCAGGAAACGTGTGCTTTCTATTACACATTGCATGTAACTTTGAAAAAAACAACTAACTTAATTTTGCTCACCGTCTTCTTGTAGTCCAGAGAAGGAGGAGAAGCTACATCTAACATTAGATAAAGTAGCTCTAGTCAACTGAACTTGTTCCTATACTTTTGAGAACTTATCGTTCCTTATTCTTTATTCATTTCCTGTTCGCTGTATATTGGTGGTAAAATGTATACGGGAGAATGCACGGGGAATTAGGGGCTCTCAAATGGGATAGTGATAGACGGTGCCAACAGGATTCAAACTCACAATCCACCATAGGATGACTTGGAATCCACCGTGATGATTATTTTACCAGCGCCGGACAGTTTAATGCCAAGTCAATAACCAATTTGATGAACGCGGTCATTTTGACTCCCTCTACTCACTTTCTGATTTACGCAACCAAACTCTCCGGGAACGCTTACCACAGATTTTCTGAAAAGTTGACAACTTTTTCCTGATTTATATGAGCTACGTAGAGATAGATTTTCATCCCCATTAAATCATCTCACTAAAAGGCCCCAATGATCAGGATGATTGAAAAGTCTCCAAATTTACTGTGTGTGTGGAAGAACTTTTCAATAGAAATCTTGACAATTATGTACGATGTGACCTCCCCAGCGTCACTCTTCTCATACCGATACGGTAAGCTTGTTTTTATAAGAGATTACCACCAAATTGTTGCATACGCTTTTGTAGGCGTATTCAACCGGGTTCTACTGTATCGTTTTTGAACACTACAATTTTAAGGGTCCTGTGTTACCTACATTATGCGTAATTTCGAGTGTATTCGCAGATTTCCCTTTATACATTTTTCAGAAACAATCGTCATGAATCATAAATGTCTGGACAAGACCTTCATGTTTCCCTCCGTTTGTCAATCCCGAATGTTATAAGACTATCTTTCATATTATCTATTGTGACCCAAATAGATGACCTACAAAGTTATTTCTTGAAATGATTCATCATTCACTATCAACACTCAACTCACAATCAAAACCCCACCACGGGTGCACAACTGTTACATCCGTGTTGGGAATCATTAGTAATGCCGATCCACCGAGTTCACACCAGGAGTGGAAACAACATCTAAGCTATCCAAGCTAACTCCCTCAAGAATTAGATTCATATCAACACTTATTGAACGAACAACCCCTTTTATGCCTCTTCGGAGATTCACAAAGTTAGTCCGTTATGCATGCATGCTCAAAACAGATAGTTATCGGTACCCCACCTGACCAATTGCAAATTTATAACGATCTCCTCTCTTCATTATAATGCACCATACACAGGGATATGAAGAAGGAGAACCGAACTGCAACCTTCTTGTCGGCTGGGGCCGTTCATTGTTTTCGATAATGAAAAACATCGCATACCGCAGGAGTCTGTACTGCAAATCCGTTCAACGACTTGGGGGCTCTGCTATATAGCCACGTAATTCCGGTCACATAAAGTGCCAAATTCTATTTCCTAGTCTGTGGTCCCAGTAGGAGCTTCGTGATTTCGTCTCTATACTGAAAAACACAAGATGAGGAGTGTTACTCTGGTGTTCAAATAATCATCCCATGAAGGAAACGCCCCACTGCGGATATAAGTCACCGAGATTGCAAATGAAGCTACTGTTGACGCTCTCCTTCACGTCTGCTGAGACCCGGTTGACGCGCGAGCAATTCGTTGATGTATCCGATGCAACGGCTGAACAGTCCGTAGTGAATTACCAATACGTTTTCTCTCGTCAACCAGCCTATTTCGCACAAACGCCTCAACCTAGGCCAGTCGGAGAGGCGATTCCCTTACACAAACCAGTACAAATAAATCGTTCCTTCTCGTGCACCAAATTCCACCTATATTCCATCTACCGCTTCCGTCATGCAGTATGCTGTTCTTGTGGTA
The DNA here is from genome assembly GCA_948099385.1 of Fasciola hepatica. NCBI lineage: Eukaryota > Metazoa > Platyhelminthes > Trematoda > Plagiorchiida > Fasciolidae > Fasciola > Fasciola hepatica. The sequence continues at coordinate 3,723,645 of CANUEZ040000198.1, forward strand.
AGAATGGTCATATGTGCAAGGCATGCCGCCAATCCAAATGCGTTGTCATGCATGCCACCTCTCACTATCCGGAAAATGATGACAATCCGGTACACACACTGGAGATTCCGAGTGAATCCAACCAATTCGTGTACAGATCAGTCCAGTTCCACTGTGACTTGGGACTCTCATTCATGTTGGATATCACGAGCTGCTTGTCCATTATGCGGAAATCCGTATTCTGATTGATTCTGCCCAGTGGACACAAGAAATACACCGATGTGCGCATTCACAGTGTTACTCATCGTCGAATTCCTTTGTTGCGCGAGACTTCATCGATAGTTCGTTTGGAAAGTGACTGTATCTCGATACGCTTCCCGATATTCGTAGGCAGTCCTTTGATTTTTTACGTTTGAAGGCCCCGCGTATATTGGAGCAAAATGCATTAACCCAAAAGGCATCCAGTATTCCGGTGGATCAGGTTGTTCTGCAGCATTTGGTCGCACAATGCTAGAATAACGAGAGTGACATGGAAGTTGAGCTCGCGAAGTGTGGAGTGGGTGGTGACGTGGAGTTCTTGAAACACTGAGTGTTGCCGTATGGTCAGATCGAAGGTGTTCTGAAGGTGCTTTCCCAGATAGAACAAGACGGTGTCATTGTGTGTGTGTTTCCCTCCATATGGGTTAATCCGATTGTGGTGGCGATGATGAGTGATGGACAGACACTCCCAGTTAGCGATAATCCTCAACTGTTCTTGAATCCACATTCAAAAGGATGCGCGGCAACTACGGTGGAACAGAAGAACTGCCAGAAATGCATAATGGGAAACAAGTGTTTCTCATAAATTGATCTGACTGATGCATGTTCAGAAATTCCGCTGCACGCGGAGTCTAAACCATTACCGACCATCAACCATCCATGGAACATGCTCCAATACAATTCCTTGCTTTTCGGTATGCACGTGTCCGACGGGATATTTCAGGCCATAATAGCCGAGGTGATCCATATTATCAATGGTATGGTAATATACCAGGATGTTGTGCTTATATTTGAATCCGCGAAGATATAACAGTACTGCAGATTGTGACAGATGCAGGAGAGATTCAGGGAATGAAACTTGTCGAGAAAGCGCAAATTCGCTCGTAAGGAACCAGATTTCCTAGGCTTCAATGTCAATTCAAACGGATATCAACCCGATCCAGATAGTTTTAAATCAGTGATTGTCATCCAGTCACCGAAAATTCAAGCGAACTTACGATGAATTCTTAGATGCCCGCAGTGCTCCCTCAGATTAAATCCCAACGTTTTGACACGAGTCCAACCTTTTTCTCTGGCCCAGTCATCCGATGCAGAGCAATGGAACAAGCAGTGTTGTATCGTTGACCGACCGATACTAACCTCGTTTGCGCCGTCTGAGGGGACTACACGGACCACTGACGTGTCCCATGTGGAGAAAGCTGCAGTTCTGTAATAGGTGAATGTCGGATGATCTGCATCTAGCGTTTTCTCAGTACTGCAGGGAGGAATTACTCTCAGAAGTAGAATGAAGTTTTGGTGGTTTCACTAGCGGTACGCTGATTAAAACGGTACGATTGTCACCTAATCATGTAATGCAGATAAATCCGCCTACAAATCCACGGCTGTTGTGATCCGACGATGAGGCATTACCTGAGCTGCCTAGAGCTACGACGTCCTGCATCGAGGAGGCAAGACCGTAATGAAGGCGGATTTCTTGCCACGATACTCATGATTCGCAGTGTCAGAACAATACCATTTAATTACTGCGGCCCCTCCTTTGTCCCCGTAAAAACTGAGTAAGCAGACGAATGGACGTTATTCATCGTTGACTTTCGCAATTAGAAACGAGTGGTAACCCGATGTGAAGTCGAAGTTCTTCCTACTGCAAGAGGAATTCAGTATTCAACCCGACAGTGTCCAGTGTCGGGGTGACCTTCCTAAAATATTTTTCATTACGCATTTCGGTTTCGGATGAACTGCATTTGGGTCAATTGGGTGTGATTTCAATAAAGCCACTGGCTTGACAGATATGTTGGTGGCCGGAATTGAATATGACCATTGCCAAAATAACTAGGAACCCTTGAAGGAGGACAGATTTGACGATTCAGCGAGCATCATACGTGATAATGCCAAGTTGATTTTCGTAGCTACGCTCGCTTAGGATCGTCAACCAATTAGGATCCCTGCGGACGGGTACAGCTGAAGCCTGTTTTGATCGATCAAATCTCCACCTGCCAGGTAGTTACTTTAATTTATCATTTATACAGATCAATTTCTGGAATAAAATAATCGTGCTTTTCCGCAGCCTGGGCATTCTTGCCTATTATGATTACGTGGTTTCAGGTGAGAGCTATTTAAACACATGCTATCAACTTATGTATTGCGAATATTACAGGAAGAATTATCTCTACCTCCATCTTGTCTGACTTGAAAATAATCATTTAGACTGGAAATCATAACAAATGTTTGGTGATGATAAATGTGAAGTTGAGTTTTATATGATGCAGTATCGTGTGAAGCACGCAGATTTGGTTCAATTAAATAATCTGCATTGAAGTGGCACAACGTCTATTCATGATCCACATATTATGCATTGCCGGTCATTCATGTCAAGAGTAACTTCAGAGGTCTTCAGTATTCAAAAACACGTATTACGCTGTTTAAACTGCTTTCAAATTGCGAGAATTTACGATTGATTTTATTCATTGCTTGTACTCTGATTTAGTATTCAGTGGATTACCAAGCTGTTCCAAATGTATAAGTCCATATTCGTCTGTATTTCTCTCAAGAATCTTGGAGGTTAAATAAGCGCTTTGTTCTAACATTGTTGAAACTTATATAAGGTGGAAAATCACCAGCTTTCTTCAACATTCGTGTGGTCAAAACCCTCTGTAAGATTAGGTGTGGAGTTCTTTTCAGCAAGAACAGTATAAACTACTCATTTCATATTGCATTCAACTGACTGATTTTAACTGTTATGTACGAGTTTGCATTCTTTCCAATCAAACGATGTACTATTGGTCAGCTTCCGCAACGGAATCAGTTGGACTCAAAACTAGAATACACACAGCTTTCGCCCAGTAAGTTGAAACTACCAGCTTTCAAAGAAAACCAAAACATGGGTGACCGAATGTAAGGGTATCTGTTTTTCACTCAATCGATTGTAAACCGAAATTCTGTAGTTTGGGGGTCACAATGAGTTGCACATTGGTGACCTCCGAACAGGGACAGTGCAGGATCGGGTGAACCACACCAAGCTGTTTCCATATCATCCGCTTTCACTAGTCCTTCCCACTATGCGTGGACCACCTGTCTGTTATATTAGTAAGTTGCACTACGTTACCTCGACAACCATAGGAGCATCAGTTGAGACAAGACAGAATACTTGCATTCATCAGACCTCACGTGACAGACCAGAAGAAGTTCTTTCACGGGTGCTTCGGTCAGTTTCTCGTGTTGGGTTAGCTCCCCACTAACTTTCGTTGTCAGACTTTTGAGTCAGAGGATACAGTGAGAGTACCCAAATAAAAGTCCGTTGTGCGTTACGGAAATTTGATATCCAATCACTGTTCACAGATATTCTCTTTAGGAAGTCCATACGTATCATCTGCGACCATGTAGAGCAAAACAACTCAAAATCGATATAGCAGTCCCATTTCAGGAACGAAAATTACTACCATGCTCAACAGTCGTATCGTGTTCTTCCCTTGGCCGAGCCTACATACAAATTGACGCAGTCTCAATACGGAGCTCATTGGATTCATTTTATCAGGAAATATTTTGGCTCACTTTGAGGAAAATACGAGCTTGTTCATGAATGCAGTGTGAGAGATATAAGGTCCCAGGGCCAGAAAAGCCCACTGCACTATTAAAGATAACCGGAAACCAGACTCTCAAGCTTGAAGCGGGGAACCGCATAAGTTCCCAGTATGTCAGATGTGGTCACCAGCCGAGTAACAATGAATTTCCACGTACCACGAAAAATATTGTCGCTCGAGGATTAGAACCTCTGACCTCCGACGTGTCAAATGAAAGCTCTGCGCCACAGATCGCAATTTGGAATAACCTACAGAGAGAGAAGGCTTTCCTGCCGAGAAACAGTAGGATAATTGCCATCAGAAGGAAGCAAATTGGTATTGATTTTCAAGTACCATTTTTTCTATTAAATTAGTTTCATAAAATACGGAGTTCGAGGAAATCCTGGAATTATTGAAAAAATCTACCACAGTGTGTTCTGGTCCTCGCTATAGAGCTTGGATGATGAAGGGCAATATTTGTGGGCTTTCCGAAAGCAAATCATATGATCATACAAATGAATACCCCGAATCTCTTAATCAACACGGAAAATTAGTAGATGCCACCGCCACATTACCTCTTAAAATATTGAAATTGTTAACCCATCCATTTATCTACTCAACTAAATGCGTTTTATTTGTCTATTTTATTCTGAAGGAAATAGTATTGATGACGCTGACTTTTTAATTCCTTGTGATCAGGCCGTCGGGAGGCAATCTGGACAATTGGAACCATAAAGTTGAACCAGACTCAAATATGTTGTACCTTCGTGTAATGGATTATATGCTTATATTACCCCTCAGTGAGCTTGATAATACCGTACATTTTACAGGCGAGAATTTTGCCAGAGTGCAGAATCTAAGGCCTAGACAAAAGGCCAAATGCCAGATGCCCACATGGATGTATTGATATTTTGCCTACTGATGAGTATTCCTCTGAGGAATGTCGTTGTAAATAGGGTGAACAATTCTGCGCTTTGTTTTTCACCACGTAAAAAACAAAATGTCATTCAGATATAAATTTTTTTTCAGTGAGTCCCCATCAGCTGGACATTCATTCACATTTACAAATTTAAACATTTATCGTATGAAGCAAATATTTCACTTCATTTCCAGTTTTATTTCCAACGACGAACCGATATTGAATGAAATCATTCTGTTCACGTGTATATTTTGATCTTTCCTCTATCTATTTTTTATCATGAGCTCTGCTTCATGTGGGTTAGAACAGTCGCTCCATCGTAGCGGTCGTATTGGATCAGGAAAACGAACTCACAAGAAAGGAAAATGACATTCATGGATGTATTACCAAACCTATGTTGGAGTGATGGGTACAAGTGACACAAACTACATGAATAAAGAAGAGCATCACTGCGGATTAGACGCAAAACATCCGTCGCACACGTGAATCGACAAAACAGATGAGTGATGATAGTTAGGAAGTAAATAATATTTCAGACTGAATTTTGAACGTGCAAGCCGTTACCAATACAGAAACGTGTATGATCGAGACCTTTGTTCTTTGTCACAGTTCAGAAAGCAGGAGGTAAATAAAACACGGCTAAACACTGAATAATGGGATTGTAATTCATCTCTGTTGTAAATCCGTAGTCAGTTTACTGTATCGTGTGCAATCGGATGTCCCAATTGTCCCAGTCATCGATACACGGAAATACGAAAATAATCTGAGTAGGAAAGCTGCTCGAATTTCACATATAATTCATTTCATCTATGATTGAATGATGTGAGGCGTTTAATGGACTAGCTGGAATGTGAGTCGACTACTGGAACACCCTTATGAGGAAAAAAGAAATAGTGGACCTGAGTAGTAATAGGAAACGATGACGTGCCAAATAAAGTGTAAATCTATTGTCCGTGAAAAACTAGTGGTTTTCGAACCGTTTATCTTCCCGGTTTGAGTAAGCTGCTCTCCGTCTTCTATATCGTGCGTACTGTTTTTCCGATGACAAAAACTTTTGGACATTCCTTCAGGCCGATGCAATTCATTCGTTTGTGTGCTTATATCTACTGGCGCAGTTGATGGGCGGTGCGGTGAACAAGGCAAACGAATCAATGTGGCATCTCACTTGCATACTGTATCATATAGTATAGGACCTACACGAAAAATAATCTGCGTATTTTATAGATCACAGTTAGTCATGCTGCCGTGGCAGATGCTTTTTGTTACGAACGCACAAGTGATCCACAACGAAGACTACGAAATGATTGCTTCTGCTGTGGTCGCAGCAAAGCCAGTCACGAATGAAATTGCTGCGCGCTTGTTTGGATCGGTGGACAGATTACTTCATTAACTGAGTTGTGTGTGATCAACTCTCAATTTGGTAAACCTTTCCATGACCAACTATTCCGCTAGTCAGCTCAATGTTGCCCGATTTATTTGACGTCAGTTTGACTTTGCTGACCTCATCACTTTCATTCTGTGGCTGCAAATTTGATTTATTTATCCAACCCTCAGTTGATATTGATCAATTTCCGTTTCGAGGGCCACATTAGTTGGTTTCAGAATTCGATTGACCAAACTGAGTTCGGTTTGTTATTAGTTGACCTATTGCGTGCAAAGTTGACCTCAGAGGTCAAACCCGGACTGTATTTGCATGTGCAAAGTAAAAGTCTTTGATCATTCAAGGGATTCATAGTGGCCTCGATAGAGTTGAGGATAAGACCGTTATCTGGCCACCTTATTTACCTGAACTGACTTTTCTATTTCTATCGACTTCTTTATCAAATCCGACTGTACTCTGTCACGGTTCGCTTTTGATTCGTCGTTGCGATCGTTTGCATTCCTTGTGTTTCTCGTATCGGTACTGTTTCGGGTCCTCGTTGAATAGAATACATTGTCACATCTTTCTCCTGGAATGCATCTTCTTTATACGTTCAACAGAGAGGATTACGTTGGATTTCCGATGTGAGACCGGAATAAAGACACGTTCATAAGCCTCGCTCAATCGTCTCCCGAAAGATGATGTTTAGCTTTTTAAGTCATTTATTGGTATAATATGCGGCGTAGTCCGTGATTATGCTCCCATATTACATCTGCCGCTCAATCTGCTAATGCTCATACGAATACAAAACAGAAAGTTGAAAGTTATACTCGATAGACAGAAAATGAACAGAACCAGTGGTACCAGGTTTGTGGCTGGTGAACGAGATGAACATCCAAGTGATCGATCACGATCTGCATTGTGCAGGCAAGGAACAGTGCTGTTCATTACAATGCAAACCATTGGAGAAGCGGGTATCATTTCGTGGTTATTTTACACGAGAAATAGTCAGATCAATTCCTGCGGAATTCATGCAAATAGAATGAAGTGAGTAGATTTTATGAGAATATTGATACGCCAGTATATATTTGGTCTATACCAGTCAGATTATTGATGAACCAATACCTCCCTTTTCGAGAGCAACTAGACGATGTATATTTACATTCGTCTTCTTGGTGTAGTTAGCAAAATTCCCGTGGGTTCTATCTGAGGCTTTTACAGCTGTCCAAGATAAAACAACCAGCTACCCTGAGAAGCGATGGATATCTGCATCCTCAGTTGAGCGGTTAGATGCTCGCAGAACGATTCCCCCGGATCTCAGATATGATAGCACACAGAGATGCCTTAAACGCCAATTGATTCTGAGCCTGAGAAACTGCCGCTAATAATAGTGGATTGTAAAGGTGGAAAAAGCTGCAGCGATGAGCAGCAGCTGCAATCTTGTCCGTCTAAGCGAAAACACCTGTTCTCGAAAGTCCGGCGTTATTGAACTGTTCTTACAGACAAACGGCTCACTGATTCGAACTCAGGAGCGTCGTCTAGAATGTTGGGAGAAGGATTTTTAGAGGCCATTTAATTGGCCTTTATCCCCGACAGGCTTGTTGAAAACCGTCATAGCTCCAACTGTGGTTGTAGATGGCGGTCCTTTATCAGAAACGGAGGTTCTTCGTGAGCTAAGCCACTTAGATGACATGAGACTGCTTGACTCGATGAGTTGCTTCCGTCCAATTTCAAGGATGATGGCTCATAATTGTTATTGGGTTGGCAAAACTCCTCGATTTGGTAGGTCACAGGGAACAAGTTCCAATGTGTTGGGAATAATCTGTGATTGTGCCAATATACACGAAGGTTGGTGATTCCTCTTGTCGAAACCACCCGATAATAAGTCCGGTTAGCATCATATCTCAAATGATTTTTAGGTCAACTAACATCCTTATTTCTCGATCCTTTAGGCGATCTTAGAATCAGTTGACCACATAGTTCATTGCCTCCAAGTTAATGGGTGTATCAGAGAAATTCCGTCGCTCCCTAAAGTCTTTTTTCGTGAACAGCCTAGGTGGTGTTAATTTTCACTGTTCTCCTTCACCCGAGTTCACCAAGAGAAGTAGTGTGCATCGGGGTTACCCCTTTCTACCTTTCCCTTTACCTTCCTGATTTAGACGGACCCAGATACAGCACCTTTGTCAGGTTATGGGAGTAACATCAAACGTCTCCCTGGTTGAAAGGTCCTACAACTTGAATATGCGGATGACATCGTTCTCCTTTACGAAGACCCAGGTAAGTTGCAAGCTTTTATGAGCAACATGAATAACTGTGTACCAGTGATTGGTATGCGTTTTGCAAAAGATGCTGTTGTAGGATTGGGTTGGTCCATTAAACCTTTCATTATCTGGAGAACCTTAGACTTGGTTGATAAATTGTTTTATGGGCAGCTGGATTTTACTGAGAGAACAGATATCGGTTCAGGTGTTATTCTGTATGCAGAAATTTCGCTCGACATTTGCCAATCTGAGTCATTTGTGGATTTGATACGAAATCTGGTCATCAATCAAGGATTGGATGTACGCTGCAGCAGTCAAGCCCGTACTTCTCTGTGGTTAGGAGACATGGCTACTAAGGGTGGAGAACATGAGAAGATTATCGGTATTGGAACACCGATGTGCACATGTCAACTGGCAGGATTCCTCGGCACGCCATACATATTATCCTCGTTGTCTGGTTTTCGACTGCTCCAATTTTCTCAGTGGTGTTTTGATATCTCATAGCCATCCTGAAGCCCCTGATTCCCAGCTACTACGAAAAACCGCATCGTTTCCTCAGCTTTCGTGAAACTATACAGTGGTATTGTCACCGGTGTGATTTTCTGCATCAGTGACGCCAACCGTGACTTTCGCTTGAAACTCGATGAAAAGTTCCATTATTCACGGCCATCATCGCATTACCTTGTTCAAACTGATAATCAATTCAATTGGTTCATTCACGAACCAGAAGGCACACTACAGTAGACGTTAGACTAGCGGCTGAGAGACGTGTCTTCTATCGAGTCCTGACTGCGAACTATGAACGAAATTCCCTCAAACGAATGAATAGAAAAGACCGGTGTTGGCGAGTTTCGAACATGTTCCAAAGTTGAGGTGCACGGTTACTTCGGTAAAGTCAATTCACTAAAACGTATGCAACCGAGGAAAAAACAGTGAAGTCCAAATCAGGCATCAGAAATCAGTGAGAAAATAAATCAATTACGTCTGCTAATGTGTTATTTTCAGTGCTTCAACAGATTGAATCTGGGTCAACAATAAGGACAGCACCGTTTGTCCGATCCTTCATGCAACGAACGTTCCAATCGTCTTCAGTACCTAAACAGTGTTTATGATGGATATTCAATATTCTGTCAACTGATACTCTCAGCTATTTTCGCCATATGCTTTTGCGAAAAGGAATATGGAATATTGCACAGATAAGTAATGGGTTGTGAAATGTATATGCATACTACGTAGATAAATGCATAAGTAATCCTTTGAATTGAAACTAACTCCGTGACTAAGTTTGAGAAGCATAGAAATAATGGTAATCAATATGGCTGGGGTGGGGTGGGGGTTACCACTTCAAAGAAGTACCGATAAAGCTTGACGTGAGTAAATGGACGTCCCGGCAGGAGAAACTGAACTGCCTGTGATGTTCATTTGTACTGATTGTATGTAAAGATCGTACCTAATAAATGATAGTGGTATCGTCTCACATGTGTACCCAATCACAAAAATTATTTACTAGTAGCAAGGTAATCACAACACTTTGTCGTCAACCGACGCCAGTCTGCTGATTAATTGATGGTTTGAGCAAAAGTACTGAGAGTAATTATTATTGGACCTTTTTTTCGATGGAAACGACACAGGTACAGAACGACCCCAATTTACTCAAAAGTATTAGGAAGTTCGTATTTGAGTATACTGCTCAAATTCCGAGCTCGAACGAGTCTTCACTAATAAGGGGTGTTAGAGCTTGAAAGTCTGCATGTAAAATCCCTTCTCTAAATTTATCGATTTGTGTATTTTAATTCTAGCTGCAAACAGAACTGTGTAAATTCTAAAATCATTTACCTAGGCGATAAAAGACATCTAACGAAACAGTAACACCTCGCCTTTTTCGACTGAAAATCCAGTTGCTCTCATCGGATTTACTCGATTATATGCACGCGTGCATACACATACACACACAATATTACCGATTGAAGCCATGACAGGATCGATTTGGTTGCCGGCAGATTATGCGAGTCACAAAATTTTATATTTCTTTCATTGGGATGAAAGTAAGCATCCATATATATATAAATATATATATATATATTTATATATGTATGTATATGTATATATAAGGATAGCGAGTATTATGTAGTCGTGTGGACAAAATTCCCTCGGAAGCACACGACTGGTTTCGCGGTTGTTGCCGCTCATCAGGTATGCGTACCCGGTACTCCTCTGCTCACTTGTATCCATACTTGTACACTCATATGGCATCTGTTCAATATGACCTTATTTGAATCGTGTGGAGTGTGAATAGATACTCTTTATTGAAGAGCCCACAAACGAATCACAACTAAGTTTCATCATGGTTATTCGTGTCTGGGTCACTACATACTACTTACGTTCAATATGAGCGCCTACACTTGCAGCCTCGATGTTATCCTTTATTATCGAAATGAATGTGAGCTTCAGTATATCAAATAAATATATATATGTATGTTTATATATATATATATACGTATATTTGAATGAATTTATATGAAGCGATCGGAAATAAACTAACAGTACTAAATTGTGGCAAATTCGACATGTAATCAGGTCCTTTGCAGACTCCATAAGGTTCGCCTTGTGCGACAGTATAAACGCTCTTTTCCCATTTCGATGGTTTTTCTCTCTCAAACAGGTGTGTGATGCATGATGGCAGGGTAGAAAATATTTGCAATTCCATGTATATATTTTTGAATAAGGTACAGATTACCAAACTTTTGATAAATGGATCAAATGTGCCGCTTAGGAATTATTTCTTCGTTGTTTCTTGAAAGGAAGAGAGTAGGATGAGTACACAGGAACCAATACTGACTGATCTTTGTGTATGAGAGAGAAGAAAAAGAGCTGGGAGATCACAAATACTGTTGTATGATTTCGGAAATTGAAATTATTCGGTTACCGTTTTTCCTTTCACAATCGATGGTTCAGATCACATTCCATCAACTCCAGGTACCAGATAATAGACCCTAAACATTGTTTCGGACACGGTAGAAACCAGAAAACCCAAAAGATGTTGAGCGACAATGTTTATCAAAACACCAGAATGTTTCGATCACTTCCAGAAGTTAGAGTAACACCAGACGAATTGAACTAATAGAGCTACGGTTCAACCGTCCGCGAGTGGAGCAGTCAAAATACTCTAAGTAGCCGGCTGAAATCAGTTGTCGTTGGTGTGAGTGAACAAAGAACGAACAGTCCTGTGAAACAGAACTGCTTACAAACTAATCAGAAGCAGGAATTCGTTAGGTAATTGTGACTATATTGATTTCTGTAAGTGAATTCACGCGAGTGAATTTACTCATCTCCGGAACGATACTGCCCACCATACTCATATTCTTACCCAAAAAGCCAAGTGAAACAATAAAAGTAACTAGGTCGTTGCATCCTGTGTGTCTCCACTCTTTCCGTTTCGAGCACATGACTCAAGTCATATAAGCCATTTCACAACAACGTACCTCCTAATAGGCATAATTTTCGTGTTGGACTTATCAAAAGTTTGCGTATCAAAAATCAGAGCTGTTCTGCACGTCACGCACAAATCAATTTGTGCAATTTTATATGGATTGGTGTATTTTGCGTCTTGTGAATTACATTTCTAGCTTGAGTTTGTTCATAACTCGAAACAACCACGCAATAATTGAGTGCGAATTATCGTTGCACAGATAACCCAAATTCCGATCCCTTTTGAAGTGCTTGAACAACCAAGAAAGGCTGAAAAATACGATGTATTTCATATGTCAGAAAAGCCGATAGTTTTCTGTACACAGTGAGTGAAGTCAAGTGAGTCAAAGCCTCCAACCCGAAATCACAGTTTACATGTGTTAACACTTGATCAATATTGGTACCAGTACTACAAATTCAAACCGATCTGCTTACAATTCTTTGTCTTCTTCGTCGTCAATAACGGTACTATTAACATCATCATCATCATCATCAACTTGTATCTTCGTGGAGACGAGCACGAAGGTGACAAGGCATCCTTGCCATCTGCTTTTGGTTGATATCTGCCGTCAATATTATGTTGGCTAATCTATGTAACTCCAAATGTTTTGAACACCGCAGCGTTATTTGATCTTCAAGACCGTTCATGCAGTTTGCCTAGTAAACTGGGAGCATGGCAATCGTTTCCTGTTCACCAACAGTATTTTCCCTTCGTGGATGAAAACGCGTAAGCCACTTGACGCAAGATCAATAATTATGCGTTCAAAGTGCTTTCAAATCTACCAGGGATTATTCCCCGAGAGAAGTAGAAGAGACACAATAAAGGAAACTTCATATTGTTCTCACTGTTTTAGTGAATTCCAACAACCACATTTGAAATCAGTGTATTTCGTAAATCCACGACAGTCGAAGTACGGCTTCATTGATTTTGTGGTCTTACTGAAAGAAAACTGCTCAGATTTGGTTCGTTTTTCAGTGACTGAACACTGATTACCAACAGCCTAGACCAAACTTCCGTATTGCTGACACGGTGTTCTCAACATATTATACCGATGAACGAAGGGATTGGTGATCAAATACCGACAATGTCGGTTTAACATATACCCCAACGGTCGTGTTTCTGAACTATAAAAACGAACGAAATTACCTGTGACAGTGCATGCTCGACCGTTGATGAACTTAAGGATATCATGCCAGCATCACCGATGAGGGAGGTTAGTAAAGACCAGTGGCACCTTCTGCATGCGAGACGACACCTGATCCGTTGTCTGTTCACCTCATGGGATGGAAATGCCTCACTCGCAAAACGTTTTTACTCCAGCTAGGCCTTGCTTCACTAATAGAATATTTCGATCGTGGCCAACCCAGGACAGCGGACGCAAACGAGAAATCGTTTGTAATTCCTACGCAGCCCATTTTATCCAGTTGCGTAATGATTCATAAACTGTACTGACCGCCACTTGACGAACGTGTCCATCGGCACCTGGAATTAGTTCGCGATAACTCCTTTTGGCTGGATCCCCCATGACTGTTTCCACCTTGGAGCGAAACGTATTCATCGATGCGTAAATCCCGTGTAAAGCAATAACCACTTGTGGCACAATTGCAACGTTGGTGAGTACCCTTGTCCTCATTCTTTCCAGCTGGCACAGACCAAATATTGCACCTGTAATCGACACTTCGTATACCTTTTACTATGGGTGGTTTCTCCATGAATGTCCGCTGGATTCCCATCGATCGGAACATATCGCCACCCACGGTGTGATGTACAGTTCCCTATGAGAGAAATTCTGTTGGCCACAACGAATGGAAACGAATGGCACTGGCATTATTTATTCGCTGCATAACAATGATGGGATCCGTCTTTGGAACAAGACGATCTATATGCATTTGTATCTCGTGAGTATTGTCGTTCAAAACCGTGTTCCAGGAACAGCCGCAACGAATTCAGGTCGCGGCATGGTGAGAAATTTGCACTTTGCCACTTGGGGTTTTCCCACCGTGAAAAGGTAAACATGTCCACAGTCACATCGAATCCACAAATACCCAACTGGACCATAACCAGACACAAGGAAAATTCGAATATCCATTCGAACGACTAAAAACATTCAAACCCACTTAAAAAGATGCGCAGACGTGGTTCCAAACGGAGCTGGTTGACTTCGAACCATAGTAACTGGTAACATCGTCCAGACATCAGTCACTAATTACACCTGAGTGCATTTTAATTATCAAAAATCTACAGTTGCAATATTGCTTGATAATTTTACGCCCTGACAATGATTCCAGACCCGCGCTGACTCATTGGAGTGAATATGAGAAAATGGAGACCGTTCTTGACTATACCAGCAAGTTTGTGCGCCAATGTAACTGTGTAACTGATGAACTAGAACAAGAAGTATCGGCGGAAGCACACTTTCTACTAGAAGGACATCTTACCTGTGAGACCACAGCTCAACATCTTAAACCAAAGGGAACTCAAAATCCGCAACTCTATGGTCCACCGAAACAACACAAACCAGATGTTTCACTCAGAAAGATAATATAGATGATAAATTCATCACAGCACGAATTGGCGAAATGGGTGTTGAAATTGTTTGAGATAGTTGATGATCCAATGGCCAGAGAAACTATCAAAGAAAATTTCAAAATAGTAGAGATCTTTGGGCCAGATAATTGTGAAAGGGAAACACACGGCTTTATTTGATGTCCAATCACAGTTCACGAACTTTCCTTTACGGAGGCCATACATGCCATCTGCTACCATGGAGAGCAAAATCAACTCAAAATCGGTATACTAGTCCCATTTCAGGAACGACAATTACTACCATGCTCAACAGTCGTATCGTAGTCTTCCATTGGCCGAGCCTACAGACAGATTGGCGCAGTCACAATACGGAGCTCATTGGATTCATTTTATCAGGAAATGTTTTGGCTCACTTTGAGAAAAATACGAGCTTGTTCATGAATGCAATGTAAGCAATATGAGGTCTTATGGCCAAAAAAGCCCACTGCACTATTAGAGATAACCGGAAACCAGACTGTTCGGCTTGAAGTAGGGGACCGCATAAGGCCCGATATGTCAGATTTGGTCACCAGTTGAGTCATGATGGATTTCCTCCTACCACGAAAAATATCGTCGTTCGACGATCGAAACCTTTGACCTCCGAAATGTCAAGTGAAAGCTCTGCGCCACCGATCGCAGTTTGGTGTATCTTGCCGATGGAAAAGGCTTTCTTGCCAGGAAACAGGAAGATAAGTGCCATCAGAAAGAAGCAAATTGGTATTGATTTTCAAGTACCGTTTATTCTAATAAATTAGTTTCTTGAAAAAAGAGGGTTCGAGAAAATCCTGCGATTATAGAGAAAATCTACCACAGTGTGTTCAGGTCCTCACTGTAGAGCTTGGATGATGAAGGGTAATATTTGGTGGGCTATGCGACAGCCAATTACCGGATCATACAAATGAATACCCCGAATCTCTTTATCAACACGGAAATTCCAAAAATATAGGATGTGGATGTTTCTGTACACCGGAGATACCACTGCCGCATTACCTGTGAAAATGTACCCATTTATCTACTCAAGAAAGTACGTTTTATTTGTCCATTTTATTCAGACCGAAATGGTACTGATGACGCTGACTTTTTAATTCCATGTGATCAGGCCGTCGGGGCGCAATCCGGGAAATTGGCACCATAAATGTTGCCAAAGTGCAGAATCTAAGGCCTAGACAACAGGCTAAATGCCCGATGCCCACATGAATGTATTGATATTTTGCTAACTGATGAGTATTCCTGTGAGAAATGTCGTTGCAGATTGCGTGAACAATTCTGCGCAATTTTGTTTACCACTTATAAAACAAAATGTCATTCAGATATAAATTTTATCTTCAGTAAATCCTCACCAGCTAGACATTCATTCACATTTAAAAATGTAAACATTTATCGTATGAAGCGAATATTTCACTTCATTTCCAGTTTTATTTCCAACGAGAAACCGACATTGATTGAAATCACTCTGGTCACATGCATATTTTGATCTTTCCTCCATCTATTTTTTATCAAGGGCTCTGTTTCATGTGGGCTAGAACAGTCGCTTCATCGAAGCGGGCGTATTGGATCAGGAAGACAAACTCACAAGAAAGGAAAATCACATTCATGGAAGCTATTTTTGATGTATTACCAAACCTGTGTTGGAGTGATGGGTACAAGTGACACAAACTATATGAATAAGAAGAGCATGACTGCGGATTAGGCGCAAGACATCCGACGCACACGTGAATCGACAAAACAGATAAGTGATAATAGTTAGAAAGTAAATAATAATTCAGACTGAATTCTCACTATAAATCAACGAGCAAGCCGTTACCAATACAGAAACGTGTATGATCGAGACCTTTGTTCGTTGTCACAGTTCAGAAAGCAGGAGGCAAATACAACACGGCTAAACACTGAATAATGGAATTGTAATTCATCTCTATTGTGAATCGGTAGCCAGTTTACTGTGTCGTGTGCAATCGGATGTCCCAATTGTCCCAGTCATCGATACACGGAAATACGAAAATAATCTGAGTAGGAAAGTTGCTTGAATTTTACATATAATTCCTTTAAACTGTGGTTGAATAAATTGAGACGTTTTTTGGACTAGCTGGAATGTGAATCGACTACTGCAACACATTAATGAGGATAAAGGAAATAGTGTTCCTGAGTAGTAATAGGAAACGATGACGTGCCGAATGAAGTGCAAATCTATTGTCCATGACAAACGAGTGGTTTTCGAACAGTTTATCTTCCCGGTTTGAGTAAGCTGCTCTGAGTCTTCCATATCGCACGTAGGTTCTTCTTTTGATGACAAAATGTGTCAAATTATGCAAATGAGTCCACGGGGTATCTGACCTGATTACTGTATAATATAGTGATGATGCTGAATGAAAATTGAACTTTGTACTCTATAGATCACAGTTAGTCATGTTGTCTTGGAAGATGCTTTATGTTACGAACGCACAAGTGATCCTCAACGAAGGCTACGAAAAGATTGCTTCTGCTGTGGTCACAGCAAAACCAGTCCGAATAACAACGAGCGTTAACTGGAACGTCATCTATGTTCAGATGAATGTGCTCTTCAATGCGCGGTACACTTTTCAACTTATGAGCTTAAAAGTCCGTTTGTATATGCCTCTGTCAACCATATCAACAGCTGAGACATGAGATCAGTTTATTCGTCAGGTCACATATTTGAACTCCATCAAGTAATGTCATAACACTCTCAGTTTCTTGTGTCACCGTAAGCAATTTACGGAATCACAACTTTTGTGACATTTTGCTGCCTATCTCACTCATAAAGCAACTGCTTATCACCAGTCAAATAGAGCACTAATTATTGGAAAACCGGACTGATTACCGCGTGTTATCTTCATTTTATTGAACTGTCAACTTCCATCGGACAATACACACGTGGACAACCCATTGGTCAGGGAAACGAAGGACTGTTGCAGATTTTCGTTAGACAAGTAGTCAGCAGATCAAACAATGAAGACGAATTTGTAGATGAGTAGTGTCTGTGATCTTGCCACAAATTAGTATGGTGTGATATTTGACCGAGTTTTTATCAGAACGGCATTAGAGCACTGTGGTTTCTGTGCCTATTCATAAAAAAGACTCTGCTCGCCCGTTCAGATCGGTGGACAGATTACGCCATTTTCTGAGTCGAGTTTGTTCCATTTTTCATTTCACAAGTAAGTGTTATGGGCCTTTGATGCTATGGGTGTACTCCTTCACATGCACTCACGCCTAAGAGGGCAATAGAAATAATGAACGCAGAACGGAATACATTGCGATCTAGTTATATTCTATCAAACAACCGACCAAAGGCTCAAAAATAGGATCGGTGAAACGAGGTATAATATGAGCCATCAAGTAGAGTGAATGCTCAGATCTTCATTGAAAACCATGAAGATGATTTGTAATGAAGAATAAACTGCTGTGTAGTGGGTCCGTTGATCTCCATGGTGATCCGGATCTTTAGGCTGCGTGATGAATCTATGAAAATCTCATATCTTGCTACTTACTTCAGAATAATGAGTTGCTTTGGACCCTTTATTCAATGTTGTCAACGTGCTCTACGATTTGTTAGTCGTAGAAAAATTCTTCGAAGAAATGCTCCTCCTTATGCATGAATCTTAGCACGTCTGCCTATTTCACTTGTCAGCTATATGTTGCCCGATTTATTTGACGTCAGCTTCGGTTTTGCTGACCTCATTACTTTCGTTGTGTAGTTGCATAGTGGATTTAATAACCAACCCTCAGTTGGTTTTGCTGAATTTTCTTTTTCGAGGGACAATTTGCTTGGTTTCAGGATGTGCTTGATCGTACTGAATTTGAATTGTTATTAGTTGATCTACTGTTTGCAAAATGACCTCAGAGGTCAAACGTAGACTGTTTTCACATGTGCAAAGTAGAACAAATTTCCAGTGGCCTCGATAGAGTTGAGAAAATGACAATTTTTCTGGATATAATGTTGGATTTATTTTCCCTACGGTCTTTTCTCACGTCTGATTTTGACCTCATTGTTTTCTTCGGTTGCGTATGTTTAACTGAACTAACGGTTCCGAGGTTTCTTCTCATCTCGTTTTGAATAACTCTACCTTCAGTTTCGCGCTGACTGTACAGGCTCGCGCTTCGTTTTCAGATTGGTCGTTGCGATCGTTTGCATTTCGTGTATTTCTCGTATAGTTACTGTTTCCGTACCACTTCATATAGAATACATTGTTGCATCTGTCCATCGGCTCGCATCTTCTCTATTTGTTCGATATAGGTGATTTCGTTGGTATTTCGCTGTGAGACCGGAATAAGGACACGTTTATAAGCCTCGCTCAAACGTCTCCGAAAGTTTGTTCGGCATTTGAGGTCATTCAGTGGTGTATAATGTGGCTTAGTCAGTGACTATGCTCCCATGTTTCATCTGCTGCTCAATCTGCTAATCCAAATGCGGATAGGAAACAACAAGTTGAAAGTAATACTCGACAGACAGAAAATGAACAGAACCAGTGGTATCAGGTTTGTGGCTGGCACGAAAAGCAGTTGTTCATTACAATGCAAATCATTGAGGACACGGATTTCATTTCGTGATTATTTAAGCGAGAATCGGTCAGATCAGCTCATACGGAATCCATGCATAGGAAATAAAGTGAGTAGATTTTATTGGGTTACTGAGACGCCCCTATCTACCTGGTCAAAAGCAACCATGAGATGTGAATTTACACTCGTCCTAATGGATTTGTACGAAATTCATTTCTACAAGAAATCTTTATCGAAACAATGGATCACTTGTTTGGCAAGAGCACATGAAACCAACGCATTCGTACAATCTCTACCAAGTTACTTTTCACACCGTAATACAGCTTGAAATATAACAGAATGGAACAGACGCTTCACATTAAAATAGGAACAAATATGTTTCTGCTGGTTATTCGATTTATTATGGCACGGAGAAGAGAAGGAAGGTGGGCGAAGCTATCGGTAGACTATATTCCAATTTACATTCAAATAAGGTGAAACCGTTTCACTTTCGACTTGTTTTATATTTTCTATCCATTCACTTGAAATTACCCCACCAAAGATTGTTGTTGATATCAACAATTCTCATGCGTAAAACGGTGATACAGTTTCATGATCACTATCCGAAAAACCGTCTCCCAATTTTATACTTAGCTAATAATTCGGAATTCGGGAAATTCCCAAGAAACAAGCCTGTCACCAAGTTCACCGAAACTTCCTGGATCGGACGGCTTTACTTGTACAGTACAGAAGCATGGTGCTGGACCTCCGTGGTAACAGGTTTGTGGCTGGTGTGCGAGACGAACATCCACATGATCGATCAAAATCTGCATTGTGCAAGCAAGGAAAAGAGCAGTACATTACAATGCAAACCATTATAGAAGCTGGTAGCATTTCTTGGTTATCGGCACGACAATTAGCCAGATCAATTTCTACGGAATTCATGCAAAACAAAATGAAAAGAGTATATTTTATTGGAGTATTGATAAGCCAAAATCTATCTGGTCGAGGGGAACCAGTGGGTGAAAAGTTACATTTGTCTTGATGGATTTGTATGAAATTCAGTTCAAACAGGGTATCACTATCGAAACACGGGATCGCTCGTTTTGCAAGAGCAGATGAAACCAACACATTCGTGCAATCGTGCACCGAATTTCTTTTCACACAATACTACAGCTTGAACTAGAACAAAATAGATTAGAAGCATCAAATTGCAAATGGGAACATCTTAGCCATGAGTCACTTCAATAAAAGGTGTCCTCAAAATGACAGAACAGACGGAACAGAGCGAGTAGTCTCGTCATCGACCGAATCCGCTCTAAATAATAACTAATAAAACGATTGGTGGGGTTACGAAATCCTGTTACGTTGTGAAACACAGTTGACCAGCTACAATTTTCTAAGTTTAAATATAAGGTTACCTATCCGCAACGAACACTGAGAAAAGGGATCAATTAAAATATCTGTCTACAAGGACACTATCTATACTGCACTCAAATTGTTCCAGAGAAGTACACAGTGCACAGTGCAAACAATGTTCCTAGAGTTAGAGTAAATTTGGACGACAGAGCAACTGGAGGGAGAAATCATTCGAATTAATAAAACACTGATGTCTATTGCGTATCCAGCATAATTCCTGGCAAATTATTATCAAATCAAGCTGATAAAGAATAGTCTTTCACTGTTCTTGGAAATGGAATTATGAATTCCTCACAAATGATACGTTATGATCAACCAAATCAGCAAACGTTTGAAGCCAACTTCCAGCGAATCTACTATACTGCCGAACCTGTAATTATGTTCACGTTATTCCCCGGTCACACGTCATACAATGAACCAACACAGCCAAATGTGCCTTGAGAAAGAAACTCAACACGATTTCGTCATCGATCGATGAGAGATCACTGACTGCCACGAATTGATTTGAGGCAGGGCATTACGTCACTACCAGACAGGCGGTCATAGTGAACTTCCCTACCGGAAACACTAGAAGAGCATTTCTTCAATGAGCGACGCGACACCGTCACGTGATCCAACGAGGTGTCTAAACCAATAGATTTGATTCAATCAACATGATTACTCATTTCGCAGTCGCAGCTAATCTCATGTGAACCAGATTATGTGTGTTCACGCAGCGCAAGTAGAGATCAGCTTGTTGAATGTTACCATTAGATTCACCGATATTCGAACTTGTCTATCAGTTTGACGCGAGCATCGTAATTGATTGGTGGTAGTGGTAGTGGTGATGTGATTATGGTGATGCTTCATGCGTCAGACGCGCCCAGAAAGCTGCCCAACTAGAGAAGACAGGTAAGTTACAAAACAATTCTACTACGTTTATGGAATGCGAGTAATGATCGTCAAAACGTTTTTCCCAATTTATAGTTTGATAAGGTGATCTTTTATTGAAGGATATGCAGATGTTCATTAATTTCTTGGTATGACAGAGTAAAAGATAAATTAGAGGCACGTTGTTCATATATGAAATTGAACTTGAAGTTTTGGATACCAGTGTCGTACTGACCTGTTTGTTCTGGTTCATGGTTGTACTTGGTGATACCTTCCTGCAACTAATGAATATTCATCTGATTTGGCAAATACGGTTGGGTGAGGACACTCGATTAGGACATCAGCGCACTCGGCATGGAAACACCTAGTTGTCAGTGTTTTACCTCTGATAAAATGTGTATCGCTTTTACAGATTTTGCACACTGGATGATAGAAAAGCAGAAAAATAGTCGATAATCTTGATAACAGCAGTTGACAAATTCGTGTCCATACAGTAGAGGTGTTATCAGAGTTACGACAGATATTGTGTTGATAACTATGAGTAACGTGGTATTAGTGATTACGTCACATTATTTTGTGTGTTGTTTCTGAGCAGATATTGTGGTATTGTTTCGTGCGGATCGAGACTCAATCGGCGGTTGCCGCGATCTAGCGGTTGGCATTTCATGTTGCTCTTACTCTGACAGTTTATATGGGAAGAGAGGCTCCATGATTATTATTCGTATGATCCGACTCCATGGAAGAGATGGTAATTGTCACTTGTCCGCTCTTCACTTGTATTTTGTTTAACCGACTTGGGTGATAAGCATTTATGTGTCAAGACGGTCTTCCTGTTGTTCAACATACGTCTCCCGCCCCACACCGAGAGCTGGAAATGTACGGATATTCTGCGATTCATTCGTAAATGAGAAATAGTCGAGAAGTGAACAAAACATGGATTCCGGCAGCGTAGTTCATCGTTATGACTTCGGATATGGCTAACACGCGATTGAGATGGACTGTTTACCATATCAGCTTTACTGCCACCTCTAAATTGAACTCATGGGTAGACAGATTGCTTTTCGACTGCTTGATGACAAGGTGTGCTATCGTAATTCTTCGTACCATTATTGATGAAGCACCCGGAGTGTATATTAGGAATGAGAAATGATTTCACCCTTATACGTTTTCTTTATAGGACATATCTTAATAACATTAGTGGTCAGTCACTATAGAAGTTGCCTTTTCTGTCTCAATAATACGAATATGTGGTTGCGTGTGCATGGACTTGATAAAATTTCCTTATGAATAAGTGAACGTCCTAGTGCGCCCTCGGATTGATGTGATTGTAATGCGTCTGAGAAAAGCGAACAATGTGTGGATTTTTTTTTCCAATGTGAGTGTATACATTTATAGGTCTAATTGAATTTACTTATGAGGTTGAATGAATCCATCCAGTTACCATATCCTGAATCATCTTTATGCCCAACCTAAAATGTATGAGGAAGAGTTATGTTCCAGTTCTGGACATGAGCATGGAAGAAAACGTTATGAAACGAAATTATCCAATCTATGAGATGAAAGATTACAAGATATAGGTCACAGGATTCATTCCATTTGCAGATGTCATTGAAGACATAATTGCGTCCAACGAGAGGGTCCAGATACTCCATGTATCTACTCTACCTGCGAGAGCCTTTGGAAGAATCTATCAAAAATATAAAAACATGAGATAGGAGAATGATACAACCCAATGGATTGATAGTAGATGAACATAAAGGACTCATCTATTTATGTATAAACAACATCAAGTTAGAATTCCACGGAGCCTGATTGTATTATCAAGAAGAGTTTAAGTAGCATCCTTTTTAGGACCTAAATTAGGAGAAATATGTATGGCAAATAAAAGGACATATTGTGTACTAGGCTCATCATCAACATCAACAACATCAACGTAAGGGATGTAATCGGATCTAATTTGTGACCTGATTCAATTAGATATTACGCAATTGAAGAAACTAAAGATTTGACGTCATTCTCTGTGGCCGCATTGCGCGGTGTCATCGGTTTTTCCAACCATTTCAATAACTTTTCCGACGCTGGTTTTGCCAAGCAGCTATCCGTTCTGCCTTTGGATGCGTCACCGTAGCTGTAAGCTAACTGATAGAAAACATGTGATACATTAGGATCGGCAAGACTGTCTGAATGACATTTGAATCCTGAAATGTTGGTAATCAGTAACTGAAGTATTTGCACCACAGTCTATGGGTGTCTTGTGGCTGACTTAAAATATACATATTCTTCACTAAAAGTGGTCACCTGTTCAAAGTAAAACCATAGAAACTTGCTTCATGTTGATTGTATTTGATGCGTAAGGTCGGTTGAAACTCATTTGCTCAGTTGCACGTGTTCGTCAGTCTTTTCGACTATGCGCGGACTACGCGTCCGTCACTTTGATTCTTAGCATAAAGCAGACACAACAACTCAATTATCGCTTCCCGCGACTCTCGAGATGGATAACACGGTTATTAAGAAGGAATTAATTAGCGAGCATTCCGAGATCGTGATTGTAGCGTACACGTGCAACCGTCAAATGAAATCCGTGCTTGATATCGAGCCAGTTTTGTGATATGCCGAGTTTTCATATATAATATAGGCCTCAAAGTAACTCCAGACTTGTGAACGTTTGGTGATCCTGTCAAAACAGGGGCCTGCTTTCCAAATGATTTGAGTTGTTCAATATGTTTTTGGATTGAAACCCATTAAATAACAGAATTTGAAGATGTATTGATATCATTTGTTTCTCTGTCCACATGTTGTTATCAAGCGTGGTGTCCCGTTTGAGAGGCTTGATGTCGGAAGATATGTGTTCTATTTTTCGTACATGTTTTCCTTCTTCCTCATATTTATTCTGCCTGATTCCTTATCTGGCTGGAGGAACACCATTATTCTAATTCTCCCAATCCCTCTGTCACTCACGAAGAAGAACTAGTCAATAGTCCATTCCTTTTAGATGTTATAATAATTAGATGTTCGGATGAAATATCCATCTCAAAGTAACTAGGCAAGGTCGCTATTTGCAATTCTCCAGTTTCGCACCGAAGACATACAATCATGGTTTGGTTCGAATCCTCCTCAACAGAGCGTGGAATATCTGCATCAAAGTATAAATGCAAACTGAAGAAGAGTTCATAAAAAGAACGTCGCTGGCCAACTGCTATCCCGATAAGTTCATCGAGCAGCATCGACAGTATGCGGGAGTCTGGTAGCAGAAATCAGCTTTGTTTATTTGTTAACCATCTTATTGTTTATACGAACTCCCGATATCAATCACGGTAGTAATTTGATCGTTGCACGTGCAGGCTACACGCACACTCTGGCAATGCACACTAACCACTTCCTTCCTATTATTCGTGTTCACCATCTCATGGGTCGTGGAAAACAAAACTCTGGTTGCCATGTCTGCTCAATGGGAGGCATCACAGAGAAGGACTGGCGGTCCGTGTAAAGTCGAAAAGACTAACAATTGAGACGTATGGTCTACGGTTTTTTTGCGATACATCTCACTGCATAAGGTCACAAAGTTGACCCGACCTAATCTCTCATAACTGTGTTGAGCAATCCCAAATTGAAGCTGTGATCATTCACCGAAGCGATGCACGAAAGCGGTTGACAAAAGTGTTTGTTTGTTATGGCACCAACCGAAAGGACCCCGATCTCCCCCTATCAAACTCACTGTTAAAGCTTTCAATCGAACCCAATTATTTTCATCATTTCTCTATTTGTGTTGTCTAAACTGAAATGTTTAACGTAGGCAGTGGACGGGAACAAACGAAAAGTTTGCATCACTCTACTTATATTTTCTTCAGTTCTCATGTACTTCCCAATATACAGAATAGTTCCATATCTCTACCGTCGATATATGATGCGGTTCCCACCAAGTGCTGGCGAACATACTCATCATTAGCTGAAAACACTGCATGGTGCACTGTCATTAGACATCGGAATCACGTCTCACTTTACAAATCCGTTTCATCCATGAGCCCTTTGTGTAAGGAGATATTCACGACTACATTCTTTTCGAAATATCGCATCTAGATTTCCTGCTTTACGTCACCTTTGAAGCAAGTTTCTACTAGCCTGGTCTTCCCTGCACAAAGGGATGTGTTGAGGGAAGCAATTATAAATCACTAAGTCAAAGTGCGTGTGGATGCCCTAGGTCTGGAAACAGTGAGATTAGAGATCTAACTTAGATAATGCGTCCAACCTCCGCCATGCATGTCGATATATCCTCGTCGATTATTAGCACACAAAGCAGTTTTCAATACACATTCGGCGGCCTCAACGTTGGGCCCACCATCACTATACATCACTTCAAGTCTACTGCGTCTGGTTACAAACAGTATCATTGCCATGAGAAATACTTTCGCAGTCATACCATATCCAATTTCCAAGTGCATTGCACGACACCCAAATCTGTTGTGCTCATTTCAATCTACCTTGATATGAAACGGTCTGAATTAATTGACACCTTTCCATAGGCAATCAGGCATGTGTGACATTACTTGAGGTATGGGTTAGGCATGTTTAGCACTTACTGAGGACGCGTCTGAAATTGTACATCAGAATCAACTCCCGTGGCTTCTGGCACTTCGAACACAGTCAACAGTCCAAGCCTGAGAATAAATAAAAAATTTGAAACATGCATGAGCGGCCAAACCTCGGCGAACCGCTAAACAGGGCGTTAAATAAGATTTAGGGTAACTAAGGCCTTAATTTCTAGAAAAGAGACGACGTTCGGTATGCCTAGACAGGTACTCCCTAATGGGCGGACAAGATCTACCGACTCATGGGCTACACAGTAAATCTATCCAACCCACCCAACCTGGTATTCCGGAATGGGCAAATTAGCCAAACAACAGGTCACCGGCTCATGTGGAACAATTCTGCTGCAATCTGGGTTGCATTTGCATGTGCAAAGGCTGAAAGGAGATCATCTGGATAAAAGCTGAATTAGTCACCGTTAATTTAATTTCTACTGCTGACTGGGCAATCGAGTAATACAACGTCCCTGAACAGTGCTGGAAACACCGCCACGCACACGTTTCCCGAGAACCTCTATGAATAATTTGGAAAACATGCGATCCGATCATGCCAAGGCTTGTCCGGCAGGTGACGCTCCTCGTGCTTCAGTGGTCGAGGTGTTAGGACAACAAACTGGAATACTGAACTGACGGAAACAGGCTTGTGCAACTTGTTGGAATGTATGGAATCTACTGTAGGTTGGCAGCCTCACAATGAGGACGCCGATGAACTAAAACTAAAACATCTGCATGGCGTGTTTCTCAGAAGTCCGCATACTTAACTGTGGCACTCGGCGCATCAATATTCCAGGACAAGAGACAAATTCCTAGCTTCATAGTAGCAACAAGGCAGACCAATTTGAGAGCCACGATTTCACATTCGATACTATCAGTAAATCCAAAAGCTTTTGGATCGCTTGGGAGCAGATTTCCCTAAGACTTCCTTCTGCACGTCTCGGAACCTCGACAGTGATTGCGATGATGAATTGGACGCCAATATCTAAGAGATATTCAATGAGATTGAGAAATGTGACATTCTGTCCATCGCTTGGAACTGGATTGTTCTCACAAGTCCCTCGGAGGAGTCAACGCGAGACATCCTAGTAAAAGACGCTTACCAGAATGGATTTCTGGAGACTCGTCCAAGCTCTCAGCCGAACAAACGAAGCCCAGATATAAGGAAATGGCGAGAACTACAGACTGCAACGGGGAGCTTCGCTCTCCGTTAGGCCTGATTTTACGCGATACTTGATCAAAGTGGCTGAAACCGTGGAGACTGCAGCATGGGTTAGTGATTCCAACAAGCTATTCCACCTCATTCCCAACGCATCGGATATGCGTTGCAAGTGAAAATCGTTTCTTTGCAGAGCAGTCGGCCATCTTGTACCTGAGCACAAAAGAAAAACAGAGTGATGAGTAGAGCAGGTCGATAGGTGGCTCAGCCGACCATGGACACACAAACTCCAGTTCTCGCGGAGCAGTACAATGTCGGCTGCGATATGGTTATACTTTCGACGAAACTAGTTTTGTACAGCATGAAAGTCAACACTCATCTAACTTCTTTCAGAAGCTTATAGCCCGATAGTCAATTGTTCAAAAAGTTTTCTTTGAATTTTAGGCCTCTGGGTTTGGAGACTTCCATGATGATCGCTTGATCACCATCCGTCACCTGTTCCTTTTCATTTACAGTTATCGCATTAGAACTTGTCGCATCCCCTGGAACTATCCAATGCGCATCTACAATGTATAATTTAGCACTTTTTCCATCTGACAAAATGAAATGCATCGAGTGAACTCACGGAACCTGGCTTTCTTCTCAGTAGTATTTTCCCGCTATTCATCTCACTGTGGCAAAAATCAATTGTGCTCCTATTCGACTGATAGTTGAGTTTGCTAGCCTAATGGAATCCTCGATGCAATACAATGAGATACAGGTTTGTTCTGTTCAGATAACCATTACCATGCATTGTGTGTGGTTGCTTTGATTGCTATCTCATAACGGCAATCTCACAAGGGAATAATGGAGGAGAAGTGAGTATGATACGAAAACCACGTTATTGGAATTAGGTCGATGGAGAAAGTTTGCGGATGCAATAGCCGAACTAATCGCGGCATCTAGCCATATCTCTCAAAGCATCTAACCATTGATTGGCAGGGTCTCTTGAACCTCGCCTAGAAAGCCTAACTTGCCCTACAAGAACAAATCTATTAGTTAGACTTTCGATTCAGTAGTAGTATGCAAGGATCAGTGTCTCCCGTGGAATTTGCTCGTGTTTGATTTTCAAAAAACAAAAATAGAGGGAACTCCATGAGTACAATGACTCAATGAGTGCAACAACAGGACCATACAAATGCATTATTCGAACTCCAGTATGACTGTTAACAGCCTTCTAACTTTACTGCTCCTCCTCAACGAAAGGAACACTGTCGCCAGTGTTATTTACTACTTCACTACACACAAACTGAGTGTATTCGATTCTCATTATGAAGGACATTTTACAAGACCACGGTCAGTCAATGAAATACAAGACCTCCCTTTCCGCTTGGTCCCGTTAGCAGGGTCACAGAAAAGAGAAATATTATTGGTGCACACGTTGCCGGTAACTGTGTATCTGCCTTTGTGCGTGTGCCATCGTGTGGGTAATTTGCTTAACTGTGGTGAAGAGGCGGAAGTGGTGCGACTGCAAACGCGCTTATTAGAAATGTGAACGATCAAACACGTACATCAAAGGACCGTATGCGCATGTGCATCAATATAGTCAGTTGAGTACGGATCAATACGAGTACGAAACAAACGAGAGTGGATGGCACAGTGAGAAAGAGGAAATATTCAGCTTGGTAGAAATTCCGAACCTGGACAGTCATGCGTTGCAAAACATTTCTATACTCGGTCTACGATGCAACCTGCTCACAGCAGACAGTTATCCACTAGGGTCTTGCTCGGTACCACACCTGAACTATTTCAAACGATCTCCACTCTTTATTGTTATGCACAAACACAGGGATGTGAAGAAAGAGAACCGAAGTGCAATCTTCTTGACTGCTGGGGCCGTTCATTGTGTTCGCCAATTAAAAATATCGCATACACGAGAGCTTGTGCTGCATATCCGCTCAACAACTTGAAGGCTCTGTTATACAGCAACGAAATTTCGGTCCGTTGGCCAAATTCCATTTTCTAGTCTGTGGTCCCAGTAGGAGCTTCGTGATTTCGTCCCGACACTAAAAACACAAGATCAGAAGTTTTACTTTGGTGACTAATCAAGGATCCAATTGAAAAAGACTCCTCATTGCCGATATGCGTCACCGAGGCGGCAGATGAAACTTCTGCTGATGACCTACCTCACGTTTGCCGAGGCCCGGTTGACGCGCGAGCAATCCGTTGACGTACTCGATAAGACGGCTGAACAGTCCGTACTGTACTTCCAATACGTTTGTCAGCCCGTTTCACAGCCGATCAAAGAGATGACTCCCTAACACAAACCCAGTGCAAATCCGCCTACGCTCCACGTACCACATCCGTCATGCAGTATGCTGTTCTTGTGGTTAAAAGGTCCTATTCGCAAGGTGTGCCGCTAATCACAGTGCAATGTGACGATTGCCACCACTAAGGATCCGAAAACCGATGACAATCCGGTATACACACTGGAGATGTCGAGTGAATCGTGTACAGATCACTCCAGTTTCACCGAAACATGGGACGTCGATTCATGGTGAGTATCAGGAACTGCTTGTCCATTATTTGGAAATACGTATTTGATATGATTCTACGCAGTGCATCCATTTAACACACTGATGTGCGCACTCACGGTGTTACTCATCGTCGACTTCCACTGTTGCGCGAGACTACATTGATGGCTCGTTTGGAAAGTGAATATATTCTGATACACTTCCCGATTACCATAGACAGTCCCTTGATGTAATTTCTTGAGGCCCCGCGTACATTGGAGCAGTGGGCAACAATCCGAAAGGCGTCCAGTATTTCGGTGGATCAGATTGTTCTCCAGCAGTTGATCGCACAATGCTCGAATAACGAAAGCGCCATGGCACTTGAGCCCACGAAGTTGTGAGTCCGTGGTGATGCGGAGCTCCTGAAGCACTCAGTGTTGCCGTATGGTCAGGGCGAAGGTGTTCTGAAGATGCTATCCCAAATGGAACCAGACGGTGTCATTGTGTGTGTGTGTGTGTCTCCATCCACTTGGGTGACTCCGATTGTGGTGGCGATGGTAAGTGATGCGGTAACCAGCGACTATTCTTGAATCCATGCTCAAAAAGATGCTCGGCAACCACGGTGGAACCGAAGAACTGCCGGAAATGCATGCTCGACAGCAAGTGTTCCTGAAGAATTGATCTGGCTAGTGCATGATTGTTGTTGTTGTTTGGTTGCGGTGCTTTCAGGCCACTTGGGTGTGAATAAAATGAAGTCACTGGCTTGACAGATGTGTTGGTAGCCGAAATTGGATGCGGACATTTGCACTGTGGCAATGAACCCGTAGTCCGAAAGCAGAGGTTTCACGCAGACTTTTTGTCTCATTCGTGAACGAACATCAAGCCCGTGTACTGAGTGACTCCCATTTCAAATGGTTAGAAGTATTCCTGATCAGTTTACCAAACAACTTGTTTGTAATCCAGGTTTCACGGTACCGCCTTAGCTGAGAAGCAACACGTTAAGTACGGTTGTAAATCCGTAGTCAGTTTACTGTATCGTGTGCAATCGGATGTCCCAATTGTCCCAGTCATCGATACACGGAAATACGAAAATAATCTGAGTAGGAAAGCTGCTCGAATTTCACATATAATTCATTTCATCTATGATTGAATGATGTGAGGCGTTTAATGGACTAGCTGGAATGTGAGTCGACTACTGGAACACCCTTATGAGGAAAAAAGAAATAGTGGACCTGAGTAGTAATAGGAAACGATGACGTGC
Source organism: Fasciola hepatica (assembly GCA_948099385.1). NCBI lineage: Eukaryota > Metazoa > Platyhelminthes > Trematoda > Plagiorchiida > Fasciolidae > Fasciola > Fasciola hepatica. The sequence goes on from CANUEZ040000198.1 coordinate 3,754,282, forward strand.
CAAATAAAGTGTAAATCTATTGTCCGTGAAAAACTAGTGGTTTTCGAACCGTTTATCTTCCCGGTTTGAGTAAGCTGCTCTCCGTCTTCTATATCGTGCGTACTGTTTTTCCGATGACAAAAACTTTTGGACATTCCTTCAGGCCGATGCAATTCATTCGTTTGTGTGCTTATATCTACTGGCGCAGTTGATGGGCGGTGCGGTGAACAAGGCGAACGAATCAATGTGGCATCTCACTTGCATACTGTATCAGATAGTATAGGACCTACACGAAAAATAATCTGCGTACTTTATAGATCACAGTTAGTCATGCTGCCGTGGCAGATGCTTTTTGTTACGAACGCACAAGTGATCCACAACGAAGACTACGATTGATTTTATTCATTGCTTGTACTCTGATTTAGTATTCAGTGGATTACCAAGCTGTTCCAAATGTATAAGTCCATATTCGTCTGTATTTCTCTCAAGAATCTTGGAGGTTAAATAAGCGCTTTGTTCTAACATTGTTGAAACTTTTATAAGGTGGAAAATCACCAGCTTTCTTCAACATTCGTGTGGTCAAAACCCTCTGTAAGATTAGGTGTGGAGTTCTTTTCAGCAAGAACAGTATAAACTACTCATTTCATATTGCATTCAACTGACTGATTTTAACTGTTATGTACGAGTTTGCATTCTTTCCAATCAAACGATGTACTATTGGTCAGCTTCCGCAACGGAATCAGTTGGACTCAAAACTAGAATACACACAGCTTTCGCCCAGTAAGTTGAAACTACCAGCTTTCAAAGAAAACCAAAACATGGGTGACCGAATGTAAGGGTATCTGTTTTTCACTCAATCGATTGTAAACCGAAATTCTGTAGTTTGGGGGTCACAATGAGTTGCACATTGGTGACCTCCGAACAGGGACAGTGCAGGATCGGGTGAACCACACCAAGCTGTTTCCATATCATCCGCTTTCACTAGTCCATCCTACTATGCGTGGACCACCTGTCTGTTATATTACTAAGTTGCACTACGTTACCTCGACAACCATAGGAGCATCAGTTGAGACGAGACAGAATACGTGCAACCAGCAGACCTCACACGACAGACCAGAAGAAGTTCTTTCACGGGTGCTTCGGCCAGTTCCTCGTGTTGGGTTAGCGCCCCACTATCTTCTGGGTCAGACGTTTTACTCAGTGAATACGGAAAGAGTATCCAAGTAAAATCTATTTTTGCGTTGTGGGCTGTCAACAATAATGATATGCCTAAAAATCTCCATCGTTTCCTCGGGAAACACAGTTCGTATTTCTCTGCTCTCTAACTTTCTCAACCCAATTCGGAAAAGATATGAGAGGCCACAATGAGTCGTGAACGTGGAGTTCTCAGTCTTGGTACGGGTAACAAATAAGAGACAAGAAAAACAGAATCGATTCTCCAACCTAAGCTTTCGTCTCACTCAGCTGCTTCCAGCATCCGCACGCATTGACACTCGGGGCAACAGTCTGCCCTACCTGGAATACCTCAGACGTTTAACATGGAAGTGAGTTGTGTCCTCGAAACACGCATACAAGACCCAACTTTAGTGTTAAAAATTTACTGTTTAAACTGGCTTTCCCGTTTCACTCTTAGCATGCCGGGTGATTCAGTGTCTAGTGCTTGTGGTCAGGTTAGCTTTGGCACCGTTCTCGGCATGAAAACTGAGCGTGCATTGCTCGACTGGATTCCAATGAGCAGTCTTCCGTTTGCGGTTCGGGTGAATGGTTACATACATGTAAAAAGCACTAGACTAAAGCTTAGATGCCTGTTTTTTTTCCATGTATGCCTCCAAATGACTGACTCATCTGAGGCTAAAGACGAAAATTACCATGAGTTGTATCAATTGCTCCGTAGCGTGCGTTGAACGGACATCATGGATGCTGTTGTTGATCTCAGTGTTCAAGTTGGAAGTCTATAGGAGACGGAGATAAATAAAGGAAACCGTTTTGACATTTCAATAGAGCGAACGGATAACGGTGACCGACTCATTCAACTATGTTCCGCCTATGAACTTTTCCTAGCGAGTGTATAGTTATCGAACGAAATGCGCCACCGAGTATCCTGGAACCCTGCTGGGTCTTCACAGCTTTGGACTCAGATAGACCATATTGCTGTCGGTTACCGCTAACGCGGATCAACTAGAAACTGCTGATCATTTTGTTCCACGTCTATTGACAATGATCCAACAGTGTGTTGTTGTAAAATTAAGTCTGCCTCTCGTCGGTGGCTGAAATGACACCAAAGCCAGTAGTCCTCGGTGGCCGCTACTGGGCGATATCAAACGATTTCTTTCCTAGCAGACATATTGTAAAATTCAAGATTGACCCTCTCCGTTTTCTTTCAATGTATTCTCTGTGTGATAATACAAAGCTGTACCGTACATGATACCGCTCGGATGAAAAATTGAACAACATTCTATGCGTTCTTTGATTTCTCATTTCTCAGTATTTCTGTGCGGGTTCAGCCTATTCATTCCGTCGGGTAATATATTTGGCGTCGCGCAATGGATTCAAACCATAATTTCTTCTGAAATGCATTTTCTTGATGTGAGTTCCACATCTCAGCCGGTTGACGACTACATGGGGTGTTTCAGTATTTGGTATTTGGCCCGAAAGCATTTCGATGATGCGAAGAGAGAGAACTGTGTATGCAATCTGTTTTGTTAATCCCCATAAATTTTCCGAACCTTGTCTTGCCATTGACACTCCCTTTGATATTACAACTTGTCACGTGATTGTCCATCAAGTGAAATGCAAATGAACCAGATGAGTAATAAACAAATTCCAGCGGGCTCTAATTGAGGCTGCTACTCCTGCCCATGATACAACAACCAGCTACTCACAGAAGCGATGGATATCTGCACCCTCAGCTGAGCTGTGAGATGCCCGCCGATCGATTTCTCCGGATACCATATATGATGGAACACAGAGGTGCCTCAAACGCTAACTGATTCGAAGCCTGATAAACGGCCTTTAGTAGTGGTGGACTGCAAAGTACAGGGAGGTGGAAAAAGCTGCAGAGATTGGCAGCAGATGCAGTCTTATCCGACTAAACTGAAACACTCGTCTTCGAAAGCCAGACTTTATTGAACTGCTCTAAGAGACAAAGGGCTGACTGACTCACATTCAGGAGCTTCGTCTAGTCCGTTGGCAGAAGCATTTAAAGAAAGCAGTTCAATTGGCCTTAATCTCCGACAGGCTTGTTCAGAAACGTCATAGCTCAAACTCTGGTTGTAGATACCGGTCCTCTGTCAGATTCGAATGTTCTTCTTGGGCTAGGCCACCTAAATGACACGAGAGTGCTTGACCGGATGAGTTGCCCCCGTCTAGTTTCGAGGATGATGGATCATAATTGGTATTGGAGTCGATTCGGAAGGGCACAGGGAACAAATTCCAAAGAGTTGGATTGAATTTGTCATTGGGCCAATTAACAAAAAGGATGGTGATTCCTCTTGTGGTAACCACCCGTGCGTAAGTTTAGTTAGCATCACATATGTAATACTTGCATTTAGCATTGCCCACTACTCATCAATCACTCGAGAACAGTGCCCGAGCAAGAATCAAGATGGGTTTAGACTTGATCGATGTTGTGTTGATCATATCTTTACTCTCCGACAAATTTTCGAACACAGGCACATATTTAGTGGGCTAAATAGACTCCTTCTTCTTGATCTCTAAGTGGTCTTAAACTCAGTTGACCACAAAGTTTTCTGACTTTGCCTCTTGTTGAAGGGTGTACCGGAGAAATTCCGTTCCACCAAAAAACCCCTTTTATGTGAACAGCCTAGGTCGTGTTAAGTTTTACGGTTCTCCTTCACATGAGTTCACCACGAGAATTGGTGTTCATCGAGAGTACACCCCTCTCCCTTTTTCTTTACCTTCGTGATTGACACAGCCCTAGAAACAGCACTTCTTTCAGGTGATGATAGTGGTATCAAACGTGGAAAGATGTTAGACCTTCAATATGCGAGTGACATCGTTCTCCTTTATGAAGATTCAGGTCAGTTGCAAGCTTTTATGAGCAGCATGAATAACTGTGTAACAATGATCGGTATGCGTTTTTCAAGATGATGTTGCAGGATTGGGTTGGTCCAACTCAAAACCATTCAAGATCTGGAGAATCTTTGACTTGATTGATAGGTTGTTGTATAAGTTGTATAACTAATCTTCATGAATTAAAACGAACTCCGTGACTGTGGTTTGAAAGCATCGGAGTGATCGTTACGGCATAAATAGATCATATGTAACAGAAAATGGTGGTATCTTCTAACATCTGTTACTAATTAGGGTGGTTACAATTACTGGTTTGTAAACGGGTGCAAATCGTGGTCAATGCAACGTAATCCAGTCGTTCTATCATTTTTTTGACAGCGATGGAATCAGGATAGGCATGAAAACGTCAAGAAACAGGTTTATGTTTCTCTGGGAGAAAAAGGGAGCCATACACAGACTGCTGATCACAGTGCTCCAAAATGCCAGAATGTCAAAACCGTCTGGCAAGAAATCGAGAACAACTTCAGATCTACCGGATCAGTCGGATTTGATGTGCGTTACAACATCAGAGGCTGTCCTCATCTTGTATTGTGTTCTGTATTGTAGAAAGCACTCAAAGTTCCCAGGGAGATAATGCCTGTATCCAAACTATTGTTTTATTGAAAATCTTGGATACGGGTCACAAGGCTGTTCACGCTAAATTCAAGTCAAGCAAAGTGAATACTCTATGTACCTGGAGAATTTAAAACACTGGTTATAAATACCAGTTTACCAAATAATGACAGGACATTAGCATTGCATAGCACGGGAACTGTCATCTCCCTTGGGGGTGTAACAACTAGAGGTAGTCCTCCAGCTAGTGTGCATGCCTCTCTTAATCCAGTCGCGTATACTTGTTTGCTCCTTGCCTGCTTGCTTGTGCTCGTTACCGTATTTCTCGGGATATTTGATCTTCCTTGAATAATTTGTACACTATGGTCAGAATATAGGAAATGCACATTTAAATATACTACTGAATTTCTTAGCTCCTGCGAGCAGGAGAAATTTGGGTACTGGCAGACAATGCCAGTTACCGTATGATATTCTCCTTTGAGTAGGATGAAAGAAAACGTATATATATATATATATATATATATATATATATATATATATATATATATATATATATATATATATATATATATATATATATATATATATATATATATATTTTTTTTTTTTTCTACCAATGGAACGGAGGGATTGATGATCAAACACCGATTATGTCAGTTTTACATATACCCCAACGGTCGTGTTTCTGAACTATAAAAACGAACGAAATTACCTGTGACTGTGCATACTCGACCGTTGATGAACTTTAGAATATCATGCCAGCATCACCGATGAGGGAGGTTAGTAAAGACCAGTGGCACCTTCTGCATGCGAGACGACACCTGATCCGTTGTCTGTTCACCTCATGGGATGGGAATGCCTCACTCGCAAAACGTTTTTACTCCAGCTAGGCCTTGCTTCACTGATAAAATATTTCGATCGTGGCCAACCCAGGACAGCGGACGCAAACAAAAAATCGTTTGTAATTCCTACGCAGCACATTTTATCCATTTGCGGAATGATTCATAAACTGTACTGACCGCCACTTGACGAACGTGTCCATCGGCACCTGGAATTAGTTCGCGATAACTCCTTTTGGCTGGATCCCCCATGACTGTTTCCACCTGGGAGCAAAACGTATTCATCGATGCGTAAATCCCGTGTAAAGCAATAACCATTTGTGGCACAATTGCAACGTGGGTGAGTACCCTTGTCCTCATTCTTTCCAGCTGGCACAGACCAAATATTGCACCTGAAATCGACACTTCGTATACCTTTTACTATGGGTGGTTTCTCCATGAATGTCCGCTGGATTCCCATCGATCGGAACATATCGCCACCTACGGTGTGATGTACAGTTCCCTATGAGAGAAATTCTGTTGGCCACAACGAATGGAAACGAATGGCACTGGCATTATTTATTCGCTGCAAAACAATGGTGGGATTCGTCTATGGAACAAGACGATCTATATGCATTTGTATCTCGTGAGTATTGTCGTTCAAAACCGTGTTCCAGGAATAGCCGCAACGAATTCAGGTCGCGGCATGGTGAGAAATTTGCACCTTGCCACTTGGGGTTTTCCCACCGTGAAAAGGTAAACATGTCCACAGTCACATCGAATCCACAAATACCCAACTGGACCATAACCAGACACAAGGAAAATTCGAATATCTATTCGAACGACTAAAAATATTCAAACCCACTTAAAAAGATGCGCAGACGTGGTTCCAAACGGAGCTGGTTGACTTCAAACCATAGTAACTGGTAACATCGTCCAGACATCAGTCACTAATTACACCTGAGTGCATTTTAATTATCAAAAATCTACAGTTGCAATATTGCTTGATAATTTTACGCCCTAACAATGATTCCAGACCCGCGCTGACTCACTGGAGTGAATATGAGAAAATGGAGACCGTTCTTGACTATACCAGCAAGTTTGTGCGCCAATATAACTGTTATGAACCCGATGAACTAGAACAAGAAGTTTCGGCGGAAGCACACTTTCTACTAGAAGGACATCTTACCTGTGAGAACACAGCTCAACTTCTTAAACCAAAGGGAACTCAAAATCCGCAACTCTATGGTCCACCGAAACTACACAAACCAGAAGTTTAACTTAGACAAATACAATCAATGATCAATTTATCACAGCACGAATTGGCGAAATGGGTGTTGAAATTGTTTGAGATAGTTGATGATCCAATGGCCAGAGAAACTATCAAAGAAAATTTCAAAATAGTAGAGATCTTTGGGCCAGATAATTGTGAAAGGGAAACACACGGCTTTATTTGATGTCCACTCACAGTTCACGAACTTTCCTTTACGGAGGCCATACATACCATCTGCTACCATGGAGAGCAAAACCAACTCAAAATCGGTATACTAGTCCCATTTCAGGAACGACAATTACTACCATGCTCAACAGTCGTATCGTAGTCTTCCATTGGCCGAGCCTACAGACAGATTGGCGCAGTCGCAATACGGAGCTCATTGGATTCATTTTATCAGGAAATGTTTTGGCTCACTTTGAGAAAAATACGAGCTTGTTCATGAATGCAATGTAAGCAATATGAGGTCTTATTTCACTTATTTTCCAGTTTTATTTCCAACGAGAAACCGACATTGATTGAAATCACTCTGGTCACATGCATATTTTGATCTTTCCTCCATCTATTTTTTATCAAGGGCTCTGTTGCATGTGGGCTAGAACAGTCGCTTCATCGAAGCGGGCGTATTGGATCAGGAAGACAAACTCACAAGAAAGGAAAATCACATTCATGGAAGCTATTTTTGATGTATTACCAAACCTGTGTTGGAGTGATGGGTACAAGTGACACAAACTACATGAATAAGAAGAGCATGACTGCGGATTAGGCGGAGGACATCCGACGCACACGTGAATCGACAAAACAGATAAGTGATAATAGTTAGGAAGTAAATAATAATTCAGACTGAATTCTAACTATAAATAAACGAGCAAGCCGTTACCAATACAGAAACGTCTATGATCGAGACCTTTGTTCGTTGTCACAGTTCAGAAAGCAGGAGGCAAATACAACACGGCTAAACACTGAATAATGGAATTGTAATTCATCTCTATTGTAAATCGGTAGTCAGTTTACTGTGTCGTGTGCAATCGGATGTCCCAATTGTCCCAGTCATCGATACACGGAAATACGAAAATAATCTGAGTAGGAAAGTTGCTTGAATTTTACATATACTTCATTTAAACTGTGGTTGAATAAATTGAGGCGTTTAATGGACTAGCTCAAATGTGAATCGACTACTGCAACACATTAATGAGGAAAAAGGGAAATAGTGTTCCTGAGTAGTAATAGGAAACGATGACGTGCCGAATGAAGTGTAAATCTATTGTCCATGACAAACGAGTGGTTTTCGAACAGTTTATCTTCCCGGTTTGAGTAAGCTGCTCTGGGTCTTCCATATCGCACGTAGGTTCTTCTTTTGATGACAAAATGTGTCAAATTATGCAAATGAGTCCACGGGGTATCTGACCTGATTACTGTATAATATAGTGATGATGCTGAATGAAAAATGAAGTGTGTACTCTATAGATCACAGTTAGCCATGTTGTCTTGGAAGATGCTTTTTGTTACGAACGCACAAATGATCCTCAACGAAGGCTACGAAAAGATTGCTTCTGCTGTGGTCACAGCAAAACCAGTCCGAATAACAACGAGCGTTAACTGGAACGTCATCTATGTTCAGATGAATGTGCTCTTCAATGCGCGGACATTTTAATTCCTTGTGATCAAGCCGTCGGGAGGCAATCTGGACAATTGGAAACATAAATTTTGAACAAGACTTAGTTATTTTGTACCTTCGAGTAATGGACTATATGCTAATATTACCCCTCAGTGACCTTGATAATACGGTACAATCACATGCGAGAATTTCTCCAGAGTGCAGATTCTAAGGCCTAGTAAAGGCCAATTGCTCGATGCCGACATAAATGTATTGATATTTTGCCTACTGACAAGTATTCCTGTGAGGAATGTCGTTGTAGATAGCATTAACAATTCTGCGTTATCTGTTCACCTCATGAGATGGAAATGCCTCACTCGCAAAACTTATCTACTCCAGCTAGCGCTTGCTTCACTAATAAAATATTTTATTCAGGGACAAACCAGTACAGCAGCATCAAACAAGAAATTCTTTGTAGTTCCCACGTAGCACATTTGATCCATTTGCGGAATGATTTATAACCTGTATTCATTCCGAACAATAAACATGGTGACAGTTTTGTTCTTCTTCATTTAACGTGCAGAGTGGTACTAACTGTCTTATCTCAGATTCAGGCCACGCAGTCAGGAAATCAAGACAATGATCGTCCTAATACAACCGAATTAGGGTGCATTTTCAATACATGTGCGACTTACGTAGTAATCTGAAAGAAACGAATGCAAGCTTTTATTGAAAGGTCCAGAGGGATTCGTGGAGGAAGAATCAAGCAGTTAGTACACTTAGATTAATGTCGAGGCCGAATTACAAGATCGTTCATTATTGCGTCGTGGTCTACGAGAAAGTGGACATGGTGAAGGCAGAGGATATTTCCACATGTAAACGTGTGTGAATGAAGGATTTTAGATTTCGAGCAAATGAAAGTGAAAGATGCGGCTCTATTGAGTGTGGAGGGAAGACAAGGATTTGTGTTCGACGGTGACCTGTAAATTCGTCACACGAATCAAAATGCATGCTAATGATGTATTCAGTGAGAACATATCTATTGTTGACACAACAGAGGGTAGCAATTTTTGAGATTTGGTGGTAAGATGGAAATTAGACGGTAGAAGCGTTAGGTATATTTTGGTTATCAGAGAAAAGGTATGGAATGTTATTGAGAACAGAATGGGAGGGAGATCCAAATTGAAGTTTGAACGTCAAATCAACGCACCTAAGGATGTTAAGGAAAAGAGAACGGGAAGCAGACAAGCGGACAAGCTCATTCAGACTGTTTCGAGGAAAATGCAATCCTTCGTTCCTATTACAGTGACAATGCAAATAAGGAATAAACTGTATGCCACTGGAAAAATAATCACAAAGGTCTTTTCAAATAACGCCGTCAACCGCATTAACACGTAGAACATACAGCAGATTACCGCGATTGGGGGAACCAAATGCACGTTCGTAGTTAAGAAAACGTAGCCTCACAGTACAGCCATCGTGATTACGCGTAAAAGCTGATGAATCAGCAATGGATGCATTTGCATCACGTGTTGACAGACAGGGTATATAGGGAAATTGTGTCATGTCACGAGGGTGAACTTGGAGAATTATGCAATGGATGAGTGCATTCTTACTTACTTTCAGCAATGCAAATGTTCAATCTATCTGACGGTATTTCTCGGATGCTTTCTTTGATACAGGTTGAGTGCGTATAAATATCCGACGATTGGCAATCACCTCAGAATCAATAAGACGAGATGGGATATGATTTCGAAAGAGCAAGGCATTAGCAACATTGATGTTATTTAGTCGAGGCTATCAGATTCACGGCACTAGGCTTGTTATTGAACAGTGGGATCAGAGGCAAGGTTGACAGTGTTTAGTTCATGGGATTCCAGATATATTTGAGGAAGTGAGGATGTGTCAGATTTAACAGTGAACAGGTGATTAGAATCTACGATGCATAGCCGCACATTGAGCCTGGCAAAGTACAACAGATAAATGGCGTTTCAAATCTCACGGCATATCACGTGACCCAACACTGTGTATGCTTACAGGTTATTCAGATGTCTTATTTCAGTCTTGATGAGTGTGAATAGCCGTTTACGGCTTGATGCCAGTCAGATGTTTGTGCCTTGCCCCTAAAACCACGGGAGTGGGAAACCGATTGTGTGGAACATAAAAGATGTACATGGGGCAACACAAATCATGAAGGTTTGGGTATCGGTTAGGTGCTCACAGAACGAGAAAGCCTCGTGTAAGAATTAGGAAAATCAGTGGAGGTGGCAAATGTCCCAAGCTTTTTGAGATTCTCCAAAGTGCAAACTCGTTTGCAGACAGTGCGCGATGACTTTAGAAAGCTGGTGAAGGCTTTTTCTTAGCAAACACACTTTTGTATCAATAAGTGTAATACAGTGATCAGAAACTCCAAAAGAAGCACGTGGAAATACTGCGAAAATGTTTCAATAATTTACTAATACTGAATGCAAAAGGGCATCGAAGCAGTAAGGAAGTGTACAAGACTCAATACAATGCAAGGTGATTAGGAAGGATAAGTCAAGTCTACTGAAATCAGCTGACATTCTGCACAAGGACTGATTAACACCTGTATTGAAATAGTTGGGAACGCTGTCAATCAACTGATTGATATCATCAGCGGGAGTATCTAGTAAAACATAAGAAATACCAGAGATATGAAGTTGAAATGATCTTAGAGTAAGTGGCTTTCTATGCACTCGATCTTTATCACGCTCCATTTGAGTGAGATGTGATAAGATTTGCACCACATTCGATAGTTAAGTGTGATTTAAACCATGATTTCTGGATAGTGTGTGGACATATAATATGCTAATATTCTACTTATTTCAAGAGATATAATGAAGACAGCTGTTGTAACTAGTCACAGACAGTTACTTGGTTATATATAATTGTATCACAACCAGTAGGCAGTAAATAAATCATGCAGATCCATTTACAAATGAGGCGTGTGCGATCATTTGTAACAATCCTAAGCTTCACGTTGTGCGAATCAATGACTCTAAGATCCCCGTTTTGCTCCCAGAGATTGGATTCTCAGCGAGGTGTAGTAAAAAATAGCAAGAACATATTGTTTCTTGTGCTGTGTGCTGCGAAAACGATAGCATCAACCAAAAGAGATCGGATTCTCAAACTGACTGGTGTGATGCCACCTGGTAGGCGAACTGGTAGTGAAGAACTGATATTTTGTTTATGGCTGAGTGAGAGTTGTTTTGTGTCTACGCTGGCTTTTTGTCCAGACCACGGTTAACCAGTTGTGGGATGTTTTTATGACTAGTAGGGTGGTTGGCCGTGAGGGAGTGTCAACTGAAGGTAACTATTCAGTTGGACTTAAAAGCTACACAAGTACAGAGATATGCAGAATTACACTCGTTAAATACAGCTCATGGAGGGGAAGTAGAAATCCCGTATATGTGAACGGCTGAACGTGAAATCAGACTTTTCTATACAATCGGCATGTTTCAACAAACGTATGCATGAAGAACATGATTTTGGGAGTTCTCTGAACTAATATTACCATTATTTTCTAACTTATGAAAGTCATGAGAAGATAGCCGGTAGCATAAACCTCTGGTTATTTTCATGATAGTTCCCGATTTGGATTTAGCCGTCAACACTACCTTATTGTTACAACATAAGGGTTAGATGATTTTAAATACTAGTTAACTTAGTGCTTTTAGCTGAATGAAAATGCACGCGATCTACGGGCACGTTTTACAAAATGGATCAATAAAATAATGTGCATTTGTTTGGCGAATAATCGGTGAGTACATACACCGTTTCGTCTGTGCATTCACGGGCATGTATCTGCGTTTGCACATGGTGTTCATTTTTATAGCGATCGTTTGCATTTCGTGTATTTCTCGTATCGATACTGTTTCCGTACCACGTTATATAGAATACATCGTTGCATCTGTCCATCGGCTAGCATCTTCTCTATCTGTTTGATTGAGATGATTTCTATGGGCAGGAATAAAGAAACGTTCACAAGCCTTGCTCAAACGTCTCCCAAAGTTTGTTTAACATTTGAGGTGATCCAGTGGTATATTATGCGGCTTAGTCAGTGATTATGCTTCCATATTGCATCTGCCGCACAATCTGCTAATACTAATACGAATACGAAACAATTAGTTGGAAGTTATACTCGACAGACGGAAAATTACCGCAAACTACGGTACCAGGTTTGTGGCTGGTGAACGAGATGAACATCCAAGTGATCGATCATGATCGGTAAAGTGTGGGCACGGAAAAGCGCTGTTCATTACAATGCAAATCATTGGAGCAGCGGATATCATTTCGAGGTTATTTTACACGAGAAATAGTCAGATCGATTCCTACGGAATTCATGCAAATGAAATGAAGTGAATAGATTTTATTGGAGTGTTGATACGCCAGTATCCACCTGGTCAAGAGGAACCAGACGATGTGAATTCACATTCGTCCTAATGGATTTGTACGAAATTCAGTTCCACAAGGAATCACTGTCGGAACACGGGACCACTCGTTTGGCAAGATCACATGAAACCAACACATTTGTACAGCCGTCTACCAAGTTTCTTTTCACACCGTAATACAGCTTGAAATAGAACAGAATGGAACAGACGCTTCACATTAAAATAAGAACAAATATGTTTCTGCTGGTTATTCGATTTATTATGGCACGGAGAAGAGAAGCAAGGTGGGTGGAGCTATCGGTAGACTATATTCCAATTTGCATTCAAATAAGGTGAAACCATTTCACTTTGGACTTGTTTTATGTTTTCTATCCATATACTTTTAATTCCCTTACAAATTGTTTGGTGTTAGTGATTTCGTCACATTATTTTAGTGGGTAACCAGGATACATTCAGAGATCTGAAATGTTGATTCTGAGCACATATTGTGGTGTTGTTTCGTGCGGATTGGGACTCAATCGGCGGTTGCCGAGATCTGGCCTTTGGCATTTCTTGTTGCTCTCACTTTGACAGTTTATTTGGGACGAGAAACTCCATTTGTATTCATCCAATGATCCGATTCACTGGAAGAGATGGTCAATGTCGTTTGTCCGCTTTTCACTAGACGTTTATTTTCCCAACTCGGGTGCTACGTCTGTGTGCGTTGATACGGTCTTTCTGTGGTTCGGCTTCCGTCACCTGCCTCACACTGAGAGCTGGAATGCACGGATATTCTGCTTTTCACTCGTAAAATGAGAAATAATCGAGAGATTAACAAAACTTGGATTCCAGCAACGTAATACATCTTTCAGTTTTCGGATATGTGTAACGGGCGATTGATGTCACTCGTTTACCATATCTGCTTCACTGCTACTTCTCAATTCAATTCATGTGTAGACAGATTACTTTTCAGCTGCTTGATGACAAGGTGTGCTATCGTCATTCTTCGTGATATTATTGACTGTATATAGTAGATGAGAAATGATGTCACCCTTGTTATTTATTCTTTATCGAACATACCTTAATTAATTTATAGGTCAGTCACTGCAATAGCTGCCTTCATGATTATGTGACCGTCCTAATGAGCCATCGGATGGATGATGTGTAACAAGTAAGAAGTAAAATGGGTTGCTATTTATTCATTTCATTTTGCCTACTCATAACTTCAGTATGATTTGACATGCAGTATTTGGCCAGCTGATTGGGTATCAAAATTGCTTTACTACGCTGTCCAACAATAAATCCAAGATGACCATCAATTTTTTATTTTACAGCAGTTTCGCTTGATATGGTGCCACTAGCTTATCGCTTGGTGTAAGAATTGGCGGATCGAATATCAAAACGTGTGGGATTGATCATTGGAAAACCGGTGGAAACGTGAACCGCAGTTTTATGATGCACTTATTTAGTTAATGAACTTTCACAGCTTCACCCAAACTAGTCTAATACTGTTGATTGAACAGTCATTTCAAATAGCATTGTGTTTTCCATCATTCACCAATCTCATTTTACGTGTGGCGTCGTTCAAGGTGTCTTTTTAGTTGACTTATGAAATCACGACCCAAGGTTGGAATTATGCCATCCTCGGAAACAATGACTTCCTTGCTCAATCGTCTCCCGAAAGATGATGTTTAGCTTTTCAAGTCATTTAGTGGTATAATACGCGGCGTAGTCAGTGATTATGCTCCCATATTCCATCTGCCGCTCAATCTGCTATTCCTAATACGACAACGAAAAAATAAGTTCAACGTTTTAATCGACAAACAGAAAATGAACGCAACCAGTGGTACCAGGTTTGTGGCTGGTGAACGAGATGAACATCCAAGTGATCGATCACGATCTGCATTGTGCTGGCACGGAAAAGTGCTGTTCATTACAATTCAAACCATTGGAGAAGCGGGTACCATTTCGTGGTTATTTCACACGAGAATTAGTCAAATTATTGCCTACGGAATTCGTGCACAGAAAATGAAGTGAGTAGATTGCATTGAAGTATGGATACGCCAGTATATATTTGGTCGAGAGCAACCAGGCGATGTGAATTTACTTTTGTCTTGATGGATCGACCTTCGTATACCTTTTAATAAGAGTGGTTTCTCCATGGATGTCCGTTGGATTGGAATGTCACAACAGTAAATCACTACATCTCAGAGCTCTTGGTGATGGGAGTTCATCATACAACAGAATGATTGGCTTGACATTGATGATCCGTCCAGTCTCAGCGATACGGGTCAGCAGTGATTCATCTGTGAGAAACTGACCACCGCAGTTTTATGTTGCACTTATTTAGTTAATGCACTTTTACAGCTTCATCCAAACTAATCTGTCACTGTTGATTGGACAATCATCTTAAATAGCATTGTGTTTTCTATCGATCATCAGTCTCATTGTACGTGTGGCGTTGTTCAAAGTGTCTTCTTAGTTGACTTATGACCTCACGACCCAAGGTTGGAATTATGCCATCTCCGGAAACAATGACAACCTCGGTAGCTCACTATTGATCTTGTGTCGTTTTGGGAATCATTTGTTGTACTATTGGTGTATGAAAAGACAAAATGTAAAAAGCGCATAACGGGTAAGCGGTGCTAAATGTGATTGTTTGGTAGGGAAAGGAGTTTTCATGTAAAACGTGCCTGCTCGAGTTCAGCATTGTTCCTGCCACATGTTTACTCTCCTGATCGAGGCTGACAGCTTGTTGCATGTCTGCTTCATTTCTCACTGGGACTGGTGTGTGATGAATTTCCACCAGAGCACACGTGACTGTTGAACTTATTCGATCCACAACATTCTCATTTCATATTTCCACAATACTCATCTGGCAGGAAAACCAAATAAGGGTTTCCCTAAAATACTACAATCATTCCAATTTCTTAGAGATTCTTTTCTCGATAAAACATCATCATACACGAACAACATGTGAAGAAAACAAACAAGATCAAATCCAACGATTCCTTTTCCTTCCGCTTGACGACCAATATAGTTCGTCTTCAGTTTATTAGCAGTAAACATTTTCCCCGATTCTGTTTATCGGTTGTTCTGAAACTTAAACACGTATTTTTCGAATTATAAGCTCATTGATTCCTACAAAACTACAAATGGATAATGTATTTCTTTGCCATATATCAGTTCGTGTAATCAACTGTATATTATCTATATTACCGGGTATCGACGAGAAGATTTATATGTACTGAGAGCATTATGTGAGCTCACATATTTTCATATTATATGCATGACCAATTCGGCGGTGGGACACCCACAGCAATATCAAGTATTATCGACAATCTGACACTGAAACTTGTAGTGGAGAATTACACGTGGTCCCAGTAGGTCAAGTGTATCGAGCCGGAAGACAGTGAATTGCTGTTTACTACAGAAACAACCGGCAGTCCAAAAATTCAAAGGACTGGTCTCCAATATGGTAATCAAATGTTGTAAACTACTCAACCATCACCAGCCATTCAGAAAGCGCAATATTGTAAGAGGATTCTGGAACATAACGGTCCTCAAATCATTACAGTATGTGATAGTGTGTATGAAGTTTGGTAAAAAGCAGCGGGAATAACTGAGTTGCAAATCGTCAGGAATAGGAAGAGTACTGCGTTGAAACTACGCATTGATTACTCCTCATGACAATACAATAATAAAAGCTGAATGAATTTTTACCATTTTCACAGTTTTCGTCTCAATGTTGCAGTTGTTATGGTTTCACTTGCAAACATCAATCACTTGAGAGTCATCAGGATTGGTTTGAAAGCTGTCATCGACCTGATCTTGTGTCCAATATAAGCCAAGTGTTGTATTATTGCGCCGCTGTTACTGTCAATATAAGTATCTTCCAGATGAATGCTCAAATTCATTTCGCGGTATTTAGATATAAAACCTTAAGTACTCACTCACGATTCTTCTGTCCCTCAGATGGCCAATATATACAACCACTTTCTATCTCATATGTGACTAGCAGGGTGAAACCTCCCCAACTCCATTAGAGTAAAAGTGATTATCATAATTCCATAGTATGATGGCCCATTCAGATCAAACCTTACTGACCCACCGCAATGATTTTCAGTAATCTGTTACTGAAGACTATGTGCGGTCATGTTTATTGTTGCCACCAACTTGGTCAGAACTAGACACTGTGTGAGCAAGTTTTATTAGCAACGTTTCACACACAAATAACTGAACGTCCGAACTCACCAACACTGAAGCAAAACAGATTGTACTCATAATACCCTGCCGCACATAAATAATTAGGCACAGCCTTTGAGAGACAGGAAACACCGGGATGCACAAAACTGATACCTCGAACGGCAACGACACTCTTTATCACTACGGAATTCATGAACCGTCATCGCGAAACAAAACGGAGAAATTGAGCATTTTTAGCGACGACCAGCACAAGCTTAATGAGGTCACCACTTTTACCGTTTATGTTGTATGTTTGGAAGATTTTACGGAAAACTTCAAATGACCAGTCGGAAAGGCAAGAACACGATGGAAACTATTACCACGGAGTAAATCGAAAAATCCAGTTACAGGGCTACTACACTGTGTTTCAAAAAGAATAGTCTTATGGATGGAAATGGCGTGTTTAAAATGCAGAAGAAAGGTGAATTTCTATAAACATGACTACATTTGATGGAAAACGAATTCAATCCCAGCGTAATCTCAGGTTTTTGTCATTCCGGTTCTACCAAGGACACATTTATTTGAAAATAATAAACGCGCTGCTATCATAACATTTTATGAGTAACTGAATCACATAGAGGTACAAAAATATATTTTATCGAAAATGTCAGCCCTGGAGTCATGTACAGGCATAGTTAGCAGGATCTCGATGCAGTGATTTAGCGGTTCGCATGAATACATGTAAGTGAAGGCAGATAAGACAAACTGAAAGTATAATAACTAATGCATTCAGGATCGGCATCACAAAACAGCGTCAATCAGAAAACAGAAGTGTTACTCACAGGAAGTTCAATGCTGATTTTTTTTCTCTCGTTGATTATTCTCAGCAGTTCCCTTAATAAACTTCGGATGTTGGGAATTAGAAAACAAATAAACAAAAATTTTCAATTTCGACTTCTCAAACTGTTTTTTTCCTAAACCGAAAAGGCCAACGCCGCGAGCAGAAGTCGAACAGGCAAGACTCCCGCACAGATGATTACCCTTCTGAGCAGGTGCCGCCAAGTTTCTCAGAATTTTGCAGTTTTTCAACATTTACAACTCAAAGGTGACGAAATCATCCACTAATCACCAAGTGCCTGAAATCTGCCATCGAACACATAAGCGACGCAGTCAATATGGTCAGCATATTTACAACCAGGCAGATGCCAACAGCGTCAGTAAAATAGATGCTCTCTCCCCGTACCCAATCCAAATTTATCTATTGAATCGCATGGACATGTTCACCAGTCTGCATAGACAGAAATGGGAGACAAATATGTCACCAAATAAATGATCAAATTCCGTTATGACCTCAAAAGATGACGGATGGCAAGTTCACACCAATGATGACATCTACGAAATCAAATGCAATCAGACCATGAATTGGGCCACGTATAACTAAACAGAAACAGTATGTAAGTCCATACAATTAGCGTAAATTCATGTGCAACATTACAAACACCAGATTATTCAGATATGCTGAGGCCCTTGTCATTCCTGAGCATAAACCGAAACTGTACAAACTGTGCGTGAATGTCCTATCAGTTTAGTCCCACGTTGGTGAAACAATGTATCCCCCCCTCATTATTGTTGGCTCTTATCCCTTATTACTGACCTCAGTCTTATCTCGGTGTCAACAGTTCCTTCACTGATGATAAATAACCACACTGACCGCAGTATACTCGTTTACAGATGCACGGCAATTGTAAAGGATGCATTGTAAAAGCCTGTTTTCGACTCCTTTATACAAAAGTTTAGTGGACAGTCATTGCTTTCTATTGAGGTGAAAGTTCGCCGGTAAATTTATGACAATTATTTTGTTGTTTGAGGTTCATGTTCTCACATGTTTGTGGATAAGCGCCATATACGAAATAGTAAATCTAATGAAGTTGTTATGCACACGCAGAGGAAATAAACCGAATAGACTTTGCATGTAATGGTCATCAAGTGGTAAGAGCATGTGGCCTAACAAGTTTGTTTAGAGTCCAACATTCCATTCGGAGCATGGATTCATTCAAAACTCTAAATTTTCATCTGAATTCCGATAATTCCTTGATTCTGTTTCAACAATAGGAGATGCGAACCAGGATTTTGCGATGAATTGCAACAAACCAAGATGCAAAGAACTAGAATATTTCAGAGGATACCTGGGCTTTCAACATTTTGTTCATAATAGCGGACGTTTCGCAACTGAAGCATCTATCAGCATCAGTGCAACCAGTGGATTTCCAAGTCATACAGTATCCCAACACCTGCCGCGTTTTGCTCTTATATTCACTTTTTTTATTTTTACGCTGCTAGTTCCTACAAGAGGATGAGCCAAGACGGCTTGTGCATGTCCTCAGCAGTACGTACGCGGTGTGTGTTTAGATGAACTGTTTATCGGGGTTCCTTTGAATTATATCCAAAGTGACGTCCCTAGCGTTATCACTCTATCAATCCGTTCAACTTTTTCTCATGAAGGATTCCTTCACAGATGACCAACAGTATTGCTTCGTAAAATGACTCCTCATTTAGTATACACACTCAACTCACTAATAAAAACACAGCATCGTTGTTCCATACATGTTGGGAGTAATTAGTAGTGCACACCTGCCGAGTTCACTCTAGGAGTGGAAACAGAACCTGAGCAATCCGGGCTAACTCTCTCAACGATTTGATTCGCAACAACAACTTGTAAAAAACAACCATATCCCATGCCTCTACGAAGATTCGTTAAGTAAGACTGCTATTAATACATGTTTTGAAACCTTTTAAATGACGCCGAACATGAAAATGGTCAAGTGTCTCAGTGAAGCTATGAAAACAGTGACAGAAAATTGCATCTCGTGCACTGAACTCCACCTACGTTCCACCTACAGCTTCCGTCATGGTAAGAAGGTTTGTACTTCCAAGGCTAGCCGCCAATCTAAATGAGCTGTCAGGAATGCCACCTCATAGTATCCGGAAAGTGATGCTAATCCGGTATACACACTGGAGATTCCGAGTGAATCAAACCAATTCGTGTACAGATAAGTCCAGTTATACTGTGGCTTGAGACTTCGATTCATGTTCGATATCAGGAGCTGCTGGTCCATCACTCGGAAATCCGTATTCGACCTCATTCAGTTCAGCGTTCCCATACAACACACTGATGTGCTCATTCACGTTGTGACTCGTCGTCGACTCCCACTGTTGCCCGAGACTACATTTTCTGGTTCGTTTGGAAAGTGAATGTATCATGATAAGTGTCCCGATTTCCATAGACAGTCCCTTGATTTTAGTTTGGAAGCCCCGCGTACATTGAATCACTAGACAACAATTCGAAAGTCACTCAGTATTCCGGTGGATCAGGTTGTTCTCCAGCAGTTGATCGCACAATGCTCGAATAACGAAAGCGCCATGGCAGTTGAGCCCGCGAACTTGGGAGTGGGTGGTGATGCGGAGCTCCTGAAGCACTCAGTGTTGCCGTTTGGTCAGATCAAAGGTGTTCTGAAGGTGCTTTCCCAAATGGAACAAGATGGTGTCATTGTGTGTGTCTCCATCCACTTGAGTGACTCCGACTGTGTTGGCGATGATAAGTGATGGACAGACACTTCCAATTTGCAGTGACCACCGACTGTCCTTGAACCCCTGTTCAAAAAGACGCGCGGCAACCACGATGGATCCGCAGAACTGCCAGAAATGCATGCTCGGCAGAAAGTGTATCTCATAAATTGATCTGGCTGATGCATGTTCAGAAATTCCACTGCACTCGGAATAGCAACTATAACCAACCATGAACAGTCCATGGCTTTTTCTCCAATATAATTCTTTGCCGTTCCGTATGCATTTGTCATCCAGGATATTTCAGGCCGCAATCGACAAGGTGATCCGCGGTATCCATGGGATGATGACATATCAGGATGGAAAGCTGATTTCTGGTTCCCCAAAGAACACTACTGCCGATTGTGACAGCTGCTGAGGAGATTTATGGAATAAAACGTATCGAAAAAGCGCAAATTTGTTTTCACCAAAACAGATTTCCTAGGCTTCGCTCTCATATCAAACGGATATCGACCCGATCCCGATAGTTCCAAACCAGTGATCGTCAACTAGTCACCAAAACATCACGAGAAATTACGATCGATTCCTGGATGCTCGCAGGGCTACTTCAGATTCATTCCCAATTCTTTGACGTGGGCCGAACCTTTTTTTCTGGCCCATTCATCCGATGCAGAACAGCGAAACAAGCAATTTGGAAAGAAAAAAAGCACGTGGTCGTGTTTAGAATATCGTTCGCCGACCGATACTAACCTCATTCGCGCCGTCTGAGTGGACCACACGGATCACTGACTCGTCCAAATTGGCGATAGGTGCACATCGGACTGAAGTTTACAATTGTCACCGACCACCAATCTAATCAGCTCTCATTTGATGCAGATAAATTCGTCTCCCATTCCAAGGCTGCTGTGACTCAACGACGAAGCATTAACTGAGCTGCCTAAAACTACGACGTCGTGCATCGATAAGGCAAAACCGTCATAAAGACGCATTTTCTGGCACAAATACCATTTCATTACTGCGACCGCTCTCATGTTCACGTCAAAATTGAGGGGGCAGAATAAAGGATGCTACTCTTCGGTGACTTCAGCGATCAGAAATGAGTGGCGACCCGGACTGAAGCGGAAATTTCTTCACTTTTTCGTACTGTGAGTGGAATTAAGTATCCAATTCGATGGTGTCCAATGCTGAGGTGACCAACTTGAATTCCATTTCCATTTCACAAGTCGGGTTGGGTTCAACTGATTTTAGGCCATTTTGGTGTAAATAAAATGAAGCCACCGGCTTGACAGATTTTTCGGTAGCCGGAATTGGATGCAGACATTTGCACTTTGGCAATGAACCCGTGGTCCGACAGCAAGGGGTTCACTGACTCATTGTTCAGATGTCCAGAATTGTTCCTCATTAGTTTGACAAACAACTCGTTAGTAATGCAGAATTAACGGAAGCACCTCAGCCGAGAAGCAACTCGTCGGGCACTGGTCACCGAAAATGGATCGTAGTTCTACGAGGCGGAGTTGAAAATTAGCTTGAGAAAATCGGATGTTGCCATTTGTGTACAGCGCCAAACCACCCGTGCTCTAACGGTTCATCAGAAACCTTGGTGCGCTTCGTGAAAAGTGCCCTATCATCAGGGATTGCGAGAACGTTGCCCGACTTGGAGGTGTTCCTGGACAGTTTCCTGTTGCAATACCGAGACCCAGTGCACACGACCACCAGGGAGATTTCAACCGTTCTGTTCAGGTCCTGATAACTACGGTCATCGTTGACATGTCTTGATTCCGGAAACCTCGCATTAGATCAGTAGCAACAAATTAACGTCGGAGATCAGTTGCAGATAACTTGCT
Source organism: Fasciola hepatica (assembly GCA_948099385.1). Classification (NCBI taxonomy): domain Eukaryota; kingdom Metazoa; phylum Platyhelminthes; class Trematoda; order Plagiorchiida; family Fasciolidae; genus Fasciola; species Fasciola hepatica. The sequence continues at coordinate 3,776,577 of CANUEZ040000198.1, forward strand.
CAATCGATGGTAGAGATTACGTAGGGGGGTGATGAATCGGTGCACCGGCGCCACATCAGTCAAATCCATTTCAAATGGTGACCGCCAACGTGGCCAATCACACTGCTGAGACGACCGAAGATCCAGATGGTGACCGTGTTGATGACTGGGATCCATTTATTCTTCCAACCAAAACGACGGCTATAGCCGCCGAGCCAAAGCCACCAGCTCGAGTTCGGAGATCAGTGCGACTGGAGATCCCAATAACGAGGAGCACCTGAAGGAGGACAGATGGGATGATTCAGTGAGCATCACACGTGATATGGCCAAGTATATTTCCATAGCTACGCTCGCGTTTATGTTCCTCAACCGATTAGGATTGCCGTGGACGGGTACAGGTAAGCCCACTCTGATTGATCAAATCCTAACCTGCTTGCTTCATCATTTATACAAATCAGTTCTGGAATAGAGTTATCGTGCTATTTTGCAGCCTGGGCATTCTTGCCATTTTTGATTATGTGGTTTCGAGTGGGAGCTAATTTAACACAACCTACCAGCTTGTGCATAGCGAATATCATAAGAAAATGTAGCTCTCTTTCTTGTTTGACGTGAGAATAATCATTTATCTTGGCAATCATAATAGAGATTTGTTGAAAATCAAGGTGTTGTTGAGTTCTACATGATGCAGAACTATGTGAATCAAGCGGCTTTGGTTCAGCATAAAAAGCCAAAGAGCTAAACGGGATGGACTACTTAAGACGGCGATTTGATCATGACTGACAGGTCAATGGGAGACATCGGGTTCTAACCACTGTGCCCGAGGAGAAGACACTCCAGTGAATAAACAAGGGAGAAACAATTCACCGATCTGAAAAGCTTCACTTGATGGACGTAGGAGTAGCGTACCCCGGTTTTATATCTACGACGAGAGATAACCGCACATCATTGAACTGCTATCACCAAACTAATCTTGGAATCCTTCGACCCGAAAGATGTTATCCCTTCCACGTTTTGCTTTCTCTATTGGATGCATGGTGATTATGACTGAATCCAAAGAGTGGATCGGTAACAAAGCACCATCGAAGACAAGGCCGAATACTTGCACAATCAGACCTCACGCAACAGACCAGAAGAAGTTCCTCCACCGATTTCTTCGGCTATTTTCTTGTGTTTGGTAGCGCCCTACTATGTTCTGGTTCAAAGTTCCCAATTAAAAGTCCGTTCTCTCTTATGGGTAGTCGCCAAGATTGATATACCCGAAAATCTCCGTCAATTTCGGGAAGCAAAGTTCTTATTTATCTGGCCTTTACCTGTCTCATCCCAATTCTGAATAGATATGATTGGCCGAAATGAGTCGTAACCGTGAACTTCTAACTGTTGGTACCGGTAAAAAATAAGATACAAGAAAAAACAGAACCGATGTTCGCTGTGTCGTCGAAACACGCATCAAATACCTTACTTCAGTGGTAACACTTTGCTCACCAGCTATGAACTGGGCTTCCCGTTTCACTCTTCGCACTCCGGGTCATTCGGTGTCTAGTGCTTGTGGTAAGGCTGGCGTTGATATCGTTCGCGGCATTAAGACTGAGCGTGCACTGCTCCACTGGATTCCAATGACCAGTCGTCTATGTGCTAAACGAGTGAACGGTTCTATACATGAAAACAGCACGAGACTGAAGATTTCATGCCTGTTTGTCGTTTATGTGCATGCCCAAATGACTGCAACTCGTCTGAGGCTAAAGATGAATACTACCATGATTTGTATCCATTGTTCTTTAGCATGCGTTCAACGGACATCATGGATGTTGTTTGTGAATTCTGTGTTCAAGTTGGAAGCCTAGAAGAGACGAAGAGGAATAAAGGAAACCGTTTCGACATTTCAACCGATGGAACCGATAACGGTAACCGACTCATTCCACTATGTCCCTACCATGGACTTTTCCTAGCGAATACAAATTTCTGGCACAATAAGCTCCACCGAGTAACCTGGCACCCTGCTGCGTCTCCACATTTTTGCACTCAGATCAACCATATTGCTCTTAGTTTCGCCTGGCACGGATCAACTCTAAACTGCTGATCATTTTGGTCCCCATCTGTTGCCAATATTCACATAGTTGTCTGTGTGAATTCGAATCTACCTCTCGACGGTGGCCGGAGATATATCAAAGACGAAAATCCTCGCCGGCCACTGCTTGACGATGTTAAAGGATCTGCCTCAAACCAGAAATATTGTGAAAATCAAGACTATCAATTCCTGTTTTGTTTCCCTGTACTCTCTCTGTTATAGTACATAATGGTACCCTAAATGATACTGCCCAGATAAAATTTGAGCTGCGTTCTATGCAACTGTGATGTTCCTGCTCATCATTTGTTTTGTGCAGTGTTCAGTCTATTCAATCCATTTGATTTCACATGTGGCAACACTTAAAAGATTCGAACAATGATTGCATCTGAAATGAAACTCATATGTAAGTTCTAAATCCTAACCGGCTGTCGACTGCATTGAATGTTACTTTAGTTCGTATTTGGCCCGAAACCATTTGGGCGATGCGAAGAAAACAATGTTTTTCTTTCATTCCATTTGCAGAAATGCATACAATCTCAAGAGAACATTGTCTTTTCCGGATCCCACCATCAGACTACCACACGACAAGTTATAAATCATCATTTTGTAGCATTTCATCTTAGTCATTTTCACTGCTGCATACAGAACGGCCTCACTTGACTTGAAAACCGATCCGTTCGTGAATTCATTCTTCAGCTGGAGACACAGGCAGCGGAGTGCGACTAGGGTTTGACATGGGAACATCAACTGTGCAATCGCTTGATTGTAGGAATCAACCTTCCAGTTTGGAACAGAGGATGCTGCTTGCAACTGATCAGACCCTTCATCACGTTAGCCGAATTCGTGGAAAGTATCGGGAAATAAATGCTGTTTCGGAGTCCACACTGTTCAATTCTTCCAAGAATCAAGCAGTTCGGCACACCCAAATTTGCCTCATTTTACCAGGCCGATACTGTGTCGTGGCAATCAGCTCCACTTGAGCGATCGATTCGTTCGAAATCTGGCCATAAAAGTTCCGATTTTGGCAAGTGTATTTCATATGGTCAGTGACGTCGTTGTTTCACATATCCCCGTCGACAAGCTATGTGTTTTGTCTGTGTTTAGTTTGGTCACATTGATAGTGCTTGTAGCAGCAGCTCACCATATCGACAGACAATCCCCTCAACATCATCTGTCACTTCTTTACTTCCTACCAGATTGTCGACAAAAGCATTAGCCCACTTTTCAGAGAACGTTCCACATATTAACCACGAATGGCATATTTCACAGGCTAGACAACACATTTTTTGTTGAAACCGGGAGTGTAGAATCCATCATTTCACCTAAAGCTATAAATCGCGTTTATCCCATCGATAAGAATAATCCTACCAGTGTGACTATTCCAGGGATTACTGGATACAAGCTCCCATATTTCGGTTCTTGTATGGTTCTAATTCACCTACGTGACTCTGATCCTATTGAATGTAAGTTTTTGGATTCTGATTCTGGACTTCCACTTTTTGGTTTTAAAGTTGCTCGTGAATTGGCACTCTCCTAATCTCTTCACCCGATTCATTGAATATACAACAGCTTCTTTCAAAATGTCCTCAGGTTTCTGGTGGAATGCACATTCCTGAATCAAAGTTAGAGATATCTGGCCATCCCGTTTTTCCAAAGCGCAGAATAATTGCTTTTGGTTTGAGAGAACCTCTCCGTCAAGCAATGCAGTCTGTGTGAGCGAGGAATTACTGGCTATGTGGAGTCGTCTGACTGGGCCACACCAATTCCGTTAGAGGATCACAACGGCCTGCCCACATCGAAAGAACAGCTAATCACTAACAGCGGCTTTTACACAAGGTACGTTCAAGAAGTTCAAAGTGACTTCCTTGATCAGTGCTCCGCGAGGCGATGAAGCGGGTACATGGAGACTATTTTGGATCCTTCTTGGGTACGTGCTGCCCTCCTGTGATCATTGATGCTTTTTCCCGCTGATCAAAGGAATATTGAACATCTTCACCTACTTCTGACTTCACACAGACTACGCTCAGAAAACGATTCAACAGAGGAGGAATTCTGTTTGTGCCAGTTACTGACAGTGGCACCAATTCAGCTGCTTAACTCTCGGATAATTGGCTAAAAGTTCTTGGTTGGAAAGTAAAACACACTGCTCTTCGTCACCCGTAGTCTAATTGTCTAGCAGAGAACTTTGAATGAAATTTGTTTTGTGATTCTTCATACATTATTCAAACCTGGTCTTGCCATTGACAGTCCATTAGATATCACAACTGTCCACCGAGTTATGGACGCCCAGTATCCAGTTAAGTAGTGAACGAAGGTCCAGTGGGTTCTATTTGAGGCTGTTACGGCTGACCAAGATCCAACAACCAGCTACCCACAGAAGCAATGGATATCTGCATCCTTAGTTGAGCCGTGAGATGTTCGCAGAATGAATCCTCTCAATTCCAGATATGATGGAAGACAGAGGTGCCTTAACGCCAATTGATTCTGAGCCTGAGAAACGGCCGTGAATAGTAGTGGAGTGTGGAGGTGGAAAAAGCTGCAGCGATGAGCAGCTGCTGCAATCTTGTCCGTCTAAGCGAAAACACCTGCTCTCAAATTTTAGGCGTTATTGAACTGTTCTAAGAGACAAACGGCTCACTGATTCGAACTCAGGAGCGTCGTCTAGAATGTTGGGAGAAGGATTTTCAGAGGCCATTTAATTGGCCTTTATCCCCGACAGGCTTGTTAAGAATCGTCATAGCTCCAATTGTGGTTGTAGATGGCGGTCCTCTATCAGAAGCGGAGGTTCTTCGTGAGCTAAGCCACTTAGATGACATGAGACTGCTTGACCCGATGAGTTGCTTCCGTCCAATTTCAAGGATGATTGCTCATAATTTTTATTGGGTTGGCAAAACTCCTCGATTTGGTAGGTCACAGGGAACAAGTTCCAAAGTGTTGGGAATAATCTGTGATTGCGCCAATTTACAAGATAGATGGTGATTCCTCTTGTCGAAACCACCCGGGAATAAGTTTGTTCAGCATCACATCTCAAGTGCTAGCTTTTATCATTTCCCACCACTCATCGACCAATTGCGAACTGTGCCCTAGAGAGCATCAAGATGGGTTTGAACTTGATCTCGGTTGTGTTGATCATATCTTTACTCTTCGACGCATTTTGGAACACAAGCACACCTTTATCTGGCAAACTGCCCTCCTTTTTCTTAATCCTTCAGCGATCTCAGATTCAGCTGACATAGTTCATTACCTCATGTTGGAGGTTGTATCAGAGAAGTTCCGTTCCACCATAAAGCCCCTTTATATGAACGGTCTTGGCCGAGTTAAGGCTTACGGTTCACCTTCACCCGAGTTCACCACGGGAAGTGGTGTGCATCGAGGTGACCCCTTTCTACCTTTCTCTTTACCTTCGTGATTGATATGGTCCCGGATGCAGCAATTTTGTCAGATGATGATATCAACATCAAACGTTTCCTCAGTTGAACGGTCTTAGAACTTGAATATTTGTGTGACGTCGTTCTCCTTTATGAAGATCCAGGTATGTTGCAATTTTCATGAGGGGCTTGAATAACTGTGTACCATTGGTCCATATGCGCCTTGTATGATGCTGTTATAGGATTGGGTTGGTACAAATGTAACATTTTTCTATCTGGAGAACCATAGAATTGATTGATAAATTGTTTTCTGGGCAGCTGGATTTTACTGGAAAAACAGATATCGGTTCAGGTGTTATTCTGTATGCAGAAATTTCGCTTGACATTTGCCAATCTGAGTCATTTGTGGATTTGATACGAAATCTGGTCATCAATCAAGGGTTGGATGTACGCTGCAGCAGTCAAGCCCGTACTTCTCTGTGGTTCAGAGACATGGCTACTACGGGTGGAGAACATGAGAAGATTATCGGTATTGGAACACCGATATGCACATGTCAACTGACAGGAATCCTCGGCACGCCATACGTATTTTCTTCGTTGTCTGGTTTTCGACTGCTCCAATTTTCTCAGTGGTGTTTTGATAGCTCATAGCCATCCTGAAGCCCCTGATTCCCAGCTACTACGAAAAACCGCATCGTTTCCTCAGCTTTCGTGAAACTATACAGTGGTATTGTCACCGGTGTGATTTTCTGCATCAGTGACGCCAACCGTGACTTTCGCTTGAAACTCGATGAAAAGTTCCATTATTCACGGCCATCATCGCATTACCTTGTTCAAACTGATAATCAATTCAATTGGTTCATTCACGAACCAGAAGGCACACTACAGTAGACGTTAGACTAGCGGCTGAGAGACGTGTCTTCTATCGAGTCCTGACTGCGAACTATGAACGAAATTCCCTCAAACGAATGAATAGAAAAGACCGGTGTTGGCGAGTTTCGAACATGTTCCAAAGTTGAGGTGCACGGTTACTTCGGTAAAGTCAATTCACTAAAACGTATGCAACCGAGGAAAAAACAGTGAAGTCCAAATCAGGCATCAGAAATCAGTGAGAAAATAAATCAATTACGTCTGCTAATGTGTTATTTTCAGTGCTTCAACAGATTGAATCTGGGTCAACAATAAGGACAGCACCGTTTGTCCGATCCTTCATGCAACGAACGTTCCAATCGTCTTCAGTACCTAAACAGTGTTTATGATGGATATTCAATATTCTGTCAACTGATACTCTCAGCTATTTTCGCCATATGTTTTTGCGAATAGGAATATGGATGATTGTACAGAAAAGAAATGGGTTGTAAAATGTGTACGCATACTGAGTAGATAAGTGTGTAAGTAATCTTTTGAATTGAAACTAACTCCGTGACTAAGTTTGAGAAGCATAGAAATAATGGTAATCAATATGGCTGGGGTGGGGTGGGGGTTACCACTTCAAAGAAGTACCGATACAGCTTGAAGTGAGAATGTGATCGTTCCGGCAGGAGAAACTGAAATGCCTGTGATGTTCATTTGTGATAATTGTATGAAAAGATCGAATCTAGCAAAGGATGGTGGTATTTTCTAACATCTGTACCTAACCACAAGTATTTATTTCTATAATTTGGAATGTATAGCAAACGGTTTTACTGGTAGCAGGATAATCAGAACACCTCGTCGTCAACCGACGACCAGTCTGATGAATAATTGATGGTTTGAGCGAAAGTACCGAGGGTGATTTTTATTGGTCCTTTTATTTTCGATGGAAACGCCACAAATACAGAACGATTCCAAATCACTCAAAAGTATTAGGAAGTTCGTATTTGAAGATACTGCTGAATTTTCTGGCTCGAACGAGTCTTTACCATAAGAAGGTGTTAGAGCTTGAAAGATTGTATGTGAAATCCCTTCTCTGAATGTATCGCTTTGTGTATTTTAATTATAGCTGCAAACAGAACTGTGTAAATTTTGAAATCATTTACCTTGGCAATAAAATACATCTGGCAAAATAGTAACACCTCGCATTTTTCGACTGAAAAATCCAGTTGCTCTTATCGGATTTACTCGATTATATGCACGCGTGCATACACATACACACACAATATTACCGATTGAAGCCATGACAGGACACATTTGGTTGCCAGCAGATTAGGCCAGTCACCAAATGTTATATTTCTTTCATGAGGATGAGAGTAAGCATCAATATATATATATATATATACATATTTACATATGTATGTATATAGATATATATTAATAGCTATTATATGTAGTCGTGTGGACAAAATCCCTCGGAAGCATACGACTGGTTTCGCGGGTGTTGCCGCTCATCAGGTATGAGTACCCGGTACTCCTCTGCTCACTTGTCTCCATACTTGTGCACTCATATATCATATGATCAATAAGATCTAATTTGAATCGTGTGGAGTTGGGATAGATACTCTTCACTGAAGAGCCCACAAGCGAATCGCAACTAAGTTTCATCATGGTTCTTCGTGTCTGGTTCACTACAGACTACTTAAAGTCAATATGAGCGCCTTCACGTGCAGCATGGATATTAACCTTTATTTATTGAGTTGAATGTGAGCGTCAGTATATCATATATATATATATATATATATATATATATATATATATATATATATATATATATATATATATATATATATATATATATAACAATACTGAATTGTGGCATATTCGACATGCAATCCGGTCCTTTGCAGACTTTTCAATTCCATGTATATATTTTTGAATAAAGTGCAGACTACCAATCTTTCGAAGAATGGATCAAATGTGCCGCTTTGGAACTCTGAAAGATTTCTTCATTGTTCCTTGGAAGGAAGAGAGCAGGGAGAGTAAAGAAGAACCGATACTGACTTATCTTTGTGTGTGAGAGAGAAGAAAAATGGCTGGGAGATCACAAATACTGTTGTATGATTTCGGAAATTGAAATTAATCGGTTAGTTTTTTTCCTTTCACAATCGATGGTTCACATCACATTCCATCAACACCAGGTACCAGATAGTAGATCGTAAAAATTGTTTCGAACACGGTAGAAACCAGAAGACCCAAACGATGGTCAGCGACAATGATTATCGAAACACTAGAATGTTTCGATCACTTCCAGAAATTAGAGTAACACCAGACGAACTGAACTAACAGAGCTACGGTTCAACCGTCCGCTAGTGGAGTAGTCAAAATATTCGCAAGCAGTTGGCTGAAATCAGTTGCCGTTGGTGTGAGTGAAAAAACAACGAAAAGTCCTGTGACACAGAACTGCTTACAAACTAATCAGAATCAGGAATTTGTTAGTTATTTGTGACTATATGGATTTCTGTAAGTGAATTCACGCGAGTGAATTTAGTCATCTCAGGAGCGATACTCCCCACCACACTCATATTCCTTAACTGACAAAGTCGGCGAAACAAGAAAAATGACTAGGTCGTTGCATCCTGTGTGTGCCACCTCTTTCCGTTTCGAGAACATGACTCAAGTCATGTAAAACGTTTCACAATCACGAACCTCTTATTAGGCATAATTTTGTTCATGGACTTATCAAAGGATTGCGTATAAAAAATCAAAGCTGTTTTGCACACCACACACAAATAATGTTGTGCACATTTTATATGGATTAGTGTATTTTGCGTCTTATGAATTACATATCTAGCTTGACTACAGCCTAATCTACCGGGGATTATTCCTCGAGGGAAGTAGAAGAGACACAATAAAAGAAACTTCATATTGTTCTCACTGTTTTAGCGACTTCTAACAACCACAATTTGAATCAGTGTATTTCATAAATCCACGACAGTCGAAGTGCGGCTTCATTGATTTTGTGGCCTTACTGAAAGAAAACTGCTCAGATTCGGTACGTGTTTCAGTGACTGAACACTGGTTACCAACAACCTAGACCAAACCTCCGTATTGCTGACACGGTGTTCTCAACATATTCTACCAATGGAACTGAGGGATTGATGATCAAACACCGATTATGTCAGTTTACCATATACCCCAACGGTCATGTTTCTGTACTATAAAAACGAACGAAATTACCTGTGACTGTGCATACTCGACCGTTGATGAACTTTAGAATATCATGCCAGCATCACCGATGAGGGAGGTTAGTAAAGACCAGTGGCACCTTCTGCATGCGAGACGACACCTGATCCGTTGTCTGTTCACCTCATGGGATGGAAATGCCTCACTCGCAAAACGTTTTTACTCCAGCTAGGCCTTGCTTCACTAATAGAATATTTCGATCGTGGCCAACCCAGGACAGCGGACGCAAACAAAAAATCGTTCGTAATTCCTACGCAGCACATTTTATCGCTTTGCGCAAAGATTCATAACCTGTAATCATTCCAAACAGTAGACACGGTGTTCGAAGAATTCCGAATGGTTCAAAAATTCTGATCACTTGTGTCACTCAAGCAGGAGAAGAATGAGATGACAGTTTAGCTCTTCTTTATTTATCGTGCAGAGTGGTACTAACTGCCTCATCTCAGGTTCAGGCCATGTGGTCGATAACTCAAGTCAATGCTCGCCCTAATACACCCGATTTACGGTGAATTTTCAATACATGCGCGACTTACAGAAAGGAATTGCTTAAGTTTTCCAATTCGAAAGATAAGGCCACGCACTGATTTGTATGGCATTGTATCTGGATTATGGGACAAAATTGACTCGAAACACCATTAAGATGAGACTAACTGTGAAGCAAAGCAACTCGTGCACACAAATGACGTAAGAATATCGTTGAATGTCGGTGTCGGAATTTCCCGGATGGTTCAGTTGTGCGCGGAGTTGAGAGATTATTAGAAAAATCGGAGCTGGATTACGACCGATGGCATACAGCCCAACATGCAACGATCAATTGGATATCGGAATGGGCAACAAGCCTTCGGATAAGTTGGTGAGGTAAGCAAATGAACAAAGGTTGATCTCGCTACAAAACTATGTTTCCTAGGGACTAAGCCCAGTGGCTCGACTAAAAGTCCCCTTTGCATCGGATCGGACGAAAAAGGACGTATACCGTGGTCTCCAGGACCTGCGAATCAAGCTCCAATGGGTAATTTCCTGGCTGGATATGTTGAAAGATAAGTTGGGGACCACAAATCCGAGAACACGGATGATTTGGAACATCGGATCCAATCTCTATTCTGTACGATTCCATGATCAATGCAGGATGCAGTTTCACATAATATGATTCAACTACAGACGATTTGCCTGGCTCAAGTTGGGGAAGTTCTTTGACACTGTATGTGGTGATTGCCCGGCCAACAACCACAAACAGTTTTAAGACCTGCCCAAAATATACCTCGACGTTAATTGCGACTAACAAAGAAAGCTGTTTTCTAGTCGGAGGCAGATTTCACATTACATCAAGTATCAGTTCGTCGATAACTCCTTTTGGCTGGATCCCCTTTGACTTTTTCCACCTAGAAGCAAAATGTATTCATCGATGCGCAAATCCCGTTTAGGCGTCAACCATTTGTGGCACAATTGCAACGTTCGTGATTACCGTTGTCCCTATTCTTTCCAGCAAGAACAGACCAACTACTGCACCTTAAATCGACACTTCGTATACCTTTTAATAAGAGTGGTTTCTCCATGAATGTCCGTTGGATTGGAATGTCACAGCAGTAAATCACTACATCTCAGAGCTCTTGGTGATGGAAGTTCATCATACAACAGAATGATTGGCTTGACATTGATGATCCGTCCAGTCTCAGCGATACAGGTCAGCAGTGATTCCACTGTGAGAAACTGGGTAGCGGAGGCATTATCTGATAACACGGTTGTGGGAGCACTTTCTAACAAGGAGAGCATTCTTTGAGTTTTCAACGTACAACATTCATGCTCTATACCATCGGAAAATCCATTCTTATTCACGCGAAAACGTGAGAAGCTCTTAGAAGACCGTTTATCTCGTCAAAATTCTTCACAATCAGTTCAGCGATGGTATAACCCAGAAGCAGGATGAGTACCAATCAATCGGTTACGGTAGGTGCCACAGGCACACAGCCGCCTAAATAAATCAAGTCTTCATACTCGGTGAATCCTAAAGGCTTCAGAATACTTGTCGCCTTCGGTGTGTTTAACTTCGAAGACTTCAGATCCTTTTCAAAACGTTGATGTTGGGTTATTCTGATTGATATGAGTGGAGCATCACCCAAGTACTTCACTCTCATAGGTCCCAAATGGACAGTGTACTTCCGTCCAAACCCTAATGGAAGAATGGATATAACCAATCTTCTAAGCCGAGCTACTTCGTGCATTAGCAAATCTTAGTTTTATAAAACGACACGAGGGTTCCTGCAAAAGAGACAGTGCAGTCACTAAGAATAACAAAACGATTTATTTCCACTTCTGGTATTTTTTATCAGACAATGCAAACACAGATATTTGCGTCATTGGATAAACATCAAAAATGCTTAACAACTTGGACTTGAATCCAAACGTTCCTTTCAGGCATCAGTTCCCTGACTGCGCCTACGAATGAAACATCCGCTGGATTCCCATCGGTCGGAACATATCGCCACCTACGGTGTGATGTACAGTTCCCTATGAGAGCAATTCCATTGGTCACAACGAATGGAAACGAATGGCACTGGCATTATTTATTCACTGCAAAACAATAGTGGTATCCGTCTATGGAACAAGACGATCTATATGCATTTGTAACTCGTGAGTAATGTCATTCAAAACCGTGTTCCAAGAACAGCCGCAACTTATTCAGGTCGCGACATGGTGAGAAATTTGCACAGTTTTCCCACCATGAAAAGGTAAACATGTCCACAGTCACATTGAAACCGCAAATACCCAAATTCACTATAACCAGATACAAGCACAATTCGAATATCTACTCGAATAACTAAAAATATTCAAACCCACATATAAAGATGCTCAGACTTGGGTACAAGCGGTGCTGGTTGACTTGGAACCACAGTAACTGGTCACATCGTCCAGACATCAGTCACTCACCACATCTGAGTGCCTTTCCACCATGGAAAATCTACATTTCAAACAGGCTTGGTAATGTTCCGCCCAAGCAATGATTCCGGACAAGTGCTGACTCATTGAAGTGAATATGAGAAAATGGGGACTGTTCTTGACTATCGCGGAAAGTTTGTGAGCCAATATAATTGCGATGCACCTGATGAACTAGAACAAGAAGTATCGGCAGAAGCACACTTTCTACTAGAAGAACATTTTACTTGTGAGACCACAGCTGAACATCTGAAGCCAAATGGAACTCAAAATCCACAACTGCATGGTCCACGGAAACTACACACAAGATGTTTCACTCAGAAAGATAATATAGATGATAAATTCATCACAGCACGTATCGGCGAAATGGGTGTTGAAATCGCTTGAGAAGGTTCATGAATCATTGGCCAGAGACACTATCAAAGAAAATTTCAAAATAGTAGAGATCTTTGGGCCAGATAATTGTGAAAGGGAAACACACGGCTTTATTTGATGTCCACTCACAGTTCACGAACTTTCCTTTACGGAGGCCATACATACCATCTGCTACCATGGAGAGCAAAACCAACTCAAAATCGGTATACTAGTCCCATTTCAGGAACGACAATTACTACCATGCTCAACAGTCGTATCGTAGTCTTCCATTGGCCGAGCCTACAGACAGATTGGCGCAGTCGCAATACGGAGCTCATTGGATTCATTTTATCAGGAAATGTTTTGGCTCACTTTGAGAAAAATACGAGCTTGTTCATGAACGCAGTGTAAACGATATGAGGTCCCATAGCCACAAAAGCCCACTGCATTATTAAAGATAACCGGAAACCAGACTGCTCGGCTTGAAGTGGGGGACCGCATAAGGCCCGATATGTCAGATTTGGTCACCAGCCGAGTCACAATGGATTTCCTCCTGCCACGAAAAATATTGTCGTTCGAGGATTTAAAACCTCTGAACTCCGAAGTGTCAAGTGAAAGCTCTGCTCCACCGATCGCAGTTTGGTGTATCTTGCTGGTAGAAAATGCTTTTTTGCCGAGAAACAGGACGATGAGTACCAAGAGAAAGAAGCGAATTGGTATTGATTCACAATTACCGATTTTTCTTTGGGATTGTTTTGATATAAAAGCGGGGTTGGAGCAATTAATAGGAATAGTGAGAAATCCCTCCACAATGTGTTCTGATCCTCACTGTAGAACTCGGATGATGGAGGACAATATTTGGTGGGCTATCCGACAGCCAATTAACGGATCATACAAATGAATACTCCGAATCTCTTTATCAACACGGAAAAGCCAAAAATATAGGATGTTGATGTTTCTATACACCGTAGCCACTGCCGCTTTACCTCTGAAAATGTTCAAACTGGTAACCCACTCATTTATCTACTAAATTAAATACGTTCTATTTGTCCATTGTATTCAGAAGGAAATGGCATTGATGACGCTGTTTTTTATATTCCTTGTGATCAGGCCGTCGGGAGGCAATCTGGACAGTTGGCACCATAAATGTTGAACAAGACTTCGTTATTTTGGACGATGTGATTGTTTGGTCTTGCTTGGAGTCCGAAATCGCGTATGGAAATATCAAATCACAGTTTTAGTTTTCTACCTGAGGAATGTTGGTTCTAAAGAAGTAACTGAATAATCAAAAAACATTGATTTTTAGGCAAGTATTCAGTTCTCTTCATTTCGGGTCTACTGGTTGCCAATGCTGAATGTATGCGGTATCGCAGAATTTTAGTCCTACCGTTTGAAATTTTGCAAACTTTTGGATTTCGACCAAAAATTGCTGATCACACGCGAACCTAATATATCCAACATATTCTCCAAATTCAGTGGTGCTCCCCAACAGTAGCGTTAGGGTAGTCAGTTGCTTCTATTCAGACGTAGACTAGGGAGTAGGCCTATTCGACATTTGGTGTAGTTTCAAGGTACACCCGCCCATTTCCATTTTAAAAGTAAGCCGTGTTCAGTTATAGGATTTTCAGAGTCAAATAATGGTTTGGTTGATATCATGGTGAATAGTGAAATAGATATTGAAACAAACATGTTCGGTTTATCATGCAAGGACCAAAGCGAGCAAAGCCAAGTATTTGTGATGCACCATAATGTATTCAATCAGAGGCGAGCAGCTGGAGAAAATGGTGCACTCAGTCAAAATCTATAATGTGCAGTAGTTAGCAGCACTCTTGGAAATTGTATTTGGTATTCCCAATGGGAAAATTCGCACGGACGAAACCTGAGAGTTCTGCTATGGTAGTAACAGTGATCTCAACTGTACTGACAACATCGAGAATGTGTAGCATCAAAATTGCTGATTTTATGAGACAATGAATTTGCCTTCATTCTGCGACTTAAATAGAGTCAAGTAGTATAGTCCACCTACTTACGAGGACTATCCAAGTGACTCTCTCTAACGTCATTGGTTATTCTGTCTAGCGGGACACGTTGCACCAAAATACGATGTGCTCACAGTATAAGAGAATATCGTTATACTTCCCACTGGCTTAAGTGAAATGGGTTGAATGTTTCACGTTGAATTCTGATTGAATTAAGCGAGTGCCACAGTTCGTTGAGTCGTACAAATGTTTCACTACTGGTTCTGAAGCAAAACGCCAGGATTCGGACACCGTCGAGCAGCTGATACTCACAACACTAAACAATTAGATGGACAACGTTGTTCTCTTCCACAACAGTCTGTTTTTCTCAACCAATTAGGTAATCCCTGTGATCATGAGTACACCAAGTCTCTGCGCTGTTGGAATTTTTCAGGGCCTGCCATTGACGTGAGGTTCGTTGGGGCTGCTTCCCACACATTCGCCTAACGGGCACCACATTTTTTATTCTCATAATTTCTGTAAATTGCTGATCAAAGGTTTTCCAAGGATATAGGTTTTTGCCAGGTTTTACCTTGTTACCACACAGCTAAAATGTTGTTCTTTCAGGTTTATACACCTGTAAATGGCAATTTATCAGACATTTTGGAGGGTTTATTATCGTTGACTTATACACTGGAGAACAAAGACAACAATATTGTGCCGATGATCTGGTCGCTACTGAGATAACAGGGAGGTAACACCGGAGGTTTGTTTGCCTTACATGTATGGTCCGTGAGAAAAGCAAGGTTGCATTCACATGCCCCATCGCAAAACTTTGGGAAGGAAATTCGGGAAATGAGTGGTATCAACACACAATTAAATGTTCAGACTTAAGATTCATACATGTCAAGTGATTCAGTGAGGAAAATTACCCCTGCAAGTTAATTGATGGAATAACCTCTAGACTGTTATTCTTGCTCCCTTTTCATTTACGTTACCAGTGCAAAGATGTCCGACGGGAAATTCGATTAGTTTGCAACGCAAGGGGTGAAAGATGTATTATTGAAGTGTGCTTATTCATCTAGAACGAATTTGTATGGCCACACGCTCACCATCAGTGTGTTACACGAGTGCGCTGTTATCAGTTGGAGTTCCATTGGAAACACTGTGTGTGCGTTTGTGCATATCGGCAGTGATTTCAAACAAACGGGGTAAAACAGCCACACGCGGAGTGACTTCAAGGGTTAGTCGTGATGCTTTCAAAGTGAACATCGTGTGGTTCATTAGTATACTAAAGGGAACAACCATACTTATAACTTTTGATGACTCACTGCACATCACTTCCTATATAATTTTCTGTTCAGTGTTGCAAATGGAAGGTACACACACCAAAGCTGAACTCCAACCCCGGCTACTTGCTTTACGAATTACATCCCTGGTCATGGTTCGTATAAAGGCAGGCTTGTTACCAGCACACAATACTTGGTCATATACGTGAAAGGTTTGTGTGATAGGAAATACTGTATATCAGTCGGATCAGCAGGGCGACAGCAAAAAAACAACAGCCGGTCCAGAAAGCAAAAATGAAGCACCACTGTTTATGGTTGCTAGATTTGAATAGACAAAAACGGTTTGTTCATTTTTTTCCAATAAAGATGTGGATATGCACTTGATATAACAAAAGCAAACCTGATTTGATACTTCTTATCTCATTTGGAAACAATTTTGATGACGTCGTTCATCACCTAGAGGTTATCCATACAGAAATATGTTTGCATTTCGGCATTCCGTGGAATCCAAATCTACTGGAATTCTCGGCTACGTAAACGGCACTCCTACTGTTGTTTCTGTCTTTTATCTGGGTAGTCACAACTAATGATCACGTCGATGTTTGTCATTTACTTCACGATACAATTTTCCAAGGAGTGAACAGACTATAGAATGAAGTAAGGTCATTGCCTACCCAGTTGTGAATGAATAAAATGAATGAATAATCTGGTGAATACACCAAATTTACTGAATACAAAAATATTTTACTGACTCAGAATCGGGTTTGTTCAGTGTTATGCTCCAATTTCAGCCAGTAAGAGAAACGATTTGACTTGGTGCTTGTGTTAAATTGACGAACTATCACACATATACGGGCAAAACACCTAACGTATTTTAGGATGAAAAGACCACAGTGAAACAACAAATAGCTAGGCAACCACTGGTTGTAGAACAAAACCGTTATGACAACAAACATGTCTTCAGATTGTGAGCATTGAATAGAGTTAAATCTTGTTGGACATAGCAGTAAGGTTTGCAATGAATGTGTTTTGTGGCTAAATAAATGTTCGTCGCAGAGTTAACTGTTAAGTTTTGAATGACTCATCTAAGTGAAATATGAACCAACCTAATCTTGAGAGAGAAAACCCAGCAGGATTCGTAAGCGTTTCATCCACATCACTTGTTAGAGACGTTTCCAATAAACATCATAAGATAGTAGGTACAATCAACAAAGAAGTATTTTGCGGCTCACCTGCTAGAGCAACAGAAGCCGCAAGCGTCGATCGCACGTGCAATGAAACTTATCCGCCTGACGAAATCATCCGATTCAAGGATTTGCGCAACTAAAATCGATGTACCGAGCAATTCTGGCATATTCCGTGTCCTTCTCTTTCACAATGAGAGCTTAATCACACACACACACAGACACGTGAGTACACCGACGGAAGAAATATTTTTATTCAGCCCGAAAGATGAGAGGCTTGTAATACTGCAGGCTATAGACTAAGCGGTGAATATCTCATGCAAACCTAAAGAGTTATTGCAGGCATGCACTACTGAACCTTCTGAAAATGATGAAATATTTCCCCGACCTTGCTATGCTCAAGGATTTATTTCTTTCTTCACGCGTACACCATTTCATTTTAGCAGAACCATTCAGCTTCGAGTTAGGTTACTTCAATAATCGTAATGGCTTGTGTTTGTGTTTTTGGTCAGGCCGACAAAGTAGATTTATGGGTGCCCTTGGTGGTGTAGATCCAAACTAAAATAGAACACAGAATTGTTGATACTGCCAAAATATTGTCAGATGTCTCTGGTGAAAATTCGATAAAACAGTGTTAAGCTGCTGTTGACGCATGACCCTAGATTATTTCAAAACTGTTCTCTGATAACAAGAGAAACGAAACTCGTTTGAAAAAAAGAAATTATTGTTATGACTTTCATAACAACCAAACACTTGATTTGCCACCCTATTTAGGTTTGAATTATACATTATTGTGAGGAAACCCGAATCGTTGGTGTAGTTGTTTAGAAGATGGTGATTTCGGATATACTGGGGATTAAAGAGTCCTTTCTGTGGGGTGATTATTTCGAGAATTCGTGCGCGAATCACATTTTGAATGCAGAGCGTTCAAATAGCCAAGTCAGAATAAGGCTGATTTGCAGTCACGTTCATGGAATGTTCACGTTTTCATTCTGAGTCCATTTTATCGTTGCATAGCTAGATAGATAAGTCAATACTACCCGGGCTGAAGCACAATTACCTATCAATAAAATGCAGGCCTATGCCAAAATCTGTGAAGGATATTGATTGACTATCCACGTAGTGGGTGTGAACAACAACGTCCGCTAAAATGAAACACGATTAAAATAGTATTCCAGCATTTAGGACTTTCTGGAGTCGAAGGCAGCGATTCTTACTGAGTGAAAACGTACCAATATATACATGAATTCGCTGCAAAATGCATTCTGAATTAGTGATCTTCAGTGCGGCAAAGTGCGGACATTGATCACTCTGCTCCCGGTTACTGAAACATAGTATCTCCAAATGCGTATTTTCCTAATATGCTGTGTGACTTCGTACGCATAGAAAGGAATACAACTTAGAACCATTCACGACTGTCTAGACTAGACTTTAATGACAATAATTTTATGGACTCAGTAATAATGGATACTCCCGATTATCGTTATGAGATTGAGTATTTGAGATGGAGTCGAATTTTATCATACCACTTCTATATAAATGTGAATGGTTGGGACTGGAAGTTGGATTGTAATACTACTTCGAAATTCGGAGGTCGATCATTTAACGTTCCAGCTCAAATTACTCCTCTCACGGGATTTCACAACATGTTTGACTTGAAAAATCAAATCGCCTCAGATCAGTGGGTTTTATTTGGTGTTGTTTCTTCTGCCTAATTGAGAAAGATTTTTCTCAAATTGTTGAATTATACGAGATTAAATTCATATCTAGACGCGAATGAATGGTGTTTTTTATTCTTTTGTGTGACAGTGTAGTTATTCAGAACCTCATCCATTGAACACAAGGAAATGCAACCGAACTCCTCATGTGATGATAGATATTGCACTGCGAATACAACCTGGATAGGTTTTGGAATTAGGTCCGGAAGAAAGATCGTATTTTGATCAAGATTTTAACCGGACACTCAAGCATGATGAACCTTAATAACAAAGAATTCAACAGCGTACTTCTGGATAACCTCTGAATGAATTTTCGGCTTACCGCATGCCAAATCCACAACCTACGTTTAGATCAAAAATAATAAACTGGAAGGATTTCATTGGTTCCAAATTATCCTCAAAATATTTGAGATCTGAAATTCTCAACGGTGCTGTTATACATGAGTTGAAAATCTGGTTTTGGTAATTAGAAATTTAGGATTACTTACCATTTCAATGATGATGACGAGTTTTGTGTCAATTTTAAAATAACTTTCAGTTAAATAAACACTCAGTCCACAGTTTCTCCATAACCATGACGTGTTAGAATATAAATCAAACGGAAAAATGTGAACAAGACAAAGAGAAATATCGGAGCGATGCAACTGGTGAAAGGGGTATGGAGAACCTAAATTGGATGATCGTGAATAGGGACCTCGATATTTGAACACAAACTTCTGAGGAACTATTTCAAGTCTAATTTTTCCAAAGCCGAAGTCATGCTAGCAAATTTTTCAAATTCGGATAAGGCTTGGACCGTTTGAATGTAGGCCGAATTCGAAGAAAACAATTTCACACAGTGTGTATATTGGGGAAATTTGAGTCTCATCCTCAAACATCTGCTTTTAAAACAGTTAATGGCTATTTTTATATGTAAGCTTGAGGAAAATGATAAATGAAATTTAAATATCAGCCGTTTAGGAATGAAGAACAAAAAACAAGCGGACCAATTCTCTCTCACTTTATACATCTTACTTGGAATATATCTCTCACCTTAAATGCTTTAGTTTACATAAGGAAATGCAAGATGATAAATCATGTAAGATAGATGATAAGCAAAAACGATTATTGTTACCTCGAATAACTTGACCAGTAAAAGATTCGGTTGGATTAATAAATAACACATCAACAGTTCACAAAGCTTTGATCGCCAATGAAAATTGCAGAAGCAATGTTCGGCTGCCTCATCCTTGTTAGAAATTATCACCACTGCACATCAGTTGAGTCGTTATTGTGACTCAGTCCCGTGAATAGACGATTATGAGTTAAGCACCTAACGACCAAGCTATCCGGCTCTCAACGTCACAATTACATGACATTGCGTCGTTTCATCACTGGTATTTCAGTGTTAACAGCCCGTTGACCGCACAACAATCGACTTCTAGGATCAACGAATTCGTAGGGAGAGTTCGTGGAAACAAATCCGTTACGTTGAAAACAACTTTGAGAGAGAGCTTTGATGAGTATTCATAGTGAACAGCTAGAGATTCCATTTGACTTTCAAATGATTCATCATATGGGAACAAATTACCATAAACGTCCATCATAAGAATCGACTGGTTTAATGTAAACGGGTTTTTTATAGTGAAGAGCCAGTACCAAAATAATACTGCATCAACCAGCGGTGAAATTTGTAACTCATAAATTATGTGCATCGAACCGTAAAGACTAATCCAACGCAACGTCTGGCGTCTCGACGATTCTCATCAAAGCTTCGTTCATTGGAGTCACTCGGCCTCCCAATATGGGAACTTCATTCGACACACAATTTCCCCAAATAAATTAAAACTAAATCTTCTAGTGATTACAATTTCGTTCACAAGTTTGAGGAATTATTCTTCTTACTCGGATGATTTTTTGAATGTCCCAAATGTTATTCTTCTTTCATCAGTTGTCAATTTTCATTCACGCTCTTCAGTCTTCCTTCACTTTCATATTGACCCGTTGCGGTTCTTTCATTAATCCACTTCGTAGTGCAAGGTTAGATTTCATTTTGTGCAGTTTAATCTTCAAATACCAACTCTATATTATTCCACTAACTTCGTTCGTCATTGGTTTATTACACCGATTTACATAGTCCAGGTCGAGAAATCGAACCTCATTTTGCATTACTTCATTTCATTTCTTTATTATCCAAATACCCTATCCGTATTCCGGATTGGTAGGCATGATGTGTTCATAAAAATGTATAATTTCCCTATTTTTCATGTGGCTATATCGCCGCACTAGATCATCACACCAAGGTCTCAATCCCTTCTCTCGCACATCCATTGCAAACCGGTCTTTCGGTAGCATCTGACGCTACATAACTCCTGGCTGATGTTAATTCCTTGATTTCGTTGCGTTTTGTCCTAGCCGCGATTGTGCCTTCTCATCTGATAAAAACATTTCTGACTTGAATATACTGGTGTTTGCTCTGCAATAAACGGCGAAATTCATTCCAAATCTTCTCAACCGCAACAATTCCTACTAACACAACTGGGTAATAAACATGTTCAGGCAAAAGTGACTTTGAAAGTGAATAAAGCTGAGAAGGGATTCCATGTGTTTGTGTCTAGGGGTATTTTGCAAAAGACCAGTCTTCTTCGTCACTAGCTTTACAGAAATCCAAGAGCATCAGTGGTATTGATAGTAAATATTATGTAGACGTGTAGACAATATATATATATATATATATATATATATATATGACAAGTTTATCGAAATGAGAAAAATGGACCTCAAACTGCAAGCAGAAATAATACTACTATCCATGTAAATATCGGACTCATCGTCTATTAGGCTATTTGAGCATACACATATCCACACTGATCATTGAGAGCAAGCTGAGATTGTGCTTTGCTACGTTTATGTCCGATCAGTTGTGTGTTCATTCTCTGATTGATCAAAATATATTTTTTTCTGTCCTACAAGTGGTGCGTCACATTCATATTTTTTGACACTTTTGACATTATTGAACTTAATCCGAACCTGACCAGCATAGACATCGATATCGTGTTGAATAATAATTGATTAACGATATTGATTTTTGTGCCACTGATGCTCTTGGATTTCTGTATAACTTTCAATTATTTCTATGTGACCCTAGAGATTTTGATTACTTGCTTCACTTGTTTTGGAAACACTCCAGTGGCTTTTCGAGTGAAATTAACTATGGATTTGTAGTTGTTCGAGGCGGAAATTTTAGACACTACGAACGAGTGACCGGGGAGTATGTACTTATTTGTTCGCATCGCATCGTGTGCCTCGCTTTCGGTTACCTTTTCAGTCGACTGTCCATGGAGATAAATTCAAATGTAATATCGCTCAGCTGACCACTATTCACTGCTAGCCGTAATTTCAATAAAAATCTACAACTTCCTGATCAAATGGTGCTCAAAACCTACCGTAAGACCCACTTTCTTGTTTGGTTTTGAATACTTAACTGATGACTACCACTCTTCGGGTGTTGATTGGCTATCGTATATGGTGTGATATTTCTGGTGAACGGGAATGATGAAATAAGCGTTTGTATAAGTAGAACTGGAAAAAGCCAGATGACGCATAGTGCCTCGGCATACCTGTGTGTGTGTGTTTGTGTGCTTGAATTCCGAGGGATCGGGAATGGTTGTTGCGGCTTTTGAGCGCTAGTGACACGTTACCTCTGGGACATGTTATTGAAACACTCATCATTTTGACAATGGGAATCAACACAGTTGTGCATCATAGGCCGCATGACTAAAGACGTACATGTGAAAGTTTTGTAAAAAGGGTAATACAACATGGCTGTGGGAAAAGGTACATTTCTTTATTATGAACCATCTAACTGAAGAATATTGAGGTTTCTTGAGCTTTGATTCCGTTTTATCAGATTCCGATTAAGTGTATCTGTAACACTTTTTGTGAATACCATCTCGCTATCCGAGTAACCTTGTAACACATGACGAAAGATTGCTACATTCCAATTATTTCTCGAACCAAGTTTGCTTGAAAGATTCATATGGAAATCGGTGATAGATTGGAGGACCGTTCTGATAAATTCATGATTGCTTTTTATCGTAACGATTGAAGTCGGTTGTGAATTCCCCGAAATAAGCTGATAGGTAATGCCGACGCTCATCACATTTGAATCAACGAAAACAATCTACTTCCCCATGGTTAGTTTTGTGTGCTTTCATTTGATGCGAAAGGTCAAATCAAGGACAGTGTGAATATAACTGTGAACTGATGTACACCGATGGAACAATCAAGGCTTGATCCTCTGCCGCGTCGACTGATCAATCTCCTTCCAATTCAAAACTGCTTTCGACTATCTTCAAAGAAACACATGCATTCCAAAATCAATACATCCATTCGTCCACCACTCAAGTTTAGAATAACGTTCTCACAGTTAACTTTCAACTGTACTGTCACGCTATGCCTAACACATAGATAGGCCGGTGTCGAATTCAGAACAACACTCCCTTATTTGCAAACATCCAATTTGAAAATCAAGAGAATACGTTACCCTCAGCAAAAACATTACCACACATTCTATGGTTTCCACTTTATGCTATGAGGTTAGATAACTTAAAGTACTTTTTAACAAGGCTTTGGTATTATCTGATAGTGTGCTGCAAACACGGTTGTATGGGTAAGGATAATAACAATATATTTTCACTGATTGCTGGAAAAACAGCAGCGCTCTGGAGAACTTAGTATCCCCGTTCTCGAAATGATCATCCGATTCTTGACCCATTCATGGGTGAAGTGAAAATTAGGATTCCTTTAAAAGCATATGTAGTAAACAAATGAACTTTATATTCATAGAATGTATTGTACACACGAGGAGTTGGAATCTCATAAAATGGGAAATCAACTTGATTATGTCACATCAAAAATCAAACGATGCAAGCCGATGTCTAACCGGCAACATCCCGTTTGTCAGGCAGTTGTTGTACCAGCTGAGCTTTTGCTGTGCGGACAGTCGGGAGCGAGTAATATGAAAGAAAACAATGCTGATGAGCTAATCACTATTTTAATGATACACAGCTAATGTCCTAGTTTTGGTCATTGTGCTGGCCACGTCGGTTGCTTCCAAACGGGACGAACAGCACACGGCTGGGAATCAGATTTCATTTTACTCAACCTAATACCGTTCATCATATGCCAAACCATTCATCTGAAAAACAAGCCCATCAAAAAATAGGAGGCATCTTGATTCGGATCCCCTTTTGTTATCGATACATGGTCTCTTCTGTTAGGCTTGCAGTTCATCCTCCATGTTACGTGCCATTAGCCACGTTTAAATTTGCCACTACCTCACTTCCGACGGAGATTGAAACAGCCTGCAATAAGGATAAATTCCAGCATAATTTTCAGCTCGTTGTTATGGTCCCTACATCTAAAGTGTGTGTTTGAAGGAGCTTGCTGTGATTCATTTGATAACTGATGTTGTTATGCGTGTTTAAGCACTAAACATGACACAAGATAATGGATATCATCTTGTAACATTGATTTCGAATCTGAGCTGCCATTCCGGTTTATTCAGTTACCATTAGATTTTAAAATCGCGAATATGAGTGAAACAGATTGGGTTACCGGCCTCCTAACAATTGTATTGGAAGAGGTTTGGTATTGTGGAATAGGACAGCATTAAATGTTTGGGGCAGACTATTCATTTTAGGTTTCAACAATGTTCAGTGCATATTCATGTCAGGTTTGCCCATAAAGCAATATCATGGAATTGAGAACGGAGTTCGTCAATCAATAAACCGAATCAATGTCCAGAAAACACAAAAAGTTCAATTCGGAATTGTTGATAGAATTGAAGATTACGTTTTACTGGGTGGAATTATTTTATAGAGGAAAACTGACGAATTAGATTATTCACTCTTGCTCTCAAGCTGTGTGATCTTATACAAGTAATATTAAAAGTCCGTAGACGTGGTCGCTTTTCGAGATAATCCATATCCTTCATACAAGATCACTCCCGGGTGAAATTTTTCTACCTCTGAAAATTGAGATACCGTCTACCATAAACACCGTAAATAAATTCGCGATGTTGTTAAGACTGGGATCGTCAGCAAGAAATAGTAACGGTTGGGCCATGAGACAATTTGGGGCCTATTCTGTTGCAGAAACTGACAAAAAATGCACGGTTCTGTCCATGGGTATTAGAATTCAACCTGCACGGGAAACATGAGCCGGCGCATTATTCTACAGGAAGAGAATTTCCTTTTCAGTGCTTCTGTTCTGAGTTTCAGTCAGGGCACTTCCTCCTCCAAAGCAAAATTAATAGATCTGACATTGTAGTGCTAGCTGTTGACTTCAGTGCTCAAGTTAGCAAACTTAGTGTGTCGGAAACTTGGATAGGTGGCCCTTGTGCTTTTCCCGCTGAGCTTACATGTAACGGGGATAGGTTTATTTAGTTTTGTGCAGAAAATCGACTGCTCTTTTCTAGCACCCATTATCGACACAACTCGCGTCGCACAGTGACATGGCACTCTAACTCTGCAGGCGCTTTAAGCCAGATTGATCATGTCGCCGTAAGCTACCGGTGGCGCAGTTCTGTTCAGAACTGTAGATCTTACTGGTCCCCGTGCGTTGAGTCTGACCATGCATTAGTTTTATTGCGATTATCTCTTCCGATCTATGGTCCTCGTAGCAAACCGCAAACCGGATTAGCTGTGCAACGGATGTGTGATTCAGAAGTACGCACCGCGTATGAGCAGAAGTTAGCACATGAGCTAGGATCTACGACGAACAGTAATGTAGAAGAGCATTGGGCTCATATCAAACAGGAGTCGCGCGTAACAGCTGGTTTCACCTGCAGTCCTATATCCGATGTCTATCAAAGACACGGGATTTCGCAAAAGTGGCTGGGTATAATGGAGCAAAAGCGTCAGCTTTCGAACCGTAAGGAGATGAATAAGATGCGGAGAAAGCTGCAAAGACAAGTTACGAAAAGCCTTGAGAATGATCGCGAAAATTGGTCGGTCACAGTAGCCGAAGAAATGGAAATAGCAGCTGCTTCAGGTAACATTCGGAGACTGTTCAAACTTATTCGTGACACTGGTGGACGGCGGACTCAGGTCAGTGAAACGATTTGGGATAGAAATGGAGAACCCATCCGAAACAAACAGCAAAGGCTTGAACGATGGGCGGAGTACTTCAAGGAACAGTTCAGCTGGCCGAACGGTAGTGCAGTTACTCCTATGTAGAAAAACTGCGACTCCCTGGGTGGTATCACTTGAGCCCCCATCGGAAGTAGAAGTAGAGTCATGCATTCGATTACTAAAGCGAGAGAAAGCGACCGGTTCCGACGAACTTCCACCACTCGTTTCAAACTGGGTGGTGAGGCGCTGATAAAATCACGTATCATCTTGCTTCGTGACATTTGGAACGAGAAGCGTATTCCGTTAATATAGAGCGTGTCGTTTATAGCCCCATCCTTAAGAAGGGAACAGGCAAGGGCCGTGGTAATCATCGTGGGATTAGCTTAATTCCGATGGCACCAAAGTGTTAGTATCGATTCTGCTGCACCGTCTGACAACTGCTCGCGAGGAGAAAATCCGCGAACAACAGGCTGGATTCCGACCAGGTCAAGGATGCATCAACCAGATTTTTACTCTTCACCGACTAATTTAAACGCACCACATGCACCACCGACCGACAAATATGATGTTCTCACACTTAAAAGGCGCCTTTGATTCAGTTGATTGAACTGCGCTTCTCAGTGCCCTTTAGCGGAAAGTTGTGCCCTAGAAGTTTGTGAACCTAATTAGATTATTGTGTTCTCAGGCTGCTGGCCGCATAAGAGTTTACGGTGAACGTTCCGGTTGGTTCGAAACGACCAGTGGTGTTCGACAGGGGTGTCCCATATCTGCATTCCTGTTTATCTTCATCACGGACAAAATAATAGAGAGTATTCTACGAAATCTTCAGGATGTACGTGTCTAACAAGGAAGTAGTGGAAAGCTATGTGACCTATATTACGCGGACGACGTTGTCTGCCTGGCCGAATCCACGGAACATGCTCAGCACGCACTAGATAGGCTTGCGAGTGCTGTAGCTCCATTCGGCATGCTCTTTTCACCCTCAGTATGGAAAGCTATGTTACAAGACTGGACTTCAACGATTCCGTGCTTGAACCTCGATGAGGAGGTGCTGGCAATTGTCGACAACTTCACTACGGATTGGAGCACATTAGTAGAGGTGAGCACGCGTATATCCAAGGCTCGAGCGGCGTACGCTGAACGCAATTGTGGAGTCGACCTGATATTTCACTGAAGTTGAAAGGTCGTGTTTACTGTGCCGTATTGCGTTCAGTTTTGTTGTATGGTTGTGAAACTTGGAGTCTGTATGCTGACGATATTCGCCGTTCTGAGGTTTTCGACCACCGACGCTTGCGTAGTATCGCTACGATTGGATGGAATGACAGATAAAGCAGGACTGAGGTCGGAACACGAGTATTGGGTAATTATTCGGAGAACATTCTGTCAGAGCATATCCAGATTAGTAGACTTTGTTGGTTGGGACACGTGTTACGTATATCAAACACACGTCTACCTTACCATTTGTAATCCTCCGTTAATCTTCAGGAGTTGAAAATCCCCATGGAGGTCAACAGATGACTTGGCAACGAGGAATGAGAAAATGTACAGCGAATTAGGAAAAATTAGATGCTTCGCGTCTTCGTGGTTGGGGTCCAAAATATCCGTCTACCAGTTGGCTGTATACACTGAAGGATATGGCAGCAAACCGTGCACAGTGGCTATCGTGTTGTCACTTTCTGTCTAATCAGAATGATTGATCGATATGCGTTGGCACAATTAGACTGTGTATTCCGTGTGTTGGCTAATAGGGCATTTTTTTCCTTTTTTCACCCATGTAGGTCTACTCCCTGTCCATCTTGTATATTCATATCTTCTAATTCTACTTGCAATATGGCGAGAAAGGCAGTGATCAGTGGAGCTTGCCATACGGTTTACCGCTATGCGATGATGATGACCTTTGATAGCCCGGTGAACTTCAAGTTGGTCCGTGTGTGTTTGATTAAACTACATTACCGGGATTGATCGTGATATTTATCAACCCCTTTATTACCTCCGTGGTGATTTTGAATAGATCAAAACCAAACAATTGGTTTTCCGTGGAAAGCGCATTTCACGACTAGCGCATTTTCGGGTGTGTAATTCCGATCGATCAGAAGCTACAGCAAACTACGTGTTCAGTTGAGTTTTATTGAAACAGTTGGCGTTAGTAAACAAATATTCTCCTATGGACGCTGGTTATCAATGACACGATGTTATAGTTCATTCAAAAGCGGTAAACATTACTGGTACTGTTTTTGAGGTGATCCAAATGTGAAAAGTCTTCGGCCTCGACGGGATTCGAACCCACGCACTCGCGGTACTAAAGCGAGGGTGGTGACCATGCGTGGGTTCGAATCCCGCCGAGGCCAAAGACTTTTCGCATTTGGATCACCTCAAAAACATTATCAAAATCTGCCAACCATCAAAACATTACTGGTACTGTCGAATATTCTCGTCTTCTGAACCCCTGCAATATGCCAAAACGTGCTGTGATCTACAAAGGTAACAACAACAGTACTGGAGTGGAGGGTGCTAGAAATATCCATTTTCTTTTGTACTAAAATAACGACATTTTCCAGACTTCAGTGCTTTTTTCTTCACGAGAACAAAGTCGATATTCAATGGGTCGAGTACTGGAATGAAACCGAAAGACCTCCTTAGTTTATGCTAATATTCATCTTGATAATGTGGTGAAGCTGATACAAAACAGAGTATTCTCCAAATATGTTCTTCTTGGCTTTACTGCTTTCCACTATGCTGACTGGTAACTCTTTTGGCAGGATCAGTGTTCCGATCCGTCCATATAGCCTCAGATATCATCTTATTTTTTTCGAACAAACGACGGTTAATATGTAAAGCATGGCTGTTGTAACCAGACCTTGATTTGCCAGCTCATTGATTCAACTATTATCAGAACCAGATCTGCTGAGTAGCTAGTGGGGTTACGAACCCAAATGGGGGATTGCCTTTATAACACAGATGATATTTGACTGATTTTTTGTCCCTTTTTTCGCAACTGTCATGTTATCATTTTAGGTCAAGCAAAACATGTTGGATGCTTGACCAACAGCAATGTTGTCAATCAGTTGAATCATGCCGTATGTTTGGAACTTTTCAGCCCTTTCTTGATCTCCTAAACTTCAAGCTAATTTGTCATGTTGACCAAGGTCAAGCTAATTGAATCGCCAACCAGTCGCAGCAGTTCTAAGTTATTTGATACCAAGTTTGAAAGTTTTTTTAGTTTTATTCCTTGTTGTTGTGTACTTCTAAAAATCAGAAAAGCGGGAATATTTGCAGCGAAAAATGATTTTTCCACCATATTTTTGCTACACCTTGAAGTGAAACCAAACAGCTTACTTTTATCAATCTGTGTCGAACTGCCCCCATGGCTTCAACAGCCACATCATGCAATCGTCGAACTGGGAGGTTGAGTAAGCCCCATGATGACTGCGGTGGGTTCTATTATTGTGATAATTAGATCGTTCGTGAGATAATCGATCCTGTACCAAGAAAGCACTTCACATCATTTACAAATACATCAGCACACATTTTCTATCATTATCCCGATAGATGGATGTTTGATTCAATGAAATTCATCCCAGCTTCGAGTCCTGTTGATGAATCAACGGTTGTTCACTGCGGTTGATGATTTCTAGCAAACTTGAAACAGCTGGACAGTGAACGCGACAATGGTTTTCAGTAATATTCCAAGCAATGTTTTTGATGGGTAATCAGTTCATAACTGCCTATACTGACCCCGACCTTCCAAACGTGGTGGAGGTTATCGACGGGGCCAGGTCGCTAATTTTCAGCTGATGCTTTACCAAATGTATATTGTTTTGATCAACATACACTTCACTACAAAAAGAGACAAAAACCAACTACCAGTGGCATAATTTGTGTGAAATTTACGCAATGAAGCTCCCGTATAAACCGTCCAGAAATTAATGTGAGAACACCCACTATAAGAAAAAACTGACATAAAAGTTAATTTTCTGATACTCAGTATCAAGTTAACTTCATTATTGCACGAAGAAATATTTCATGAATATCTTCATTCTAAGAGATTAATATCCAGCTCGATAGCCTGGTACCAGTTCAGGATGTTTTCTTCTCATGTGCAGAAAAACATCTGTAATATCCACAAACGTTTTCGATTCTTCACTTTATCTGGTGAAAAATAATGGTTATTCAAAGAGGATTATTTGTGGAGTTCATCCGGGCACTGAAGATCACCGAATACCTAACGGACATGATATTCTAATCACTTCGATATAAGTGAACTATGTGCGAAAGTTCGTTGTTGAATGATTCTTGAGCGATGACCTACGCAAGGACACAGAACGCGCCACAAACACCGATGATGGATCATTAAAGTGTGACACTAATGTGTCAACAAGAAATCATCAGATATAAGTAACTTACTAATAAGTGCACCAATAACCATTTCTCAATCCGGAAACATATGTCAAACTGCAATCAATAGAAAGTTCTTCGTTGTTTACGAGGTAACAAATCAGTTACCTCCCTTACACAGGTAATTCACTCTATATCAGTATATCCGCAGCAGTGGTAGTGTACCGTACATCAGATAAGCTGTAAACTCAGCGTAAGAAATGGTCATTTTGTAGTATGTTTGCGCATCTCTTATCAAATGCACAGTCTGAAATTTTGACTGCATTGTCATGCAACGCTTGGCCGACTAGTACACAATTCATTGATTGTCCAGCCGACTTCAAGCAGACTCTTCAGTAAATGACCGCACCAAATACTTCCTTTCAGATTTGTAGCGGGAGATTGGAATATTCTAAGATAAACACTGCAGTTAGTGACTTCTAGTTATGCTTCCAATAGTGTCATGATTCCACAAAGCCACCTTTCTTGAGACTGGTCCCGGGATTCGATAGTTTCTCGACTTGCTTATTTTATTTTAATAGGATGATGGTTCCCTTTGCGCTTCATCACACAGCTCATTTTAGAAAGCAAAGGCTGCAAACGGGAAACAAAAATGCACATTGATGAGCACGCTTCGTTTTCTCAGTACGTAATGCTAAATGGTAAGCTTTGATAACAAGGTCAAGCTTATAGGATTACTCATTGAACAGCTTATGTGGATTGTGCGAATATGTCAAAAACTATCTTACAGTACATCTAGTTGTAGCACGATGAGAGGTGGGTAAACACCCATTAATAAATCAAGTTCATTTGTGGTCCTACATTTTTGAACAAGCCATGATAGTAATTTTCGGAAATTGAGACAAGAAGTATTCCAGAAGCTGTGGACTGACTAAAGATATGTATTTTTTTCGGAATAAACTGACCGATGTCGCTAATACATATAGCAGTACAGTCAGAACTGCCTCTTGAGACATAGTACTTCCAATTTTAATTGAACAGCTTATAACTCTTCCACTTTTAGGACATAGATTGCCCTTTTCTGTCATCGGTTGTCAGCATAGACCAGTCGATAGGTAACTGATGAAGTATACAAGTAAACGGGGACGTGGGGTTCAGTCCACTAGATAGAGGTAGCTGGGTTGTGAGCAAATATTAGGCTGATGGTAATACCAAGTTAGATTTGTTATCCCGAAGTCGGTGGGATGTACTTTGAGGAGGGCAGTTACCCTGGTTGGGCATGATATTTTCCAAGTCGGATTACGAGAATAATACACATAAGATCACATCTCTAAACAAAACTGATACCTAAAAGCGATTGAAAATGATTCCCTTTATTCATTTTTGGTAACCGAGAGAATATTAATACAGAATGCCTTAGCACCTAATCCTCACAAAAACGAGAGAAGTAGAAGCCAGATAGCGGTTTTGTGCCAAGGAACAATTTTGGTTACATCGGATAGAAAAACTGCACAGTCAACGGTAATCGACAGATTCCAACAATGCCAGTAGATCGAACGCAGAAACAATATCCATCACATGGCTGGCACATGAACGCTATTATGTCAGTTGCGGAACAAGAGTGAGGACTTCGTTTATTTTGCAAAGGGACAGCATGCATTACTGATCCGAACAATCGCGTGCCACGTGCTTCGCGGTTAGGACCGTGGTGTGACTGCTGAACCTGATTGAAATGGAGACCACCATTTGAAATTTCCCTTAACAGAATAAATTTGAACAATCAATCAAGTTAGGAATATAATGTAAATCAAATATAAAATCTATAGGAGGGAATATATTCCAGGCACGTCGTGATTACAAAATAATATATCGTCGGGGATAAAGAACTTCATAACAGCTAAAAGAGAAGATAAATTTTTGTTCATCCAAATTATGTGAACACACGTTAGTCTGTTCTGATTTGACACGCTTGATTAGATTTCTGTCTGTTTGTATGCGCGCTGTCTAGATAATGTCACTTGTAAATTGTGTGCGCTAACGACACGTGACGTAACGTGCATTTCAATACAAGACTTGTGTTTTGCATCCCGACAAGAGTAGCGAATTCCGTACAAAGACGATTGTGAACGACATTCAGTGACACGTGGTGCGCTTAGCAGCACACTGACGTTCTCCTGAGTCAGTCACAGCTCGTTTGTTGCAGTGAACCCTGGATGCATGTCTACCAGAGTGGAGTGGTAACGATCTCCTTATATTAAACAATTTGGTCAACTCATTCATAGTTATAGACGCCACAATAGTACAGCCAATTTTGTCTAGCTGGCAGACCAGAGCAAAATGATACACCAGTGTAAACCAGTCACCAATTCTATTCCCCTTTGTAGTATGACTCAGTAGCTGAGAGAGCAGTAACGATTTCACATCTGTAAAGGTTGCAAAAATACTAACTGGTGTGTTTGCAGTGAATAAAACCCGACCGGCAAATGGAAAAATGAATCAATTTTTAAAATTTTCATCCTAAACTGCAAGGTGGCCGCAAGATATTGGAAGTTGTTTTCTAGGAGATTTGGGTGAGCATCTAACATGTCTCGAAAATTGGATCGGAATCAGACAGCCAAATTTCCTCAATATTTCAGACTGACAGAATCCGGTAGTGAATACACTTGGCCCCCACCAGAAACATTGAAGGGTGTATGAAACTGGATAAAATATGTTTAACTTATTCAAAGGATTGACCAACATCCGCCAGATAGCAGAGTTCACCGGGGATTTAACTGAGGTCTATTGAGGCTGATTACTTAAGACATAACCAGTTATTCCTAAATGACCTTTAAATAATGGAATCTAAGCCACGTTGATGGTCGTTACGTATCTGCTACTTCTGAGAAATTGCAATCCTAGATTCCTGAGTCCTTGAGTTCGAGACAATATTTTTCCTATAGACATACTTCCTATGTCGAATAATATTCTGATATATTCCTATATACCAGAGAGAGTTAGTACAGTTAGAATTCGGCCCGTATATGGCTAGAAGTTCACCAATGACGAAGTGGCCGCTGGTGGCATGTGATCAAATCGGGACCACTCAATTTGTTTTTTCCAACATCGGTCAACCAAATCGCTGTCAAGTCTTATACTTTGATTTTAATTTTTTCAGTTATTGTAATATGCACTTTCGGAAGATGGTGCATGATTAACTGAATATGGACTAACTTCAACAACACAATTGTGTTTCAGAAGCTTCCCCAACTTCCCAAAGGACTCGTACGCACTGACTTTGAAATTGTCTTAGAATGTGAACGTTGGTTTGAGCTGTACATCTATGAATGACTACCGTAATCGCTGAAAGTTTAACAATTAAACAAGTCTTTGATGTTCAGATGCATTGGGAACTCGCTTCATTCACCGTTTTTACATTCAGATACTGAGGCTCTTGCCGATACAACCACCAATCCCATATAGCTGCATACTTCAGTGTGTTCTCCATTTTCCACCTTTACCTCGGATCTTCGCGATTGGGTTTCTATCTATCTATCTATATATATATATATATATATATATATATATACATATATATATATATATATATATATATATATATATATATATATATATATATATCGAAATGAGATAACTGGGCCTCCAACCGCAAGTAGAAATAATGTTTGATGTACTTCACTCTAAGTAAATATTGCGGACAGCTAAATTTTGCAGAGTATATTTCTTTCTAATTTTGTTCCTAATTCCTTTTTGGCAAAATATCCTCATCGGACATCTGAGGAATATATGGTATTCGCAAGAAATAAATGGATCTCACAAAGTGGGACTTTCCTCGAATGCTCAAACCTAAAAAAAAACAGTGTGAGTGCGTTAACCAAATGGATCGAAAAAAGTGCCGAATACACAGATACAATATTTTCAAACTGTAGCAGTGACCTTGTTACGTGTATTTTTTTAGTAAGGTTTACAAACCGAAGGGTTTTATTTCACCTGCATTTCAGGATCTGCAGTTTTAACTGTAGCACGAGGAGAGAACAGGGGTCAATAAAACTTTGGGCCTAGTTATCGAGAGTTCATGAGAACCTCCCCATGAAATATTCACCCGCATTCCCAATACAGTAAATGGTGAGCATGAGAAGGCCATCGTTTTTACCGTCCAAAAGATTCGCATCTGGGGAGCAGTCGTGGCCGGAGGATCTCACTATTCAAGGATGAAATCAGGCAAAACGTTGTCCAGTTTGCAACTCTTCCCACTTCTGAAGCGAAACCATATGACGTTTGCGCACCTCAACTGGCAATGTGACCCTCGAAACAAACGGTATATATTTTATTGTGGATGAGAATAGTACAGCAATGTGAATGAATATTAGCGACATATGGATTTTTTAAGTGTTTCAGAGACGTGTATCAACTCAAATTTGCATTGTGAGTCTCACTGACTCGCTATTTTGTCGTGTAAAATGTTGAAGATAATTGTAGATATCTTATTCCGTGCCACGAGGTAATGTATAACAATATGCTTCTCTTATATAACTCTTTGAAAATCCAGTAATTATCGATCTTACTTTAAGGACTTTTTTCAGAATACTACAAAACAACCGAGAATTCATGGGTTTGTTTCGTTCATCGTTTACCTCTTAGTTAATGAGGTCGACATAAAGCGGGTCACGAATGCTGCTTTTTTGCAAAATATTCACATGGATCTATGCGACAAACGTTTTTGAAATTCATCATCGTACTCTCATATCGAAATTGAAACGTGGTGATGAACCTCGTGTTTAGTTATTCGTAATAATAACAGTTCAAACCAATGAATATGCCTAACAAAGCAAAAAACATCAGCCGACGCCGTTAGCAGTCGGTTCTAAAATCTTCCACTGTGAGCTCGGAAACAATTTCTGCGTTTGGCAGCCTCGGCCTAATCTTCAGCTTAACCAGTCGCTGTTCGTGTTGCAGCCTTGCTGTAGAGGTTGAGCCATTTGCTGACTGAGTTCCCCGAGGCTTGCTGAAGGAGCCTTCCTGCGGTTTACGGAATGAGCCTCCCAGCAGTTTTTCGGCAAAGCAGGCAATTCACCATTAGAAGACTGTATGCT
Source organism: Fasciola hepatica (assembly GCA_948099385.1). Lineage (NCBI taxonomy): Eukaryota > Metazoa > Platyhelminthes > Trematoda > Plagiorchiida > Fasciolidae > Fasciola > Fasciola hepatica. Next base: position 3,812,064 of record CANUEZ040000198.1, read on the forward strand.
GGACGCAATTGACTCCATTTCAGACAATACTGGTTACTGGCTAACAGTACAAAACTATCCCGATTACTTAGACTTTCAGTATATCAGAAAACTTAGTCTCACTTGCTTTATGCACGGTATGAGCTGTTCACGGCTACGGGCAGCAGAACAGATTCCAAACGTGTAACCGTGTTTATCGTAAATACGTGGTTCTAAATAATGCAGTAAATAAAATTACATAAATGCAAAGGAGTTACAGCCACGTGAGCAACCAAGAACTATAATGCAGAAGGTTATCCGAGAAATCGGGACAGCGTGGTCATAAACAGTCCACTCAGCAAGGAGTCATGCGAAACTGTAGCGCAGCACGGTTGCGGTACAGATAGTGTATCAAGAAGGGTGAGTGTAACGGTTTGCAAAATTTTCTTACAAGGGAATGTACAATCATAGAACAATCGAGTCCGGAACGTAATGTAAAACGTTCAAGCACTATATGCCATAAGAAAGTAAATCTGAAATGTGTCAGTACAGTAGAAACAGAGAATTGGATCACAAGTATTCGAGGTTCATGAAGCATGTACACGCCACTCACCAGTAAGACAAGCGAGGATGTCATCGAAAATACAAATTACGAAAATTAATTTACAGTGGTGAAGAACCTCGTGTTCAGTTATTCGTAATGACAGTTCAAGCTAGTGAATATGCCTAACAAAGCAAAAAAATCAGCCGAAGCCGTTAGTACTCGTTTCTAAAATCTTACACTGTGAGCTCGGAAACTAATTGTGCGGACACGAAAACTACCGTGTTCCGTTTCTTACTAATAAATAATTGTGCAGTCACTCGAACATTCTACACCGTGATCAGTTGTACACACACACAAAGTCAGGTGGAACGACAAATCTGGTTGGACATTTCCCTTTGAAGTTTCGAGTTGTATTCAAGATAATGTATTATTATAAGCATGGATAACTGAAAACGAGCCTATTCCGTAAATTGTTTTGTTTCCAGTGCATTCTGTCGGGTTTCTTGATATCGTTAGAAATTTTGTAAGCTGCAGCTTTAGATAAACATGCTGGTATGAGAGGTTGCAAAATTCACACGAATGCACAAATGACTAAGCGTTATGCGTCTCATCCCCAAAGGCAAATCCAATGAATGCAACACCCAAACATCACTCCCTTCGGCCTAGTCGCTAATCAGGCTCCATTCGCCATGCATTCAATACTATTTTTACTGATCGTCCGTGGAAATAAATTCACATAAAATATAGATAGATCGTTCTTCTCCACTTCCCGTGCCAAAATATCCTCATTGAATGGTGAGAAACAGTCCCAGTCCATATATACCTGGTGGTGGGGCTTTGCTACCTACCGAATAAATACATCGTAGGGAGTACTGACCATCTGAGCAACTGATAAAGCGTGATATTTGTGATTAACTGGAACGGTGCAATGATTTCTTGAGTACTTAGAACTGACTAAACCGCTTAATGATATATTCACGTGAGTGTGTGTTCGTCTGTATGTGTGCCAATGCAGAATCTTTATTACCACGTCAACTTGTTTTCGCTAGTGACGCCAGCAGCTTGGGTCCGTGATAGCGATACAGTGATTATTCAAGCAATGATAACAAACACGATTGCAACTTCAAGGCGTCGTGACTAAGTTCATCAAGTTTTGGCTTCAAAACATTGGGTGGAACTCTATAAAGTAATAGCACGTGTCACTGCTGTAACGTGAGCAATCCAACTGAAGAATCATTTTATTCCCAATCATCTAATTCAATTTCAGCAGATACTGATTAAAATTGTTTGTGACGTTTTTCAACGAGTAACAAGCTGCGGGATTCGCATATTCGGACTCGCTCATAAGCTCACCAGTAAAACGGATTTCCTGCAAAGGTTTTGATTTCATCAATCAATTTTGCATTTTGCTATTTAGCTAATTCAATTCTGAATAAAAATTGGTGCAACATCGAATTTTAGATGTCATAGATTATGTGTTTTTCACAAATTTGTGCACTGTTCTGTATGCAACCACAAGACTATGTGAACGTGGGTTACAGGCCTTTGAACGATGTCTAATTTCCTAATTCTGTCACCTTAGTGATTTTACGTTTTGTCCAAAAAGCGGCAGAAAAATGGGGACCGTTTACGCAAACAATCGTGCCGTTTTAATTAACCACTGCTTTCGGCTACTCATGGTATATGTCATTATCAAAGTTCCAAGTTTAACATAAGGCGAACCTTATTAGCTTAACCAAACTGATGAGAATGGTGTAGATGTTTCTTGGGCATTCACACAGTGATGCCAACCGGCTTGTTTTATAGAACGGTCAATATCAGAGATCAGAATTGGTTGGGACTATCTAAGCTTTGTTGGATACATACACACATTCCGAAATGCGGCAATCCATTCGCATTCGAGTTTTTAGACTTCTTCTGTTCGGTATGGCTGTGAGGTAATTCGCTGAGTGGTCAGTTTATTTGCATCTTCCATCGCTCAACTTAGTGTTCACGACATCGCTGTAGTTGGCAATGATTGTTTTTGCATTGTATAATCTGATGCGCGAGCGTTCGGCGTCAAACGTTTCGTGAAAACAGCAGATGAGTTTTATGCCAGTAGCCAGTGACCGCAATGAAATCTGGTTGTCTAAGTTGATGGACAACTGCGTACGAAACATGTGATTGGGTGAATGTCTGGCAGTTATCCTGTCCAAATCATTGATTACTTTAATCGGGACATAAAATAAAAAGCTATGACTTGGAGCTAAGAAGAAATGAAGTAATATTGGAAGCTGTTGAAATCCTTACGTTTACCAAGACCGTATCTGTTCCTGCAGGATTTATTAATTATTTTCACATTTCAAGCTCTTGCAAATGGAATCCCAACTCTTACCTGACAACGACCCTAAATTGGGCTTTACATGAATGATACAAGAAGCATGGATGCTTTTGTTGGCATAGAAAAATGAATCAGGCTGTACACCTCCTTATGCTCTGGTGTGCAAAATCAAACGTTTCGCAGGAAGGGTTTCTCTTCTGCTTGCTGAGTTTCCAGATCTCCTCCAATCGAGTTGTTTTACACCGAGCATACATCACGCAAATTTATTGCGTTGTTGATAGTTTGAAAGCCTTATTGAATCGTTTTGTTGTCTCGACTGACTTGGTAGGCCGACAAACATTCACAGGCTTAATGATGAAGATGACATACCGCTCACCAGATACTCGGGTTTTCTATGCAGGGTGCTGCGAAATTGACCAGCATGGCCCGGGAATTCACAATGAACGAGCTCATATCGGTCTAAATACAACTGCCGGTTCAACCGTTTCGCGAAACTACCTTTATCCGATCACTCTGTAGTGAAAGTAGTACCTTTGCGTGCATAGTTTGCAAATTTTGTCGTCGTTCATCGTTTATCAAGCTGATGGGGCCACGCAATATATCGCGAGAATTCACAACAAGTCAAAATCTAGTTACTGCTGCAAATTCCAGTAGTATTATTAGAAATTCGAAGCTCCACGCGTGTACCCGTTTCTGAAGAACACCCTGGTAAGGTATGTTCACGTACTTTCCAAACATCGAGCTGTTGAGTTAGATGTGGTTCGACAATAACTGATGCCACTGAAGTGACTCACCAAGAAAAATACGAGTTTTCCAAGCACAAGCGTAGGTCTTGACGATTATCAGTCATTATCAAGGAGGATTTATATTGGCCGATGCACTATTACCGCTTCACTAATCGAGAGTCTCTGAGAAGCAGTGTCTTTTATAAAATAATCTAAGACGGGGTCGGTGGTATTGGAATAAAAACGTTTACTCCAAATCCACCATACTTGAACCCATTTTCACATGCGAGCAGTAAATACGTATCATGAAAGTGTGTGCTGAGACCATAAGGCAGTAGGCAGTGACAAATATTTTCTCCTCGGCTTATTACTAGCACAGTGCAACTTTGACGGTCTACCGATTTTTTTCGTTGAGCAGTCTTGAGTACGTGGTTTTTGGAGGTAGTGCAATCATTTCTCGGTTCAAAGCGGTGAAGAGAACCATTCAGTGATTTCTGCGCATATCTGCGAAATTCAACCACTCGGTGTCTTGCAGTTTTGGGAGGTCAGGATGCATTATCCTCATCTGCATTCGTTGAAACCTCATGGGCGCAACTCTCATGATCCTCAAGTAAGATGTCGTAATACTCGATTACTCAACTGAAGCCACAGTACTACAGAACATCAGCATCCTCCACATAGGGTGGCTCAGAATCCGTGCAGGCACACTTCAAAGAACGAAATTTACAAACAATTAACCCTTGTGCTCGAGTCTCAACTAAGGTGCACACTATCCTGACACGCTCAGAATGTGCACACTTTCTGGCAGGCTGGAACTGGTGTGATTATTCAGAGCCCTACCACTGATGTCCCTGTGCATGCTGATCTAAACATTCTTTTCATGATATAAACCGGTTTCACCAAACTCTGGTCTCACCGTAATGAAGCGATCGACGGCGCGCCGCCCTTCTAGGTAACAGTGGATAAGAAATATTTATACAATGCTGACACCAGATCGAAATGGAATGCCTTTTGTTGTAGGCCTGGACGGGGAATGGATTGCCTTTTCTAGCAAAAACTTGAAAATACGAAGATGTTTTGTTCTGTAGCTCAAAACCTTAAGACCAGAATGGACACTGAAGGCCGAAATGAGGTGATGGCACTGACTGGTTCGAGATTATCGATCCAGCATCAACTCGGGTGGTCGTGTTTACCGTTATGAATCATGCATGGAGCCACCCTCACTAAAATCATGAAGGACATGCGTGACGTGTTCCTAACATTTTGGTGTTAGATATTCCGTATACGTCTACATGCAAAGTGAGGCATAGCTAGTCACTAGATATTGCCCTTATCGACTTAAATTCATTCTGATATTATAAAGACCGTGTGAGTAACGGAGCCTTGCTTAAACGGAATCCTGGACAAAAAGCACAGCATCGCGCTCAAAGCGGTAAACTCAGCAAGAAAGTGTTGTATAAATAGTTATTCATTGGCTTCCATCAGTCCTCGATTCAGGTAAAGACATACCGTGGCGACAGAATATCACTGCCCGTCATGGCCAACTTGAAAATGAAGAAACTGATCTATTATGATGGTCCGTTGTTCGGATGTACTTAGAAAGTGAGACGGAAACCGCGAGTTTCAAGGGTAGGGTTGATGCTTCACTCATTATAGAGACATCTTAGAAGCACTTTCGAGCTGTATCAAGTACGTAAAAGTGAAAATCAGCATTCGTGTCGAGTATCCACGGTGTTATGGAACTCAGGTCGCAGCATTATCAGTTTCATGCGCTAATGTTTCGTCAATCTGGATAAGCTTTTCACGGTTTGCCTTACTTCAACTCCTATCTCTCTATCCACGATTGACCGTGCAATGGTATGTTGCTGAATATGCTGATTCCCAGAGGAGATGAGAAAGCTAAAATTCTCATGGCAAGTTAGGCTTTCGTTTTCTTTTGTCCCTCATTGAATATCAGTTTGTAAAACGGTTGCACTCAAACTGTTAAGGATAAAAATCTCCTCTAGATTTTAACTCCATTAAAGTTCAACACGTTCCCAAGAGACTTCGACAGAACAATTAAAAGACATTCGAATGGTTCCCTTTCAATTAGATTCAGCTTCTCTTGACATTTTTGTTCTCTGAATATGTTCCAGTGTCCACTGGATCACTCCCAGCCGTGTGTTGTTCGTCCCCTGGTGAAGTGACCATCAAGGCTAAACCAGTGAATAAAACCAGGGCAGTTGCTGTGACTCGTTGTAACAGCGGTTTGCGCATCACTGGATATTCACTTGTGTTATTCATACCCGACTGGCCGTACCGGGGTGTCGTTTATCCGATAAGGCATATGTTGTTGGTTTGATTCCGGCTGGCGGCTTCGGACTTTGGATGTGAAAAATGCAGTTGGGTTTCCAATTTCATAAGATTTAAGCCAATGTCACCAATTACAATTAAATCTATCTGTGATGCTTTCGTTACAGAGAGGGGAAACCCGAGAAAAATTCCGTTGTCGCGATCTTTTAATCACCACTCTGGTGAAGAGTTATCAGCATCTACATAGTGCGAAGGGTGAGTACTGTAACGTATACTGTTGACATGAAGAAGAGAGACACATAAGACTTATGCGTGAGGTTCAGCGCAACTTGCTCTTCAGGTCTAAATACCAATGAGCATTTGTATGATCTGCATCATGCTAATGATAATAAGGGTTATGGCCAAGAATAATTGCATTATACTTGCACATTTCTCGTTAACCAGGTTGAAGTTGATTTTCGCCATAAACGCCAACGTGCCTGTTTGCTATGAATTAATTCCTGAGTGAATGAGTCGAATATTTGTCGCTTTGATCTACTAAGTATGGCAGCAGGTTAAAACAGTAATCAAGATAATGCATGGTCCAACATATTTTTCATAAAAATACGTCTTATTGCAGAATAATACCTTTGCATTATTTGGTGAATTATCATGCAGCGATTAATTGAAGTACTTTTGTAATCGTTGCGCACGCTGCTGCTCATTTATTACTTCAATACTGTGGGTCCAGAAAGATTTCATTGGTTATAAATAATCCGTAGAGCATCGAAGCCAAAGCTTAAACGATCTATAATTATTCGATTTTTGATAGGTGGGTATCGATGTCTTCCTGAAAAATAATCTGTTTTTTTCCTTTTAAAGGTAATTGAGGCTTACACTGCTTTTCTGCTACCCATGTGTGCTGTTCCCTGAGTAAGCCGTTGATGGTTACTAATAATTTGATACCCCGGTTATGTTTCCCGAAAAGAAAAATCATTGACTCCTCACACCCTTTCCATAGGGCTGTTACAAAAGAGCTGCATCTTCTTTTCTCCCTTTTGGCTTCAGTCATGGATCTCACTTTCTGTTAAAAAGAATGTTGGTTATGGTAGTGTTTTGACTTACAAAGCCAACTGACGCTGGCGCTTCCTGGCCTTCATTAGCCTGTTCCTATTCTTCCATTCTTCAGTAATGCAGTCGATTCATTGACTACGTGGTGCCCCAGCAAAGTTAACAATCTACTCAGTAGTTAATTTTGTCGAGGTAATATTCTCGTGTTACCCAATTTTGCGTTTTGAGGCAAATTTTCAGCACACTATCCCCGCGCAGGCCTTCATACGGTCTACTGCATTGATGAACAACAAGGTGGTGGCGAAACTTGTGAATATGATTCCCGTACGCAGCAAGGAGATTTCGTGGACAGATGACGAAGTACTGCTGATAAAATTCGCATGCCTGTTTTGGATAGCAGTTTGTGTCGTAGCTTCATCGGACAACGCAGTGGCATCAAATGAAGTTGAAATGGAAAAAGTTTGAAAATCTCTTTTTTCTATGATGTTAGAAGACTGAGAACAATTTCACCGTGTCGAGGTCGTGAACACTCATGACAAATTGGTAGATCAGCCTGAGTGATGAACTCGACTTTTTCGGGCTGGACTGAGTCATCGCACCACGTAGTGATATTTACATGTATTCAACAATTCTGAGAACCATAGTGATCATGAGGTTCTGCTGATGCTTCGATTCTACCATATTTGGCGTAGATGCAACGAGAAGTAGGTTCGACTGTGGAGTGTTTTTAGAAAGAGCAAATAGAGGGACCGGAAGGACGATTCATAGAATTAAATTTGTTCAACTGAATTGCCGGATGAAAATGTTGCCATTTTTCGAATAGAGCAGTCCCATCGAAATTTCATGACTGAAAGGAAGACGTTTTTGCAGGAATACTTTGCTTTTGCAGAGCCGAGAAAACCATTATTCCCGAAAAATCAGATACTCCTAAACGTCAGCGGTTTCTATACTGAATTGCCGTACAGAACAAAATGAACGTTACAACCGTGCCGGGATAAAATTGGATCTTCTTTTGTAAATACAACAACGGATTATTTGTTTGAACGTCTGTAGATTTCGCTTCTCCGACAAGTAGTGAATAACCGAATTAACAGCACTGTGTGGCAAAGCTCATAAAAAACGAAATTTGTGACAACAAAGGAGACATCGCAAAACCTTGAGCAGCTTCGATTATTGAACTAATCATGCGTGACGACCAACAGACCGTAGCATATAAAATTCCAATTAGTATCATTTAATCTTTTTTTTACACTGTGTTAGTTGACACTTTCACTATGTTCTTCTTCTCATTGATTCAGGTACAACGTGATGAGGAAATCGAGGAGGTAGACTACCAGGAAATTTTATCTTTTGTCGCTCACTGCGTCGTGAATTTTCTCTTGGATTCGATTCTCAAATCTGACCAAATGTTTCACAAACAAGTGAGTCGCATATACGTCTGGCTGTTTTGCCTGAATACCGTTGGACACTATTTCGTGGGGAGAGAAAGGTTAAGAGTATGCAAACCACTTGCCGTTTCTGCCCCATAGTGGCACCAACAAACTTCACTTGGATCATTAGAATATGGCCGTACTTTTCAGCCACGAATTTTGGATGAAGTCTGCACTATGACCCTAATTCGAAAAGAGATAGCGAGAAAGCATTTATCTAAAATGTTTAATCACTCCTAACCGAACAACACCGGCGCATTTCAGTACAGAAACTTCCAGAATCTTTACAATACAGATGAAAGAACGGTGACTATTTTATAAAGATAACTGAAGTGGGCTCGAACTTGATGTGGTTCCGGATGTAAGCAATGTACACACACGTAGATTTTGTGACCTAATAATGGTGACTCTTTTACCAGTAAATTTCAGGAACATTTTACTTGCATTGTGTCTACCAATTGCTTTATTGTGGTAGTGTGAACAGTCAACGTATAAAACCTCAATATTAACACAGACGATCGCAAACGACAACTCCCGCCAAAAGAATGGTAACGCAGAATTGCAACTTCATTCAGCCGTGGAATCGCCTCGCCCACTGACTTGCATAGTTCCATTTCGTAAAGAAATTATCAGCAAAACGACCGGAATCTGTTTGGCGCTTCAGGTACAAAGTAGATGAGTAGACGGCCAGAACCTATAATAAGCAAAACGTTGCCCAGTGGATCGGGCCGATGGTAGATCAGTGAATGCCAATGACGCAGTTACATAATGAGCACTAAAGTTGCAAACATTTGTTCGTGCCCACGTCCATGAAGACTAATATATTGCCTGAAGCGGCAGTACGAGGAAAAATTAGAGCAAAAGGATTTACCCACATAGACCGGTTGTCAATTTGGATATTTGCTATAGTTCGTTCAGACTCATTGATGCATGTTATTTTTTATTCACCGGTGATTTGTTTGACCTCGTTTTAAAAGCCCCTAGTGATGAAACTATCATCTACGACTGTCGTACCTTCTTATAGGTAGTACATGCAATAACAGCGGATGTACTTTGCATTGAAAAGATTAGGATAGACCATTCTTCGTCCGCTGAGTTGAGTTTTGGTACCGCATTATGAATCGGTATATAATCCAATGAAACTTCGTGTTACCCTAGTTAATAATTGTTTCAAAGGTTTCCCAGAAGAGGCGATCCGATCGATCGGTAAGAATCAGTTATGCAATGAGATTGGTTTCTTGTATGTACTGTGATCGTTTCAGAGGCCATCATAACCAGGATACCCAAGTGTGCACGAATGTTTTGTGATCCGGTGCAATAGCCGGCCTTACTGGGACTTGCTTTTCGCACCACGTTTGTGCACTGAAAAGACAAACCTCGGTGTATGTTTCAAGTCTATCAATACATTATACTTGTAAAGTCACAAAAATATATTTAAACGTTATAGGGCATAGGATGAGTGAATGGAAATGCACGAAATAGTTTCTTTCTATGCATGACGAGTGATTTCTCTTCCATATTGAATCATTTTACTAACCGTAATGCGTTGTGCACTGGGAGATTGCTCTTCAGGCAACTTCGGTTCTACGTTCTTCTGGATAGTTTTTTTTTCGGGGTAGCCATGATTACGCGAAACTCGCAAAGTCTCTGTTGAGCAAATGTTTTGAGCACCGAATACCAGGCACCGAACTAATTTTCCCTTATGAGTAATGGCTGTGAAAATTTGTGTATTCCCCATTCCATGTCTTCCTCATTTAGACCCGCCGTTGGACTGATTCACCTTTTCGTCCGGTCATTAAAAACACCTAGGAGATTGTTGTAACGGTCAGATCAACCCTGATTTCCAAGTCAGAAAATGAACCCGTATCTCGGAACTAGAATAGCCTAATGACTTTTTCTTTGCGGAGCGGTTTCACAAGGCAAGACGATGAACGTACAAGTCGATAGAAAACACGATTCGATCACCTCAAGCAAATTTGACACAAAAGCTGACCAGTCACATTCTGCTCGATGGGAGTCGATGGACTGGTTTGCAGTCTTACTACGCCTCCCTCCTTTTAAAATGTTCGGTAATCTGAGCTACGGTAGCCTTACAAGCCCGATTCCTTGAGCTGATATTCAACCGGTGTATTGAAGACCGAATACGTCTTGAGGGTCTCCGGTCTAACTGTTCAGGTGCCTCCGTGGAAGTTACGACATCTGCGATTGCTTTGACATCTCGATGATCCATGAATAGATACATAGATATAAAGTAAGAGGAACATTCCATTGAGTTGCACAGCATATTTCGTGGTCCGAGAGGGTTACCATGCCTGGCCGAAATGAGATCACCCACCCTAACCCTAAAACTGACTGTTCGTTCTCGTCTCACAGTCTGTCCGGTAATGCAGTTCTCCAAACATTCCCGAATATTGCGCACACAAACTTGACCTCGATTCCTAAGTGGTCTGGTATGAGCGGGTATATGGATTTGCTGTTCGTGAGTATCTTGAGCGACCGGGATCATGGCATCTAGGGCTAGTCTCATTCGTTGGTCTGGGAACAGCTCAGATGGAGACTTCTGCTCTGTGATGGATGGATTCGTAGTTGAGCGGTATGTAAGGAGGAATCCATCTATTGGCTGTAGTAGTTTCCACTCCACTTGTGATTTGATCAGTGAGCGCTTAATAGTGTCAACAAACCGTTTTACTTGGCCATTTGTTAGTGGCTGTTACACCGGGTGGTGAATGTGGCGATTGCATTTTGATGCAAAATACAGTAGAAAATATAGTGCAAATTTCGGACCATCATCAGAAACAAGAACTTTCGGTTTCCCGAACTGAGCAAATATTCTACTCCAGTTTACAACTGCAGGGTTTGCGGTTATGACACACACAGGAATAACTTTGGGCCATTTGAAGTGTGCATCAAGAGCGATTAGGTAATACGTGCCGTCAATGGGCCCCGCGAAAGCAATGTGAATGCGGGACCAGGGGCCCGCTGGGGGTTGCCATGATTGGGTTTCTATTTAGGTTGGTAGATTAGCCATCAATGAACACTAGTGATAAGCTTTTACCTCGTGTTCAATTTTTCGATCCATAAAGGGCCAATATGCGTGAACCCGAATGTGTCCCTTCGTACGACTGATACCAGGGTGACCATGGTGGAAAGGCTGACCGCAATGTCTGGGGCGCGACGACTCGAACATGAGACTTACTTGTTCAATAGAGAAGACTTTCCCTCATCTGAAGAACACTTGATGAGCTCTGTTGGGAAGATTGAGGGGCCAATCCGTTCTACAAATAAGTAACACTTCCTCCAGTAGTTTGTCCCCGCAGTTTGGCGTAGGATCACTTTAGCGGTGACTGGTAGACCGCGCAGGGAATCTTCGAAACATTATTGCACAATAAAACCAACGGCGATCGATGCAATTACACTATCCTCATCAGGGAGACGACTGCCTTGACGAGCTTTTAGTCTGCACGGGACATTGGCTTGTACAAAACCTGTTGCTTTTGTGATGCGTAACTTCAAAACATGACGTATTAGCATTGTGGCCCAATGCTGCAAGCGATTTGCAGTATGCAATGATACTCTTGTCTTCGTGCCAAAGATGGATAATAACAGCTAGTTGTCAAGGAGCAGAGTCAATTTTCCTCCAAGGGATACGTTATAGAATTTTTGCGTGAAACATTAGCGTCAGTCCTTCGCGCAGTAAAACCGCCCAATTCCATATTCGGAAGTGTCAGCGGTTATAACCATGGGTAATTTGGGGTCAGAGTGAGTGAGGAGTAAGTCGGACGTGATAACTCGTTCGATGGTGACAAATGCGTTTTGACATCACGGTAACCATATCCACTCAGTGTTTCGTGTCAGCAGTTGGTTCGAAAGAGCTCCTGGTTAATACATCTGTGGTACAAGATTGTGAAATTCATTTACAAGCGAGAAGAAGGGCTGCAGTGTTACTTTATTGGTTGAAGTGAGCAAGCGGTCTATGGCTGCGATCTTCGTTTGATCCGGTCTTCGACCAGTTCTGTCAATGATCGAGCCCAAGTAAGTGATACTGGATAATCAAAATGAACATTTCTGAGTTTGGACTTGGAACCCATATTCCCAATGTCCTCTGCAGGGTCATATTTATTTGCCTAATATGTTCATCCATTGTTTTGCTAACAGCATTGAGAATTCTAGGCCAGCTAACATGATATCCATTATCTGGTAAGAAGATTTCTAGGACACTTTTAAGACCAAAATGGTAACGATTGTAGAGATGAAGACCACTGTGAGTGTTGAAGGTGAGCATTTCTTCATACTCGTCCACTAACTCAACTTGAAAATGGGGGTCAGAAAAATCAATTTTTTTGAAAATATTTTACCATCGTTCAACTTGCCGAACCAATAATCTGGCACAGATATTGAGTACTGATGTGTCCTCAGAAATCGATCCAGTCCTGTTGAAAAATCGACACAGACCCTGATTGTGCCATTCGCCTTTCTGATCACTACGACAGGTACTGCCCATGATTAGTAGTTAACGGAGAAAATTACTCCCACTTGTACCTGCCGGGCCAGCTTGCGGTCAACGAACTCCACTGATGCGTAAGGTACAGGTCGTTTTAGACAAAATACCGATTCACAGCATCCATTCACAGCACAAACTAACACCATCAGAAAACGCTTCAGGATAGTCTGTTGTTTAACGTGAAAGTCTTATACACAAGTGTTTAGAAGACACTGATGCAACTTTTCTATATGATTTGAATTTGAGTGTGGCATAGAGTCGGAAGAATCACAAATTTCAATAAACGGAAACTGCCACATGTATTCTGTCTATCCAGTTGGAACCAAGTGGGTTGACATGATCAAGTTTTGATATGTATTGCGTACAACACGAGAGACAGTCGGAAAAAAAGATTCACGCAGGAACCCACCATCAATTGACAGTTGCTGCGCAAGCAATATGGCTAGTTTGCTCATAAACAAATCTGACCAATGAATTTCACGAGGCTTCCGAAATGATAGTCACATCGGATTCTATACCTATTCGTAATTTCACTGGGACTGGAAATCGAGGGCTTTCATCACAAAAACGAGGTTCAAAGAATGACAGCGTCTGGTTGGTGCACCTTCGTACGGGTGTGGCTCAGAACGGCTGCTATAGATGCGTTCTTGATGACCAGTTCCACCGCTAATTCCACAATCGCGTGACCCGTAGGCACCAAAAATTAGCTAAATGCCACAATCCGCAGTGCCAACATCCGACGCTTGACCTCTGTCGGAAGTTTGGTTGAGAAGCTCGTGGTCTTCTAGACTTAGGTAAAGCACTGATCACGGGCATTGTCTGCATCTCTGCTTTCTGGATCACCTGGGCATTAGGTTTTAGGTTATTCAAATACTGACACTCTTCGATGGTTTGCGTCAAAGTGATTCCGGGGTCTGTTTCCAGCTTTGATAATATCCGGGTGCTAATGTCAATGTCAGCAGATGCGTGAAGACCAGATAAAATATAAGAGCTTTGAAATGATCATTTGTGAGACTCTGAAGTATGAAACGTGTAAATTAGCGAATAACACGGCTTGGGTAGGAGGCGAAATGATCGTCAGTACCTTTGGAAATTTTCAAACACTAGTACTGTGTAATAAATAAAGAGGAAAGTTCATCAAACATGGCATTGAGATGTTTTACTCTCTTTGCTAAATCATGGTCCCTTGGGTGTTTTAGTAGGATGAAATTGCAATATTTGTCATGTTCATCTGGACCCAGTTCACTCAACAAAAGTCCTACTCGAGCGTATTCATCGAGAGTGGCACCATCAGCTTCAACAACGTCTTCGTATCTACGATACCAGAATGAGACGTTATGTCATCTTTGGACTGGTAATGAAATTCACTCATGCTTTGAAACAGTTTCACGACACCTGAAATCTTTGGGCTGTTCACTTCTAGCTGCACCGAAAGCCTCTGGATAAACCGCCAACCTGTGATGTACCAGTGCTTTTTCAATTTCCAAAGCAACATATTTTACGTTGTTCCCGATAATCGCAAATACTGTGCAGCTACCTTAAGTACTTAGTTGGTGCATCATGAGAATCGACGCTCCACGTTTAAGAGACAGATAAACAAGAAACCAAATTATTATAGCACCGACCATAGACTAGCCCGTATAATCAGCTCAAGAGACGAGTATCGGATGACCTCCATCTAAGCCGTTTTATTTTGCTATGAATCAACGTGCTCAATGTACGAAAGCAGATTGCTCTGGCAGTGGTGTACGGACGGATGGTTGTTGGAACGAATCAAGCTGTGTCGATTCCGTTAGATGAGCTCAACGATTGAGCACAAGACTTTATCTTGTAATTGGCTGCAATGTTCACATGCGCAGACACGTAGTCTCGAGAGCACACGCTCACTGCGCTCTATTGAGCCGTATCGACCATTCACAGTGACACACTGCAATCACACACATACCGCGTTGAAGGTAGTCTTATTCCATTTCGGGCTGCGTGGATTCCGTCAAGTGTGGAGCGACTTTATTTGGCCTGATCCGACTGTGCCCCTGAATGTGACTCAGGTTGACGCTTTCACTTACTTGCGCATTTGCTTGCGTACATAATCACCGGCGTACAGTTCGGTTTGTGCCCACCAATGAGGAACAGACTTGGCACAAACCTCACATGTGCCACTTCTAACTCAGAACAAAACATTACGAAAACTGCTCTAACATTTTCGAAGCTCAGTAAGTGTTCCTTCTAAATGCTATTTTCAGAATAACGCCGATCGTAACACACGATCAATTTGCCGTTGTAAATCAATCAGGATGGTTAGATGAGACTTCGATAAAAGAATCAATTCAAAACATTAAAATGAAAAGTCAAAAGGTAGTGAAATGAAACAGAATAAATATAACTCACAAATTTGTACCAGTGAAAAGCTTTGCATCGGCCAAAAGCACCTCAGCTGAACAATAAATTTGTCAATAAAATGATGAAAAACGTCAATTTTAAGTGAAAAGAATGAAAGTGCTGCAAAAATCTAGAAAACAACCATGCTTGAAGTAAAGTTGATATGTTGCCATCGACACAGCAATGGATAATAAGGCTGAACAATTATCTGTTCCGATTAGCAAACCGTAAGTAAAGGGATTGCAGACTCTGTTGACCAAACCAACCCACAAAAAAAAATTTCGCCAGGGGGCAATGGGAAATTTTTCAACAACTTCAAATATGGAACAGATCACACCTGAAACTCAAAACATTACAAAGCAGAATTGTAACCAGTATAATGTGTAGTTCAATGTTCGAGTAGGATTTCGCGTTAGCCCTTGGTTCTCGTGGGAATGATTTCAGACAGACAGACTGAAAGTCTTTGCGGGATATTTACTTCAAATATCTAATTCCATTTCTCAACATCTAACTGTTCATCTTTACCCGCGATTGGTCTGTTTGAACATACTCGAAAATCATTCTGTCCGTATGAAGCTTTTCGGAGTATTGGGACCGTGAATTTTCTTATGATAGCTAGCCGGACAAATCTGGCGCATATAAGCAGGGGTGTATTACGATTAAAACGAAATGGAAGGAATTGCGATCCGGACAATGAATAATCGGTGTAATAGTGGTAGGTGATCATCTGTGATACCTTAAGTGGTGTTGAATACGATGTGGTTTTAGATATATATATATACGATTTTGTAACTGTGTAGTTGTCACTACTCTTCCGATAATGTTCAAAGATACACTCCTCGCCGTGTATCTACCGATCACTTAAGTGTGATGTTGAGATCATATGAAACGTAAAACACAGAGCTTAGCACAAGTTGTCATGATACATGGGATCCCAAACCCAGTCCAAATCATGTAATACGAAAAGGCAAGTTCAATCGTATGTGACATCTGCCCCATATCACTGACTGAACTCAAATAGTAGGAAACGTCCAAGAGATGTTAATTAGTTTATTCATTTGGACTCACGATATGCTGTTAGATTCCCAATCAGTCTGTCAACTAAAATAAAGGCCAGGTTGTACGTGGATTTGCTTGGCAAACGTCTTTTGTCATTTTGTGAGATTTCTCTCACAACCCTGCCAGTACGGTTCTTCATGGGGATTTTCACAAACAACCAGTGGTCCAATGATTATCACAGGAAAGCATTTTATACCACCTAAGACGCCAACTGTGTTTAGTCATTTGTTTTTTCGGATCAATCATCTTATCTGAAAGTCACAAAATATACACTTATGTGATAGATTTGGGAATTTGCCACAGTTACCGTAGATCCTCATGATATTGTCTTTCATGAGTGCACAGATAACGAAGACATTCATAGATTGACCGTCACTTCATGTGAATTTCTCTGGAAAATGCTCTAAGCTACCCTTTCTTATTTCTTTGATTTATTACAGTGATGGGATGAAGGTAAAATAATATTGTTTAATAACACAGCTTAGTTGAAATCGTTGATAGGTTGTCGACGTTTCCGTCACCACGGGTAATTTTCTAAAGACTGGTTTTACAATCGAATAAAACTGGAATGATAGCTTAGAGCAATTGAGTAGTAGTCACAGTGTGTTCGTGTGTTTGTCTGTGAGTTCGGTGTGTTGTTCATTGCAAGGGTGGGGGTTGAATCCCCGTCCATACTATGTGTCCGTGATTGTGGGGTCATTTGAGGTCAACAAGGTGTTATGACCCGTTTTGGAGTTTATCCATCCGTGTCGTAATGCTATCCACTTGCTTGAAATCTCTGCCCCATCTCTGTGGTTGAAACACAATTGGTAGGCATGAATTGCTAGAACCTCCGCGTGGAAAAGCTCGGTGTACGTACGAAACCCACACTGGAAGATTCTGGTGTTTTCGTAGTCGATGATGTGGTTTTTGGATCTGGCTTGTAGTGCGATTGCAGAGTCGCGTTCTAACTTACCTCAAGCCATTTGGTCTGTTGGTCTGTATTTTTTCCTTACTTCTGTGTTCAGCAATTCTAGTTTTGACTTGTCTGCATGTTTGTCCAATGTACTGAGTTGGGCGGTCATTGCAGCTGATAATGTAAACACAGTTGTTCTGTTCGTGTATGTGTTCAGAGTTACTGGTTCTTGTGAGATGACGTCGCAACGTGTTATCGATTCGGAAGAAAACCTGAACACCATACGCACCAAGTATCTTCCTGATTGCCTCCGATGTGCCCGATCTGTACGAAACACCAGTGGAGGTTAGCCAGTCTCCGTCTTTCTTGTCGTGTGTTGCTGGATTGTTTCTTAACACATCGGTTACTAGTCCTCGTGGGTAGTTGTTGTTTTGAAGGACCGTGTGTAAGCGTTGCATTTCCTGTTTACGAGTGACATAGTCATTGCACAACTTGTCAACTCTGTTGGTTAGTGGCGATGCGTTGAGATTATCAACAACATAAAGCGTGACTGCATATCAGTTATATGTAATGAACCGGAGTCAGTTATACTAAGCATGGGTACCATTCATCCCAAGAATATGGTTAAAATCGGTATAAAGTCACAGCTGGAATGCTCAATGTAACAGACGAATATGTCTGTTAAGTTTTAATATCGAATCTGAATCACGTCTCGTACTGAACAATGCGTATCTCAAAACTAATTTCAAATAATTGCGTTTGAGGTTGCCCACAATTCTCGACGTTAGCGTGAAACAATCATGAAAACAGTTTTGAAATTTTCACACCTTTGACATTCAGCTTGTTGCACTAGCCAGCCGATATACCAGTATAAAAAAAGGACGACAACAGTTTAGTCTCGAGAAAATGATACACGAACAGAAAGGGTTAGAACGAAATACGTGTCCAATTGTAAGTTTATTCAAATGAAAAAATCTGTATACTTCATCAGGCCAAGTCGGTTGATTACTTCGTCGGAACAGCCAAACAGAAACCCGGACAATCAACGGTCACATGGTAAGGGTTCGTGATGCTTGTTCGCTAAATTAGTTTTTTCAACGTTTCTCTATCATTTTTATCTTCTTCAAGGGTCAGGTTTTGGTGTTCGTTTGCGTTCGTTTTCAACCTGCAGAACATCGACTTCAACGTAACGTTGTTAGGGCTGATCCAGTATCTCTTGGCCGCTTGGCTTTGCCAACACATACACACACAAATTACCATGGAAAATGGTTGACGATTCATTATTCTAAACTCTGCATCGTAGCATTGGTTTGCGCTCCAATCCACTTCGGAGGCACCAAGCACAAAACAAATTTAACTGATTTGCGGAAACATCACACAGACTTACAAAATCGAAAGTTTAAATTGTGAACTAGACGCAATGGTTTATTTTTGCATCGGTAAAACGTATGTCATCGGTCAGTTGGCCACAAGCCTCTCTCGCTGACCATTGTCTATTGTGAATTTCTGTTTTACCACGCTTTTCCCGTGCTAAAGTGGCACAGACCTCAGTCGTGCAATTAGACGCGCTCACTAACGGACGTCAATTCGGTGGATCAGTAGGGTCATGCGACCTGAGCCACAAAAATCGATCTGTCCTCATCCTAGCAATGGAAGCGTCAGCGGATTGCGTTAGACGCCTTTGGGTTAGTCAGAACATTTTGGCTATCCAGTAGACGGAGTAAGCATTCGGTTCTTCAAAAAGATGCAGAAACGAATATATATAAATTACGGTAATTCGGGAAATAGCTTGGCACTACGCCGTGTTGGATAATAACTGATCAGTTTTTAAATGTCCACCTTGGAATGTGATTTCTCATAGAACGTGTTTATTATATGTATATGTGTAAAGAATATGTGCAATAAGCAAAGTTTCGTGTTATCGAAGTATAGCGTCAAAAGCTCCTCATAAACATGTATCCTGAACATCAACAAAAAAGAACGAATCCAACTAAATATAACCCATAGCATCCCACGTTGAAATCGGAAAATCCTTGTACCACTTCACCTGAAGGGGTTTATTTTTAACCCGTAGTCAGTATACTCTATTAGATCAAATGGAAGCCTCCTATTTCGGATAAAACTTCAGAAAGCTGAGTACGCAGTAATTCGAAAGTGGTGGGGAAAATTTTGATGAGTTTAGTGTATTCTATCATCTTTGTTGTTAGAAAGTAATGCTCTGTCTTTCAGCTCGGTAAAGCGCCTGAAATATTGTACGTTGATGTGCTTCCCTACTCAAAGTTAAAGGGTCTGGAGGTCAACTAACCTTGATAGTGCATTGAATCTTTGAGCAAGTAGGTCTTTAAAAACCCAACAGGATGGCAATTTTTTTGTAACTGGCTACAATCGCGCTGAAATTGACAACACTCAAGTCAACTACTGTAGCTAAAACTGCTAGGAAAACGTGAAATTTTTAAGGTTAATTGGTGTATTAGCTCTGATTTCAGACAAGTAGTGATTAAATGCACGCGGAGAATCGTTCTCATTCGGTCAGCCAGTAATAATAAAATCCCAGTACTGCAAGGCGCATACGTTTCGCAAAATCTTCTCAAATGCAATCAGACTAAAGTACATCGAACTGACAAGACGAATCATCTGCCGTATTTCTCAAAATGTAGGACCCAGTCTTATATCATTTCGTCTAAAAATCGGAATGTGGCCGCTTTTGAGAGGTTAAAATCCAGAAAGATAGAATGAAGACCTACTCCCTCGCGCACAACGGAATAGTTAATTTTTTGCTGGTTCGGTTCCTGTGGCAAAATGAGTTCTCATTTTTATGAAGTTCTGAAAGGAGAGTCACATTAGGTTAAGAGGTTTCCTTTTGAGCACAGTCTGCAGATACTTTTGAGTTGCTTGAAGTAATTCATGTTTTTTTTTCAGTACACATGGACATTTTCATACTTGTTCTTTTACTCCTGCTTTTTAATAGGACACAACTGTTCAGTAGATTTGCCCGCAAGCTGCCAAGGCTGACTAACCCGCTATTTACGATAAGTCGCTCATCGTAGTTCACAAACCATGACGACCGTGGAAGTCCGCTGCCTAAACGCATGACTCAGTTTGTCTAATCATTGGTCAGTTCACATGCAGTTGTGGTAACACGCAGACTGAAGCTATCGGTGTCTGTCAGAGAATAGAGGAGCATGTGCCGAAATGGCTTATGCAGTTTTGCATCATCCCTCGCCCGGACAGCAAACGACCACGAGCAACCCTTCTTCAGCGGTAGCGAAACAATCTGTGACCTTCGTCACCAGATTGATCTGGTGACTGCACGAAATGGGAACTCAGGACTCATGACCTTTTGTAAAGCTGTGTTCAGAAGAAGACTCAAACCCTCGATGTGGACTGCTTTCCCGATGAACAAACTTCGTTTTTTTGATAGTCTTCATTGATATCTAATAGACTGTGGATGAATTGATCGATCCGAAAAACATTGTATTTTATTGCATCAACTTAGTAAATTTCTTTTACAATTCGATGAAAAACATCCAGTCAAAATTTTCTCATTCAGATTTCATTTTTAAATAAAATAGAATCAAAATGACTGAGATTTATGCATCGAGATATTTGCATCTCACAGGTTTGACTTTTTGTTTCCCAGTATACGGTAATCTCTAGGCCCTTCCTGAATTCGACTTCAGAAAAGGAATCAGTATTTATGGTTGCATTGTTTGTCAGTATGGGGGAAAAGTTCAAGAAATGTCAATACCACCCAGTATTAGTGCCGTACTGACTAACTGCTTAAATGGTATCCAGTGCTTTGAGTATCAAGAGACTAGGGTTTGAGATGAAATCCCATAGAACAACCGTGGTACGGCCTGATTTCGGAGAAACTCCGCATCTGCAAAACAAATTGGAATTTCAATGGTAATCGAGTCGAGTACATTGTCTGACACACTACTGGTATAGGAATGTATACAACTTTCATCGGATCGGAGTCCACGCGTTTTTGCGCTGGGCTCGACGGTACTGAGAGCATGATTGACAGTTAAATGTTTCATAGAATTCAGCCACTATGGCATGATTCATACCATAGTAGGTACCGGTAACCCGGGAACTTTATTGTGGAAACTAGCAAACAAACAATTCGCCCTTCCAAACAAACGTCTTATTGAAGTTGACAAATATAGAATAATGAAATCACTGCGAAATCGTCGTAGCCCACTGAACGGGGCTGAATGCTTCCTCGTGGAAACCACCAGAAGCTGCCTATCATGACCAATGCTGCTTAAAGCGCGGATAAAGTCAAACAGATTTCAGGTCGAATCTGTTATATTTTCACCAAGGCCGACTTGAAAACCTGTGCATGAAAACTACACCCCAGTGAACAAGGTCTGCACTACTCAATGACGAGGAAGCTTGAGGTGAAACCACTCAATCTAAGCCCTATATTTCTGTCTCAGTAACCACAATCGATCTTACTGTGTTCAACCAATGCCAATATGAAGTTCGACTAAACAGCATCACCAATTCACGGTGGTAACCAGAATCTCACAGACCGGTCCCTTGACTAAGCTCTGAGTCACATCAGATGTCGTCGTCCCTCCTCAGGTTTTCTGGCCATTGGGACGTGTAGGCCTTGTTCACTGGCGGCAGTATTCCCGCATAAGAACTCTGAGGGCATTAGTGAAAGTTGAGTATCAGTTTGACCTCATGCCGTCTCACGGTGTGTGCCATAAACAGCATTTGTCGTGTCAGCATCATAAGCGAGCAGTGCCTAGTGGTTTCTATGATGCATTATTCAATCTGGTTCACACACTACTCCTGGATGACATGACTTCATTGATCCACCGAATCGACTTTCATTTGTGAGCTCGACTTATTGCACGGCTGAGGTCTGTGCCACTTTAGCACGGGAAGAGAATGGTAAAACAGGTATTCCCAATAGACAATGGTCAGCTAAAGAGGCTTGTGGCAAAGTGACCAATGAAATACGCCTTACCGATGCAAAATAAACCATTGCGTTTAGTTCGCAAATGTAATTTATGGTTGTCTATGTCCGTGTGATGTTTTGAAAATCGATGAAACATTTTCGCAAACGAATGTGGTAGTTTCTCAGATCAATTTCAAAGCGGTAAAGAATAAATGACGAATCCGGAGCATGTTCTTACTATACATCAAGGTGAAGTGATAGTCGGTTTCGATGGACCTTGTTCTCTGTAGTAGAGTTATAAATTAAAGTTTGGTGCATGAAGAGGATGGAACTCTATAATTTGTGTTTATATATATATTGCGATGAGAGTTGAATTCCCACCGTCACGACCGTTAGTCTATGGGGTTTTTCGGGATTCTGTCGGTGATTATTAACTTCTTCCGTTTGATTTGTTCCCTTCTTGAGTGAAGTATCACTGTCACCTCTGTCCTTTTCACGAAAATCACGTTTTACTATCGGTGAACAGGTTCATTGGCGTTTTTGACACAGCCGATCTCTGCATTCTACGCCAAGAATACAGTCATGCTGTTTAGAACCTCTTGGTATGTAATGATTTTTTTCGTGTAATCATGTATTAAAGGACGCAAAATCTCATCAAATGTAAATAGTTGATAATAAAATTAAAAAAAACTGGAAACTTCACAATTCTGACTTTGTCTATTTAAACCAAAAGTATGTGATTGTTATTGGTGTAATTTGTAGTAGATAGAATTTCACTTTTTGTAAGAAATGAGTCCCATTATTTATTGTTCTTTTTTCATCTTATTTCACTTATTGCTCTTGAAGTGTGTGATTCGGCACTGCCATCGATCGTCGATCGGTCTTGTTTCGTCGACGTATAGATCACTATATGTCAGTTGCAACGAACAGTTGGTACACTATTCACAAAGTGATCCAAGGTTTTAATGAAAGTTGATTTTTAATGATGGACTGTTTGAAATATCATGTTCATGTTGGCAATGTTTTATCTAGAATTATGGAGAAAATAAATCCCAGTTGATGATAGCATATCTTTCAAGCAAAACGCTACCTTTCTAATACACATGAGAATCCCTCCAAAACAAGAATTTCGGATAACGCTCTGGGGAGGTGATTTATTGCATAAAAATACGTCAACATGGAGCTTAAAAGTTCGAAACTGGTTGATCATGGACTGCTGATGACTTATGAAATTATCACAGAAGAACTGCTAATGGTATTTCTCAACACTATTGAATATCATGATTCATCATACAGTATCCACGTCTAATTGGCTAATAAAAACCATAAGAGCCCTATACACCTATTACATCCTGGATAGGATTTATCAGCCTTGGGTTCGAACGACTTACCTTTGGCTTTGGAATGAAATCCTTGAAACGTTTTTAGCATGCGAAATTATCCAAAATCACAGAGTTTGAGTGTCAATACTTCATATTCAATTATATTATCTAACAGTTCCGTATCGTCAGACAATCACGTCCTCTGTGACCGACAGTTTCGGGATTTTGCGCGTCAATCGCCTGACCTCACCAATTTTCACAACAAAAGCTAGAACGGTTTTTTACGATCAGGTAATTTGATTCCCCGTCACAGTAATAAGATATTTGGTAAATGATCTAACGAGGCGATTTACTCAAATAAGCTTCCCTTTAAACTAGGATAGTCTCAAGCTTGTACATCCAGTAGAATGTAAACGAATGATAAGTGCCATCAAAGAGCACTCCATGGATGCGGGCCTGTTCTAATCATCTTATTTGTCAGTAGCTCGAATGAGGTGTAGCTTAGAAACCACTAGCTTATTGCACGTTCCTTTCCCATTTTTGCTTTCCTTGCTTGCAAATATCAGTCCTAATTTGTCAACAAACTCGTGAGTCAGTCAAAACCCCAATACAAGCAAGTCCTTCTCATGTGGTCGCGTGCGACGAAGCGGAAAAGTGAATTGATGGTCACATGAGGTAAATAGTAAATCCCAATTGGTTAGAGAACAGAGTGAAAAAGGGGGTGCGATTGTTTGTTTTGCGCACACATACGCCCTAGAGTACCATACAATGAATAAGGAAAAGTAGCTCATCGAACTGACGGTCCCCTCACCTTAAAAGACACAACAGAATTTAATTTCTAAAAAGATTTTCGAAGGAGAAACCCATGTTTCAAGTGGGTAATGGGAGGTTTGAAACAAAATATTTATGTGAATTTGTGTGACTATCCATGGGAAGACAAATTGGACATCGATACATTTTTCATGAATCGGTCTTTAGTCAAAGCCTCCTCATCCTATTTCAACCGAGGTGTTGTGACATGCGGTGTGTGCAATTTACTGAAAGTACAAAACGAAAGTATTCGAGAAGAATAAACGCTCGCTGTTGTAGTGTTTTGGATAGGATGCTGCTTAGTGAAATCAAACACGTGTGCGGCAAGTGAACCATCAATGTCACTCCTATTCTCAAAGAGACGATGTGCATTAGCAGTGTGCATCAAGTGGCACTGTCCGTCGGAATGAAAGCCGCAGTTGCAATTAAGTTGTGCCATTACTTTATGGCGGTAAGTGGCTTGTTTATTCAGGTAGTTATTAAAATATAGTCGCATGACGTGCATTTTTTTATCTCAGTCATTGTCGGTGTACCTATGCGAAGAACTGACCCGATTCGAGTGCCACGTGATATGAATTTTGTGTGTGTATGAGCGTGTTTGCTTGGTATTGGTATTGGTTTTGATATTGATACGAGTACAAATAAACGATAACGAGCCTATGTACTATGCATTTTCCAGTTTCAGAAGGCGATGACAAATCTCAAAATCTAAAATCACACAGGAAAAACTGAATGTTCAGAAAAAAAGAACCCCAGTGTACGAAGAATCACATTGAAATTCTGACTCAAATTCTATGCGAACATGAATGGAGAACAAATGAATACGCATTTTCTGATGGCTTCAGTACGAAGTCAGGTATGTTGTCTGTTTGTGCTCACCGATCCAACAGAACGCACAACTAGTATTGTATAATATGGAGTTCAACAACTGTGGTAAAGATTAACTGAACGATACTTTTGGTTTGTCTGTTGTATCGTAACTTTATGAGAATTTCCTAAAGAGCGGGAAGAATAATCACCGGATTATCACAGAATAAGACACAATTAGCACATTTTACTGCTTCGCCATTTGACACTGAATATAACAGATATACTGATCTTCAAAATTCCGTACCGAAATGAGAAAATTATTGAGACTCTGGAAGTAAGCTTCAGATGAAGCACGCCTCCGAAATATGTCGTTTGTACAAACGTCAGCATAATCTGATAAAATGAGCACTGCGGATGTGGATGTGTTTTCACAGCGGAAAGCAATATGACATGGAAAACTGTTCACGAGATTCCAATACCGATTGTTTGAATCCCAATGTCTCAGCCGCTGCTTAGGTTGAAATCATTCTAATGTCAAAAATGATTGGTTTCTTACGACCAACAAATATTAGTCAAAAAACCAGAAAAATGTTTAATGGGAAAACTCTCATGACTTCTGACTCCTTTATCGTAGAGTTCTGCGGATCACGGTGTTTCCCGTCGCAGCAATCTAGATCCAGTGCTGAATGAGCGAATGTGTATTTATGACCGTTGGGTAGGGGAAAATGAGGTATAACAATTTAAATTTCTGGTAGGAAAATAGCGAAAGCTTCCGGACATTTACTGGATGTGCCTCAGAGGGTAAACCCGTTGATCCGTGGCACCAAGTTCTCCGCTTTCAATTACTGAAGAAAGGAAACGACAGTCCATGTCCCATTACACACACTTCAGTACCACTCAGAAAGTCACCTATTAGTATTTCGGACGTAAACCAATTCGCTTATCGAAACAGTGAATTACCCTGGCTCCCGATATTTGTTTTTCTGAGTCACTTGTGTCATTCGTCGAACAGGAGAACAAACACATCCATGTTTGTTTCCGGGAATATAAAATGCCTTCACTTCACACAACAGATAGTGTTCTTTCTATTGATTTTAGATCAAAAGGGAAGTCCCCGATACTCCATAAATGATGAAGGGAATATACACGGAATCCTTTTCAATGTACATATTGTAGTGGTCACAGTTCCTTGACAGACCCTGAAAATGCCGATTCAGTTCAATTTCTAATTTGGTGACCTCCTATCTAGTTCATCATCCTTCAGCGACAAATAAATCGATGATGTGCTGGTTCTAAATTCTGAAACAGTGATAATCCCAGTCCAACTGAACAGTCTATTTCTGTGATGATGACGTGATCTAATGCAGTCAGTTTACCCCTAACCCAAAAAAGGAATAGACGTACTGTCTTCAGTTGACTGTAAATTATTGTCACAGAAATAAATAATCCAACAGTGATGATAGACAGTCAAATGTGGAAGGACATTGGTGCTATAGACATGTTGATGTACTCTTCTCACCAAATCAAAAGTTTGCCCATAATTTATGAATAAATTCTTAAGGTAAGAGAATCGACATTTCACACCACCTGCTTGGGATCTCTACGAATTCCAACTCCAGTTCTTTGTAAGCCTACTCTTTATTGTGTCATATCACTGACTTCACTACAACTCTGGAATTTCCCCTGGTTCGATTGTCCAAGACTTTCTGTCAATCAAGAGCATTGCTAAATGGATATCCTTATCGTAACTCGACTTTTTGAATTTCATGTATAGAATCAATTTAACTGCATGTGAATTGATATGCTTTACGGTGCTTTCCGATGAAACACACCCGCTGAACTCGTATCTGTATCACGCTCGCAAGATTTCCAACCCCGTTACACGTAGTGATTCAGCAGCTTGCAACACGTGATACGGCCAGGTAAAGCTTTGTAACCACAAACACGGATGTACCTCAACCGAATAGGATCACCGTGGAGGATCCTGGCAAAAACTCCCTGTGATTGGTCATCTTCGATTCTACGAATTACCTTCTCTAATTAAACGTTTTTACACGAACCCACTCTGCAATATAACTAAAGTGCTATTTGGCGGCCCTGCTCTCTTTGCTACATCCGTTCGCGTAGTCCTGGGCGGTGTGCAACTCAGTTCATAACTACTAATACATGTATTTAAATTGATTTCTCCACATTTCACAATTTTTACACCAAAATGATTCCATATCTAGTAAGTTGGCTGGCTTTCCAAGGGACACCAATGAAAGAAATTAGTGGAAACTCACACAACCCCCATTGTTCATTTACCATCTGGTTCTTCATTATCCAACACCGTGTATCGAGTAGTTGCGGTTTTTCTGTGCAATATTGTCATATTCATTACCGATGCATGCAAATCGCAACTTTCCGCTTAAAATCAGCCATGATCGGACAAAATATGCACTTTCGACTTGGACTGAATTAAACATGAGAGTGAATAAAAGTGGACTTGCTGTGTCAACCTATACATCATCAATTCGAATGAGGGAAATACAATGACTCTTTCTAGAAAAACAATGGTTAAATTTGACGATTTGGCTGGCAACTATTTTGCTCGCACTAGAAGTTGGTCCGTCGTCATCTCTGTTAAGGGTGGTTACAGTTTTGTGCGAATCTGTGTTCAAGCCACACAGTAAATCACAGCATCCCAAGTCATAAAATTACCCGTTCATACTGCGTCCCCATTTTACAATTTAGAAACAGTATAAAGCTGAATAGCTCATCAGCTAATGAAAGTCACAAAGATTTGTTTAATTTCATTTCCGTATAATTATTTTAATCGCAGTAGATTTTTCATGAAGATTCATTTGACCTTTTTTCGAAAGTTTGAAATGTGATTACCTCTTTCTTCTTATTTCGGGCCAACATCTGACGAGAAATTTTCACAGAACACGACTGGATTATTAAGGTATAAAAATCAAGTAAACATTCCATTACGAGAACTGATAGAATATTTTATTTGGTGCAATACTTCACACAAGGGGAACGCTCGACACAACTTCAAAATCTATTGGAGCAATGCACAGCTATTTTACTCTTGTTAGTAACCATTAGGTTCAATCCATATGCATCATGCTCCCACGGGATTTGAACCTCAGATGAACGAAAGTGCATCACATTACACATTACCACAAAGCTAATAACGATTGCTGCCAACGACATATTAAACTTACATACCACAAGATAAAGCGACCTTCCCATACTGGATTTGAATAATAGCCAAGGATCTCTTGCGCAAAAAGTGATCCCTATAATGAACAGACTGGAGCGCCTGACAAATACGGTAAAAATTGGGATAGAAGAGGAAAGTAGCACTGGCACCATATTCCGTCCGTTGGCCTCCGCATTAAATCGAGTCCATCAAGCTAGTTTATGCATATATATATCTTGAGGTCTTATGATCAGAAACAGTCGACCACAAGGTCTATACCAACGATTTTTGACATAGCCTTATATTTACTTGTAATTCAATAGTTGGTTTCGTAAAAACTAAACACATTTTGGGCAGGTCTCAGACCACTGCTTTTTACCTCAGTGGTTGCTAGTAACTAAAATACTGTTTTCGGTATTATTTGAACGCATTCGGTTAACTAACCCTATTCATCTTACTCTGTAGTACACACACGCACAAATATCTTGCCATGTGACACGAATTCGGGGAAATTTTGGGTAAGGCCACCAATGATAAGTGAGTGAAAATAACAGCACGTCATATGATTCAAATTTGAGTAGCTAATTCAATTGATGAGCCAAAAGGCTGAAGGAGCTGCATCGATGTATGCGTCACACAGGGCAGCGGATTGAGGAAGAAACAGGATGTAATGCTCACCTGAATGAAAGGCATTGTCTACTCGACCCTTGACATGGTTATAGGTTTTGCATTTTCATGAAAGCAGTGGTTAGATTTCATCCATTATCTTTGGTGTTAACTGAGCATAGCTTTTTCCGATATGTTTATCAAAAGAGAACTTAACTTATAGATATCGCACAAATAACGTTATCTCAACAATCCGTCGTTTCAGTTTCTCGTTCCTTTTGTCCAGAGACCTGCAGTTCGCGAAAGCACCCGTCCTCGTAAACCATTTGAGCGCTCAGTTACAGCTACTACGAAAATGATGATTGCAAACTCAGACTATCTATTCACTATGAATCATCATCCTTTATATTCCAATGGTAAATGGATGCCGGAAACCCCAAAGAGTCTAGACCGAGAACTTCTAACTCTCAGTAAGGTTGCTAATTTAGGAATACGAAGAAATAGGAAACCCATTATCTGGCCCAGTTGTTCACCTAATTTAGCTGTGTACATGAGACAGAGACTCCCAGGAAACCGACTAAGTTTCTAATTTCACTATTCGTTATCAGGTGCTCCGGTTCAGGTTGATGTCGGCGTCGTTTTGAGCATTAGGGCTGAATAGGTACTACTCCGATGGATCTCAGCAACTAGTTATCTTTGTGCAGTTCGACAGGATGGTTAAGAGCATACAACAGCAACATATTGGAGTATCGATCAATGTTCGTCCTTCATGTGTATCCCCCGAACGTACCTCACTTGGTACCAAAGACAAATTCTACCATAAGGGTTTCCAGCTACTCCACGTCGTCCACTCCACGGCCATAAGTGTTGTCAACGGCGATTTCAGTGCCCCTGTTGGGAACCAGAATGAGATGGAAATGCCGATTTTTCATTCCAGTAGGTCGAACAGATGATGGCGATTGACTCACCTAACTTTGATCTGATTCTAGGTTATTCCTAGGAAATGCAAATTTCTCTAACGGAAACTGGCACTGACTGACTTTGTTTTTACTCTCACTTTCACAGTCTTGAAACCAGTCACATTTGCATCGTTTGGAGCTGGTGTGGAATAACTCAAAACTGTCGCGCATTTTAGCTCACGTTTGTAGAGCGGATCACATTCTTGCCCGCACATGTTTAACCAACATCTCGTCAGTGGTCGACCTAGCACCAAAGCTCACGAGACCCACATTTGCTAGCAAACAAAAACGTCGATCTGTTTTCTAAACATAGTTATCTACCAGAGTATCACTGCAGTCAAACAGCCAGGATACTGATGAGCAATGAACAGGTGTCGGGAAGGTTCCGTGTGAGGCTGCTTAAATTGCCAGAGACCCATGAAGCAGAAGTGAATAATTTCTGCATTCCCAGTTGCACTGTTAGATGATTGCCGATTGATTTATCCATTTTCAAGATATGATGTGCCTTAGAGATACCTCAGGTACCATCTAATTCGGAGCCCAAGAAAAGACTCTGAGCAGTGAAGCATTGCGAAGTGTAAGGAGATAGAAAATACTGTGGCCGGTGCCTGTTCCGTTCACGAAGACCATACGTTAGGAAACTGATTTAAGAGGTCGGAGGCGCAACGACTCAGACTCACAAGCGTGAGCTAGATTTTTGGGTGCATTATTTCGAGAAGCAGTTCAGCTTGGGTTTCTCCACAACACGTTTACGGA
This sequence comes from Fasciola hepatica, assembly GCA_948099385.1. NCBI lineage: Eukaryota > Metazoa > Platyhelminthes > Trematoda > Plagiorchiida > Fasciolidae > Fasciola > Fasciola hepatica. The sequence continues at coordinate 3,842,579 of CANUEZ040000198.1, forward strand.
GTAGCTTGATTGATAGAGTTCTAAAAGTAGATCCCAATCCTCTTAGGGGTTTCAACCACTTTAGACGAACTGAGAATTCTAGACCAGAAGGGTTGTTTCCGCCTATTTTCAAACACAGCAGTTCAACATAGTCACCGAAGTTACCAAAATGCCTTGGTTTGATATGAGAGGAGGATCAGGTTTCACAGAGCCGGTGTGAATCCGTGGTTGTATTGACTTTGAAGAACGACTCCTAAAAGAGCCGCAGGGGAATATGTCTTATTGAAGTCCCATTTAGGCTGATCGGTGTTATTATTCTCCACCGCTTACCTATTGCTCGCGAACTGTGCCCGCCGGGGAAATTTTGCCGTGTTTAGACCTAGTTGATTTTAGGTACTTTAAAAAAGGCGTCGTAAAAGGATTTTGGTACAAATGCCAACGATATATTGAACCTTCATCCAAATTAAGAGCCTTACACGATGTCAAACCCATTTGAAATAAAGCAATACCGCCAGTAGGTTTCATTTCATGTCCTCGATGATAAGTGACCTCAACTGATTTCAAACACACCAGGTTTGTACGCAACACTCTGTTCCCAAAACGTTAGGCTGGACTCTCTCCTGTCGTCGCGTGGGTGGAAATGTGGTACTGCATTAGAAAACTGTCAACACTCCTGTCGTGTTTGTCAAACGCACCAACACGAACAGATGCAATCACACTTTTCAACGTTCGAACGAAGTTTTCGACTGCACCATTGGATTGTGGGTGTGGAAGTGGAGTTATTCCATGGTGACAACCCAACGATTTCAACCAATCAGTCACCTCCGCTGCGAAATGGGTTCCATTGTCGGTAACCAATGCACACAGAACATCTTCTTGATTGAATGTTTTACGTAGGGTCTGTTATCGTGAAACCGGCATAAGGAGAATTAGTGAAATATACCTCCGGCCTACGGGAGTGGGAATCAATGAATAAAAGAGCTTATTACACGTCTAAAAATGGTCCACAATAATCAGCTTGAACACTCTGCCAGGGCTTTGTGAAAACAGACCACGACGTCCTTTTCGACGGTTGGGTGTGAAATTCATGTAGACAATGACAACAGTTTTCTTAAGCAATACGGCGCAAATCGTAGTTTAGCTCTGGCCACCATCAGGTGATGCACGAAAGAGATTTCATTTTTGAAATGACTAGTAGACCGAAATGCAAATCTCGCAAAACCGCGGCCCATAAATGAAGAAGCGCAATGATTCTATCGTTACAACGCGAGACACCATCATAAATCACCCACATTTCTTCGCGTCGTTCATCGAATTCATTTGCCCGCCATCCCTGTCAAACACAAGATATGATGGCATAGTAGTGCTTCTTCGTTTCACGAACTAGATCTGGCCGACTAACGGGCAGTGACTGCGTAAGCAAACAGTCAGCGAGAGAAGGTTTTTCGGAAAGGCTGAGGGAGCCAAGCAGTCTCGATTAGGCACCAAAGATACTTTTACAGGCATTGTATAAGATGCCATAATATTAAAAATGTTGGAATATCTGGCGAAAATGTTCGTGATGTTGATTTTCATCAGCACTAGAAACGTGGACGTCATCAATATGAACGAAAGCAAAATCCAGGCCATGAATAACTTGATCCATGAATCGCATGAATGTTTGAGCGGCTTTGTGCAAGCCAAAAGGCATACGCAGGAATTCATACAGCGGAAATGGTATCGTGATTGGGATCTTAGGAACGAGTTCAAGAGCGATGGGGATGTGGTACTGCGTCCTTACCAAATCACGTTTAGAGAAAAACATTTGACACACAGACTGTTGGAGAGGTCATGAAGGTGTGGAATCGGGTCCCTGTCGGGTACCATAGAATTGTTAAGTACGCGGTAATCACCTCCGGGGAGCCTGTCCTCGTTGTTCTTTGGAACCAATTGGAGTGGGAGGACCAAGAATTGCTTGATGTGTGAGTTATCCCCAAGTTTACTATAATTTCGAATTCTGCTTTTGTTACTAATAGGCTTTCAGGTAATAACCAGTGGAGTCGCGCTGAAATTGATGGACTTTTGGTGACAATGGGATGTTGGACATTGTGCAGTGCTTGTGAGGGGGATGCTTGTGGTTGGCTGACTGCTGAAAAATCGTCCAAAGCTGTACTAACTAAGCCAAACAGCTACAGATCGCCAGACGTGTTCAACCGTATGAATAGAACGTTTTCCGACTTGAGTTTACCAAAATCCGTTATCGCACAACTAATATAATTCAGCTCGTCTCCGGTCATGTGTCTGGATGCATGCGTTTGATTCATTCTTATTTACATCACTCTGCGTTGTTCCAATTGCATTCCTTAATATCTTCAAATGAAGCTTCCAACTAGTTTTATCTTGTGCCATACCTATGGTTTTCGAGTACATATAACTTGCTTTGATTCACCTAATGTGTTTCGGTGTGTTAATATCACACTTATCCCATTTAGTAACAACACTACACACACCATCGACAAGTCATATAAGCCGCTTACATCCATTCCAGTCTCATTGCGATACTCCGTTGATAATGGCGGGTAGTTGGTCTGACGGAACTTCCATATTTTCGTGCTTTCAGGGTTCTTTAAATATGAATACGAAGTCCGTTCATCACACCCAATGATTCTTCTGTGGTAGTAAAGCAGACTCAACTGAAAACAGGTGTTGTATATAAGGCAGATTGTGGTGTGATTTTCGGGTGCATGTTTATGCAACAGCTCAGTGAAAAGGGCATGCACCCGTGTGTGTCTCTACGTTCTTCGTGTTTTTGACGTCCAACCCTACATCGATAATGTCGCCTGTTGGAATTCCATTCCACATTCGTTAACCGGTAGTGCATACTTGATAGCGGCTTCAGAAAAGGGATACTCATCAAGGCTCCACAATCCAGTTGAAGACGATAACATTTGCCATCAACTATTGTATTCCTGACAGGTTCTTTGTTTGTATTAGAACCACGGAAACCGTTGATGTTTGGTTTTGTGTGTACTGCCTTTTTGGTAAACTATGCGGCTGCAAAAATTGTACAAATCGAGTCGCGTCATCAGTGCACTAACAAAGTCATCAATAGCTTTATGTTCACGGCGTTCTCTCCGAAGAAACTGGGACCGTTCGGATATTTACTTTGATTGACTCAAACAGTATCCACCCAAAGTTCGCATAACCGTCTTGAGATGTTCCTGGTTTTCGTCAACATCGAACGAGAATGGGTTTAGGATGCGGTAGGCTTTTTCTCCGTGGCAGTGATGCAGTTATTATATTTTTTGTCAATTGAACTCCTCAATTCATTTCTTTGTTATAAGCATTCTTGTCAGGAACGCTACAGTGGAAGACGTGATTTCTTTACCGGTCATTCACATTCTTGATTGTTATTTTCGTCTTCGAACAGTTGACTGTATTTATCCGCAAATATAGTTGGGTGCTAATTCGGTAACCACAGTATTTCAGAGACCAGTAAACAGCTTCCACAATAAAACGGTTTAGTTTCTCGGTTCGCTATCGTTAGCACGACACATCTAACTTTGAAATGTATGGTCTGTTATCCGGCTCATCATTCCGGGCCAGTAGAAGATTTACTTTGCTCGATCGTCGGGTCACCTGGCCTCGAAAGAATTCCGGAATAGTTATTTAGTTACCCTTGCACGTGAAGGCTGCCACAGAAAGATCCACCGCGAGCATTTATTCCTTTTTCATGGCGCATTGCCAACAAAGAATTACCGTGAAATCTAAAAGACAGGTTGCTGCACGAAAATTAGCAATGCCGGGGTTCACTCTATGAATGCCGAATGATAATGAAGCCATAGCCATCTCAACTGGAATGGCTACTGCCCATTCGAAATTTTCGAAAAAAGCATGACTCATGTCCGGAAGTGAGTGTAGATGTATTCACGGCAACACAACATGAATAATAGGTTATAGAAAATCTGCTATCTGTTCACATGTTTTACATTGTTTATCAGGACAATTTGGTTGGCATTTGGCAAACGATCAGTTATAATTCATCTGCCAACCAAAGCTGACAGAAAATACAACACTCACAGATCCTGACCCGATTCGCACAACGCGAATACTGCGCAATTTGAAATATATATTTGTTTTTGGTGAGACTTACGTACAATACTGATGGCATTTCTCTCAGTCATTATGCAGACTGTGGCAAAAGTGAAGCGGAGTCTCATTTCTTATTCACGTGGAAGCTTAAACCGAAAAATTAACATCACAAGTGTAGTCGTTTTGTATTCCTGCATAAAAAATTTGAGGTAACTTCTTTCTCGGACGGAAACAAATTGCAGTAACATTTTTAAAAAATGCACGTGTAACATTTGATATACTCAGTGAGTGAAACAGGCTACGTTACATTTCTGTAGTGAATGTATCTCCTATCATTTCATCATTCAATTACTTCACTTGGTTGAAGTATGCAGTCCTCAATAAAAATATATATGACTCTCATAATACTCAAGCTACCATCAGTTTTTCATACATGATCTATCAAATCCGACGTTCATTTCCCAAAACGACAACATGGAAACCAAATCAATTGCCCGACTGCAAGAAAACAGACGATCTAAAAATGTGCCGTGATAGTCTGCCGTAATGATGTCCGTTGCTAGCGCCCACTGGTTTTGACACTTTACCCGGTCATACACTTTACGAGACCTGTGATTTTCCCTTGGTCAGAAGTTACCCAGACATATTTACAAATTCTAGTTATTCATACTTCAACTTGTGGACCATGGAATCTTTAAACACTGTGAGATCAAGTATGCTCCAGAGGTTCACGACTGGGTTTAAATCTTGGCTGTAGGTTGGCAGTTGTACGACGTGTATGCCGGGAAGTACGAGTCAACATTTCATGGTGTATGATCAGTGGATAGAAGCAATATTAGGTTGGATCGTGACTTCCCGTGACCTGTTTGGATCTTACGGGGTTCTCCACTCTAGTTATTGTGGTCTGGTTGTCCACTGATTTAAATAGTATAGTGAATCAAACTTGAAGGACTTGAGTCGTATTGATGATACCGAATAAAAAAAATGCGTTGTTTGAGCGAAACGCTTGGTATTGTCAATCGTCACCCCAATTTTCATCAAAATTTGAAACAGAAGGGGTTACAATATGAGTAGTGTGACATTGTATCTGGATGACAGGACTTAATTTCCCCTATCACCCTATCATCGAGATACAATGCCATAATAGTCATATTGAAACTCCATTCTTGGGACCATGCATCCTCGTTCTGAAGGTTAGCCGTGTTAACCGACGAAATAACTTTGAATGAATTCCCGTATGATACTAAAAATGGACTCCCGTCCGTGCACGCTCCATTCGATTCAAATGAGATTACAGCTATGGAAGGGGGTTACCTGTATCGGTATTATCCTTCAGTGTATCCGTGTCTGGATCATATTTTCAGATGAGCTTTATCGTAACTGAGTGTGACACGGAAACTGTCCCATCTCTAATCAAATCAAATCTTGAACATTCCAGCTGACCAGCCCAGGTGAGACTTACACAGCATGATAGGAACTCCCTAAGACCAGTGACTTTGTGATTCTATTTTATTTTATTTTTGCACGAGTGCAGTAGAAGAGACTATTCCATAACCTCAAGGACCTATTGTACTAACTAGATCAGCCAACAGCCAGACAGCAATAAATTGAATGAAGAACCCCGTAAGACCCAAATAGGTCACTAAACGACGGATTCCAACTGCTGTTCTGACAGAATGAAAACGGTAATTTCTGTATTTTCCAAGGTGTCATCAACCACAACCCATTGACAAGGTTCGCCACGAACAAAAGCAGCCCATATGAAAAGGGATCTTTTGAGTTGCGGAATCAAATTCGTAGTTGGGAATGTCTTCGGTAGTTTCTCATGACAAGTAAAGTTTCGTGGGTCCTCTCGCTAAACTACACCATAGAACATACAAAGTAAATCGATAGTGAAAATGGTTAGCAATGAGACTCAAAACACTTCACGATTGTATCGTGTAACCACTGTTGCGAGAACAGAATAAATCCGTCAAAATTGGGTGCAACTTCATTTGTCTCGCTCCGTTTCCGAAACATTTTCTCCTCGTACAAATGCACGACTCGTAGATTTTTGTTGATACCCAGAATAAAATTACATCAACTTATGCATTCGATGCATTGGTGGTTGACCTCGGTCTCTTGTCATGACACCACATTCCATATGGAAAATGGGGAAATGCCCGTATTGTATTTATTAAAAAGATTGCAAGGGATGTCCACCTATGCATGTAATTGACGCAATTGTATTATTCTGGTGAAAATATCTCCAACTCAGCATAAACAATTTAGGCATCGGATGGATTTCATTAACCTTGGCAAACATACTTTTATCTATAAGGATCACTTTGCATCTAGCAATGAAGTAAACACCCCTGAGGTGAATTGCACCCTCGTGGAGTTGCAAATTAGGCGGAATATGACTCTCAACTGTTGTTTTGTTTTCAATTTTCCAGCAACCTTTTTGGGTGTTTGTTCTGTTCAGAAAGACAACAGGCACACGACGTGAGCATCAGTAGAGTCAGTTTAGTTCACTTCAGTTCTATTCAATCAACCAATAACTATTTCATGGGTACATAAAGAGCCAAAAAAGGAATAATTAAAGGCACAAGAGTGCAGAATCCCGAATGACAATGGATCCCACTGGTAGTGGTCTCTCGATCTTACGCGTTCTAAAATGATGACAGTCATTGAAAAACCGTAAATACTGATTGAATACGTTTACGAACGGAAAAAAGGCAGCAAATAAAGTAATGTGGCAGATTAGGGCAACAGTGTTCAATAGGCAGTCAAAGTTGTGAGAACTGGTATATCAGTTGTGATTAAACGGCAGCTTTGGTCAGAAGCAGAGAGCAAGGACAGTCATAAAGTAAGCAAATTTAGGAAAATACGTGGAGAATTCGGAAACTGACAGGGCTTACAGAGGGTGGCAAACAGCGTCCGGTTGTATAGTGTTTGTAATGGACAAGGCGGATATAGGTGAATAAGCAAGATGACATAGTGTAACAATTGTTGCTTAAGCCGATTCCCATCATTTGTTACTGTTGCGTTCGGCGTGAACAGGCATGTGCTCAGACAGACGATCTTGCACGCGCACACACGTACGTACACAGCTGACGTTTGCCGTGCTTCGTCCCGGACGGCATTGACCAATCAGTTTGCACCACGTGTTGCGTGACCTTGCAAGACGTGGTCCGATTGTAACGTTGACCTTCACTTCCGATTATATGCATGACTGACTCGCCCTTGCACACTTGTTTGCGTTTACCGGTGCATGCGTGTACCGGCGCTTACTGTACGTTGCTGCGGGAATATACGTGTATCCATACACGTTCGCCTTTCTTTTTTAACCGGATTGTGAACGCAACAGTTACCAATGGAAACTGTGCGCTTTTAGCTGAACAGATACCAAAAAGGGCAAGGATGAAATAAGTGGAAAGTGTGCGTTCATGTGACAGTACATGATTGACCGTTCGACCGAGATGGCCGGATTTGCGGGAAGGCGTAGTTTTAGGCTTCAACAAATTTGCTGGCCTTTCGAATCCCAGCTGGAGCGGCCAATTAAAATAGAGCACGGTTTTGTGTAGGTGAACAGATGACATTTAGGCAACTGGTAAGGTGAAAAATATTATATCAACAGCGACGGAAAATAGACGGAAATATAATCAATATTACGCAGCGACCAAGGGTGGGAATATCAGTAATTGGAATGGGTTCCAGCTAAATACAATTTGAATTGTTGGTCAAAGAGAATCTACTAAGATCAAGAAGAGATCCATGAGTAGTAGAATCAAGAAGATGAAGAAACTTTCTGCTTACGAGCGGTACATTGATCATGATATTCAGCTGTATCCCTCAACGCATCTAACCACCGAAATGGGAATCTCCATTATCCCATCCCAAAATCTGAACATGCTCTACACAGTCGGATACACTGGTTAGACTTTCCATACCTTTTTTCCACATCATGGACCGATCACCCTTACTCATCTTTACAGCCCTACCCACATCAACAAACAATGCGCCTGAAGAAATCAAAATTGCCTACATGCACATCATACGCGACGACCAAATTAAGTAGATAAACTTTAGTATTTCGTCCGTTAATGTGGGTCATGCTTCTCTTGCTGTCTATAGAACCTCACCATTGGTGACACAATGTTCCTACCATATTCGTTCAATGTCTCGAGGTCATTAGTATACGAATATGGACAATCTCCTGTATTTTTCTTAGTGGCCGTCTTTCTGAACCATATAGAACAACAGACCTGGCTTTGGCAATATACCTTCGATTTCTGGTAAATAAATCGGTGTCATTTCAACGCCACAAACGGTTCACATCCGTGAATAATAGAGCAGCCTTCGGTATACACAAATACACTCCATCGGATATTCAGTCCCTGGTTGAAAAGTCAATTATGAACTACGTTTTCCGTGTTCTCCGATAGGGTTTGGTGTTGTGCAAATTTAAAACTGCAAGAGCGTGTTGCTTTCTGAAGGCATAAAACGCTCACTGAACTTTGCTACACAGTTATTGAAGCTGCTCGGAAAATGTTTCATCGTAAGTTGGTCTTATACTGCTTGACTAATTTAGTCTGCGTATTCGAGGTCCGATACTTTTCCAATTTGATAAAGATCAGTGCTGCTATCCTCGCATGACAACGTGCAATCTCTCGCACCGTATGAATCACCATTTCTTAGAGGAAATTAGAGAGGGTACTTCCTGACGTACACCACTTATGATAAACTCGTGTAAAAGATAACCATGACGTTATATTTGAATAAAGTCAACCATGTATAGAGACCAAATGGTAAAATTCATTTTTTTCTGGTAGACCCTCTAACAGAATTCAAAAACAGGAAACCATGTTGTCAAGTGTGTTGAAGTCCGCCTTTAGATCAAAGAAAAGGTGGTGGTTGGGTTAATGGGAGCTAAGCCTTTTCTTAAATTGGTTGTGAATCAGACATGTGATCAACAATACCTGGACCCTGTTTATCAACAGTCGAAGTCTGTTATTGAGTGTTAGATAAGAGGTGAAGATATGCACCCGTGTGCAGTTTAGATTCTCATTTGATTACGGTTTCGTACAAGAGGGTCTGTCTACCGCACACAACTACCAAAGCTTCGAACTGTCTCCTTCTCTTGGTCCCTATTTAGGAATTTTAATAACTCAAATGACAAAGCTGAGCCACCATATTTGAAAGTCGACAGGTGCAACATATTTGGTCCGGCATCTTTATGTATTTTCCTTTTGCGTATCTCATGGGAAACCTCTGCTTTTGACTGTGCCTTGGAGTCTACACCCATCATTCTGACCAAGGTGCAACTTGTAACAACTTCTGTGAATAAAGACCGTCATCAGTTCGATTGGCTGGATTGCCGAATTGGCAACCTATTTACCTCTCTGTCTCGTTCAGGCTTCTAACTTGAGCTTTGAAATCGCAACCGATAACCGAAATATTTGTGGGAAAACACAATACTGAGCAGAGGAGACAACTGATTTCGGAAATTGTCTCTGGTCTCAGGAGATCTACAGCCATTCGGGGTGTAAACAGGAACGACGAACACACCCAGCTGTTCCAGGCCGTTGCTGCTGACACCTACAAAACAGACAAAACTGCTGGCAAGGGTCTAATCGAGTAGTTCGCATTCAGCCTCTGTATTCAGAGTGATACCTGAATATGAGCACGATGCGTTGAATCGTTCGACATATGAAGTGTGGAACGAAAAGCCAAGTTCGTGTCCAGAATCGAAGTGATAACACTGAAGTTGGGTCCTGCATTCGTGTTCCTCAAACTATTTAAAACCGATTGTGCATTCTATGGGTAACTATGGTCGACAGCTATCTAAGTTTCTTACCAGGATGAAGTTCGAGACAAGAGCTATCATATATCTTGTTTATTGGCTGCTTATTGGGCCATGTTTGCTCAATGTCGATACGATGAGACTGACGTAAATATTATTCCCTTATTTAAGCTACTTTCTATAGATAGTAGGTGAACACCGTTTCCTAAATTTCTATGACCTATTGTGTCCGAATGCAAGGCGGTGGTTGTCTGAACTAGGAATAACAGAATTCAAATTCCTGAAATTGAACCATCTTTATTTGCTTTTATATCCATTTATTTATAGTCAAATTACAAACGTCATAGCTACCTACTTTTGTCAATCCACGCTATCAGTATGAAGTAAAAACCAGACCTCCGAATTACCGCAAAACGGTGGTGCATTACATTTTTCGATCATCACGGAGCATGCATTCTTAATCACGATAAGCTCCCTGTGGTACTTAGACATTTCCCTTATACGAGGTGATGCGTTGTGGCTTCCTTTTAGTTGTCAACCAATCTTTCCAAGCTTTCCGATGTGTTACACGAAATTGTGATCCAAAACTCCCTGGCTTTTTGGGGGGCTGTGTTGACAAGTAGAATTAGAGCTCCAATGTGTGCACGTACACTTTTGACTCACAATATGATTTTGCTGTTAAGGTGGCCAGTCGAATCAACTGGGCCGTCCATTTTTCTTTCGACGCTGTCTGTTCCCATTGTGTTGATCAGCGCTTCTTTTGGATACAAAGCTACATATTTTGTGTATCCGATTGAGAAGATTAAAAGGAATGTCTGTATATCGCAACTAAATAATTCTATCGGTTTTGATTAACTGGATCAAAATGACCAAATGTTTCATTCAGACGAGGTCTTGCCTCGGGAGCGAGACGAGGCAGGCAAAGCCAAGAAGCTCTAAGAATTTTGTATATTAGTTCCATGCTTTATTTCATGCGTCAGCGGGTATGTAACCACTAAAGTGGACAAAAAATATGCTAACTGTTCTCGTTTCTTCAGATCACACTACCCGCAGTCCGGGTACCACGTAGTCCAGTACATTTATTTATCCGAGTAGATTCGTGTCTCCATTTTATGGCAGCACCATGCTATCGCTGACAACGTACCATTTGGAATTACGCGACAATCGATTCTAGACTGAAAACTAGGTCATACGGTTGGAATTCTGATACGGTGCGCTAGAGGGAGAAAACCGTGGCCAACTGGTTTTTGCATCTGGTAATCCTGGGACACAATATGTATTTGTTGCCAAGGGATCTCTCATTTTCAACTGCACCAAAAAAGACAACGCAAGAGAAGCTAGAGGTCGGCGAAAGACTGAACCTCAATTCACTGGATGGTTGAGATAATGTTTCTTTAACCAAATGAACAGGTTCCCTGTTGCTATCGTTGGGTCTTTTGGGGCAGCAGCCATGTGATCGGTTTGTTGCCGAAAACAGCAATATTATCCTGCACCTTAGATCGTTTTAATAAAGGAGCATGCTCTCTGCCGAGGCCCGTAGCACAGTGTAAAATCCAAATGACTGAGTGTTCCGTATTAGATACATTTTCCAAGAATATAGAGGAAACAGAAGAACTACTCAGACAAAAAGTGTGTACTTCACAAATTGGCATAAAATCGGACAAGTTTATAACCAAATTGGGTAAATGTATGTTTCGGGAACGTACGGCGCACTGGCGCACTCCATAATTGTTCATCAGTGTTTGAAATAATGTCTACTTTATCATGTGCCCTATCATTTCTGTGTAGTATTTCAATGACGAGAAGCTACGACCACGGAGGAGTGACCAATGTCACCCCATATGGCCGACTTCGTATTGTCAGCCGACGATTTGCTCGCATGTTAAGTTAGAGAAGCGGAAGCGTCTAAAGTGCATCCATTAGGGTCATACAAAGGAAAAATTGTATTTCTAGATCTTCGTATGTTGATTTTCTCCTCAATCATTTTCATTATTTACTTGGTGTGAATGTCGAGTCGAAAAGTCTCTTGACGAATCCTAAATTTTGGAATTCCGGAAATGGAATGGTGGTGGCACGTCTGCATGAGTTGGGGATAGCGCAAACTTCCAGAGGCTGACTCATAATGGACATATTTAGTTCGGCTGAATCATGGACTGCATAGCTGATGAGAGTAAGAAAATCCGTCCGGGCTCGAAGCACATGATACTTCGGTAGTACTCAGGAATTTCATTATGTATTCATTAAATTAGCTTACGAAAAGGAGCGTTAAATTTTCAAATATCAGTATGGAAGCCAGAGTGTTCCACCAACTGTTCACACTGAAGTTCGATAATTTACCAGGAACGTCTGCAGCCTTGATGCACGTCATTGCTGTATAACTTATTTAGACACTTCAACCCCTCTCTCTGATCAAATATGATAAACTTTGTGATACTGGTGTCATGAAGGTACCCGTAGTCTTGCTCGTTAGTCCTTTGCAATTATTACACATAAGGAGAAAACATTCTGTCGATGCGCACAGTGCATTTGAAAATTGAAAGTAAGGTTATTGTTCTATTTGAAGTATCGGTAAAAACAGTCCAAAAACCCATATCATGACGAACAAATTCCAGAGAACCGCGGAATAACTGTTGTAACAGACCTGTCAATAAATTAAAGATCACGAGGTGAGAACTGATGTAAGCGACAAATAGTCTGTTTTCACCACGTTTGTGTTCTATAGATAGATGTTCACTACATACAGTTGGTCTAACCACCTGATGTAGAAAGATAAATAGTTTGGAAAAGAAGTTTCCTTCTGGGGGCGGAAAAACAAAGAATAACGGATATCTCGGCTTTGATTTAGCGACAATAAAACCACCACCAAACAAGTGCTAGTTTACAATCCGCATCCTTATTTTGGGCAGAATACATTTAACTTTGAGCATTGCCAGATGGCTGGGGCAAGAACTCTGATTAAGCACTTTAGTAGAAACGTGCACAATGCTGATACTTTTCGGTCTGCACCTGAAGAAAACGTTTGGGTGGATTGAGATGCTTGAATTACTGTGTGGAAACTAAAGATAAACCCGTTTTTCTGAGCAAATCGAGGCTCATCTAGGGCATGGCATCGCGGTGTGAAAAATAAGACATCATGATGTCGCATAGTTGTCTGAAGAAAGTAACTGAATTCTCGTACTTTCCGCAGAGCTACTGATAGTGGTGAGAGTAGATGGCTTTTGAGGTTTCCTTCTTGTCAGAACGTCTCCCGGAAATAAAGACTACCGGCATCGGTATTTACGAATCATTACTTGACAGTTGCAACTTTCAACCCAGGAGTTATTATATGGGGCTGGTAACATTCTGAAAACCGTGCTGGTTTTGTTTCTACGGATATTTGCTCGTTTATTGTGAATCATATGATCATGTCGGTCAATCTGGCATTGATCCTCTTAGTCATTGCGTATCTACATGTGCCCACAACTGAAACTGGATGTAGGGTGTGCTCGGTAAAAATTTGTTACCTGATTTGGGTTAGAGCTATATATATATATATATGACTAAGCCTGTATTAAGAACCGCCACTGGCGTTGACAGAATCTTTGACTGATTAAGGGCATTTTCGTCAAAGATGTGTTCAGATATCGTTGTCCATTTCGACCAGCAAGTCCCAACAGATTTGACGGGAGCTACGGTGTCCGACCGGGTAACTCCAAGCAAATGCCTCACGCCCATTCAAGGCTTTTCTAGGGGATATTCCAACGTACCCGTATTAGAACTTGCTTCGCTTTTTGTATTTTCATTTGTCTAAAAATTACTTGCTAGTTGTAGGTGAGGTTGATGACACTTAATACTCACATACAACCTGACATTTTCTTCAGTTTTCTGACTGTTTAAGTTGTAAACGACTAATCGCAAATGCTGGTGAGTTCCTTGAGTTGAATCTGAGCAGTTGATAGTAATTTACATGGGACTGAGCTGCACTTGCCGTCAATGGCATCCGTGAGTCAACTATTCGAAATGTTGTTCTTGACAATAAATAAGCTGCACCGGATACGCCCACTGATAAAATCAGCTAGCTCATTGATGGCATTTCCAAATATCTCGTTAAATACTATGATCAGACCCAGCTTATCGCAACAGGTGATTTCAACATACTAGACTGACATATTTTACTCGATCGTTTGTTCTGTAAACATTGTGCACTTTCCAAAGCGCTGCGACACACTTTTGCACTTAGTAATAAAGATTCGTTCAAATAGTCTCCATTAGCAATTACTATGAGTATAACTTATTTATTTATCCCAAAAATCAACGCGAAACCATCATTTTGGCAAACTCCACCCACCCCTCAGCAAATGTCCTTGCACCAAAATCAGCAGTTCTTTTCTCCGTTTGTGTTAGCTAACTCCCCGTTTTATGTAATCTTATTGGCTGCAAGCACTCCGATGAAGTTGAATTTTGTTTCCCATAACAAGAATGTGTCTGGATTCTTCCAAACCAGCATGAGTGGATTTCACCAATCATGACCTCTTTTTCTTTTTCCCTCCAAATCCTATGATCACTGCAGCTTTATAACTTGGTCTTCCGCACTGGACATTCGTGGACGTCCTGGTTGTTTCCCCGGTTTCATGTTTCTTCTGACAAATGGTTGAGTTGCATTTTGACACAAAAGTGAGACATATAATGTCAATCCGAAAGACGCAGTTGGAACTGGTCGCACGTATTATGCAACTCAGGTGATGTTTTCGAACATATTCATTGATAAAATCATCTTATTTTGAACAGATCGCGTAGACGATGCTACCATCGGAATATAGGTGGTCTCCGACAACACACTGCTCTCGGGAGGACTTTTTATCAAAAAAGAGCGTGATTGTGAATAATGGAAATACGGATGGCTTATTGGTTTTTCCGGGAGCAAGTAAGATGTGGGCGATGTGTCGTATTTTATACCAAAGTTTACAGGTCAATCTTTCAAATAACGTTTATAAGAGAAATTGGTGTTTTTAAATCCCGCGGGAGTACCTCAAGGTATTCAGTTCCAACGTGAAAACCGGAGAGGAGAGATTACTTATTCATCGGTTTCATAAAACGTGAGCCCAATGTTGAACCTAAGACTATGTGAACAGCGATAACACGAACGACATGGAGGGTAAACTTCCATTGCACTTTCGCTGGGCCCATTCGGGAGCGCGTGATTTAAAGCACTCAAATCCCCTAGCGGTATCCAAAGGGCTGGAGACGAGCCTTGAGTGGAGCAAAGCACGATGTTTCGGAGTTCGTTAGATATGGACTAATGACCACTCCCGGCTTACAACAAACAAATCTATGGGGCTTCGTCAGTTTACAATGGTTAGCTGAGGGTGGACAGCTCATGGTGAAATATGATCGTGATTAGACTTCTAGCTAAACAAATCCCGGTTTACAAGTAGATGACTAAATGATGCCCAGCTAGACGGAAGAAAATCTCAGCGACCGACATAAACCTTTCAGAATCCTTTTCCTATAACAAAAGTCAATGGAAACTTAAATCAACCTTTTCATTATAATGGGGCAGCTGTTGGCAACCATAATGATGTTATAATAATGTAAGTTTGTGATCCTGTTGATGCACTCACCAATTCTTTGTGCTCATGGATTTTTCTGTGTGTTTTGTATTTTGCAGATGGACCAAGAGCAGCCCTAACGGAAGACATTGGTTTTGCATGATACACTATTAGTACTAAAAGGTGGAACCCCGGATAGATAGATATTAGCGATTGGTATGACTAACATTATTAACTGTTCGGTTTATTCAAACCAGGTGCAAGTAAAAAGGTTCTTTGCCCAAAAGCTCACTTATTTTGTTGCAAGCAAGATGACGGATATCTTTCGGATACTGGCATGTGATTTAGGTATTGTTTTTGGTTCGAGAAGTTGGGAGCTAGTTTCAAACGAGATGTCACACTGTTGATGCATTGGGAGATAATTATTAGACGTACATTAGCCTTTGTCAATTTTATACTGTTTTATGGCCATATTGTTGGTTCTGAACGCCTCTTTATTTTTTTGTGAGACTTCAGATCCACGATGCATCACTTCAAATGTCAATATTCATTTGTATTCGTAAGTTTGATGGGTGTGCTTGACGGCACTAAAATTATGTTAAGATCAACACATTGGACTTGAGATATGGATATTTGTGCTATTTTCCCCCAGTGTGAAGAGTATGCCAAGTTGAGAAGGAGTTTCTTTGAATTTCAGCTTGTACGGAAACGAAGGCAAGCAATATGACGATATCAGATTTTGCATATGTTAGTCATTTTATTTATTGGTTGTTAATAGCAGACAGAAAACACTGTTTCATCTTCGCACGATATCCGCAGCAGGGAAATGTATTACCACTGGATCAATCAAAGACACGGTCACGGGAAAGCAAAGAGAGCCTCAAGACTGGTGAGTCCCAAAATGTCACCTTGAGAAAGAGTAAAATGGAAACATATTGCCGGGAAGACACACTTCCGTGCACAAATATATTCCAATTAAATAAATCTTCTTAGGTTCAAGAGTCACTTAGATTGCAGTGTTCGCCATTCATATTGATTGCTTCAGCAAAAGGGTTATTTTAATTTGGACCGAAAATCAATTGATAACGATTCCCGGAAAAGCTAAAATATGTCCATCATTCTCAACAAAATGTAACATCGTGTTCAGCTATTAATAACTATCAAAATATCTTACCAATAGTTGTGGATTTTTTTCGTCCAGCAGGTTGCTGGAGATAGAATGGCAGGAACATGTAATTTGAAGGTGTGCTGTTCCATAGGGTATTGGGAAAGTAAATACTCAGTTATAGGAAAGTATGGTTTCCAGTGTCCAGAATTCGTCCATCATTTTAGGTGAGGTTGTTCGAGCGGATGGTGTTCATATGCATTAGCATATGTGTCGATAAACGGACAAATTAGGAAACCGTCCGTCTACTGAACAGAGTGAATTAGTCAAATGCGAATTGCTCCTATAGCAAAGAGACGAATCGAATCGGGACAGGAACGCAACATGATGATTAATGCCCCACGGTGTCCGTCGAATGAATCATGTTCAACAAATGAACAAGACTAAACAACCCAATATGACTAATCTCAGCCCACCTTGTTTCATGTTCTGTAGAGCACGAATCCGACCGATCAAAATGGGACGATATACAGTGATTGATGTATGCAATCAAATCAGGAAAACAACCCAGCGATAAAATGATACAATGATAACCGTCGTATCTCATTACAGTGGGAGGATATGATAACGAGACAGCGAATCGTTTGTTTCTTACCAACTGCCTCAGTTGAAGTGTGAAAACATGTGTGCACAAATGTGACCAGTTGGGGAAATAGAAAGAAACAGTATGTTTCGTTTGGCTGTTTCTCAGTGTGCTTATGTGTATGTTTCCCTGTACGAAACAGGTGTGTCTTCCTTATTTTCTTGTTCCTAACTACATTGTCCCGTTTTCCCTTGATTCGTTTATTCTCCATATTCTTCTTATTTGTTTTCTGAATATAAAATGTTCTTTTCTTGATTACTGTTTGCTTCTTTCGCATTTTCCGCAAGCAATTTAACTGTCTACTCCACGTTGCCGTGTTATCACCATCCTATCTACCTGGAGGAGGTTTCTCGCTATGATCACTGTAAAACGCTATACTCACTCACGATTACGGCTATCCAAACAGAACATCGGATCTTCCGAATAATCTGATTTAACGGGTCATTTATATGAAAGACCGCCTTCACGACCCAAAACACGCATCCATGCTGGTTGACAGACTGTCTTTACCTGCACTCGTCAAGCGACGCAATCCATCGCTTCTGTGATCAGTACCAACATGCGTTCTCTTTTTGGATTTGAAAACCTGTTCTTCATTCTCGCATTCATGTTCATATTTGTGTAGTTTGACAACGAGAATTGTGTTTAAACCCATGCATTGCTGACTCGTTCATGTCAATAGATGGGTCCAAACTGCTCCGGCGAGACAGAATTTGATGTAGCAAGCAGTAGTATGTCAAGTTTGTGTGTCAAGTCTGAAGTGGTTTATTTCTACTGAACGAACAGTATTGATTGTTTAGTTATTCTGTGCCTTCCTAAATTTTCTCGCTGTAGAAGTACCATCATTTCGAACCCATACGTAGCCTAGTTTTGCACACAGAACACCATTTTATTTTCCTACGTCTCGTTTATAACTTCACTTGTTTCTTTATAGATAACAATTTGCACATCACAATGGGGGATTTATTCATGCTTCAACCCAACCGCTTGCTGCGTTTCATTTAACTGATCTCTGTATTTCACCAAACAGAGGAAATTCTGTTTTAGATAGATCTGTCACCAACCATCCTGAACTGTTCTCCTTTAAGTCAAGTGCACATTTCTCAACCGGTGATCACAGTCCGCTTTTGTTCAGGCCTAGGATATACTTCCGAAATGCGTTCCACTCTTTCAGGCAAACCAGCCAAATACAGATCTGTCCCCGAAATTGACAAGTAACAACATTCCTTTTGTACGGAATTCGATTTCTGGTGCATTCTTATGGTTTTCCTTTGAAGCGTCGCTTACTGGCGATGCCAAGGTTTTATTTGAGACTGCCAGTTTACTTTTCGACATGCGTTGCCCTTTAGAAACCGTCTGCATCTATAACGGCCATGCCACTTTTGGGATGTTAAAGTCCTCAAGAAGACGCATTAAATATTTATACAAAGGCCGGTATAATTCTGAGGGAATGTACATTTCTCGTTTGATGAAGAAAGAAATTACCCCCTCGACTTGCAGTAGGCTAGCCTTTTTCTGTGCGTCCACAACATTACCCGACTACGGCAAACCATTCGGCTGCCCTGTGGAAAGAAAACGAACAAAGTGAAAAGTGTTGCGGACTTTGAAAGTATCAACAGTGCATTCATCCACCCATCGGATGACTCTCCAAATAAATTCAGTCCAGAACCACATTCCACAAAACCTCGTCCTCTACAGACGAAGTATTTAAGCTTCTTCCTACTTCGAATGGCTTATCATCATCAATGCTAAGACATGATGCTGTTGCTCCGACCGATATATTTACTTCCCTCGTAAATAAATCTTAATGCTCGTATTCTATTCCGGACTGCTGGGGAATGGTCACCATTGCTCCGGTACTCAAACCTTGCAATTCTGATATCATAAGTGACAGCTTGCGTCCAAATGCTTTAATTCCATGTGGTCCTAAACTTTCTGAGTACGGTTTTGCTGAAAGTTTGAATCCATCTTCAAAATCGCCCGATGTCTCTTTACAGTTTGCCTTTCAACCGAACAAGTTCACTGTGTATGCTATTGTCGTCTTAGTTGACTACATAACCAGATCGTTAGATGGATCGGAAAACTCGGTACAGTATGATTTTTAGACTACTGATCCGCGTCTGATTCGTTTCCGAGGTTTCTCCTCCTCCGTAAGCTAAAATCATTCGGCTGTCCCACACTTTTATTCGCATGGTTGTCTGGTCTTTTTACCATTGAATATCAGCACACCTGGGTTCAAAAACATTCATACCATTGGCCATTAGTTCAGAGGTGTTTCAGGGAGCAGTGCTTTTCGCTTATTTATTTTCCATCTACATCAGTGACCTATCAACCAACGCTCCGGCGTATTTAAGTAAATACGCCGATGACGAAGCTACTTGTCAATCTGTTTTTATAACCCCGTATTTCTGTAATTTTCCCGGTAGTAACTTTTATTTTTTTGATTTTGTTTGATCCCGTTTGATTTTAGGTTTGTTCACATGATTTGGGTTCAACGTCAGCATTTGTTGAAAGGCTAATCTTCATGATTCATTTGCGGTTTCCACAGAACTACTAGCCTATTTTATTTTAGGGTTCTTCGTCGTGGTTTGTCTATTATCAGTCGGGTATCTTCCCAACTCCTACATAACTACCCGAAGAGACCGGATGTGAAGAGTGCGCTCACAAAAATGTCTTGTATTAAACACTCACTTCTTACACACTATTCCATCTAAATGCAACTCTCTCGCTTCCACCTTTCTGCTTTCATTCCACACCCCGTACTTCCAACATCTAAGAAAAATCCATCGCTCCATAACTGGTCGGTATCCACACGAACCAGGGACGAGTATCGGTCGAACTTCTTTGCGATTTTCATATCTAACCTTTGTCATTTTCATTCTATTGATTCGATGATGTGCCAGGTGTAAATATTTTTTGTTAAAATGCGAACTTCTCTCTTCGGAAAAATGTGATCAAGTAAAAATATAAGTAATTTTTAGATATCATCCAAATCGTTTGAGTTATTGTCATCAAAGAAACAGATCCCAAACACTCGAATTTTGCGATAGACATACAATTCAGGATGATTGGTGACAGATCTATCTAAAACAGAATTTCCTCTGTTTGGTGAAATACAGAGATCAGTTAAATGAAACGCAGCAAGCGGTTGGGTTGAAGCATGAATAAATCCCCCATTGTGATGTGCAAATTGTTATCTATAAAGAAACAAGTGAAGTTATAAACGAGACGTAGGAAAATAAAATGGTGTTCTGTGTGCAAAACTAGGCTACGTATGGGTTCGAAATGATGGTACTTCTACAGCGAGAAAATTTAGGAAGGCACAGAATAACTAAACAATCAATACTGTTCGTTCAGTAGAAATAAACCACTTCAGACTTGACACACAAACTTGACATACTACTGCTTGCTACATCAAATTCTGTCTCGCCGGAGCAGTTTGGACCCATCTATTGACATGAACGAGTCAGCAATGCATGGGTTTAAACACAATTCTCGTTGTCAAACTACACAAATATGAACATGAATGCGAGAATGAAGAACAGGTTTTCAAATCCAAAAAGAGAACGCATGTTGGTACTGATCACAGAAGCGATGGATTGCGTCGCTTGACGAGTGCAGGTAAAGACAGTCTGTCAACCAGCATGGATGCGTGTTTTGGGTCGTGAAGGCGGTCTTTCATATAAATGACCCGTTAAATCAGATTATTTGGAAGATCCGATGTTCTGTTTGGATAGCCGTAATCGTGAGTGAGTATAGCGTTTTACAGTGATCATAGCGAGAAAACTCCTCCAGGTAGATAGGATGGTGATAACACGGCAACGTGGAGTAGACAGTTAAATTGCTTGCGTTCACCACTGAGGAATTACCTCTGCGGAATAGTAATTTTTGACTACTTCTCCTCTCTAAATATTCCTGCGTGCATTAGGACAGAACCCATTGAATACTGTTCTCAGATGCATGGATTCACTAACGGTAAAAACACTAGCTTCCAACTCCTAGTATATGCTCGGTTTTGTTTCTCAGGTCGCCCCGTCAACCTGCTATATCCACTAAACCAGGTTCAGATGAGCCCAGCTAAGGACGGTGTGTACCGGACTGTGGCCAGTTGGTTCAGTGACTCGTAGACGAGGAAGCCTGATTTCTGAGTCCGAAAAAGCGAAGTTAGTTGACTACGTGCACTAATAAACGGTCCGTTAAACACGGATCCATATATGCCTCAATGTAAGAGCGATCGAGCCACAATGTACAGATCGTTCAAGAAATTTTTAAAACCCGTCAAATGAAATGTCCATCGCACGCCAGTTGGCTCGAGAGCATAGTCGCTCGTTAGATATGAAGGCAGACAGTTAGGTTAGATGGGCGGTGAAAGGTTATCAGTAATATTCGGTGTTTAACCCAGAATTGTTTGACAGTGTAGGACGGTCGGTTTTAGTCACGAGCCACGGGAGAAAAAGGAAAATAGATCAGTGATCGAACAGAAGAACCAACATCACAGGCAACCCGACGTGGATGAATAATTTTGTGAATACGTAAAACAACCTCATGGGAAACGCGGGACATAACAGGCATAAGGACTGCGCAAGCTAAACCATCACTCAGAAACAAATATTCACTGATGTGTAACAAGATAATTCGAGACGGATAGATGAGGCGAGCACACGTATGGGTTAAACAAATAAACATCCATCGACGGCAATAAACATGGTCTGGAATTCGCGAAACACAGCTAGCGTAGACATTTACACCGGAACACGTTGTTGATGGTGGATCCACTTGATACATATAACGGCCCTAAAGCCAACATTAGGCTGGTTGTGGTACCAGTATATATCTGTACTATTTCTCAGTTAGTGGGATATGATTTCGTGAATAAAACTGAACATTGCACGACGTGGGAATTTGACACTGTAAATATCAGAATATTACATAAACAAACATATCTTCAAACCAGTCTGTAACACACGTTTGAGGAATGCGTAGCCAACTTCACAACGGATCCCGAAATCAAAAGGCGATCATCCGTGATATTATACGACACTAGATTATTGAATGAACAATGACACCAAACGGATACAAACCTCAATTATGAGATCACAAGGTCTCATCAATCGAGAAACCGAATTGCGACGTGCGGGCGAGGAGCACATGCGTCACGCAGGTCCGGAACAAGGATATGACAAAGTAGGGCTCTGGGCACGAACAAACAAAAATTGGCCATAAAAACAAACAGTGCGTAAAGACACGTCAATAGTACAGGCAAGTGAGCGATGTTGAGTAAAACATGGAACTGCAGAGGTTTTAGGGGGATTTTCCATGACCCGTCTTTACGCCGCCCACCAAAATTCTCCCGAATCCTCAGCAGAGTCAAACGTTTGGTATAAAGGCTCTGATTCTAACTACCTACCTGGACCATGCTGTCAACGCGCGTGCCTAATGCTTGTCGTCAACGTTCTACTCATGGTCGCACCTAATCCGGTGGCCCGGCCATTCTACATCTTCCACGAGAACAACTGACCGATGGCGGGCGTTAAGGGAAAACAGATGCCGTCCATGGAAGAGCCGTCAGGTACTGGTTGTATGTGCTTGCGTGAGTGTGTGTGTGTATGTATGATGTAATCGCCGCAACTCCCACATACGCAAAAGACATTCAGTAACGTCGAAAAAACGGCGGACACTGTCACATGTTTGATAGGTGTTACGGAGTATAGTGTGCATCAGGTATGTGCGTATGTGTCTGGATGTACGATAGAATTGCATGTACTACCACATACAGGAAAAAATTTTCTGTAGCGTCAACGAAAGACAGTGAGCACTGTAACGTGTATTGACGGAGACCATGTGTTACAAACGAGTATAATGTAGGTGTGTGTTTGCGTCGGTGTGTATGATGTTTCGATACATCAGTGTGTCGTGAAAGCTCCCATATATGGGGGTTTCTTTACCCACCTCGAAGACGAATGCGAAATAGTCTACTAAGCCTCAAAGTTATCAGCTTCTCCGCCTTCACTCTCGAGTAGGCTGATACTGCGTATGTCGCGAATTAGCGCTCCGTTGGGTGTCATCACCTTCACCGTTTTTATCATTCCGTCAGTGCTCTTGATGGTTTCCATAACCACTCCGATCATAACCACATCCCCAACTGTGAATGGTCTTGTTTTGACCAACCACTTCTGTGGAATCTGCAGAGCCGGTATTTACTCCCGCAACCAGCGCCTCCAGAAAACCCTGGGCAAGGTAGTTTGCCTGCTTCCATCTGTGAAGTAAGCTCTCACGAAAATTTACCGGCCCTTAGAAACCCTCGTTCAACGTTAACGTCAATAAGTCGTTCGGGGTGAGCGCCAGATGGATGGGGTCGCCGATCATTGCTGAACCAGGGGGCGGTTGTTCAGAATTCTCTCTACCTCAGTCACAACAGTGTTCAGCGTCTCGTCGTCGGGCGGCTGTTGCTCCATGAGTGACAGCAACATCCGCCTAACAGACCGGATCATGCGTTCCCATACGCCGTCGGGGTGACTGGCCTGCGGAGGGCAAAAATGCCATTGTATACCGTAGGCCACGGTTTGATCCTGTAGTTCGTCCTTGTTTATGTTTTTGTGCCAGCGCTGCAATTTCCGGTGAGCGCCCCACAAAGTTCTACCCATTATCTGAGCATATATCGGCCGGTACGCCTCTTCGGTTGATAAATCTCTGCAAGGCCCGTAGGAAAGATTCGGTCGTCATCGAATGTTCGACTTCTAGGTGTACCGCACGTGACTTCAGGCACGTCATGACACACCGATATCGCTCTTCCAATCTTTTCCCGCATTTTATCCACAAGGGCCCGAAATAGTCCAACCCAATGTTGCTGAAAAGCCACCATCCCGCAGTCAATCTGCACTCTGGTAGCGGGGCCATGTGTTGTTTGCCCGCCATGGCATTGCTTCTCCTACATCGCACACAACGTCGGATTACACGTTTCATAGTCGCTCTTTCTCTCAGCAACCAAAGACGATTTCGGGTGACGCTCGTAAACTGACCTTCCCCGGCATGTCCCTCCACGGCGTGGAGGTGTTGGATAATTAGCTCTACCACAGGTTGTCGAGCCAGCAGCAGCATAGGGTTCTTCTCGTCGAAGCTCAGTTGAGAGTTGGTCACCTACGGTTCACCCGCAGAAGTTCATCAATGATTTTGGGGTTTAAACGCTTTAATTCGCCCCTTGGAGACAATATTTCTTTGTCGATTGCTCCCACTTCTTCCGCCCTCTCGTGTTCTCGGGCGAAAACCTCTCGTAGTATCATTCTGAAAATATCGTATTCTGCAGCTTTTCGCTCGTCGGGACTTATCAGACCCACTGGTATCCGGCCTGAGGGGCGTAGCCCTTTCATGAATAGTAAATTTCTCTTGAACCTGGCTAGCCAAACTAACGCACGAAATGTCTTCATCCATAAAGAAAATCTGACCAATCGCGATAAAATGGATGTCGCTTTGACGACGTTGGCCGCTATCACTACACCTTTGATCTCCAGTTCCAATTTCGTAGGGGTTTTAATTCGGTAACGTGCCAGTCCTGTTCAAGAATTTGCAGGATGTTTGGCCCCCTCGTTCACGTGCCTAGTTGCCTGAATTTGGTAGCACCTCGGGAGCACAGATCAGCTGGGTTATCGCCAGACCTGACATGCTTCCACTGGTTCATGGCTGATTCGCCGTGAATAATCGTGAGTCGGTCCGCAACGAAAGTACTAAACCGGCTCCGGACGTTGTTAATGTAGTAAAGTACTATCGTTCAGTCCGTCCTAAAGCTAACCGACCAAATGTAGAAGTCGAAACATCTCACCGCTTGTACCGTCTTGACTGCTAACACGGCTGCGCTGAGTTCAGGGCGTGGGATCGAGACCGACTTCAGTGGAGCAACGCGGGCTTTAGCAAACAGGATCCTCGTAGTATATTGTCCATCTGCCGTGAACCATCGTCCGTACATCACAGCTCCATAACCGACTTCGGATTCATCGGGAAGGGCATGTATTTCTCCTATCCGTGTTGCATGACCAGGAGCCAAACAATGTTTATTTCCTTATGTTCCCCAATTTCTTCAAGGTGTGCAGAAATTCTTCCCAGTCCAGCCGGTCTAATCGGTTCAGTGACTGGTCCCAATCGACTTTCTTACGGCACAGCCGCTGCAGCAAGATCTTTCCGGGTAGCAGCCATGGTGGAACAAAACCGAGCGGGTCGATCAGACTAGAGAGAGCGGATAGTATACCTCGACGGGTTACTGGCAGCTCGGGGACGCTTAACTCGAAAAAAGTAGTCCTTTTTCGAGTCTCATTGTATTTCTAGTGTGCGTTAGATTTGGAGTGGAGAACCGTCCAAATCACTAACACTTTCGGCTGTCTCGTGGTTCGAAATGACTACGAGCACTTGTGAAGCGTTCGACATACCTTTCGTTAGTTGGAAGCTGCCCTCTTCTAGCAATCTTGTTAGGCTCCAGAACTGCGCTAGGGCCGGGTCTACAACATCGAATGACCCATGATAGTCGTCCACGTAGAAGTTTATGATGAGACTATCTACCACCGACCGGTGGAACAAAGCTCCATGTTTGTTCGCTGATTCTCGAAGGTCGTAGTTTGCACAAGACTGTAATGATGTGGCTCCGAAGAAGTGGACGGTCATCCCATAATTTATCAGTGCGTTTTCCCGGTCGTTCCCTTCCCACCAAAGTAAACGCAAAGCATCTCATTCTTCTACCGGTATTTTCACCTGGTGAAACATTTCAATGATATCGGCGGATAAGGTCACTCTACCCACTCAGAAACGGCACAAAACGTTGTGGTCCAGTCAGGTCTTTGTAGTAGGCGATCGTTTAACGACTTTCCCCGGAACTTTGCTGCACAGTAGAAAGCCACGCGCAGTTTTTCGGGTTTCTTGGGGTTGATAACCGGTCGTGAGGTAGATACCAGATACCCTTTCAGCCGTCGGTGTTGGCAGGCACCTTGTCAACGTATCCGAGAGCTCCATGGCCAGCATCACAGAACCTGCAACTTGCTTGCGTTATGGCATCGCGTGAAATGGCGTATATATTGGTCCAAGGCTGATATTTTGGCTGTTCCTGAGCAGTGATTTAAACCTGGCTAGTACTAGACTTGTTTGCTCGGTTACTGTCCGGATAAGTCAGTCAAATCTACTGTCGGCTATTTTGGTTTGCCTGTCCACATATTCGGCCAGGTCTTAGAAGTTAGCCTCCCGGTCGCCTTGGCTTATACGTTCCGCCTCTTCCGCCCACGGACCCTGTATTTCGGAAGAGACGTGACGGACTATGCCGTCCAAGGCGTACATTGCATCTAGGTCAGTCTTGTAACCTAAATGACCGAATGCTACTGAGCAGTTCTGCAACTTGATCATCAGGTCGGCCGTTGTGTAGACGTCGCCTTTGGTTCTTTTTGCCTCTACCATCACGCCCTCTATTGGGTTACGGGCTAATTTGAAAGATTGGCCAAACAGGTTCACTCAAACTTTTCCTTGCTCATGTGTAGCCTTTTTCCGGCTCGGCCATGGTACACCCATCGACAGCTTCCCTTGCTCGGCCTCGACAGTAATGAGTTAGATAGAGAAGCTTTTGTCCAGGGTCGGTTATCTTATTTTCCAAGAAAGTTTCGAACTGCTTGACGAACTAACAGTAGTGTTCAGATAGCTCGTCAAAAACCGTCAGTTCTACTCTTGGCAGATCGATCGTTGGTGGCGTTGATGTTTTATAGTCGGCGACCGTATGGAGTTTATTATTTTATTGTGCTCTGATCTATGGGAAAGGTCGTAGTCGTTGGTCTTCTGCTCACGTTTTTTTTTATCTACGCTTCTGTTCTGCTTCCTGGGCCTGTTTCCTAGCCGATTACAGTTGTTGTTCTGGGTCTAATATCCTCAGCTTGAATAGATCGACATTCTTACAATCCATATTGCCCTCAGTAACGCATGAGCCTGCACTGACAGGACTAGGCGATCTAGCATGAGCCAAGGAACGAAAAGTACCCAAAACCTCCCCAGTGACTTGCCGCATTACATTCTGTCCAGATTCCAATGGCTTTGATCCTTTTTCTTGGTTTTTGCGAGTTTTCTCGTTCCAAATTGGTCAATTACCTATTGTAACACACGTTCGAGGAATGCGTAGCCAACTTCACAACGGATCCCGAAATCAAAAGGCGATCATCCGTGATATTATACGACACTAGATTATTGAATGAACAATGACACCAAACGGATACAAACCTCAATTATGAGATCACAAGGTCTCATCAATCGAGAAACCGAATTGCGACGTGCGGGCGAGGAGCACATGCGTCACGCAGGTCCGGAACAAGGATATGACAAAGTAGGGCTCTGGGCACGAACAAACAAAAATTGGCCATAAAAACAAACAGTGCGTAAAGACACGTCAATAGTACAGACAAGTGAGCGATGTTGAGTAAAACATGGAACTGCAGAGGTTTTAGGGGGATTTTCCACGAACGTTCGTTACACAGACTGCCACCCAACAGCGATTCGCAATCGTTCCTTTATGTCATTTGTATCAATTGAGATGATAGACAATCAAAAATGCCATCGCATTCATCGGTCACGAAAATATGAGTTATATATTAAATAGAACATATGCTCAATGAGGCATTTTTGTTGGTTGGTTGGTCCGACGACTCATTCTCATTCAATAAAACGCTTTTATTTACTTACATCTCTACATCCGGGTTATCCGCTCCATCCAGCATTCCTCTTGGACTGATTGCGGAAGATTTTAAAATTCTCGTCAGGTCCCTTCAACAATAATCTCGACATAGTGGCATCACTTGGGATCTGCTCATCTTATTTATCGCAACCCAGCAATAAAATGCATGTTTGAATTTCTTCCGCAATATTTTATGAGATTGCACACAACCCCTCGTTCCCGATCTCAAAAATTGTACATCATTGTCTTTCATTCGATAACAATACACACATACATTTGTTCGCACCAGAGCATATGGACCCTTTGTGTTTTATGGCTTGCTCGTTTCCCCACCAACCCATATTCCAGCATCACCGACTTTCTAAGCTCGTTCTCTTCATAAAACGCTTTTCTTCTGATGCTGGTTTCGTATTCACTCGCAGATATACAAAGCACATACTTTGGAGACAGATTCCCTAGATACACTTCTGGCCTTAATGACAGGGATCTTTCGTCTTTTCACTAAGATGAATTTTGCCTCATCAATAAGCTCAACCGAAAAATTTGTAGTCAATTTCAAGTGATGTGATTTTATACACACATTATTATGTCTAAACGATTTAGCTGACTTGACTTGACTTAATTTGACAATATGTTTTAATAATTAAATGAGAAAAATGGACGTGAAAACGGGAGTAAGAATAATCAAGATATTGACAATGAAAATAACACAGTCACTGTCCATAAAACTTGCTCGACATGTACTTGTTCACAACGATCGTCGAGGGCACGCTGATATTCTGCCCTACTTGTAATACTTGGAGCCGTCTTCCAATTTATTCCGTGTTCAATCCCCCGTAGGCATTGGGGAAAATAATGAATTTCTTCCTCCTGTCATTGCTTTGTTACTTAGTGATCCTATAACCATGATGAATCAATTTCATATTTTGTTGACATTATCGAATTTATGAAACGGTGATATGGTTCGTGACAGTTGAAAAACGCCCTTGAATTGTTCTCAAGCAAACGCTTTGAGCAGAAACTCATCACTGGAGCTAGTATTATTAGAAAACAATCGCGAAGTGCACACAACACTTGCCAGATTGCACTGATACTACTTCAGCGCAAAAATAAAATTTCCAAATTCAAACGTCATATTCTAACTAAATCCCCATTCAGCGCATTATGTTTGTTGTGCTGTTCTTTAGGCAAATAGCGCAGACACCTTAACTTCGTGAATATTCGGATAACACGTTTAGTTTCCGATTATTATCGGTGGAAATTTTCATGTCGAATTGTCGATAGATTTATGATATTTACTGGATCCAAAACAAGTATTGCCTACGCAACCGCACCTACAAAAATATGATGGTTGTCCGAACGGAATCTGATCCACTGAATCCACTGAATTGGAGACGACTTTGAAAAATTGCCTATCGCGATATTTGGACCAAGTGCATTCGACAACGGAAGAAACTCCAGCCATGTTGCTTATATCAAGCAGTCTTAGATCGCTACTTAAATGGTTGGATTTCAGCGATTTGACATAATTCCAAGGCAATAATCTCCGACCAGCCAGTAGGATCATGATGAGCCAACTTAGTCAGTCCATGGTCAAGATGAAGGACCTCAAAGACTTAACAGTACACTGACACCAACAAAAGTCAAAACCACTTTAGAGAAGCTCCTGATTGCGCAGCAGGAACCGAGACCAAGAATGATGATCTTGTTGATCTAAACGAGAAGACGGAACGGTCGATTAAACGCAAACAGCCTACCGCACCGGTTCGAAAATCTGTACGTAAAGCAAGCCAAATCGACGAGAAAATTCTGAGGGAGGAAGGTTGTAGTGATTTGATCGTCTACACACGCGGTCCAGTGCGACGTTGCTTCATTTCCAGTATCCAGCTCATCAGGTTAATCCCGACGGTACTTCTTAGGTCGTGTCAGTCCAACGAGGTTGCATTGTGATCAAGCAGGACGATTTTTGCCAATAAGTTCAAGCCCATTTGTGTACATGAACAAATGAACACCAACCAAATGTGATAGAATACATTCTTGCTATACTTTTCTGTTCTTGTCGTTCTTCCAGTGCGCGTATTCCGGGTTCAGGTTTTTTCATTACGTACATTAGCTTGTTAGATACGATTCTTACAGGTACCATGTTTGATTTCCATTTATCTGGTTGGGAGTGTTTGTGTTGGATCTCTGAATGATATATGGTAATTACGGGTTTTGAAACAATTATTGTCCTCGTAGCCGCACCTACAACAACATGACGATTGTTCGAACCGAATCTGAACCACTGAATCCTCTAAAGCAAAAGACCGAATTGAACGTACATTTCGCAATTGAGAGTCTGCTTGGTGATAAAGACTGCGCTAATCCATGAAGTAGTATTGGTGAACTACTAAATCAATCAATGGAAATTGAACAGACGCTATACAGTGTGACTTTTATCTGGTGCGCAAATATCTGTAGGCCGTGATGAGCGACAAGCCAGTGCTAATGGCAAAACTCACAATGCTGCTAAACTGTATCAGTGACATTATTACATGTGAATTTTCGGTCCACCATAGATTCAGGATCTGGTGTTAAAGTTGAATTGTGAGCAGAGAACAACGGTTCACGAAGCAATTGGATTATCCAGTTCGAGTTCAACAGAGTTTCTTCGTGAAATATTAGACTGCGTTCTTTCATTATTATTCTTTGAACGTTTCGTATCTGAGAGGTACTCATTACTATAAGATCAAGACATTCAGCCATGATATCATCTGAACAGTTGCTCAGTTTGAAACACATACTGCTTTATACTGAGAGTCACTGATTCGTTATTTTGGCATGTGCATATTCTGAGACGAATGCAAGTATCACGTATACTGTCGGCTAACGATTTATGTCAAAGTACTTATCTTATCGCATTCTGCATTCATACTGCAATCATCATTCTTGCTGTCGAGATATTTTTTAGAATACTAAGACACAGCCAGGAAACCACGAGTTTTGTTTCGTTCATCATTTACCACGCAAATATATAGTTTACAAATAAACAAAAATACTCTTGCATTACGCTTGTGCAATAGATATATTTTGAACAATAATCACCAACAGAACTTGGACTTGGCTTCGTGCTAACGCAAGGTCTGTTGCGAACCACGAAAGCGTGCTTCAATATTATTGATTTCCCAAATTGATTTGTGGTTTGAGGATGCCCTTGTTTTTTCGTACAATTTTTAGTTTGTTCAAAGTGATCGCACAGCATGAATAAAATTGCTTTCTAAAATCTGAAAATATCCTCGTGACGATTTTGGATAGACGTTCTTACAGGAATGTAAATTTTGGAGCTCGCAATATAGACAATGCCGCATAAGCGACTAAGCATTATCTGTTCAATTTCATATAGAAATAAGCTTGGTGCAATATCTAAGCCACGTTTGCTTCGCATTATGCGCCGTGTTTCTGTTATATTCACTGATGATAATCCGTACGAGGAAAATCATAAATAATCATGCTCAAATACCCAGTGTTGATAGCTAGCGTACCTTTTAAAACAGCACAACAATTTCCTCATGGAATAGTGCACGAGGATCGTATTTGAAGTCCAAATTACTGTCTGGTCTGAGTATTTAACGGATGAATACGCCTCCGCTAGTACTGAATAAGTAACGAATATGGCGTGATATTTGTGATGAACGGGAATGATGCAATGAAAGCTTGTATACGCATAACTTGCAAACAAGTTGACATGTGTTGCTTTGATCTATTCGTGTGTGTGTATGCATTGTGTGTATATGCGTAATCGAGAACTGTACGTGTAGTATTTGCACGCTTGTGACACATCATGTTTGGATTCGTGCTAGTGAAGCACTCATCATTTTTTCGATGGCAATCAATCCCATTGTGAATCAAAGACCTCATGACTAAAGCTATCAAGTTGATTTTAAAAATGGGTGGTACATGATAACTCTGAGAAACGTTTCATTTCTATTTTACGAACCATCTAACTGAAAAATTTCGAGATAACTCCGTGCTCAGATTTCGTCTTACCAGATTATGGATGGGTGTATTTGTACCACTTTCTTGCAATGAGGATTTGGTATTGTTACTATTATTAGCATCCCAATTGATTTCAGCCATCAAAGAATTGTTTTTCTTGTGATTATAACTGATATCATGTTTACGACCAATATATCTCAATTATTTGTCAGATTATTTTATGAATTAAATCAAAACATTTAACTCACCATGAAAACTATGGATAATAAACAACTTTAAACCATCCGCCTTGACAATTATCCCGTAGAAGTCTCAAACTATTTCACCGTAATATGACTAGTCGTTCTCTGGTACTTTGTTTCGACGGCGTAAAAGATTTTCCTCGTTTGGGGTCATGTCACCAGTCCACACTGTTTGCTCGTCGATACACGATATATATACTGAAACTGAGGAGAAGTACCACTTATATTTGTTTTTCTCACACTCATTTAAGAGTCTAGTATAATGTTGCTAAGTTGTGAAGAGAAGTGTGGGGTATCAGCTTGTACAGTATTACATAAGGTGAACAATCTCCAGGCGCCGCAATAAAAGATCACACACAACTCTCAGTTCGCGGATTTGTGACCCTAAATCTCCCCTGTTGTCACGAGATAAGTTTTTTTCGGTTACACTCACCTCCTAACTAACGGAGTAATTGACACTTTAAATCTGGAATACACCTATGACTGAGAGGTGTTTTAGTTTCTTATGCATATTAACTTAGGAACAAGGACATGAGGCCGGAACTATCTATGCTTACAGTACCGCGCCATAACAGATACTTGTTTCAACCGTTTTTATAGAGTTGTCTTATTCTTTGTTCTTGTCTACCCAAGCTATAGGGCCGAGATCCTCAGAGGTTGGTTTTACATCACCATTGCTCGGTATAACATCGTTCCACCATTGGATCTTCAAGGTTGACGACCCGTTGACCGCACAGCAATTGACTTCTATGATGGGTGACTTGGTTCGTGGTTCAAGTCGCATTAGTTTACTCCCAATTCGAGGCACAGTGGGGCTCGAAGGATGCACTCTACTGATGATTTATAACAAAAGTAACATAATGGTGCTGTGCTTCTGTGGATTCTATAGGTAGTTGTAGTGTGTTACCGCATGATGAATCGCTTGGAATCAAATCAAATTTCAAATTATTTAAGTTCGTGAAAAATACACTCATCTCTAATTACAATGTGAGGATCCATAACAGAAAACTGAAACGACACGATAGTGAGTGCTTTTCATTTTTGTATAAGCTCATCTAGATTTGGCTATATCGTGACATGGTTAATGAAGTTTTGAAACGCTTCTGAATCCAAGTGCCGGATCAGTGGCTTGTACATTTTGATAATTATCACCAGCGTATGAATGAGAATATGTAAGTCAAGATATAGTGACAAAATTGGCAGGAGTTAGTCGGTCCTGTTTCTTGTGGTTGTAGCAATCACTCTTCTTCCGTGGCAAATCCTGCAGTGGACGAATGACAATGTTCGAAAATGGAATGAGAAATCGGTATAACCGTCGTGGTTAGCGATTTTTCGGCGACAACAGTTTAGCATATGAGTAGAATCGCGTCAATATAAATAAATTGTGGGCTTCTACAGTACTAATTGCAAAAGTAATTAGTGTCCAAGACAACCTATGTATCAATTGATCGGGATGATGATTTTAGCATGCGTATAAAAAGAGCGGTCACTTCTGTCAGAACCTTCTCTTCCAAAATGAATACGAACATAACCTGCATATGCGTTTTCTTCTTGGTGCTGGTACAGTAAAATCCAATAAAAATCGGCGTTTAAATTTCCAGTTGCGCTGGAATGAATGCACACTGTCGTGAATGAAACAATATCCACAATAATCTCACAGAGGTTAAATGGAAAAAGGAGATTTTAGTTCAGAACTGAGTGAAGTAGAACAAATTCCCATAGATTTCTCAATAACAGGCTTGTAGTCAGTGTGTGACATAATCAGCTTTCATTGGGGGAAACAGCGTGAGTCTGAAGAAACTGTCGAACCCTGGGTAGATGTGTGTCACCTCTCATTCATAATTTGTGGTATCCTGTTCCGGCCTTTGCTATTCAGAATGTGTCATTCCTGGGCATAAGTTTCTCTAAGTAACTGATCGAATCTGACCATAGGAAAATATAGCAATAGGATTGCGCGTCTCACATTTTAATATCGAACATAAACGTATGGAAATACCAGGACAGAATGCAGCTGGTGAAATATAAAAACGGACATGATTCTAGTTTTCTGAAACAACATGACTGACAGTGAGTTAGTTCTCGGTCAACAGTGGCGACTAAATTTGTATTGTTGGACATAATGAGATTATTTGGGAAACAAGACTGAGGTAGTCGGATCTTCCAGTGAAGTCAGTTATCATCAAACATTTGATGTCTTGCATCCCGGTGTTTGAATATTCAGTAGTGCAAAACTGTCCAAGCTGTCTAAGTTCAGTGTCGATGTGTTCAGGATTATATAAGAAGCGAACAAGGTGGGTAACGATGGATTGCCGTTGGGCAGTCGTATGCTTATGAATGGTTTCATATTTACTAATACGAATGGAGTAAAAAGGAACATTAGCTAATTTTTTCGTGAATCGGGTGATGTTAGTGATACGAAACTCTCTCAAAGAATCATTTTCGCATTTTCTGATTATGTGATAAAATAAAGTCTTTGAGATTTCCACGAGGTATACTACTAGCATGAGATAAGTGCATGAGAAATTCCCTTGTGGTGATGTCTCCGGCTAATTAACCAGAGAAGGACACGGGGAAAGAATACGAATTCTGAGACAATGTGCATGCAAGATTGCAGGTCAGTAGCCTAAGTTTCGGTAAAGGGCAGGCAACGTGTTCAGTCTATAAATATAATGGGTGATCAAAACCTCGGGGTATTTGGCAAATAACAGTTTTCTACTGGGGACATTTTTTTTCGTGAATATCTGAGATAAATTCCGACAAGCCCACATGCTTACAACCTTTGAAAAAAGAAAGGAGAAAATCTGGTCATTTGTATGTAATTCAGTTGAGGCTATGAACTTTGAACCAATGCTAAAGATCTAAAATATCAGACTGGATTTCGAATACAGCTTCTTCTGCATAATTCGGCACGAAAAATCAGTCTCCAATAGGCATGCGGGACTTGTGGGTTGAGAACGGGGGACAGGATTGTGTTTTTAGGACACCTTGGATTCCATCCATGATGGAAGACCTATCTCAGTGTTTTGTGAATTTCTACCAGTTAAAAACATGAGCAAATGATAATCCGATGCTTGGGGAGTTCATTCTGTTGTGTGGAAGATGATCGAGAGGGTTTTGTCGATCAATACTGTGAAATAGGTCATGGTAATAAGGAAAACTGGTGAAGATTTTCCCGGTACTTGAGTTATATACCTCAAGAAAGAGCTACTTTGTAGCAGGGTCCGATGTTCCCAGGGGATGTCTACGAGTAGCCCAAACTGAATCAAGATTATTATTGAAGTACAGACCAGTGTAAACATCAGTTTTAGTAAAAAGGTTAAAAGGTTATTAATACCAAACTGCATCAAGAATCTCGGCTGAGAACGGTTGAAGTCTCCACAAACAAGGCACAGAGAAATAATACATTAGCTCTAAAATTTGAAAGAAAAAATCCCAGGAAAACGTCTCTAAACCCGATAAGGCACGCGGAAGAATTGATAGCATTCTCAAGAACAATTGGTTTGCACAAGATTACAGATGCACCCATTTGATAACTCGAGTGCATAAAAAGCACCTGAACAAACGTACACCAAATACCTTCGCTCAAGGCGACAACCCATCATCCACGCTTCTTACGAGGCGAGAATCTGTTAACTCGGTAGAAAG
The DNA here is from genome assembly GCA_948099385.1 of Fasciola hepatica. NCBI lineage: Eukaryota > Metazoa > Platyhelminthes > Trematoda > Plagiorchiida > Fasciolidae > Fasciola > Fasciola hepatica. The sequence continues at coordinate 3,878,239 of CANUEZ040000198.1, forward strand.
TAAAATTTGGATAATTTGGTCATCAGCATTGTCACTGAGTCGCGATTCTTGTTGCAGTATGATTTTAAGCTGCTCTTATTCCGCACGGAGAATAAAACCGTTCAAATCACTGAAATGTCCAATGAGTAAGTACACATTTGAACTGAGAATCATGAGCATGCACATGTGTGATGATCTTGCTGCCGTAGGGCTACCTTAATACTATACTGCGCCTCTTCGATATTTCTAAATCATTTGTATATATCCATTTAATTCTGTGTTGATGAACTCAATGATGGAAATGGGAAAGATACATGAATAATTCGAAATATCCCGTCAACAGTTGTTTTTGTGAGTATTGATTGCACCGCCGGCAGTTTCTGGGTGGAATCAGTGTTTGGAATACATCTGATTGATTCAAACGACCATACTGCCGTAATAAATGATCCTAAGAAAACGCCGATTTAAATCTCTTGTCTAATGGGCCTTGTCCTTTTCATCCAGATCATACAAACAGAAATGGGATAAAGGTCTGAGAGATTAGCACTTCGCGTACTCTGGCCGACCCTGGACTGAAAACGTCAGTACATATTAAGGTGCGGTAATGAGAACACTGCATTCAAGTTCATTATCCTGGAGTTACCCTCCTACAATGTGTAAGGAAGGGAGATTGAGTTTTGCAGTGTTGATGCATAAATAAACAAACGTTTTGTGTCTAATATGTTCTTGTACAAAGAGGTAGGTGATGCACCATGATAAGAATCGCGTCGCCTAACGCCAATAGTTTCGGCATTCAATTGTGTAACGCTACTCTGAAAGACTGAGTCAAGTCAAATGTTTGGCCTGATGCAATGAAGCGTGGCCCCTGTGGGTTGTCTCATCAATTCTGACAGTCAATCTGCCATGAGTTTTGACACTCTTTGAACCGAGCAAAGATTCGTTCTGTCAACGCATACGTCACCGACGCAGCAATTGAACTGAGAGAGTCATTAGGTTCAGTCCAATTGTTTGAGTGATTTTAGAAAATCAAACCCTCTGGTCACCGGCAGCCATTGCAAATGCATCGATTCGCAGATGTGTATTTGGGCTTATTTATGATTTCGAATGATTTGGGTAAACGCGTGATAACGTTTGATGGGCAAAATGATAAAACTTGGCTCTTTTTGACCAAAGTCATTTTCTTGTTCGTGAGTGCCAACTTCTCGTGTTATTTCACAAATTTTCCGGGTAACTTCTGTTCAGTAAGGTCCATTTCACTGAAATGTTTTAATTTGGCTGTCGACAAGAGTGAACAAAATGCCAACATATCGTTACCTATTTCCTGCTCCAGAACTCCGCTGTTCAGTAGGTTGCTGGTGAAATCACTGGGATGAGTCCATTACGGTCACATTCCAGAAGTGTTTCTTTCGTCGTTCCCTCTTTGTTATCAGTGTTCTGCGTTTCAAATGTATTGAGTAGGGAAGGTAGTATCCAGTCACCGAGGAACATTAGCACTTGGTTCTGGGATGGATGGGAATGGGAGCTACCAGGGGAGCATTTTTAGTGAAGGGAATTCATCTATGGAGTGATATATATGTGTGAGGCTTATTGCAGAATTTCGACAAGTAGTTGCAAACCACCTCAAGCAGTTTAGCAACATGGAACTGAATATCTCATATCCCCAATGATTTGTGGGGTATTTGAAAAAAAATGTTAAGCTTAGCTGTGAACTGCACGCACTTTGTATTACGATGCTTGAAAGCTTGCATAGCTCATTACGGATTCACAGTGGTGAGGGCAGTATCAGGCACAAACAAAAAGTCCTACTTCGGTGATAAAACCACACGCCTTCTCCCGTCCATAATCGAGAACAAGATTGGGACCAACTATTGTCTGAACCGACCGGACCCGATTCAACCAATCGAGTTGCTATACATTAGCCAACCAGGAAAGGCGCTCATCAATAGCAGTTGAGGCAATACGTTCGCAGGAAAGGATTTGTTCATTATCACCGCATATCCTATGTGAGTGAGATATTTTGAATAAAGGGGCCAGTTAGAATGTGAACAGACGGTCATATTGACCCTTGACCTCCGGTTGGCATTGTTCTACGGTCTACTGAATGACAAATGCGATTTTCACTTTATTCGAATAAACTCGAGTCTCTTGTGTGGTAGTGCCCTGTGCCTCCTTTCTGGGCTGGGTCGATAACTAATCAGTGGCAACTGGGACGAACCCAAGCGTTCACTTAAGATAGAATACGTCCAACCAAACGGAGATTTTCATGCAAATGATCCAGGTAAAATAAACACATTTATTAGTTGACAAATGATGGACCAATGTCCATGCAAATATTTTTGGAGGCGAACTATCTGCCATTTTATTTGCCAATTTTAGACGCTAATAATCAGGAAGTGGTTTATTCAGTGTATGCAATAGAGGCGTAATACATGTGTAAATCAGATGAAACTAGCTGGGACAACCATGGACAAATGGAAGAATATCTTGGTTGGACTTTGTTTCCCATAATATAATACCAAGTACACGATATCGAGCAGAGCAAAATGGCATTCAACATGTTGATTTGGTATTCATTAGAGTTTTAGCGTAGGGCGCGAGCGACTTTGGCTTTGTTCGTAACCAACATTTTGATTCGTATCTAGTTGTGTGGAAACCATTGGATTGTTCATCTGGACGAAAGCCGTACAACAGTGCAACATGAACGATGCCAGTCGAACATTTGAATTAGCTGGTATCAGACAAGCTGTCAATGTCCTTTTGCGTATTGTTCCTACGGTTAATCACAAAAGCGGCTTATCTACATCAGTACCCTTATTACACGTTTTTTTCTCAGTTTATGTCAACTCCTGATTTTGAGAAAATAAACAAACTGACAGGTTTCCATCCACCAGAAACTCCGGGTCTAATTCTCAATTTATAGATTTAGGGAGTCCGAGTTCAACAGAGGTTCCCCATGAAATACTAGCCCTCGTTCTTCCAGTATAACTTATTGATCTGACGACTTGAACTGATTTTACCGCTTGGATGATTCGGATCTGGGGAGCAGTCGTGACCATAAGATCAACATACATTATTCTACATTATTCTTTTGAAAAAAGAACGTAGGGAGTGAGTATTTGTCAATTCTGATAAACATTTCCAGAATCGACACATGAATGCAAATAATCTGGTTCTAAGGCATTTCTATTTTTTTCTCAGTTCAGTCAAATCATCCAGAAATAAATTTAAACTTTGCTCGTGAAAATTCTGTTGAGTTGATCAGATAATTTGTCGAAATTACATGTAGTAGACAGCTTCACTTTTGAGCATGCCCGCAATCAACATCTATTCGAAAAGTAGGATGTGAGGGCCATCTGCACACGTGTTTTGAATAATTATGTAATTTATATGGAAGATAAATTTTATAGACTACATCCGCCTCCAAATTTTCTGACTTTGAATGTTCACCTATATCACCAACTAATCTAATTACCCTTGCATGGACCTGTACCTTTGGAACAGAGGAACCTCACGTTCCAGAAAAGTGAATATTGGGTGCCTTCCACTTAGGATCAGGTTTTCACTTCAGCCAATCAAGAAAAGCGGAAATCGATTAGTAAAACACTTACTGGAATTAGGTGACAATAATTTATATCTTATAGACTTGCACTTGCTGCAATTGTGTGCTCTATAGAATCGCAAAAAGTATGTCGTGCAAGACCAAAAAAATGAAATTCTTCACTAACGTGATTGTCTTATTGTGCGTGCTGTACTCATAGCAAGCAGGCGAGTCGAATCAAGATCTTTTATCAACAATAAATTACCCACATTACCAAACATAGTGGTATATCCGGAAAATATCATTTAGTTACTTTACTGCGCTGCAGATGTTGTTCATCAAATTTATTAGAATAATAAGTTTGCGAATTCGGTTAGGATACAGCTACATTGGGCTAAGGATAAACAGCTTAGTCGTTTGAAAAAGGGTAATAGATCTGGTATGCTACGACTTTGCGTGAGAGGACAAGAATAAACTATTCGACAAATTACGCCAAATAACTTCGACAATCGGAAAAAAATTCCAAGTAGTCGGCCTCAAGAGAAAGTGTAAATTCACGGAAAAAGTGAGGAAATTCCAAAAAAAACTTAGACGTCATGGAGCGTGTGATAGAAATTTGAAATGACGATAAAACCAACAGCAAAAACCACAACACGAAAAATTGTATAACGATCGAAAGAAAGAAAATCGGGAGAATAAAAAAGGGGATAACATACGAAAAAAAGATTAAAAAATGGAAGAGAAAAGTGATACACGAAAATATACCGAAAAATTAAAAAAGATTAAAGAAAATAACCACAGGAGATGGTTAAAGATAAAAAGAATTTAGTTAATTATAGTCGCAAAGAACGAAAAAAAGGTGAGCAGTGTTATTGATCATCTTGGAATTGGTCTCATTCACTTGTTCAGCATGATTCACTTGATGGACGGTGTGGAAAAATACGGATCATGCTACCGTGTTCTCGTCCCAATTTGATTGGTCTCTTTGCTACAACAAACAATTCGCATCGGACTACTTCACTGTGTCCAACAGACGAACACTTTTCCCAATTGGTTTTTTTATCCACACTTATTTGCTAACGCAAATAATCACGATCCGGTTGGATATTTTAATTGAAAATAAAGGGAAAATCCTGGGCACTGAAATTATCCACTCACAAATTACCCCTAGTTAGATAGATCTAAATACTCGAAAGATTCGATCATGAAAACACAAATCAAAAGTATATTTATGTTATCTTCTGAACTATTCGAAGTGAGCTGTAAATTTGATCATTCTGTGCAATAGCACATTCATCTACTTGTTGGCCATCAAATGGTCCAATATGGAAAATCAATGCTCATCCGACCAATGAACAGTGCATGAGCACTATGTACACGTGTTTGATCTCACTCACTTGTTCGTAATTGGGAGAAGTGCGTATTGATCGACTGCCAACTTCCATCCGAACACGAATTGGACGATTGATAGTCTGATCGGCCTCTTCTGCGTGATCAACACATGAATGAATAAGAACTGAGAATGATCCATGTGATTTTTCAATCCAAATTCAAATGGGATAAATATGGACTGCTGATTACCCACAAAAGTCCACATGAAACCAATTTGTAGTCATTTCACTTGAACATATTTCCAAACAAGTTAGAGAAAAAAGCAAATTGGATAAGTCCCACCTCTTTCACAATGGAACAAATACAAGCAAACAATCAAACAATTCATATTGATTTGTCTTTTTTTCCCTAACTGTTCACACTTGTGAACAAATATATTCACACTCGACATGTGGCAGTCGGCAAGAGAGAACAGACTCACTCGCTCACTCGCTCTCTCGCTCGCTCTCTCTCGCCCTCTATCTATCACTCCCTCCCTCCCTCCCTCTCTCTCTCACTATCTCTCTGCCTAGTATATCATTTCACTCCACTCAAATACGACAATTATTCATATTGCATTGTTGTTCTCATTTGATTGTATAACTCCCCCGATCCCTGTACATTGTTCCTTTCTCATCTTTTTTCATTGTAGTGTTAGAGGACGGTAAACAAGGTGAGCTGTGTAATTGATCATCTTGGCATTGGTCTCATTCATTTGTGTGGCTTTATTCTCTTGGTGTTCTATGTGGAACCTTCATATTACTTTTGCTTTATCTTTTCTAATTTTCCTTTCTTTTTTTCTCTTCGGATCCTTTTTTTTGTTTCCCTCTTTGTTTCGCCTTTGCCCTTCTTTATTGTTCTTCCGTTTTTCTTGATATTCTTTTCACATGTCATCGTCTATCTCTCCGTGTTCCGTTTTGCTTTTGTCCTCCCTCTGTTTCCTGTTACTGTCCTTATTTCTCTACGGCCAGTTTTTCTTTTTTTGGCATCTTCGTTCTTTTTTTCTGCTTCTTCTTTTGCTCCTTTTCTCTTGTGTTTCTTCTGCGTCCATTTTTCTAATTTATATTCCACTGGTATCTCAATCATGAAATTTCGCTCCACATACCTCCGGACGATCTTTTTTTCTGTTACTGACTCACCCACCTTGACTTTCATATTGAAATTTGCATCTTATTCGTTTGTTGTTCAATTGAACTAATTAGAGCACATTTTGCGTTCGTTCTGTCGCAATATTGAAAATACAACGAGATAAATGCACTTCTCTTCGACTGGCCCCTCTTCTTCCAACCACCCAGTAAACCAGCAGGAACAACTACCACAGGTAAGCTCGACTTGATGCACGAAAATTGTGTCAGGTTTTCCTAGAAATGAATAACATCCCGTTATCCCGTATTCCCGTTTGAATTCGAGTAAACCTTTATCCAATCACATATATCGCCATGAAATTGCTTGTATACCCCAAAGACATTTTTTCATTGGTGTAATTTTGTTGCATGTAAATGTGCCTTTTCAGTAATTTGCTTCCATTTTATTTCTTTTCAGGAGGCAACTCGAGGATCACCAATCGCATGTATCTTCTCGTATTCTCCATAACGAGTCTGGGATTGATCGGGTAGAGTAGACAAACACTTACTAGCTGCAGATATTCTGCTACCGCTCGCCAACATTTTCTATGCGTTGTTTCATAACCAATAAAAACATCGTGAATAACTCCTGCAAAACCCAAGTCTTTCGAATTGATTTCATCCGTTCTCTCATATATCCGGATGAGTGGAAATCCACTGCTTTTTGGAGAGCTTCGCCTACTCAGAGGAGACATTTATGAGCTGTATTACAAACTCCCGTGTCTAAACGGTAATATAACGTCTTATGCAATGTTCATTGCCACCAAGTCTACCTATGAGAGACGGGACACAAATAAATAATAGAAGGAAGAGGGACGCGTCTTGGATCTCAAGTTTTGCAAAAAACAACGAAGCCTTTTAAAGATCCACAGCTTAGCGATACAAAAGCGTAAGTTTGCCAAAAGTTATCATGAACTCGATTATAAGCCCTTGTCTCCTCGATAATGTAACATATGATTGAAACTGGCTCTCAAAATCTTGAACAAAAGAATCTTATTCAAAATCATATGTCAAACTTACATCTTATTCTAATCGGTGTAATGACAAAGGTTCAGCCGTAACACATGGATTTGCCATGATATATCAAACACTATTTTCGAAACAAATCAAGTAAATTATAATGCAAGGAACGTTGTTGTACGCACACTTTATCTTAGTGTAAATGACCAAAATTTCAAAACATTAGTCGCATCAATCGCAGAACTGGAATGCATTAAGTTTTCTCCCTAAATGTAGAAGAGCAAAGGTAAATTAAAATTCCTAGTGATTTTCAGCGTGAACCTAGAGTTAGGACTTGATTATGTCAGCAACCAAAAATGTGATGTTATCGCTGGATGTGTGTTACTTCAATCTGCGTCATTTGCACACAAACGTTTATACTGGGATCTTTTTGATTAGTTCATATACAATTCATTGGTTCATTTAATGCTTCACTATTCAGTTTCTACATAAAAACCTAAAGTTGTTAACCCATGAAGCACTATTCACATATTCGTTATGCGTTCAGGAATCTTCAGTAGTGCTTATTCAATGAATTCGAAATCATCAAGCTTGAATTCAAGATCCACTGATTAGAGCTGGAACATCCAGATCTGGGTCACAACGGTTTGCTCCTCGCAAACACTACCTGATGAACATTCTTGTCGTCGATGGATTTACTAATCTTAGCCTTCAACTCATGATGCACTGTGACAGCAAAAACATTCACAACGTGGTCCTAAAAATCGTGAAGCCAGCGGAAATTCTCTGCCGAGTATGGTTACTTGTGCAGCTTCTATTCAGGAATACAATTTATATTTCGACGATAGCCAAATGTTGTCAACGCATTACCGCCGATGATATGCCTTGCCAAATTGGAAGATAATGCACCATTCTCCATTTCAAGCGGGTCATTTTATACTTGGAAATATCAACTAAAATTGGTGTTGTTTGTTCAAACAGTAGAACTAAAGGTTCATACGGTTGTTAGTCGTTCATAAATATTTAGTAACCGACACTACATCAGCTGATGGACAGTTTTATTCAACGCATTGGGATTTGTGAATCAGCAAACTATCATCCTTCCTAATTTTAGCTCATTTTGTGAGCTGTTGACCAGTTCACGATGTCTTACATCAACTACAAGGGCAAGGCGGAGAGGAAATCAACCGTATGTATGTATGGGGGAGCTGTTGGCTGCTTACAAAGCGAGAGTAGTAGGTCGCAGATTGTGTCCGTCAGAGGAAAATTGGATGACACTGGCCTGAGCACCTGTATCATTCAGAATCTGCCCTCCAGGAAGCCAATAGAAAATGTGGAAATGGCGACCAGATTAGGAGCCAGAGACAGCGGTCTGTCTCATTTCCCGAATCCGTTGTTTTGGAAGCAAACGGTGACTGGCATTGGCCAGCTTGCTCCCCAAAATGTCTTCGGTACCAACAGTATGATGGTCAATACGAGGAAGCTAGGTTATTGCGATAGGAGTTTGTGTGGGACATCGAACGGCTGTGAGTGTCATGCTGGGGAACAGCATTTATCTGAGGATCCGGTGGTATAAGACTCCTGCAAAAATGCAGTGGAATTATCAGTGGATCATCAGTGTCAGACATGATACTTAGACGCAGAAAAGCGAACTCACTATTTTGCAGTGAGAAGGCTGACGCGATGTTACTGCAAACGCGTGTATTCGAAAAGTGAGCGATTAAACCAGTACACGAACGGACCGTACGTGCGTATGTGTGCTTCAGTAGAGTCAGCTGACCACGGACCGATAGGCACACGGAGCAAGTGAGAGTAGACGGTCCAGCAGAGTTGAGATAGATTTCAAATCGGTGAAACGTCTGGACTGAGGCGTCAAAATAAGCACACGACTGAACTGTACTCAAATAAGACAATTATTCATATTGTATCGTTGTTCTCATTTGATTGTAAACCTCACTCGATCATTGTACATTGGTAATTTGCTCAGCATGATTCACTTGATGGGCAGTGTGGAACAATGAGGATCATGTGTTATCTTCCCTGTTCAGTTGCTCTTTCCTGCTGCATTCTCCTCCGTTTCCGTGTTTTGTTTTCTTCGTTCTCTTTTACTCCTATCCATACTGTTCCCCATCCAGTTGTATATTACTTCTTTTGAACTGCTCCACGTTTCTTGCCTTTTAATGTTGATTTATTGTCGTTTTGATCCCTGTTGGATTTTTGCAAATTTCTAATTTCTTATCAACCAATGATCTTTATATATGAACAATATTTAGTTCTCTGTCATGTTTCGAGTTTTGTTTGTTTTTCGAAGTGCTTACTCAGTCCAATTTTTCCTAAATTCCGTGCTGCGGAAAAACCAAAATACGAAATGGAAGTCAAAATACTCTCTGAAGAATGATGTCTTGTTCACTAATTAATTCACTTTGACTTCCACACTCAAATTTGCATCCGATTGGTTTGTTAGTTTGGTGAACATTTAAGCACACCTATCGTGTTCGGTCTCCCTCGTCATTCTCAATACAACAACACAACTTCAAGTCACATCCACCAACCGCTATTCAACCTTTCATCAACTGCTGGACCGGAAAAAGCGATTACTACAGGTAAGCTGGACTGATGCAGGAAGTTGATGTCAGGAATGTTTGAGAACCATTAACATTCTGAATGGATTCGGGGAAATTCCATTACTCTATATTCATGTTTTAATTTTAGCAAAGTGATGACCAATCGATTTTATTAGCAAATTTCAATTTCACACTGTAGATGAAACAATAATTGTAATTGTTTATTATGGTCCCTTTTAAATATTGCACAAAAATGTGACTCGTTGGTAAACTGCTTCTCTTCTTATTCCGTTTACAGAAAGCACTGAGCGACACGCCAGTCGCATGAATCTCCTCGTTTTCTCCTGAACGAGTCATGAATTTTTTGAGTATTGTAAACGCCCAACTTTGTCGCGGACATCCTGCTCAAAGTTAAAACAATTTTCTCTCCTTTCTAAAGGCCTAAAGGTAGGTTAAAGTTTCAAATGTTTCTGAGCTTGGAGTCAGGATCCGAAATTGATTGTGTTAGAACCCGAAATTTTGATGTTATCCCTGGGTGTGAGGTACACCAATCTACGTCGTTCACATACACTTTGAGGAATCGTCAGTAGTTCTTTTCCAATGAACTAAAAACCGTCGTTCTTGAATTCAGCTGGACCGTCTGGATCTGGTTCACAGCGGCTTGCTTCTTGCAAACCCTACTCGGTGGGTATTTTAGTCGTCGGTGGATATGAACATACTCAGCTTAGCCTTGACATCATGATGCACTGTCACACTAAAAGCATTCACAATGAAGTCTTAAGTGAAATGAAGTTAGCTGAGATATTCTAGCGAGAATGACTACCGGTTCAGCTTCTATTCAGAAATATAACTGATATCTAAACGCCAGCCGAATATTGTCAACGCAATGATACTAATGATATGCGTGGCCCAGTTAGAGGATATCTCACTGACTAAAATTGGTAATGTCTGCTCAAACAGTGGAACCAAAGGTTCATTCGATCGTCAGCTGTTCAATAGTGTTCATTTGCCGACATCACATAAGCCGATGGACAGTTTTATTCAACGCATTGGGATTTGTGAATCAGCAAACTCTCATCCTTCCTAATTTTAGCTCATTTTGTGAGCTGTAGACCAGTTCATCAATTTGAAGGACGAGTTTGCAGTTTCCGAACACAGGATTATAGCTTTGTTTTATTCGCGTTGCAAATATAGAACTGCCTCAGCCTCGACCCGCGGTGAGAAACTGCCATTGTGTTGTACGTTATTGGCACGAATTCCGTTAACAAATTGTGGTTCCCATGTTCAAGCATGTTTGTAGAATTCTTGTATAGTAGAGTACTGTAGTATAAACTATGTTGAGGTCTATTAGTAGAAACGAATATCCCGGCGTTTGTAATTTCCGTCATATCTGACACAAACTGTGTCAATCTCATTCATTTCTTTCTGTATTGAAACAGACTTGAAGGGCATAAACTCATAGACACAATCGTACTGGATGTGTAACATTGATTTCTTCACTGCTCTTCTCCAGCCCCTTGGCTGCCTATTCAGCGTTTACAACGCTTTAAAATACACCTCATTGAATGGTCACAGTGGAAACGCAATGATGGTTCAACCACGTCAATCATGATTCTGCTTTTCACATGCCTTGAGGTTCCACACTGCGCTCCTTTCTTCCGAAAACGGTAACCTAGTCTTCTCCGATCTCAAACTTCTCCACTGAGACCAAATACTTCCAAATGCTGCCCGGAATTCAACAGCGCATTATTTTTGCTTCCAAAGGCTTTTTGAATTTTTTTCCCAGGAACATTTTTGCAAAATGCAATGCATTGCCAACAAGTGGCATGGTCCCTAAAAAGGGCTTGTCTGCCAGTATCCCTGGTATTCCAAATCACATCCTTAGGGTTCGATCCTGCGGACTTCTGAAAGTAGTCCCTCCTCGGAGATAATTAGAATTCCGAAAGTGGCATCGCCCACTCCATCAATGCAGAAAAAAGGCCATCTCATCAACCATTAGGTTTGACGTTGTGTTGTGAGTTGAACACAGCTTAATACCAATTTCAACTACACCTTCCGGATTGATTTAACCCATCCACAATCAGCCACTGCGGAAGTCTGAGTCGTGAACTTGGAGAGTTTGTTAGGTCCGAAGAGAAAATGAATAAGAGATAAAAATAAACGGGGTTCACAGAAGCCGTTGTGAAGAAATCCAAGCAGTCATTTTTCTTACGAGGAAGTCAGAAATCTACACCATCGACATACTGGCTGCTATTGAGATTAGCTGAAAAGTGGAGTTTATCAAAGCCAAGGCTAAAACGAATGAGTCTGGGTTTCAAGCAGGTTGGTGAAAGTGCACGAGCGGTAGGAGGGTTGGTCAAAGATGCTCTTTCAAGTGCATCTTTAGGATGAAGAAATGACGAAAAATAATAAGTGCTGATGGAGGTAAGTTTAAACACTTTGTCAATTCTCCAGCCGTTGAATATTACTTGATCCAAAGAGGTGTCGCAGAGTGTTGGAAATAGCACAACTTTTAGAAAACCAAGGACCGATGAAAATGGATATTTGTGATTTATAATTATTGTCATTCTTTATTAGCAGATCCTGATTGCAATACGTATTGAGAAATTTGGAAAGGCGGTAAATAAACTGTCCGACAAAATCGGTGGGAATCACAGGTACAATGTATTTGATGTCGAGAACATCATATCAAAAACTGGACATGCACACACTAGGAATCGCAACTACAGCAAATTTCATAGAACCTGACTCTCGGTCTGTTAATTACAACTGAAACAGTTCAAAAGCACTTGTAGATATCCATTTCTACAAATCGGACAATCAGAAAACTAGGAAAAATGTGAATGTCAAGCTCCCAATAACAAGTAGATGCGGAAAATGTCTGTAACCAAGCAAAGATTCTTTCAACTTTATTGACCCATATTCAGCAATGTTTGCAATGAAATACTTAGTTTTGCCTCGTAGTCGGGTTTCCGAGTTTTACGGAGCATACAATACGTTTATATATCAGTATTAGGCCTATCTAGTTACGCAATGCTTGGGTTGATCCATGCCAACTAGACCAAATTGATCAGATTATTCACAAAATCGAGACAATATCCGTGAAAATATCACCCGCACGACTTTAACAAAGTAGTTAGCTTCAAGTGATCTCTTCTGGAATGACAGTTGCACGATAGGTTTAGTGTTTTGTAAATACCGATTTCGATGGTCTTTATTACATGGAGGTTATCTTGCCAAAGGTAAACCCAAACGGTAACTACTGTCGTTGATCCCAGTTGCCAAAATAGAAAGTCAAAACTCTCAGGGTGGAACTGAAATTATTGGGTATAGGTCGCATAGCTTTCCTCAATAAAGTTCGACTTATCGTGAAGTCAAGTTCGTTACACTATGATGTCAAGCCCAAGACGGGCGTTGATTTTCATGGTTAACTGGATGCGTTTTCACTGAAAACAGAAAAGTTCTAGCTTTTATACCAATCCGACATTTTACATTACATTCAGCTTAAGCAGTAGCAAAATTGTGCACAATAATATTAGCGTGACAGTCACGTGTTTTTTGCTTGACCAACGTTTCTAGTATAACCATTTGGTGATACCCAAAAGAAGATGCACTTCATCCAAGATGCAGAAGCAAAACAGAAACTACCCAGCACTGTAATCAATTTTTTCATCCACTGTTCAAGATTCACCAAGTGTAGGGCAGATGACTTGACATAAATATACGTGGAACTGTGCGAAAGTGGGTATACCTTGCTAACAATGAAGAAGTCTTTGGACGTCTCACATTGATGTAAAACCGTTATACCTTCGAGTGAATCGTACTCAACTTCTGGTGAAACCATCAAATAATTCAAAGGCATTACCATGCAAATCACTCACATTATCGAAAAGGTAAAAATTGTTTCGGAAGAAGTACGAATGAGTAAAGAGGTAACAGTAAATGAAACTGAAATCTTGCTTCGATCAGAAAGAAGTTCCATGTAGAGGGCAGAGTAAATTTGGTAAAAGGCATTCGGAAACAAAGTAATTTATAAACGCAGGCTTATCACAAAATTGCTCAAGCCTTCATACTTGAATGACAGGAGAACGCAATTCGCGCACACCGCAAATTACTATTTTGTACTTTGTATTCTGATGACATTCTCATTTTCTTACTCGAGAGTAGCGTATACGTGCATCTTGAGCCTCCAGCATTTATGATCTACTTCTCCATTTTTAATGTACTGTCACAGTACAGACTTATGTTTTATTGATGTATAATGCTTGAACATTCTAGGTTTATATTCCTGACTCTGCTGTTCAGTGACTACGTTTCGATTGTAAGACGAATTTGTTCTTGGTTGTTCACTTGGCTGTGAGTTATTAGCATTTATGTATTCCTATGTATTGCATCATTTAGAACCACAAAATAACGGAGAACTCTGTTATATGACTGGAATTTGTTTTACTGCCCATGACCGTGTACGGCCCATATCGTGTGTAAGGCCAGTGAGACCAAGTCCAAGTAATCGGGATAGTTGCTGCGCACACTGGACAAAATCAGAACGGCGACAATTAGTGTTTACTTTTACTACGAAGGATCTAATAGATTAAACTCAGAATAAATTAATGACGCATGGCATAGAAAGATCGAGCGTGGATGTGGAGCGTGATTCGGTGAATGAATAGTTAGAAAAGTCGGAGATGTTGGGTGAGATATCAGTATTTTCAGAAAATTCAAAGTTCAATTTAACTTTAAATTATTGGGTAAATTTATGAAACCAGGATGTCAACCGAATATAACTCTGAACGTTTTTACGCAAACGTTATTTGTGAATTTGGAGCTGAATATATGTGAATGCTGACCGAGTGGCAGACCTTTCTCCGATCAAAATACCTTGTTAGTGCTTGTTCACGCATCATCAATGCTCAGCACTCACTGACAACAAAATAGAAATAATTACTTCGTCAGATGTAATAGAAGACTTGCTAATATCTGATTGCTTGAATGAGCTTACAACGTCGGGGAAATTTTTGTCAAAATATATATCAGCTCTCCTACTATTCTGTAGTTGAGGAAAAAAGGCACGGTGAGTTAATTCTAAGGAGTTGTTACTTCTGTTTGCAATTCCTGAAGTCTGAACACGAAAGCAAATATCCTGTTATCTTAACATTTTGAAATTGTTCTTTGTTGAATAAAATCGTTTATATTTTCAAAGATTTTACACACTGTGAGTATAAAAGTAGGCCCCTTATCAATTATGTGATGCTGTACTTGATTCGCTTTAATTATTTGAAGTGGCTCCACCTGTTCCCCAGCTGAACTAAGAAGTCTTTAACGAGCGGAATAGGTTTTGTAAGTGTAGTGAAGATCTGCCACCACGACCAGCAGTCGCATCAGCCGCCGAAGATCTAATCACTGAGTGGATAACAATACAGTGTTTATGCAAGTTTCCTTATGTCCTTCAAATAATAACTAGACAGAATTCACTACCAATGTGAGGCTCTCACCGAAAGTAAAACTGATGATCCTTGTAATGTCACTGCTTTGACAACTGCATTATTCAGGGAACGCGTGATCACAAAATCAATTCTCTAGTTCTCACGTCACTACTGTTGGTTTTCGGGCGATGAAGCCATAGACAACCGATAATGCCCCAACCAAAGAGAAGGGCTTGAACGCGTTTTCCAGCAACAGCGAAATTCATTTTCACCTTTGTATTCGCTTGCAGTGTTCATTGCTTCGCGAGCTTACTTTGTATTCTTGGGCCTTTTTCAACCGCTGTTTGGCCAGCTTTGTCTCAACAATGTTGAATCAGAGAGCGATTCTGCCACGTGCTGAGTCAGGATCTGTAGACCCTCGCGAATGAGAAGGAGTTAGCTTGCTTGAGTTCGGAAAGCCCTTCAGGGAAACTATTCACCGCAGATTGTGTGCTTGATGGGTTGCACAGTATGAATGATGACGATCTATAAGTGCTACCAGGGTGACACAATGCACTAGCATATCCAATCTGATTTCCAGTAGGACGGTCTCGAATGGTCACAATGCCACCCGACAGTTGGCCGCGAGGTCAAATACCGCAAGCACAACTCCTGCGGCGGCAGCTCAAACCAAACTCCACACCAGTACTATAGATAAATCGTCATAGTAAAAATGAAACCAACAGACTGCTACTGAAAATCTCAGTTTTGACTTCACCATATATTTCAGTCTGCCCCTGCATTCGTGCCACTACTCAGGAGTGGTACATGACATGCTGCGTCACACCCGTAGTTCACTGGCCGCATGCACTTCAATTGTTTTTGAAAGATAATATAACCAGCAAATACCACGGCATTCTGGTTTATCTGTTCATCCAACTGGAAATTGTTTCCAGTCGATGTTACGCAACAATCTCGTTTTAGATATTGTCGGTTTATTTGTCATTCTGTCAATCACAGTTTAAAATTCTCACGCCCAACAACACTTGATTGACGAAAAGGCTGCCACGGTTTGGCTGCGTTTGGGTTTATACCTATAGTAGGATTGCACGTGAGTGTGCGTGCGTCAGTTGGGTCAGCTAACTACATATCGATAGGCGTACGAAGCAAACGAGAGTGGATTTCATTATGCGGGATGCAGTGTCTTCCGTGATGGTTGCACGTGTACGATCTGCAAAGACAGAAAGAAAACTCGGTGAGCCGGATCTCAGTAAGTGTATCAACAAGCATGGCGATCTATCTGAACATATTACAGGATGGTATAGACGGGCCGAAAAAAAATTCGAATCTGTAGACGTCCGGAGCGAGGAGTAAAAATCAATATGAGCACAACAGTACTGCCCTTCCAGAGCATCGGATAAATGTGCATAGATGCTCGTGTAAGAAAGACTATGGGAAATAAAAAAGCACAGACTTACCAATCCTGCGGCCAGAACGGGTTGGGAGAGGAGAGACAGTGTCAGCCTCTTGCGGAGTACTCAGATCGGTAAAACATGAAGACTGGCATCATTGGGAACAGAAGTAGAAGTTTCCATGGTGGAAACTAAAGCCATATAGTCCGAATCAGGGTGTGTTACTTTGAGGTGATCAATAATGTCAGTGTCTGGCCGACCAGCTTTATCAACGACAAAACATTTATCGTTATGGGAAATGATGTAAAATGGGCCTGAGTATGCTGGATGCAACGGGGGTTTACCAGCATCACAGTGAATGAAAATATAAGAGCACGTAATTAGACAATTGGGAATGCAGGTGGGACGAATGGAGGGCCGAGTTGAAGGCGAATGGAGTGATTTCATGTAAAAACTATGATTGTCGAACAAAACCGGCGGGATCGATAAATATAGGACTGCGTCTGAAAAACTTACCGAGCAATTGTAGAGGTGTGCCGAACACCAAATCAGCGGGACAAAAACAAAAATCTTCTTTCGGGGTAGTGTGCATAGTTAACAGGGTTAACGGAAGCGCGCCCGTTCAATTTACAGAACGAGAGGTGGAGATGAGAGAAGCTTTCTTTTATCCATAAAAGCGTTCCACTGATCTATTGGATGATGGGTTATGTACAGTTGAACGAATATGTTGAAAACCAAGGCGAGAAATGAAATCATAGAAGAGTTTGGACTGGAATTGTGCTCCCCTGTTTGTGGTGATCGTAGATGGAACACCAAACCTGGAAAACCGACAGTGTAAAAATGTTTTGTAAATTGTTTCACTGGAGGTGTCAGCTTTAGGGACAACCATGGGCCACTGCGTAAACCGATCTATGCATGTGTGGAAAAAATGGTGTCCGGCGGCTGGTGGTAAGAAACCAACAATATATAAATGGACATGGGAGAAACGATCATTATTTGTCGGTTTTTGTACGTGGGTGGAAAGTGCATGTCTGTGAATCTTGCTTCGTTGACAGGGTATACACGTTCTAGATAAAACACGAGCATCTTTATTCATATTCGGCCAAACATAGCGATTGGAAATAAGCCTGATGAAGGTTTGTATTCAAATATGGAGTATGGATTGTGAACGCGTAAAAATCAAGCGACGAAGGGAACAGGGAACAAACGGGTCCGGTTTGCTAGTGGACGTATTGCAAACAATTGTACCATTTCCGTCAGGTAGGGGTAAGTCTTTTACCATCAGAGAGGATGATGAGTGGAAGCTCTGTAGTTCTTGGTCATTCTTTTGAGCCTGTGCTATCTCGTACCTAATGAATGCTGTTGAGTCGTTTAGTCGATGGATGCCTGAACCAGAAAGAACACCAACCAAGTGTTTGCTTGATCCCTGTGTATACCGGATATCGGTGGTATATTGGAAAATGTAGTCAAGGTGTTTAATTTTCCTTGGCGAATAACGCTCATTGCTTGAAGTCAATGCATAAGTCAAGGGCTTATGATCGGTGTAGACAATAGAGCTTCTACCTCCCAAAATGTGTCAAAAGTGTTTTATTGCAAGCAATACACGGCCGAATGTGCTGTAACGAGACTGATGCGGTTGCAGGTTTTGAGAGAAGAACGACAACCACAGTCTGACTCCCCTAACTATCCGTAGCGATTCGGCCCCAAAGGTTATTTGGGAGGTATATGTCCGCAATACGAGAACAGCGTTGTCATCATTGCTTAAGTGTGCGAGCGTAATAACTTTGAACAGCGCTTGCTTAGACTCTTCGAATGCCGATTTAGCTTCGGAAGCAACTTAGAACAGGAGCAGCCTTCTTTAAATGTTAAGATAGTGGTTGTAAGATCTCCGAACAGTTTCGGATGAATCGGTAATAGTATTTGACAATGCCCAAGAAACGACGTAAATCCCTGAACGGTTTGGGTTCCTGATCGTCGTGGATAGTATTTACTTTGTTTTGATTTGGTCGGATACCTTCACTGTCAACGTGTTTGTCGAGGATTTCAACAGATTTGGCACCAATGATAGATAAGGTGTTGACCGCGATACCTTAATTTCGGAAGCTTTGGAATACCTGGCGCAAATGCTTGCTACGTTGGTTTTCATCCGTACTAGCAACAAGGACGTTAATAATAATATAGACGAAAGAAAAATCCAAGCCACGAAGAACTTGATCTGTGAATCGCTGGAATGTTTGAGCGGCTTTGCGCGAACAAATGAAACAAAAATAGTATCGTGATTGCGGCATCTTCAGATGCGACGGGAATTTGGTAGCACTCCTTCACCAAAAAAGGCTTTGAGAAAATGAGTTTGCTATACAAACAGTTGGAAAAGTCTTTAATGTGTTGAATTTGGTAACTGTCGTGGACCAGGGCGTTGGTGAGGTCCTGATAATCACCACATGGGTGCCAGTCACCGTTGTGCTTCAGGACCATATGTAGTGAAGAGGCTCAAGACTGCTCCATGGCAGATGTTCGAATTCTGCTTTTGCTATTGATAGAAGTACAGATAACAACCGACGACGACGCGCTGGGATTGGTGGACCTTCAGCGGCGATGTGATGTTGGACGCTGTGTGGTGTTTGGGAGATGGACGTTTTTGGTTGGGTGACTGCCGGTGAATCGTTTAAAATGGGGAAAAACGGAGAGCGTACTGTCATTGGACGTATCCCGAGCGATTTGATGGAGGTATTTGTGCCAATTTTTTATTGAACTTCTTGTTGGCCAGCAGAACACGATGTCTTACGTCAACTACAAGGGCAAGGCGGAGAGGAAATCAACCGTATGTATGTATGGGGGAGCTGTTGGCTGCTTACAAAGCGAGAGTAGTAGGTCGCAGATTGTGTCCGTCAGAGGAAAATTGGATGACACTGGCCTGAGCACCTGTATCAATCAGAATCTGCCCTCCAGGAAGCCAATAGAAAATGTGGAAATGGCGACCAGATTAGGAGCCAGAGACAGCGGTCTGTCTCATTTCCCGAATCCGTTGTTTTGGAAGCAAACGGTGACTGGCATTGGCCAGCTTGCTCCCCAAAATGTCTTCGGTACCAACAGTATGATGGTCAATACGAGGAAGCTAGGTTATTGCGATAGGAGTTTGTGTGGGACATCGAACGGCTGTGAGTGTCATGCTGGGGAACAGCATTTATCTGAGGATCCGGTGGTATAAGACTCCTGCAAAAATGCAGTGGAATTATCAGTGGATCATCAGTGTCAGACATGATACTTAGACGCAGAAAAGCGAACTCACTATTTTGCAGTGAGAAGGCTGACGCGATGTTACTGCAAACGCGTGTATTCGAAAAGTGAGCGATTAAACCAGTACACGAACGGACCGTACGTGCGTATGTGTGCTTCAGTAGAGTCAGCTGACCACGGACCGATAGGCACACGGAGCAAGTGAGAGTAGACGGTCCAGCAGAGTTGAGATAGATTTCAAATCGGTGAAACGTCTGGACTGAGGCGTCAAAATAAGCACACGACTGAACTGTACTCAAATAAGACAATTATTCATATTGTATCGTTGTTCTCATTTGATTGTAAACCTCACTCGATCATTGTACATTGGTAATTTGCTCAGCATGATTCACTTGATGGGCAGTGTGGAACAATGAGGATCATGTGTTATCTTCCCTGTTCAGTTGCTCTTTCCTGCTGCATTCTCCTCCGTTTCCGTGTTTTGTTTTCTTCGTTCTCTTTTACTCCTATCCATACTGTTCCCCATCCAGTTGTATATTACTTCTTTTGAACTGCTCCACGTTTCTTGCCTTTTAATGTTGATTTATTGTCGTTTTGATCCCTGTTGGATTTTTGCAAATTTCTAATTTCTTATCAACCAATGATCTTTATATATGAACAATATTTAGTTCTCTGTCATGTTTCGAGTTTTGTTTGTTTTTCGAAGTGCTTACTCAGTCCAATTTTTCCTAAATTCCGTGCTGCGGAAAAACCAAAATACGAAATGGAAGTCAAAATACTCTCTGAAGAATGATGTCTTGTTCACTAATTAATTCACTTTGACTTCCACACTCAAATTTGCATCCGATTGGTTTGTTAGTTTGGTGAACATTTAAGCACACCTATCGTGTTCGGTCTCCCTCGTCATTCTCAATACAACAACACAACTTCAAGTCACATCCACCAACCGCTATTCAACCTTTCATCAACTGCTGGACCGGAAAAAGCGATTACTACAGGTAAGCTGGACTGATGCAGGAAGTTGATGTCAGGAATGTTTGAGAACCATTAACATTCTGAATGGATTCGGGGAAATTCCATTACTCTATATTCATGTTTTAATTTTAGCAAAGTGATGACCAATCGATTTTATTAGCAAATTTCAATTTCACACTGTAGATGAAACAATAATTGTAATTGTTTATTATGGTCCCTTTTAAATATTGCACAAAAATGTGACTCGTTGGTAAACTGCTTCTCTTCTTATTCCGTTTACAGAAAGCACTGAGCGACACGCCAGTCGCATGAATCTCCTCGTTTTCTCCTGAACGAGTCATGAATTTTTTGAGTATTGTAAACGCCCAACTTTGTCGCGGACATCCTGCTCAAAGTTAAAACAATTTTCTCTCCTTTCTAAAGGCCTAAAGGTAGGTTAAAGTTTCAAATGTTTCTGAGCTTGGAGTCAGGATCCGAAATTGATTGTGTTAGAACCCGAAATTTTGATGTTATCCCTGGGTGTGAGGTACACCAATCTACGTCGTTCACATACACTTTGAGGAATCGTCAGTAGTTCTTTTCCAATGAACTAAAAACCGTCGTTCTTGAATTCAGCTGGACCGTCTGGATCTGGTTCACAGCGGCTTGCTTCTTGCAAACCCTACTCGGTGGGTATTTTAGTCGTCGGTGGATATGAACATACTCAGCTTAGCCTTGACATCATGATGCACTGTCACACTAAAAGCATTCACAATGAAGTCTTAAGTGAAATGAAGTTAGCTGAGATATTCTAGCGAGAATGACTACCGGTTCAGCTTCTATTCAGAAATATAACTGATATCTAAACGCCAGCCGAATATTGTCAACGCAATGATACTA
The DNA here is from genome assembly GCA_948099385.1 of Fasciola hepatica. Classification (NCBI taxonomy): domain Eukaryota; kingdom Metazoa; phylum Platyhelminthes; class Trematoda; order Plagiorchiida; family Fasciolidae; genus Fasciola; species Fasciola hepatica. The sequence goes on from CANUEZ040000198.1 coordinate 3,899,680, forward strand.
ATGATATGCGTGGCCCAGTTAGAGGATATCTCACTGACTAAAATTGGTAATGTCTGCTCAAACAGTGGAACCAAAGGTTCATTCGATCGTCAGCTGTTCAATAGTGTTCATTTGCCGACATCACATAAGCCGATGGACAGTTTTATTCAACGCATTGGGATTTGTGAATCAGCAAACTCTCATCCTTCCTAATTTTAGCTCATTTTGTGAGCTGTAGACCAGTTCATCAATTTGAAGGACGAGTTTGCAGTTTCCGAACACAGGATTATAGCTTTGTTTTATTCGCGTTGCAAATATAGAACTGCCTCAGCCTCGACCCGCGGTGAGAAACTGCCATTGTGTTGTACGTTATTGGCACGAATTCCGTTAACAAATTGTGGTTCCCATGTTCAAGCATGTTTGTAGAATTCTTGTATAGTAGAGTACTGTAGTATAAACTATGTTGAGGTCTATTAGTAGAAACGAATATCCCGGCGTTTGTAATTTCCGTCATATCTGACACAAACTGTGTCAATCTCATTCATTTCTTTCTGTATTGAAACAGACTTGAAGGGCATAAACTCATAGACACAATCGTACTGGATGTGTAACATTGATTTCTTCACTGCTCTTCTCCAGCCCCTTGGCTGCCTATTCAGCGTTTACAACGCTTTAAAATACACCTCATTGAATGGTCACAGTGGAAACGCAATGATGGTTCAACCACGTCAATCATGATTCTGCTTTTCACATGCCTTGAGGTTCCACACTGCGCTCCTTTCTTCCGAAAACGGTAACCTAGTCTTCTCCGATCTCAAACTTCTCCACTGAGACCAAATACTTCCAAATGCTGCCCGGAATTCAACAGCGCATTATTTTTGCTTCCAAAGGCTTTTTGAATTTTTTTCCCAGGAACATTTTTGCAAAATGCAATGCATTGCCAACAGGTGACATAGTCCTATAAAAAGAGCTCAATTATCCGTATCCCTGGTATTCCTGATCATTCCATTAGAGTTCGATCCTGGCGACTCCCGGAAGTGATCTCTTTCCGGAGACCACCGGTATTCCAAAAGTGGCATCGCCCACTCGATCTATGCGCGGAAACATTGATCAGGATAATCAAGGTCTTAGGTGTATCGTGCGTTGTAAAATGCATGCTACCAATTCGAATTGCACCATGCCCATTGGTCTAATCCATCTCACATTTTCGTTGCAATGAAACCGAACGATTTGTAGGGGCTAAAAGCGTAACTTCACAGACTGCGGTGGCAGCTCACACCAAACTCCACGCCAATACTACATATATATCGTCAGAACGACAATAAAACCAACAGAATGCAACTGAAAATCTCAGTTGTGACTGAACTATATATTTCAATCTACCCCCTACATTCGTGCCACAAATCGAGAGTAGTATATGACATGCTGCGCCAAACCCGTAGTTCACTGGTGTCATTGACTTTATTGATTTTCGAAAGAAAGTGTCACCAGTGTATAATAAGGCATTCTGGATTACCTGTCCATCCAAATGAAAAAAATAACACAAGAGAACTGTTCCCAGTCAATGTAAGGCTAAAATCGTGTTTGTAAAATTGTTGTCATTTCAAGTTTAAAAATCTCACGCTGAGCAGTGTTTGAATTTACTTCTGAAAAGTATATTGTACCAACTCCGGGACACCAATTAAATGCTATCACCGACGGTCTGATGTTTACTTTCAAACAAGCCACTCCTATCAAGTAGAGTGGGCTTGCGTCAGACCAACCTCCAACGGCGGGCCTAGATTTACGTCAATTCCCACTATGTTTCACGAGCGCAAGACCTTGATTTACTGCTGCCCACTGATCTGCGTTTATTCACCCCATGTCTGTGTTCGTCTCGTTTCGCTGTCTCAACTTATATCGTTGTTCACGCAAAACTTATTTCCACCGTGTACTGCGATCCTCTAGATATTAGTTGTTACGCACTCACAATCGTACTTCACTCGCACTTTGTTGTCTGCCCGATGACCAACTGTGATGCCCGTTTCTCCGTGCAGTAATTGATTTCCCTTTCTCCCCTTTGCATGTCCCGTGACGTAAATAGACCGTTTAGCACTGTCATTTAGACCTGAGCAAAACACTGAACGATACTGGTCATCCTTCATCGCCTGTTTCATGAGAACAACAATACTGAGAGCTGGCGTACCTCCTAAAACAGCACAACAATTTCCTCATGGAATAGTGCACGAGAATCGTAGTAGATGTCTACGTCTCCTCGCGTACTGAATAAGTAACGAATATGGTGTGATATTTGTGATGAACGGGAATGATGCAATGAAAGCTTGTATACGCATAACTTGCAAACAAGTTGACATGTGTTGCTTTGATCTATTCGTGTGTGTGTATGCATTGTGTGTATATGCGTAATCGAGAGCTGTACGTGTAGTATTTGCACGCCTGTGACACGTCATGTTTGGATTCGTGCTAGTGAAGCACTCATCATTTTTTCGATGGCAATCAATCCCATTGTGAATCAAAGACCTCATGACTAAAGCTATCAAGTTGATTTTAAAAATGGGTGGTACATGATAACTCTGAGAAACGTTTCATTTCTATTTTACGAACCATCTAACTGAAAAATTTCGAGATAACTCTGTGCTCAGATTTCGTCTTACCAGATTATGGATGGGTGTATTTGTACCACTTTGCTGTGATGAATACCTCCTAATTTAAAAGATCGTGGGCCACATGACATCAAATTTGCTGCATTTCCCATGGTTCTCGAAGCAACTTCCTTGAATGATTGCCATCTGAAAATTGGTGCTAGAATTGAGAACTGCTTCAACTAACCTACAGTCGGAAA